>CM076849.1:166351679-166951679 GCA_039519185.1 Astragalus membranaceus
CTGCCATGTGGATAAAGGAAAACACGCGAATGCATGTACAATAATATGATTAGTGATGTAAAAAAAAAACTTTTTTGGCAAAGATGAGACCGGCACTTGGCACATCTATCGAAGCAAACAATGTTATGCATGTGACGAACGTGCAATGATTGGTATCTAGTGGGATGATGAATGAAATGGGTATGCTATGGGTGTTGAACCTGATGGGATGAGAAAGTTGACAAAC
Organism: Astragalus membranaceus; assembly: GCA_039519185.1. Lineage (NCBI taxonomy): Eukaryota > Viridiplantae > Streptophyta > Magnoliopsida > Fabales > Fabaceae > Astragalus > Astragalus membranaceus. Next base: position 166,351,906 of record CM076849.1, read on the forward strand.
GGTCGTATGCGGATGCAGATAAGATATGAATGCAATTGTACTATTTAGATGCCGCTGCTACGATGAAATGCATGGTTGCAGGTGGAATGATTTATGTTATGATTGCTTTCCTTTTTTGCCTTTTTTTTTTAAATATATGATGTAAGTATATGAACGAATGAATGTGCGGATGTAATGCTTAGATGCAAAAGTTGTGGTAGCTGCACGACTTGAACGTATGGTGCAATGATTTATGATATGATTTATTGGTGATGCAGAAAGATTTTTTGCAATGATGAGAAATTAGACTTTTGATGCGAGAAGCAGAGAGGTGAAAATTTTGGAATCATCATTTATTGGAAAAATTGGATTTGATTTGAATTCAAACTTTGGTAATCGCAAGGTTGTTATTCCCAGACACTGATGTACAAAAAGTATTTGATTGCATTTGCAAGCTCCTTCACATTGTTCTTTCGTTATGGTGTCCCATGATGACTGAATTTTAGGTCCACAAAGTTAACTACGTGAGTTTCCAACTTCACATTATTAACTTATGTTTTCTCTCTTTGAAGCATTGTTTAATAGTGAAAATATAGATGAATGAGTCAGTTAACCTGGTTCTTAATCTAGGGTATGAGAAATATGACACGTGACAGGTTTTTGCCAAAGTCAGGAAAGGTAGGCTTGCCCCAATCCGAGAAATGTAGGACTACCCCAATTTAGAGTTGATGACGGTGGGTGCGTAACTTGCCCTTGTCTAGTTGTGACAACAGCTAGGGGTGTAGTAGATGATGAATTGGGAACGCCATGAATTTGGAACGAAGGGTGGCAGGCGAAAACCATAGTGTTTGGTGTTGCCCCAACTATGACAAGGGCAAGGTTGCCCTGACTAGGGTTTATGAAAGGTTGTGTTTAGGATGGTGGGTTGAGAAATTTCCCCGGTATGGTCTTATGGATGTGAATATGACAAGGGGATGAGATGAGTGTAGGGTGGATTTCCTCGATTTTAGATGGAGTGAATGGCGGCAGGATTGCCCCACTTTGGAATGGTATTTCAAATGGTTGCTTTTAGTGGGGTTGTCAAAGGTGACTGAGTTTAGGTCATGGGTTTTTGGAATTGGTGGTATGGATTGGATGTGGTATATGAATGGGATGGATGTCGGACATTTTCCCCAAGTTCAAGAAGCATTAAAGGTGAAAGGTATGCCCCACTTTAGGATCTAGGTGATGGTCCTAGTCTAAACTTTTGGCCCTTTGAAGGTGACTCCCACAGACTATGATAATCCTGAGTTTTTGATACGATGAAAATTTCACTTGGTGATCACTAAACCTTGTCTTAATATCAGTGCAATTTGAATGAATATTGGAGTGCAAGCCCCTTTAATTTTTTTTAACTTTCTTTTTTTGATTTTTTTTCAGCAAATATATTGTAAATAAATAAACTTACTTGTCCTAAAAGAAAACGAAAGCAATCATCCATTGATCCGCATAGACTTGTTAGGGTTGTAGCATGGCCAGTGGTTAGGGGTTTATGAAAGAAGGGTTTGTAATGTGGTCAAAGGTTATGGGTAATGTGGTCAATGGTTATGGGCTTGTGGAGTATAGGCTCAAATGGGCTCAAAGAGGTGTTTGATGGTTTATTGATAAGATGACCTTTTAAAAGATAAGTAGGTTCAGAGAAGTGCTGGAGGCCAATGATTTGGGTTTTGTGGAAGAAATGAGAATTCGGCCTAAGGAGATTTTTGTGGATTTATTCAGACAAGGATATCTTATGTGTTTGGTGATTTTATGTATCAGCTCACAATTTCTACTGCTTTTTGCCTTTTTCTCTGAGGATTTCTTTTTCAATCATCTTTTTTGAATTTCACTTTCTTTTTTGTGATCTTTTTTTCTCTTTCTTTTTTTTTTTGAGTAGAGTGAGCTGATAAAAGTGACACACCATTTTTGATGTGGAATTGATCCTTGTCTAGGGTGACTGAAAGATTTTTTTTGATTTTTTTTTTGCTCAAAGGGGTAGTAAAGAACCCCCTTTTTTTTAGGTTACGGGAAGGCGACCAAACTTCATTTCAAATCATGATTGTTTGTTTTCTCAAAAATTAATTCAAGGACAAGAATTATTTATTTTTATATATCCGCTCTTTTTCATTTCTTTGTATGCCCTAATTTTTGCTTAGGCTGCTATCGCGAGTTTTCAGCTTAACAGGTTTTTTCATTTATTTTTTGTAAAGGACTTGCACCAAGGGAATACAATGTTGACAAGATATCTAGTGATCACAAATTTGCCCCTGCATGGGGCCTAAAGTGTTAGCTCATGAAATTTCGTCATTGGGAACAAACCAAATAGTTAACTAGGTTGTGTGGGAAATATGCACTGGGTGGTCGGGGTGGGACTGGACGTGTAAAGGGATGATGATAAGATGGAAAGGTGTGAACATTAACTGACTTAGACAAGAATAAATGCACGTTGCATACAAGTTCACTATACGAATGCTTCACAGAGAGTTAACATAGTTAGTGATATGATAGAAGAAATTTTTGATAACACATTAGTTAACAAAATGGACCATTTGGATCGTTTATCATGGAACTGATGAAATGCATCATTTTGCTTAAGAAAATTGTGAACGAGCTACAAACAGTGAATAACTTCTTCTTCTTTTTGAAAATTGAGTGTGTGTGAAAACACCTTGGGTTTGTAGCTAAGCTGAACTTTTCCAAAGAAGAAATAATCAACTTCGCCTCATCTCTCATCGAAATTTTTGAAAAAGGTAATGCTCATGTTTTTTGTATGGATGAAAACATGATAATGTATATGCATGATGCAAATGCAGATGCCTAAAATGCGTGAATGAATGATTTATGAATGAATGGAAATACATGAAAAATGAGATGTTCACAATTTTTGAAATTGTGCTCATGATTGTTTTCTACTCTTTTCTAGAAGAAAAAAAATCTAATGCACGTGATGATGAATATGTATGATGAAAACGCAAATGCGTGAAGGGAATGAACTCCTGGAGAGATCATCTATTCTAAACGATTTTTTTTACTTTTTGGAGACAATATAGCATGCAGGTAATGCGAATCGTCGTTTATTGCTAACTGAAATATATTTTGGATGATGAATGACTTTTGTTTTTTTTATTTAGAAAATAACTCATGCATGGATGACTGATGCGTTTGAGGTGGTTTCGAATAAAGAAATTTTATTTTTTTATGGTGCATGAAGAGGAGTAATGTGTTTGGATGAAATAATGAATGAATGTAAATTTTTTATAATATCAAGGTGATATTATTTTCTCATTTTTGGCGTATGACTGCGCAAGATGAAGTAATTTAAAAAAAATATGATATTTTGTTATTTTCTAGATGATGAGATGCATGTTGGTACCATGATAATGGGATGAAGATAATGACTGTATTCTATTATGAATGCTTGATGATTTTTTTTATTTTCAAGTTAAAAGACTAACTATGCTCATGCAACAAGAATAATCAAGTTAAACACCCCATTGTGTCCTGATGCATGAAGGAACACATGGTGATAGATGACGAAAATGCAGATGCGAATGCATGAAATGCGTGCATGGATGATCACTTGGAAATGTCAGTTATTCTAAATAATTTTTGGAGGCAATGCAGCACGTGACCGATGCAGAGCCTCTTTCATGTATCAGAATGAAATGCTAAATACGTATCTTTGAATGATGTGAAAATGATGACATAATTCTTGAAATGATGCATGTTGAAATGCTGTATAAATGATGTGTGGATGAAATGGCGTATGGATGATTTAAATGAGACAGCAGTTTTTTTAGATGAGTGAAAAGGTGCGTGAATGCTATGTTTTTTTTACATGCATTTCATGATGTTGCAAATGATGAAATGTCTATATTATTTGATGATGATTTTTGTGAATGATTATGAATGAATGGAAATGCATGCTAAATGAGATATTCAATCACAATTTTTTTTATTTGTGATCATGTTTTTTTATTCTTTTCTTTTTCGCGAAAAGAAAGAAAAATGTAATGTATGAATGAACGAATAACGTTGCCTGATGCAGAAGTGAGGAATGTGAATGAATGATCACTTGAAAAGATTGATTATCCAAAATGATTTTTCGGAGGCAATGCAATATGATGATGAATAATGCAAGAAAGTGGCATTATTTTATTATTTTTCTTTTATTTTGTATGCACTAGTGGAAAAAAGGCTTTTAACATCAGAGTTTAACATCGGTTAAAATTGAACTGATGTTAAAAATAGACACGGTGGCAAACTAGTAAATAAATGGCACACATAATACGCTTTTAACATTTGTTGCTAAATGACCGATGCCAAAAGTGAAGATACGGTGGCAAACTTGTAAATAAATGGGTATAAAACATACATTTAACATCAGTTGCTAAATGACCGATGCCAAAAGTGAAGACACGGTGGCAAACTTGTAATAGAACAGACGTTAGACATCAGGTACTTTACAACCGATGTCAAAAGTGTAAAATGAGATTCAAGTTCAACCATCGTGCCCTCTCTTCTCTCTAGCGCCGCCTAACCCTTTTCTCTTGATCTCAGTTATCTCTTCTCTCTCTCTCAAGAACCTCTCGCCTAACCCTTTTCTCTTGGTCTCAGTTCTCTTTCAGCAACCTCTCGCGTCCAGCAAGATCAAAGGACCTCTCGCTGTCAACCTTTATCTCGCCGGAAACCCATTTTCCAAACCCTCCCTCATCGCAAACCCTAGAACCAGTTTCACCAACAATCCTGCTAACAGTCCTTCAGGTATTATTATCTCTTTCTTTTTATATACTTTATTTTTCCAATTAATCTTAATCACTTTCAATTTGAAATATTGCTGTGGATTTTCACATGGTTTTGGCGTTTGGTATTCTGTAGATTTTCCAAGAAAAAGCTCTGCTGGGATAAGAGATAGTGGAGGGTGTTTACGAGACATAGTTGATGACAAAGAAAACGCGAAAATCGCTATTCCTTTCTTCTTCAGGTTTGCCATTCCCTATTTGGTTTTAATTCGTTTGCTGGTTAGGTTTTTGATTGAAATGCACCGACAAAAGAGTCGTTCCTCTCATTAGATAATTAAGGAGTTTTAGATTCTGATTTCTATTGTTTCCGTAATATTCAATTCAAAATCTCCATGTCAGCCCCCCACCTTTTTGTGTTTACGTCCATGCTTTCTTTCAATTGAGACTACAGCTGTTTCCAGTGCTTCTTGTTCTTTTTAACTGATTTTATCTTTTCTTGGTGTTATAATAGCTAAACACTTAACTAGTTATGGGAAGCTGATGCGGATTGTGGTTGGAACCTAGGTTGACTACAACATTAGATGAATTTAAATAACTTGGTGAAAGTTAAGGCCATGATATATCTTCTGTATTATAAGTTTTGATGTGGACCACAAATGAAAAGCTCTATTATTCATTTTTGTGGGTATCTGATTAGACCTTGTGAAGGAGGGGGATCTATTATTCATATTGTTGATCATATGGTTTTAGAGGTTTGTAATTACCTTTTTATTATTACTTTATGATGATGATAAAATATAAAACAAATTTGTGTAGGTTTCAATTAACTTGCTGGCTTATTTGAAATCAACCCTGGAGTGTACCTGAACTCTTGCGCCCACTTTATGAGTTTTCCATGCTGCTTGCTCAGAGAACCACTATGGCTGCAAGCCTTTTCTGTCATGGTTACTAATTTGAAATTATAAATGAAAAGCTATGTAACCCTGCAATTGTTATTCAGGCTTTACATCATTTGAGGCAGATTTCTCAAGAAGTTTCTCACCCAAGTGTCACGGGATGGATCAAGTGCATGTTTTTGGAACACTACTACCAAATGTAAATATTACCAGTCTACTACGTAGTTGATCTTTAAACTTTATATTTGGCATTTTGTAGACATTACTACTACTTGATGACATGTTATCTTTTGAATGCATTATTCTTGTTCGTCTAATTAGGTTAGGATAATATTAAGACATAGTTTTTGCTGATGGAAAAATAATAATTGATCATAGAATGTTGCATTATGAAGATTTTCTGCAAAAGAGAAAAGGTGACCAAGAATTTTTTTTTTTAAAAAAAGTTAGTTTTAACATCGGTTCCCATCAGGACCTAATGCGAAAAATACTTTTCGTATCAGGTGGTTCTGAAAATCCGATGCCAAAAAGGTGCTAAAATCTAATTAAAAAGGACTTTTGGCATCGGGTGGTAATACAACTAATGCGAAAAATACTTTTCGCATCAGGTCCGTACCTGATGCAAAAGGTGCGTACTTTTAACATCACCTGAATCTCAAACGGACACAGAACTGATGCGAAAAGTCATTTTTAACCGATGCGAAAAGCCTAAATTGTAGTAGTGATGTCAGATGACTAATGCATTTTTTATTTTTCTATGCATGAAGAGGAGTAACGAATATAGTATATTTTTGAGTATGCAAGATGATACAAGTTGGACAAATATGTAGCGTCTTTGTTTTTTGGAGGATGATATGCATGTTAGTACCATGAGAACAAGATGTATATGAAAACAAGTGATTCGTTCTATGGTGATTTTTTTATTTTCTAGCAAAATATAATGCCCATGATGACAGATATGTATGAAAAATGTGAATGCATGTAAGCATGAAGAAATAAATGTTTGATCCTAACGCAATTATTTTTATTTTTCCAAGAGGTAGTGCAACATGTATGCAGACTCTTATTTTTGATTTATTGGATGACAAATGGTACAATTATAATGAAATAATCTTTGTTTCATTTGGAAAATGATACATGAATATGGAATTGATGCATTTAAACTAGGATGGCCACATGAGGGAAATGATGTATGAATGTCATGTTTTTTTTTTTGAAATGTAATTCAAGACTTTACAAATGATGTGATACCTACACTGTGTGATCATGATTTTGAATGATTATGAATGAATGTTGGTGTATATGATGCTATTGCCTTTTTTGGTGTGCGAGGAAACAAAATGCATGACACTCGCAGCGATTTTTTTTTTAAATGCGTGGAAAGGAGTAATGAACATAATTTTTAGGTAGTATGCAAGATGGACAAATGATGCAAATGATATTTCTAGGATGATGAGATGCATGGTAGCGCAATGATAATGGGATGCGCGTGAAAAGAATGATCTTATTTTGTTATGGATGCATGAAGATTTTTGATATAATGACGTTGCCTCATGTGCATGCAAATGAAAGAAAGGAGCATGAAAACCAGTAAAAATCAGAGTAAAACTCGTGAGTGGTCATCACTCATAGGTCGTTTGAAAACAAGTAAAACTCAGAGTGGTCGTCACTCATAGGTCGTTTGAAAACCAAAGCTGTTATTAACGGTCAAACAAGTTACGCTCAGAGTGACCATTAGTAACAAACCATTTTTTATGTTTGGGCAAACATTTATTCGTTACTTGGAAAAAAGGTTTGTGAAAGAATATGTTTATTTATGGAAAAGGCATTTTTTTAAAAAAAGAGAAACAGGGGGTGCAGTAGTAAAATGGAGTGTGATTAGCAGAAAAGGGTTGTATTTTAAAATAGTGGGTGTAGAAAATAGGCCCAGTTCGTTTTCTGTGAACTGGGCTGCATTCTAAAAGGTGGGCTTGCGCAGGGGGGTGCAAGCTATTAAAACGGGGAGTGCGTTTAGAAACAGGGGTTGTATGAGTAAAAAAAAAGGGTGCATTTAGCAGCAGCCCAGCCCAGTATCATCAGGCTGGCTAACCCACGAAATGTGGGCTTTCCTAGGGGGGCTGTATGAATTAAAAAGTGGTGGTGTGGAAGTGAATCTGATGTTTTTTATTAAAATTTAAAAATAAAATAAAAGGGAATGGGGTATAAGAGGAAATTAGTGTTTTTGAGAACCCTAATTTTCCATTTCTCCTCTTAGCGCCGTGTCCCTTGAATGCCCCAAACCCTCACTTTTCTCTCTCCATCCTTTTGCGCCGCGCCTCTCTCTCTATCCCTAACTCTGATTTCCTCAGCGTCGTCCAACACCTCCTTCTCACCCCTAAACTTCGCTCCCCCTTCTTCTCACCCGTAGCCAGTAAACTCCACCCTTCTCCCTCTCAACGCCGCACATCGAAAATGAAGAGAGGAAAGGCGAGGTTTTCAGAGAGAGAGAGAGAGCAAGGAACGGAGATGGCATTCGCGGTGGCGATGGCTACAGTGGTTGCGCTCGCCGGGGGTCACGGCGACGGGGCGTTGGTGTCTCGATCGTGTTGGGCGTTAGGACGATGGGTCGTACCGGAGGAGACAACCGGAGGAAATCAACCACGGTGGGAAGCCGTGGAGACGCTGGCATCTTTGCGGCGGCCTCAAGGCCACGTCAGAGGGAACGGTGCGAAGCCAGATGCCTGGGCTCGTAGCGGTGGTTTAACGGCAAGGTCATGGTGGAGGTACGACGTTTGCGTTGGGTTGTTGCGGTGGGGAGAGAGGACGACCGTGGTGGTAAGGCGTGGGTGGTTGAAGGTGGTTGGGTGGATGGGTGACGGTGGTTGGGTGGATGGGTGACGGTGGTGACGCGGTTCCGTTGGGGTGGCTTTGGGTTCTGTAGGTGGTGGTTCACGGTGAGAGAAAAGGGTATGGTGGTGATAGAAGGAGATGGCGTCCGGTGGAAGGGGGTGCCTCTGATAGAAAACTCTCTGCTTTCTGCCTACCTTCGATTCCCCTCCCTTATTTTCTAATTTTTGTTTTACTCCTATGTGTTTTTGTTGATCTGTGTATGTATGTTACTGCCCCCTTCTGTATATTTCCGTGTAGTGACTGTGTTTGGAGTATTTTTTGCTGTTAATTTTCGTCCCCCCTCCTTGATTGTGCTACTGTTGCTGTTTTTATAGGTGGATTGGGGTGCTGAGGACAGTCAACAATTAGGGCAAAAAATGGCATCCAAAGGACAGCATCTTTGAGAGGAATAAAAAGGACAAGATCTGGCACCAAGGACAGTCAAGGGAAGGAAAAGGGCAAGAAAAAAAAGGATCAAAGGACAGCTCTAGGGCAAGCAGCCAGCTTGCATCGCCCTTCTCTTATTTTTTTGATTTAGCATTTTTTGATTTTTGTATTTTTGTATTATTTTGCTGTTTTACTTTTTTGGTTCACATGTGTAAAAAAACTATGTTATATGACAAGAAAAGAAAATTTGACTATTAGGTTCTTTATTTATCGTTTTATTATTATTTTTGCACCGATGACGATAGGCTAAATAAATAACAATGGCGAAATAAAATAAAACGAGCATCAAACAAATCGTTACACGAGAGTGCACACGCGCGTCTAAAGCGATACGTGACGCAACGAGAATACGGGCTCTTTTTTGGATTTTAATTGATCGGACAAAATTAGGGTATGACACAGTCTAATTACAATCATGATTTTTGAATATCTTCATATCTCCAACACTTATTGAACACCTCATTTTTTTCTGTCTCTCTATTTCTATCACACTATTCAACTATTAAATTTCTTATATAATTCTCTCTATCTCTATCTCTATTTCTCTCGAGTCTGACTTAGAGTACTAAGGAATTTCTTAATAATTGTTACTAAATGGGCATAATAGTCATTTCAGTGACCACACCAACACTAAATTGTGGTTAGTATGTACTAACCATTGGATTGTTGTTAATGGTCACCGAAAAATTTAGTAATTATTACTAAGGAATTCCTTAGTATCACAAGTCATGGGTTGGGATATTGGGGGAGATGCATAGGTGTAGAAAAATTAATTTTCGTCCAATTAACCTAATAAAATACATGGGTTGAGATATGAAAAATCAAGCTCAAAATAATTGTGGTCCAATCCAAATCGGCTATAAAATTTGTTGGCCCAACATGGGTTGGTTAGTGATGGACGGGCCAACCCGCTTCCTCACACAATAACTGTATTAATTATATATATTTTTTAGGTTTACTTTCAAATTTTTAAAGTTTACTAATTTGAAAGTTATAAACAACTATAGACCTGATCAGTTAGCTTGAGATATCACCACTCCTTATCGCAAGCAAATGACAATTGATAAAGTCGATGTTGTTTGAGTGGACATTTTCGCGGTTACCTGGGTTCGAACTCGAGATCTCCACTTTACATGTTTGAATTAACAAGTGGTGCTTACCACTTCATCTGCAGACAAAACAAATGCCAAAGGACTGAATGCATACTTTCTTTAGTTAACCACCAATGTATAGAATACCATGACTTTAACTAGAGTTTAAGATTGGTGTAAAAATTTTTACACTGTCAGTCAATCAAAATGTGTGGCTTTTAGTGTAGTTGAGATGAAGCCAAGCATTTACTATAACATGTCGGTTCATTATTCGTTGATGGTGTAAAAAATTTCTTACACTGACCATATATAAATTAAATTCTTTTGGTTATGAACTAGTTGAGAAATAGTTCAAAGTTCGCATTATCTACAATCTAATATATATCTAGGAATCCGTAGGCTAGAGAAATTTCATTTTTAAACATATTTTATGTAAAACATGTACACAGCAGAGATAAAATAGACATTTTGAATCGAAAATAACTTTTATATAGCTTTGTAAGAACTTTTATTTTGTCTCTTTTGCACACCTTTCAACAAACTAATATGCACATCCTGTTTAATTTTTTACCTCCCCTTTTACATTTTTTTTTAATATTTTTGAATCAACGCCTTTTACTTTTTTTTATAGAAGGAATGGAGTCTCCTTAAAATATTTTGATGTAAACCCTCCGTAGGATAAGTCATCTAAAAGGAAAAAGAGACTCCCCCTATTTTTATTAAAAAAATATAAAGAGTACCAATAATCTTTCTTAATATAGATTAAATACCACTTAGTATTTTATAGGCTTAATTACAGTTTTGGTCTTCCTATTTTCACCAATTCACGATTTTAGTCCCCTAATAATTTTTTTCACAAATTTAGTCCTCCAATTTTCACCAACTCACGATTTTAGTCCCCCAAGAATTTTTTTTGACGGATTTAGTCCCCCTATTTTTCCAATTTGAAAAATTAAATCCCCCTATTTTCCCAATTTGTAAAATCAAAGTCCCCCTCATAAAAATTATTATTATTATTGCAAAAATTGTTTTTTATTTAATATACTTAATAAATAAAAATTCCATCTTTCTTCTTCATTCGATAATTCCTCTCCCTTCGCGAACCTTAATCCCAAATCCAGCAAACCCACCATCGTTCCTTCAAAAGCAAATCAGTTCGAATTTGTGAACAGTAGGTATAATCATGAGCAGATAGATTAGTTTCTTAAGCATGTTCTTGTGTATTTGGTCCTATCATGTGTATGAAATTGTCTTTTTGAGAGATTCAAAACTCACTTCGATAGTAAAGTATAACTAATGAAGAAAATTTGAACTCCAAATTCACAATAATATTGTTTTTCATTAACTCACTACAAAGAAAGGGGCCAATAGCGACGCTTTCTTCGCGGCGGTTAGCCTCAACTGCCGCCGCTTCACTTGCTCCCCGCGGCGGTTCCAGCTAACCGCCCTTAACAACAAACACTGGCGGCGGTTTCTATAAGTCTGGCGGCGGTTGTGAATTTCAGAAAGAGAAAAGGCAGGACGCGCTATTATTTTCATTTCGGCGCGCTATTATCCCTTACCCCTCTCTACGAGTTCCATGGTTGGCCACATCTCAAACCCTCTACGATTTCCATTACCCCTCTACGCTTCGTCTTCAAGGATGAACAAAATCGCTAACACTCATCTCTTCTTCTTCTTCGTCTCTTTCAATGATGAACAAAATCGCTAACCATTGCATCATCTCTTCCTCCTCTTCGCTAACTCATCATCTCTTCCTCCTCTATGATTTCCATGACCCCTCTACGCTTCAGGTACAAACCCTCTTCCTCCTCTTCGTCTCTTCCTCTCTTCGATTTTTAGTTTTTACAGTTGTTCTGTTCTCGTTTTCTTTTTGTTACAGTTTTGTTATGGATTATTAGGTTGTTGGCTGTTTCGTGATTATTAGGTTGTTGGCTGTTTCTGGATTATTAGGTTAGGGATTATTAGGTTAGGGATTATTTCACAAATCATTTTGTTGGCTGATTATTAGGTTAGGGATTATTTTTGTATGATATTTGTATTTTAAGATTGAAGTGCTGCTGTGTGAAAGTGTATATGCATGCTTATTGATCTTTTGATACAAAAATGCTTTGGGTGATTTTGATATTACTCCATCTTGAACCATCAAAGTTATTCAGTCATGATGATTATGTTTATTGTCTATGTGTTTCACTGATTAATCCTTGTTGTGTATATATTGCAGTTAATGCCAATGAATGCTTAATGACAATGCAAGAGATGTCATTAGACTATCATTTCCAATGAATGCTTAATATTATTATTGCCATATATCTTCCCTTCTAATTCATTTTTTACCATATGGTGCAGAAAGTGTCAATGTGGAAGAAGTTTTATGTGAGAACATTAGTAACTGGTGCAGACATTAGTAACTGGTGCTGGGGATAAGACAGAAATTGTTGACTTTGTAAGTAATATTTTTGGCTTCTTGACTTGCATAATGTGGATTCTGGATTTCTGGTTTAGCCATGGAGGAAGTTTCTCTCATTCTTCAGCCAATAGTGCTATCTATGATACATTGTGTAGAAGGCTTGTGAGTGTCTGTAAAGCAGCAGTAGTGTCTGTAAATTACCGACGATCGCCGGAGCATCGATTTCCTTGTGCTTATGAAGATGGTTGGGCTGCTTTAAAATGGGTGAAGTCAAGAAAATGGCTTCAAAGTGGGAAAGAATCAAAGGTTTATGTGTATATGGCAGGAGACAGTTCAGGTGGAAACATTGTTCATCATGTAGCTGTTAGAGCTGCAGAGGCAGCAGAGGAAGAAACTGAGGTATTAGGGAGCATTCTTCTACATCAGAGGAAGAAACTGAGTTCTTGACATGTATGAGTTCTTGTCATTACATGCCTTGTAATCTATGGCTTGTTTGATATGAGAGAATTCTCATCATGTACTAAGTGAGAAAAGGTAATTGATCTATACCTTGTTAAGTTTCTTTCTATCCTGCAACATTTTTTTTGTTGATTGGTTAAAGCATGTCTGATTTTTTTTGTTTTTTTGCTCTAAATCTAAAAATCAGGTGGCAGCTTGCATCCACTAAAAGAACAACAACATCTCAGATTCCAAACTACCCCAATCTTCCATCTCAGCTGTTGTGCCAAGTTCAAAATTGCATACTTCATGTGAGAGTTTTTGACAATTTGTTATATTTGTTATATTTGCCTTTATAAATGTTGTGCCCATTAGCTTTTTACCTCACTTGCCTATTTACTTGTTTCTAATTGGTTATTGTTATTTGATTATTGGAGTTCAGGTGTGTGGAGATCCTCTTGTGCATCTCCATCTTGAAAGCTATTGAGGCAATGTTAACCCTATTGGTAAGTTCCTTTATCTCATTCTCAACTTGCACACATGGCTTCTCAAATATAATTCCATCTGTTACTGTGCCTATGAACTCTAACTTAATGGAGATATTTTGTTCTACATAAACCATGAATACTTGGTTCCTTTATCTCATTCTCAACTTGCACTACAACATTTTCACTATAAAAGTGTTATTACATGTCATGTTGTTGATAGCTGTTATGGTAACTCGAGTAAATTTATAAATGGAGAATTGTGATGCTATATGTACAGGAAATGAATTGAATTGTTGTTATGTTAACTCAATTCAATTTCTAAAATAAATTAATGCTGCTCTTAAGTCAATTTATCAAAAGTTCAGTTCTATCTATAATTTTATTCTATATAGAGATTTGTGGTAAATCCTAGGACAAAAAGAAATATAGTGTGTAAACATCATTTATGCCTTATACTGTTATAACCTAATTGAAAGTGATTTTCAGCAGAGCATGAAAAGTGATATTCAACTATTTAAGTGATCATTCATTATATTTAGATCAAACTCACTCACACCAATCTTTTTATTTCGTTTTCATTCGTTCTTTGCTTTTGCTTAGTGGACCTCCAACATTCATGGACTTGTTTGTTTGCAGCATGTATCATTGTTACATTGGCCATTGATGGATGCTGCAGATACTATTTCGCCGGTGACCAATGCAAAGACAGCTAGAGATCCCTTTTGGATTATCTATTAATGGTGATGTTCATTATTTCAGAAATGAGATTAGATGGAAAATACTTTGTTATAACTGTAATGGTGTGTAGTTATGAAAACTGTAATGGTTCTTAACTGCCACAGTTTTTTTTAAAAACTATTGTACTTTAGCGGCGGTTTGCAACCGCCACAACCCTTAAAAATAAAAAATAAATGGTCAACTAGCGGCGGTTTTAAACCGCCACTAACCGTAAGCGTGGTAAACCATATGGATGTTTTGCGGCAGTTACAAACCGCCGCTAAATTTGCGGCAGTTTGTGCGGCGGTTATCAGAACCGCCGCGAACAAACCTCCCGACGCTGAAAACTGCGGCGTTTCATGAACCGTCGCCAGAACCAAATAACGGCGGTTATAACCGCCGCCGCTTGCAAAACAAACCGCCGCCGTTGGTTGCTTTTCTAGTAGTGACTTTTTTTTGACAAGACGTTACCAACTTTTATAAACACAAAACTATTCGTTTTTGGACGAAAAACACAAAACTATTTTTAGAAACTATAATCAAACATTCCTAGAGGCAACACTGATTTTTATATGGTTTGCTTTTGAATGAACGATGTTGAGTTTGCTAGGTTTGGGTTGGGTTCACGAAGGGAGAGGAAGTATTGAATGAAGATGATGGAATTTTTATTTATTAAATATAATAATTAAATAACAATTTTTGTAATTATAATAATAATAATTTTTATGTTTAAATTCCAACAAGGCAAACCAGTGTGTCAGCCACGTAGGATAAGTGACTAACAACTCAGCGCCAATTTTGACCAAATTAGAGGGGGATTTTGATTTTATATATTGGTAAAATAGGGGGACTAAATTCGTGAAAAAAATTATTGGGGGACAAAAATCGTGAGTTGGTGAAAATAGAGGGACAAAAACTATAATTATGCCTATTTTATATGGTAGTGATAAAGAACGCTTAGTATTTGATATAAAGAGTAATAAAGAACATTGGTACTTTTTTGTTGGACTCCATTCGTTCTTCGTGAAACACTCTTCAATGACATGGCCGAATAGACACCAAAGTGGCATCATGACTTTAGTAAAAACCTTTTAAGTCAAGTCATCTAAGTCATCATCTATCAAATAATCTTATGGAAAATGATCCTCTCAAGTAAAAAAAATAAATCCGTAAAAATAATAGGATAGAAACCTCACCCTTAGAACTGTTCTCTTTCTTTTATTGTATGTAAGCACATTCTCTTTCTCTTTCAAAGAATGGTCGAGATTTTATTGACTCTCATGTCACTTCCCAAATCTCATAGTGTGATTTCGTATATAATTAATTTAATTCAGAATTTTGAAGAAAAAACTGAATAAATAATCCATATTAATGATATTTTTCTATTTAACTTTCATAAAGATATATTAGTTTAAGAGTAACTAGAGAATATGAGGTTTGAATTTTTATTCATCAATAATTTTTCTTCAAATTTTACCATTTTAGACTGTGCTTAGATTTTCGTTTACACTTTTGGTGCCGATGTTGAGTAGATGTTCATTAGGGTAACGGACTGTCACACTGGCACCTATATAGTCACACTTTTTATAGGGACTAAAAATATATTTAGCTCTAAGTTTAATCGTATCCATTGTCATTGTAAACTAATTTTACACTCACATGGGCATCCCATGAGAACTTATACTATCACATAACCCAAATTACAAATTAACTACGTATTAAATTTATCTAATGTCCGTGTATAAATATTTTATACTATTAACCAATTACAAATTATCATGTTATTGAAAAGAATTTTTTTTTGTTATTGAAAAGAATTGAGTGTAAAATTGTGAATGATTATGAGTGTAAAATATTTTACACCAAAAATATGTAACAATAAAATTCATTAATTATATGCGCACAGTATGAGTAAATTAATTCAAAATTTTGATTTTAACTCAAATTGTAATCTATATATTTATAGTTAGGTTTAAATATCATTTTGGTCGTTGCAAATATAATGAATTTTTATTTTGGTCCTTGTAATTTGAACTCTTAGAGTTTTCATTTCAGGGACCAAAATAATATTCACTACGCCAGATGTTGGAAAAAATAGTGCATCCATAAGCAACGCTTCCTTATTAAACGCTATGCAATGTTAGAACGGAACAGGAATGGGCAGCGCTTGGGATAAAAGCGCTACTTATAGGTGAAACACGCCTGGGCAATGGGCAGCGCTTGGGATAAAAGCGCTGCTTATAGGTGAAACACATCCTCCAATGAGAAGCGCTTCCTGCGAGAGCGCTACCTATGATGAATATGCGTTCTGCAATGAGCAGCGCTTTTTACCTAATTGCTGCCTATTGATAACTCATATTTATATGTGTTATTTATGCTCTTAATATGTAAATCAAACTGAGTTATCAAGTAATTTTAGTTCTTTACT
Source organism: Astragalus membranaceus (assembly GCA_039519185.1). Taxonomy (NCBI): domain Eukaryota; kingdom Viridiplantae; phylum Streptophyta; class Magnoliopsida; order Fabales; family Fabaceae; genus Astragalus; species Astragalus membranaceus. The sequence goes on from CM076849.1 coordinate 166,368,428, forward strand.
ATGTAAATATGTGATTAAAAGTATAAAAATAGGTTCAGATGTGATTTCCTGATCTTTGGGCATAATAGGTGCATTTGTGAATATATTGATGTTTTGCCTGAGTGCTGCAGCGGTAAGAGCTATGCAGCGGTAATCGCTACAGCGCTATGGGGCGGTTGGCCACTTGGATATTTATGAATCCACTTGCTGCTTGATGAGTCATCATTCTGATCTTTTCTTCTCTTTCTGACACTGAAGCCTCCAAGTGGATTCAATCAGACACTTGGCGTCTCCTAATTGAAGCTTAAGTGATAGTTGGTGATGATTTTAATCATTGCCCTTTTTGTAAAGTCACTTTATGAAGAAGTAGGATAATATCTAATCTATCTTCTTTAACACAGACCATTCGTAGATAGAGAGAGAAGAAAGACTTGGAGAGAGAACTAACTTGACATTTTAGACTTCCTCCATTGTTGCTCTATTCTTAAGCTTTATTTTTAGTTTTAGTTTTATTATTCCACCTACGGTTTGCTCACGCCATAGCATCATCCACCGTGTATAACTTGGGATTCTTGGAGTGCATCTTTTGTAACCATTCTTCTCTTGCTTACCTACGGTAATATAAGCTTTTCTGTTTATGTTGTGTTGATGATGCTTGTCATGAGCTAAACACTTTGTAGTTGGATTGTTCTTAGTTTGTAATGAACCTTGAGTAGTGTTTATATAATATTATGATGTTTGCGTTTCACTCCTTGTGTTATAATGCTTTCAAACTTGTTTTGGGATTGATCAACTGAAATAAGGGGCTTCGTAGGTACAGACATGGTTTACGAAGAAGAACTCAAGGAGTGATATGAATGAAAGGTCATTTAAAGACATTTAAATGACTTGTGCTTAACCCTAGACATAGGGGGAGTAATAGTTCATAAGGTAAAAGCTGTAAGTTCTTCATTATACAGGGGTGAAATTATTTAGAGCCTAGACATAGGAGTCTTGTAACAAAACCCTGGCGACAGTGACTGAAAGACACGCTTCCATACGCTACAACGCTTAACGCTACAGCGTCTAATATTATAACACTCTACTCTTGGGAATTTACATAACAAATGAGCTATCCAACTTACTCTTTAACACTTAAATTTCACTACTGTTTCACAGCAAACTTATTATGTTTACACTTTCACACTTGTTATTGTCACTTGACTTCTTTCACTAAGTTACTAATCTCTTAAACTCTTAAATTAATTCCAATCCTTGTGGTAACGATCTCTATTTATCATTATATTACTTGTTGCGATTGTGTATACTTGCACAAACTATTATTCGCACTCAACAAGTTTTTTGTGCCGTTGCCGGGGATTGCGTTTAATTTTTATTGTTTAAGTTTTTAGTATCTCTAGTAAGGATTTTACACTGGTATGTTGTTTCTTGATGTTGCAGCGGTCAACGCTACAGCGTATGCACAGATCTCAACCACCAGAATTTGAGTTGGACCCAGAACCAGAAAGAAGGTTCAGGAAACTGAGACAACTTCAAAGGCTTAAACAGCTCAGGCCCAAAATGTCTGAACACAGTAACAGAACACCATCAGGCAGAGGCACCACAATGGGTGGTAGAACCAATACTACCAGAGGTAGATCTGACTCAGATGGTAGAAGTAGTGGCAGACACACTCAACCACCTACTCCAACTTTGCATGACCAGGAAGATTGGTATAGGCAACAATTTATAAATGAAGGACCAGATGTCATGGTAAATGATAGGGACAGACCCATGAGGGACTATGCTGTATTCAATCCACAAACCATGGAGACAAGCATAGCTAGACCTGTTCTCCAAACAGCTCACTTTGAGTTCAAGCCTATGATGTTCCAGGTGCTTCAAGCAGTGGGTCAGTTTGGTGGTTCTCCTCAAGAGGACCCATATTTACATTTGAAGCAATTTTTGGAAGTTTGCAGTAACTTCATCATTCCAGGGGTAGGTGATGATGCATTCAGGTTAAAACTTTTTCCTTATTCCTTGAAAGATAGAGCAAAGGCTTGGTTAATTACTCTAGAGCCTAACTCCATCCATACTTGGAATGAGATGGCTGAGAAATTCTTAGCAAAATATTTTCCACCAAGTAAGAATGCTAGAATGAGGAATGATGTTACTGCATTCAGGCAAAAAGACTCTGAAACACTGTTTGAAGCTTGGGAGAGATGGAAGGAGCTAATAAGGAGATTTCCACATCATGGTATACCCGTGATAATTCAAATGGAAACCTTCTACAATGGGTTGGATCCTAATACCAGACTAATGCTAGATGCTTCTTCTGGGGGTGTGCTACTGAAGACCTCTTACAATGAAGCCTGTGAGTTAATAAATGACATTGCTACAAATAGCTACCAATGGCCAACATAAAGGTTAGCTCTACAGAAGAAGGTGGCTGGAGTGCATGAGATAAGTGAAGTTTCTGCCTTGTCTGCACAAGTTGCCTTTCTCACTAACATGATAAAATCCATGAGCACTACCAAGGCTGCAGCGGTTACCGCTACAGTGTCTTCTGAACCAGCAGTAGCAGTCATTGAGCAAGCTTCTCCAGGTTCAACAAGCTGTGTATATTGTGGAGGTGAGCATCTTTATGAAGAATGTCCAGGTAATCCTGTCTCTGTAAATTACCTGGGTTTCAACAAGAACAATAACCCCTACTCAAATACTTATAATCCTGGTGTTTACTGTGATTTTTAGTAAACACCGCTAGTTTTACTACACGTGTTACTTGCGAGATCAACTAGGAATCTCAGGCCATTTGTGATCAAATTTTACTAAGAATTGTTAAGAAATACGATAAAGGGCAAGAATTTGTAAATGCGGGAAGAGGAATCGAATGCAGTAAATTGCAGTAATTGTAAATGAAGAAGATGACAAAGTGCAGAAATCTAAAAGAAATGAAAACAATTATATAAAGAAATGGTACGCAGAATCATACATGAATTCCTGTTGACTCTGTTTTCTCTGTTTGCGGAAGTAGAGTGTTTTAGGAAATGTGTGTAATGAAATTTGCGACCTCTTTTCCTCTCTACAGAACCTCTATTTATAATACAAATAAGACTATAACCGCTCAGCGGTTTTCTAAAACAAGATAAGGCAGAGTAACTGCTATTTCGACGTGCTTCTACTTCGATTGTCTAACTGCTCTTTCTTTTCAACCAAGGAATCAATGTCCCTTTCGACAGATCTCCATAGCTTTGCTTGTTTCGCTGTTTATAATCTTCTCTCTGTCGAAGCGTGGTCTCTTTTTTCCAAATTCGCTAAGTTATGCATTAGGCTGCTTTCCCTTGGTTACTACCTCTTGAAGTCGAAATTATATCTTGGTGTCGAAGACCTGTTTTCTTTCTGAAATTATTAAGTCAAAACCTTTTGACTGCATTTAATATTAGCCTGTCGAAAATGCAGGCTAACAAATTGCCCCCCAAAAAAGGCTTTTTCGACTGAGTTTTCAATGAAGGTAGAAAATGACTTTTTTGAAACATCTTTCGACCATTCTGTGTCAAATCTTCAATCATCATTAAATATCTTTTTTTCAGAATATGATTAGATGTTTCTGTGTCAAGGCCAGTCCCACTATCACTTTCTCCCATTTAAATCACGCCACGTGTGAAAATAACTGTTGGGATCCCCCATGATCCCACGTTTCCCCACCAACATCTTGGGGATTCACACCTTTTGAATTATTTTTTAATTAATAAATTCAAGTTAAACACGGCTATAAAAGGTAACTGCACCTCTTCATTTCCTTTTTCTGTTTCTTCATCTTCTTCTCCGTTTCACCTTAGTGACTATTTCCATTAAAAAACCTTCCCAAACAACTGTATTTCTTTCTTCTTCTTTGCTTCTAACAATGGCTTCTTCCTCCACTGTTAAACCTCGCCCTGTATCTTCTACGAAGACAACCCTCGTCTCAGAACCCGCTTTATCTTTGGAGGAAACACAGATATATCGCTCCCAGGTACTTATTCCTTTTCCTGAACCTTCAACGCATGCATTTCTAGGTCCTCTTCCTCTTGTTGGTGATGATTCACCAAAGGTTACGAGCGTTTTCCCAAGCTACTACAGGCAAAGCGCTAGGGTTTTCGACGAAGTCCCTTTTGTGATGGATTTCATGGGCAACCCAAATAGGGTTTTTCGATCTTCACCACCAACAGAAAAGGCTTCACCTTATATCGATTGGCTTAACAAAGTTGAATCGAAGAAGGGTGATCTCTGGAAAAGTCAAGGCATTTTCGACTTGATCCAGATCTCAAGATATGGGCCCAAGTATCAAAGCTCGATGCTTATCGCTGCTTTACACTTTTGGGACTTGACCACCAATAGTTTGCACTTGAAATGTGGTATGCTTACCCCCACTCTGTTTGATGTGGCGGCTATCACGGGCTTGAAACCGTTGGGAGATATTTTCGATCCTGCTACCACTGGAGATAGGTACACGTTTGACTTCAAGAAAGCCACCTTCAAGGGCTATATTGAGGAGAAGCATAATACTCAGTCGACAGAGGTTTCTGATGAAGAGCATATTGCTTTTCTCACCCTGTGGTTGTCATTTTATATATTCTGTTCTTCGTCACTTCAGGTGGCCAAGATGTATATTCCTTTGGCCATTCAGCTACACGATGGTCGAAGCATCAATTTGGCCAAATTGATTTTAGGCTCTCTTTTCGACCACTTAAGACAGGGATTCATTCACTTGAGAGAGTTTAAACCAGAAGGCAAACAATTCTTAGTTTCTGGGCCAGTATGGTTATTTCAAATGTGGCTCCTTGCCACCTTTGAGTCGAAATTAACAATGTTCATTCCTGATGACCAATTTGATGTGGTCTCTGACCGAGGGGTCGAAGGCATTCGACTTGCTTTGTTGAAACCTAGACAAAGAGGAGAGTCAGTCGAAGACCTTTTCTCTCAGGCATTCAACATGTTTTTAAACTGTGCAGAATTTACTCCTTCGATGGCACCTTTCGCAGGAAGATCTTATGGGCCGTCTTGGTTCACAAGAGAATTTCCTGCGCCCAACCCTGTCGAAGAGAAGGAAACTAACCGTATTTGGCAAGCCTTTTTGACTCCTAGCTTGCTATCATCTCGCGTCTCTCTTGGGAAGGCTTCAACTCTTTTTGGCGTGTATCCTTATCATCCAAGCTTAACTGCGCGTCAATTTGGGCTATGTCAGCTTCGACCTAGCCCTTTTGCCAGGTCAAGAAGAGAATTGAAGATTCCTGAGAACGAAGAGGAGTGGGTGGATCGCCTCAACAATTTTTCTGGAGACTCTTTTCGGCTCACTTCTATTCCTTTCGAGCCAACATTCTCTTGTACCCACAGTTTTTTTCAGTGGTGGACAGAGTATATTACCAGGAAATCTACTGGTGTTGAAGAGGCTACTTTGCTGGCAAAACTAATATCTGCTTTTCCTTCTTCGGAGAAAAAGAAGGCCAAATCAAAAGGTATACATATTCAAGAGATTCAAGCATTTCACAAATACTTTGAAACTGTGTATGATCCAAACAATCTTCGTCGAACTGTTTCTCAAGCTGCCAAAGTTTTAAAACAAAAACTTCTTGATAAAATTCCCACGATGGTTTTTCCATCTTATGTGCCTGATAAATATTTTTACGCTTTAACACAAAACAAAATTAGGTTTCCACCTTTACCAACCAGTAAACTGGAATTGGCAATTTGGTCACCCATTCCTGAGTGGTTTGTGTGTGGTTCGATCAAGACCATGTTCAATTTTTCGAACAAAATGGCTGAGAAAGTAGTTTCGACGAAGGAAAACATATACACGTTTAAGGGTCATCTTCATTTAGATATTCGGCATGTTCGAATCCTGTCTCCCAGTAGAGAAGGTGAAGTACAAGATCTTGTCTTATAATTGAATTTCTCTTTTGTGTTTTATATTAACACTTGTTTGTCGAATACCTGTAGCTCTTCCTATCACATCTTCTTCGAATGATGACGCTGCAAAAAAGAAAGAGAAGAATGTTGAGGTCTCATCGAAGCAAGCAAAATCTCCTCCAGAGGACAAACCAAAGGTAAGCATGTTTTTCTTTATCTCTTTGTATTCCTTCATTATACTTGTTGCCTGATTGATCTTTCATTTCATAGAGTCGAAAAAGAGTAAGCAGCTCCCATATCCCCAAACCAAAAAAAACAAAGAAAGCTACTCCAACAGAGAAAGTTATTTCTCCAATATCGAGCAATTCTGAGGTCGAAAACTCTTAACCTTTTGTCTATTTAAGTTTACATTATCATTGCCTGTGCTCATATGAGTTATATTTTCAGTCAAAAGAAGTGCCATTGATCAGGAACAGGCCTGTTAAGATTCAGGACCCTGGGTTGGAGAGGGAGAAGAGATCAAAAAATTTCCAGGATATCTCTATATCTACCAAACAACAAACCTCTGTCGAAGAACAGGAGGTAAAGGATGCAGATGAAGCGAAGAGACAAACCCTCCTCAGTCTAGAGAAAGCTCCAAAAAGGAGACTTGTTAAAAAGATTAAGAGTGCACAGTCCCTGGTCGAAGATCTCAAAACTCAGGTGATTGGTCGAAGTTTGTATATGCTTTTGGATATTTTATTTATGTGATGATACTCATTTTGCTTCATTTTTAGGGAGTTGAAACTGCTGATTTTCCAAGTCCAAAAGATCAGGCCATACCCCTCTTTACTCACTCTCCTCCACCTACATCAACTGCTCAGAAAGATGTCAAAGAAGATATATTGGTTCAGAGCCAACCCTCTGTTGCTGTTGGAGATACTCCAATGACTGAAGCAGCTAACCCTATTGATGTCCTAGAGGAGGTTTCTGAACATGGCAAAGAGCATGCTGACGTTGACATGTATTTTAATGAAGATTATGAAGCTGACCAAGGTGGTGCTGAGATTAGTATCTCTTCTTCTCCAAACGCAGAGGAACAAGAGTTCAGTGAGGAGGAAACAGAAACAGGGGCTAAAGAGGAAGAGCAAGAAGAGAACAAGGGATCTCCCTCAGTTGTCAAAACTCCCCACTCTGAGGCTTCGACGCCTTACCCTATTTTGAGCCCAAAGGAACTCTCTGATTTGAAGAATAAGAATCCTCTCGAAGCATTTAGGCGAATGGTGAGTATGTCTTCGACAGAGAGTAAGCCTAGCGCTTCGACTGCCTCTGTTGGAGACATTTCTATAAGCCCTCATGATGCTTTGATACGTGATTTGCGAGCACATATCCTGGAGGTAGACGTATTTGGGGCTATCGAAGCAGATCCTGTACTTGCTTTTAAAATTAAAGATTTGCTTCACAAACTCAATATCCCCGAGTCTACTGATTCTCTCATAGGCTTCATTGTCGAGTTTGAACCTTTGTTGGATCAAATTTCGAAAGATATTCAAAAGAAGAAAAGCATTGTGGAGAACAAAGAGCGTGAGCTTGATCTTCTAAAAACAGAGAGTGCTGCAGTCGAAAGTGCTGAGGGTGAAATTTCAACATTGGAGCATAGCATTCAGGCCACTGCTAGGTGTCAAGAGGTTGTTGATTATGACGCCCTTATCTCTGAATACCAAAAGCAAATTAAAGAATTGCAGTCGAAGATTGCAATGACAGAGGAGAAGAAAGCTAATGTTTTAAAAACAACTCTGGCTCCATTGGAGGCATCACTGCGATCCAAAGCGACTTCAGCAATCGAACACCTGGAAAGAGTTAATGAGCATGATGCAGAACTTCGGAAGTTGAACACAGATGAAAAACTCATTAACACTAGATTGGCCTATGCTAGAGCTGCCTTTGAAAGGCTTAAGAACACCTATGTAATTTGAGATTTGACTTTTTGTTACTCTTGGTGCTCTTCTTGTATAAATGACAATTTTTTGGCACTTTATTTTTTAATGTGCCATGTTTATATTCTCTTTTGATCTTACTCTTGCGTTATTTTAATTTCTTGCAACGTTGGCTTATACCGTTTTAAGTATTTGCCATTTATACGCAAAATTCGACCATCAATGTTTAGCTCTTCGATTTCATAAGCACCATTTGAGAAAACTTGTAAAATTTTAAATGGTCCTTCCCAATTTGGTGACCATTTTCCCAAGGCTCTATCTTTTTTGTCCATGGGTAATATCACTTTCCACACTAAGTCTCCTGTAACAAAAGCTTTGAATTTCTCCTTCTTGTTATAACCTTTAGCTACTCTTTCTTTTTGCCTTATAAGGATATCTAATGCAAGTAACCTTTCTTCATCTATGTCAACCAATTCATCTAAAATCATGCTCCAATAATGGTCTGAAGGAATTTCAAATTGCCTTTGGATCCTGGTTGATTGTAAATAGATTTCGACTGGTAAAACTGCATCATGCCCAAAAGTGAGACGAAATGGAGTAGTGTTAATTGATTCTCTAGGAGAATTTCGACACGCCCATAATGCTTGATCAAGGTTTTTGTGCCAATTCTTAGGCTTTTGCCCAATATGTTTTTTAATCAAATTAATGATAATCTTATTGGCTGCTTCGACCTGACCATTTGCCTGAGCATAATATGGTGTCGAACTTAATAACTTAAATCCACTTATGGAGGCAAACTCAACCATTTTTCGACCAGTAAACACTGAGCCTTTGTCTGTAGTGATGGTTTCTGGAACTCCAAACCTGCATAGAATGTGGTTTTGGATAAAGGCTATTACTGCCTCTTGGTCTACATTAGCTAAAGGGATAGCTTCGACCCACTTAGTAAAGTAATCGATACCCACTAATATGTAGCGGTGACCTTTCGACGACGTTGGTTTAATTTCGCCAATTATGTCTAAAGCCCATCCTCTAAATGGCCAAGGCTTTATTATTGAGTGTAACTCATTTGCAGGTACATGTTGTATTCCTGCGTGTTTTTGACATTCTTGACACCCTTTAGCAAAATCTATGCAATCTTTAAGCATAGTAGGCCAGTATACTCCTTATCGAATTAAAAGCCATTTCATTTTGTGCCCCGCTTGGTGAGATCCACAAGCTCCACTATGAGTATTGGAAATTGCCAAATATGCCTCATTCTCATTAAGGCATTTAAGTAGGACTCCTTCTGGGGTTTTCTTTAACAATTCGTTTCCAAGAATTACATAGCTTAAAGCTCTATACTTGGTTTTTCGATTTGTTGTCCCTGTTGGATTTTCCAAGTATTCGACAATTGGTTTTCGCCAGTCATCATTCGACATATTGTCAATGGCAAAAATTTCGCCATTTTCAATTGGAGGAAGTAATTCTACACTGTCTGCCCCCCCAAGTTTTGGCATTGACAATTCATCATCCTTACGATCTGTCGAAATCAATTTCTCTTTAATTTCAATTAACTCACTGAGTTTTGTTGGAGAGATTTTATAACTTGAAGCAATTTGTGCCAAGTCGTTTGCCTCTTGATTCTCAATTCGAGGTATATGCTCAATGTGAACATTGTCGAAACGTTTTAACAAAGTATTGGCAGTGACGAAATATAAGATTAAATTTTCTTTGATGCACTTATATTCTTTGGTTAACTGCTTCACCACTAATTCAGAGTCACCTTTAATTTCGACAGCCTTTGCCCCCAACTCTAACAAGATTTCCAATCCTGCAATTAAGGCTTCATATTCAGCCTCATTGTTAGAGCAGCGCTCTTTGATTTTAAACTTATACTTTGTTGGTATGTTTACTGGTGAAACAATTAATATACCAATTCCAGAACCATTTTTATGGCTTGATCCATCGAAATAAAGTGTCCAAGGTCGATTATTCATTTGACTAACTGTCACTTCGACCAATGAATGGTCAACAATAAAGTCAGCAACAATTTGTCCTTTGATAGCTTTCAAAGGCTGGTATGTTAATGAATACTCAGATAAAGCTAGTGCCCATTTGCCAATTCTATTATGCAATATTGGTTTCGACAGCATGTGTTTAATAATATCGAAATGAGAATGCACATACACATCAACTGGTTTGATATATTGCTTTAATTTGGTACAAGAAAAATACAGACAAAGGCACAATTTCTCCATTGGCTGATATCTAGTTTCAGCATCATTTAACACTCTACTCAGGTAATATATGGCTCTTTCGACACCATTATCATCCTCTTGTGCTAGCATACTACCTATTGTTAGCTCTGAGGCTGCTATATACAATTTCATCACCTTATCTCTGATAGGTGGCAACAATATAGGTGGTTTAACTAAATAAGCCTTAATGTCGTCGAAGGCCTTCTGGTGCTCTGGATCCCACCTGAATAAGTCTTCTTTCTTCAGTCGAAGCAATGGCGAGAACACTTGAGTTTTGCCACTTAGGTTGGATATGAACCTTCTGAGGAAATTAATCTTCCCTAGTAATGACTGAAGCTCTTTTTTAGTCGAAGGGGCTTTCATTTCCATGATTGCCTTGTCTTGTTTTGATTAATTTCGATGCCTTTTTGTGAACAACAAAGCCCAAGAAATCACCTGCACGTACACAAAAGGCACATTTGATTAGATTCATTTTCAATCCATATTTTCTCATTCTTTCGAATGATTGTCGAAGATGGTCTAAATGGCCATTTTCTGTTGAAGATTTGACAACAATATCATCTATGTATACTTGCATAAAATTTTCAATAAAATCATGAAACATAGAATTCATTGCTCTCTGGTATGTTGCACCAGCATTTTTTAAACCAAATGGCATTACTACCCATTCATAAACACCTAATGCCCCTGGGCATCGAAATGCTGTTTTCGACACATCTTCTTCGGCAATAAAAATTTGATTATATCCTGAATATCCATCAAGCATACTTAGGTATTCAAATCCTGCTGCCGAATCAACTAGCATTTCTGCCACAGGCATAGGGTATTGATCTTTGGGTGTAGCATTATTTAAATCACGAAAATCTATACAGACTCGTAATGTTCCATTTTTCTTAATAACAGGAACAATGTTGGCTAGCCAATCAACATACCTGGCAGTCCTGATGAAGTTGCTCTTAAGTAATCTTTCGATTTCTTCTTTGATCTTCGACAGAACCTGAGGTGCGAACCTCCTTGGTGTTTGCTTCACTGGTTTTTTGTCTGGTCGAATGGGCAGTTTCAGTTCGACTAGTTCTCGACGTAGACCAGGCATCTCATTGTAGTCCCAAGTGAAGCAATCTTTATACTCTTTGAGTAACTCGATAGTTCGCCCTTTCAAACCCTTGTCGATTTTAGCACTGATAAATGTTGGCCTTTTTATGGGGCCATCTGCTAAATCAATTTCTTCAAGAGGGTCTTGAGCCTGCATCTTCTTAGTTGAACCCATTGGGTCTTTTTCAAAACCTAAAGGCTCATCATCGTAGATGCAGTCAAGTCTCTGGCCTTCGGCCATTTTATCTTTATTGTTAACTTCTGGGTTAACTTTTATGGCTTGTTCAACCATATTTTGTTGCAATTCGGCCTCCAAAGCCATATTTTGTTTATTTTCGGCCACATAAGCCGTAATTCTTTCCCATACGGTGGGTATAGACATCATCACCGTTTAGGGACCATCCCACCCGGTAGGCTTGCAAAAGCCTATTGAAGGTGATGCCTCATCGATCACTTCCCTCTCCCATATGAAGCCATGGGTAGGGTGGAGATCTAGGGATTCAAACACATTGTCCATAGGGACATATGCAGTGTCTGAAGGTGTGCATGGCGCAATAGTCGCCAATTGTTTGTCAAAGGTCCTCCTTGTAATATGGTCGACCTCTGCCAAGAAATAGCTCTGGTCTGCTTCTATATTTTCGACCAGGCCATCTTCTCTCCAAATAGAGAGTCTCTGGTGGAGTGTTGAGGGCACTGCTCCTACTCCATGGATCCACTCTCTACCCAGGAGTAGATTGAAGTTTGCTCTGGTGGGTATGACTATGAACATAGTTTTTCTCTTCACACTCCCCACTGTTAACTCCACTTCTATGGCTCCTAACGAATAGCCAGATTTCCCCTCATAATTAGTAAGGACTATGTTATGTGGCCGTAAATCAGTCTCTGATTTGCCAACTTTTGCCAGCACATGTTGTGGCATCAGGTTGACCGCTGCGCCCCCATCAACCAATACTTTATTGACGCCTACATTGTTTACTTTTGCTTGTATAAACAATGGTTTTAGATGGTGTTTCATCCCTCCATCTGGCCTTTCGAAGACAGCATTCTGCTCTTCTATGGAGCCATTATTTAGTACGTAGTAACACATTGGCCTGTGCTTAGCCATATCTTGATCAAAATCTTGTTCGATCTCAGTCACTTCTGAAACGACGTCGAATTCAATTGGCAGAATTGAAACGACACAGATGATGTCGAGGTCTGGTTCTGAATCTAAGAATTCAGAGTCCATATCATCATCTAATTGCAGGCCTTCTTCAGAGTCAAGACCTTTTTTGATGTCTGCAAGGGGAGGGAATATCCTCTCTTTTGCTGACTTTCTTGGGAATTCGACACTGGAAGCTAATTGCTTACCTTTGCTTGTGTCGATGTTCTCCCTTTTCTCAGCAGCAGTCAATTTCATCTGGCGTTGGTATCTTCACCATTGTGTTCTTGTCATGGGGTTTTTCCCCTTGTAATTATTGCTGTAGGCGTACCTATTGGAATTAGGCACCTTGTTTTGATTCATGGCATTGGAAGTCTCTCCTGCCATCTTTAGGTGACATTCAGTCTCCTTATTTCCTGGGTATACCCATCTTCCGACAGGGGCCCTTGCAGGTGGCACAAATGTTCTCTTTTGAGCCTTCGGAGCTTGTCTTGTTGAAGATGTAACCTTATATGGCACACCTCTTGGGTTGAAGCTGAATTTGGGCCTATTATCGACCCATTTGTTTTTTCTCTTGAATTGAGGAGTGACACTATCAAGGCTTTTAGCAGCCTCTTTGTCGAATACAGAACTGCACCGTGGACACAGCATCACCTCGGTGTTATTTATCTTGCATCTGTTGAGGAAGTCTATCAAGTCCTCTTCAGCTTGTGGATAAACCACCTGCATTTTTTCAGCATATTGGTCATTGGTGACCATTTTGATGTTCGCTTCAAGGCTTTCAGCAACCACTTCATTGGTTTCGACCATCAGAATATCTACTTCAGTATAGTTTGCCTCTGCTGTGGGCATAGGATTGCTTTCGATCTGCATTGATGATTTACTTTTGTCATCAAATTTCAGCCTTCCATCATTTAATGCTTTCTGAACTAGATCCCTGAAAAGTACACATCGGGAGGTGTTATGACCCAAGAAATTATGATATTTGCAATAACCTCTTTTCTTTTGTTGTTCTAATGGTGGTATTTTTAGACCTTTAGGCACTAAAATTTGACCATCAGTCACCAAAAGATCAAATATTTGGTCACATTTTGTGACGTCGAAGGTATATGTTTTTGCAACAAACTTATCATTTTTTGGTTCGACAGGGTTTTTTCCATTAGAGGGGTTTAACAATTTGCATGTATATGGAGGTCCAGGTTTTAATTCTGCAATGTCAACCTCTTCCTCGACATTTTCATAAGATATGTCGAATTCTTGGCTATTGTTATCAACATTAACAAATGCCACTTTTTCTTTCTTATTGTTAAACTTGGTTGTCGAAGCTTTTTCTGCTTTGAGTCTTTCAACTTGTCGAACTCTATCAGCCAATTGAGCCATATCTCTTAGGTGTAAAGTATCCAGCTTTTTCCTGATGGAGTAATCTAAACCACCAGCAGCCATTTCGACTAACTCATGCTCAGGCACTTGGGAGAAACATCTCGCCTTGAGTAGTCTAAATCTATTGAGATATTCATCAATAGATTCTGGCGTTGTGCGTCGAACACTAGCCAATTCTTTAAGGCTAATCTTTGATTGTCCCATGTAGAATTGTTCATGAAAGGCTTTTTCTAATTGATTCCAATTAAATATGGAATGCGGGGGTAATGTTGTAAACCAAGTAAATGCATTTTTCGTCAAAGAATTTGGGAAATATTTCATTTTCAAATTTTCGTTTAGCGCAATGTCCCCAGCCTCAGTCAAATATCTTGCAATATGTTCGACAATAGATTCGCTGGTTTCTCCAGCAAATTTTGTGAACTTAGGAATTTTCCACCCTCTAGGCAAATCCGTTTGCATCACATATTCAGACAAGGGAGATACAAAATTAGGTCTGTGTAAGCCTAAATTAAGACCATTCTGGGCTAGTATAGTTTCGACAAGATTAGCCAAATTATTTTGTAGTCCAAGGTTATTTTGCTGGACTTGCCTAACTACCTCGTCAGCATTTTGATTTCTATTTACTAGCACCACTTCAGGTATAGGCTCTTCGACAAATTGTTGTGCTCGATTCACGGGGGTTGCATTATTAGGCCTTTCGACAAGTAAGTCAACAGGCCTGATGTTTTGTACTTGGGGAGTTTGCTGGTTTTGTATTTGTGGAGTGCCAAAGAAATCAGCAATTCGACCCATTTGTGTTGCTAACATTTGGTAACTATTATTTGTGTTCTGTATCAGGGGATTAAACACTGTACCTATTTGCTGTGTTAGCATATTTACCATGTCATGGTTACTATCATCCATTTGTTGTCTTAATGCCAATAATGACGAAGTGGTTATTGAAGGTTGTATATTTCGACTATACATATTCTCTGATGGGTTGTGTATAGGCGAAAAGTTCGAAGCCATGTTATCTGCATACGTAGATGCATTTGTTTGGAGTCCTACCATCATGGCGATTGGCATTCCATAGGGGTAATTTCGACCATTCATGGGAAAACTATATGGCATATTTCCCACCATAGCGTTGGGCATCCAGGGATTAGTTGAACCAAAGGTTGATGACTGGGGAATCATCATGTTCGACCCAGGAGTTATAGTGGGAGCGGTTACAGCGGTTATACCCATGTCTGTCGAAGACGATAATGGGGCGGTTACGCCGACCACGTTTGGAGCAGTTATGGGAGTGTTTACTCCTGGAGATGGTGCAGGAAGGGTTGCTCCCTGAGTGTTCGTGGCGTTGGTATCAGTAACTGACGCCTGGGAATGTCCATTCGATGTAGAAGCACCATTCATGTTTGAACGTGGCATTTGATGTAACTGTCTACCACTTCTTAAACGCATGCAACGTGCGATGTACTGGTTCTGTGTTTAACAAACCCAGAATTATCTTAGTAAAAATTTTAATTAGTTAGCACAAATGTCCCACCGGGCGTGCCATTTTGTTTACTGTGATTTTTAGTAAACACCGCTAGTTTCACTACACGTGTTACTTGCGAGATCAACTAGGAATCTCAGGCCATTTGTGATCAAATTTTACTAAGAATTGTTAAGAAATACGATAAAGTGCAAGAATTTGTAAATGCGGGAAGAGGAATCGAATGCAGTAAATTGCAGTAATTGTAAATGAAGAAGATGACAAAGTGCAGAAATCTAAAAGAAATGAAAACAATTATATAAAGAAATGGTACGCAGAATCATACATGAATTCCTGTTGACTCTGTTTTCTCTGTTTGCGGAAGTAGAGTGTTTTAGGAAATGTGTGTAATGAAATTTGCGACCTCTTTTCCTCTCTACAGAACCTCTATTTATAATACAAATAAGACTATAACCGCTCAGCGGTTTTCTAAAACAAGATAAGGCAGAGTAACTGCTATTTCGACGTGCTTCTACTTCGATTGTCTAACTGCTCTTTCTTTTCAACCAAGGAATCAATGTCCCTTTCGACAGATCTCCATAGCTTTGCTTGTTTCGCTGTTTATAATCTTCTCTCTGTCGAAGCGTGGTCTCTTTTTTCCAAATTCGCTAAGTTATGCATTAGGCTGCTTTCCCTTGGTTACTACCTCTTGAAGTCGAAATTATATCTTGGTGTCGAAGACCTATTTTCTTTCTGAAATTATTAAGTCAAAACCTTTTGACTGCATTTAATATTAGCCTGTCGAAAATGCAGGCTAACACCTGGTTGGAAGAATCACCCCAACTTCAGATGGGGAGCCAACAATGCTACAGCACCAACTTACAGTGCTCCAGCTAATCCACCAGGATTCCCTACTTAGAACTATCAAAGGCAGAGTGCCCCTGTTATAGATAATTCCATTGAAAGTTTGTTAAAAAGCTTCATGAGTGACTGTAAGACAACCCTGAAAACTCATGAAGCTTCCATAAAAAACCCGGAGGTACAGATGGGGAAAATAGCTAATGTTCTTACCCAAAGAACTAGTGGAGCATTGCCATCCACTACTGAAGCTTCAACTTCTAATACTCAAGGGAAAGAACATGTCAAAGCTATATCCCTAAGGAATGGGAAAGATTTCAAAGGACCATCACTTGTTTCAGGTGATGAAAAAAATACAAAATCTGAAAAAGAAAAAATTCGGCACCATGCGCTACAGTGCCTAAGGCTGACGCTGCAGCGCCTGTTACTACACAGATACCACCACCCAAAATTATCCCAGTATATCCTGACCCTCCATATCCTCAAAGGCTGAGGAAGGCTCAGGAAGACAAACAATTCAACAAATTCCTGGAAGTCCTTAAACAACTGAACATTAATGTTCCTTTGGTGGAGGCCCTCCAACAAATGTCAAACTATGCTAAGTTTATGAAGGATGTGCTCACCAAGAGGAGAAGGCTTGGGGAATTTGAAACAGTAGCCATGACTGGGGAATGCAGTATGATTATGCAGAACAAACTCCCAATGAAGTCAAAGGACCCTGGCAGCTTTATTATACCTTGTTCTATTGGAAACTTCTACTTTGGCCGTGGTCTATGTGACTTGGGTGCTAGCATAAATCTAATGCCAAAGTCCATATACACACAGTTAGGAGTAGGAACTGCCAGGCCTACATCAGTGACTCTGCAATTAGCTGACAGGACTCTTGCTTATCCAGAAGGAATACTAGAAGATGTTCTAATGAGGGTAGATAAATTTGTATTCCCTGTGGACTTTGTGATTCTGGATTTTGAAGCTGACAAGGAAGTGCCTATCATATTGGGAAGGCCATTTCTAGCTACTGGAAGAACACTAATAGATGTGCAAAGAGGAGAATTGACCATGAGGGTCAATGACCAAGAAGTCAAATTTAATGTCCTTAATGCCATAAAGTTTCCAGACCCCAACATTGAAGAATGCTCATTTGTGGCCTCTCTTGACCAAGTGGTTCAAAAACATTTTCAAAAAAACACTGATCACCTGGGGAACCTACTGAACACCAAATAAGGATTCAGGCTCTAGTGCAGAAACTGCAGAAGAAGTGGAACTGACAGTAAAAGAAGTTTGGGCTAGAAGGTATGAATCTCTTGAGCAAGAAAACTCTGACATAAGAGAGAATCTGCCTTCCATTGAACAACCACCTTCCCTAGAACTGAAGGAGTTACCTACCCACCTTAAGTATGCTTATTTGGGGGAAAACAGAACCTTGCCAGTTATAATAGCTTCTGATCTCTCAGAAGAGCATGAACAGGATCTTATTGGTACGCTGCAAAGACATAAAAGAGCAATTGGATGGCAGATGTCAGATATTCATGGTATAAGCCCCACCATTTTCATGCACAGAATTGTGTTAGAAGACAACTCCAAGAACTGCATTGAAGGGCAGAGGAGACTGAACCCCATCATGAAAGAGGTGGTGAAGAAAGAGATTATCAAATGGTTGGATGCAGGTATTGTTTACCCTATCTCTGACAGTGCATGGGTTAGTCCTGTGCAGTGTGTTCCAAAGAATGGAGGGGTAACAGTAATCACAAATGAAATGAATGAGCTACTGCCAAAGGATCATTTCCCCTTGCCTTTCATTGACCAGATGCTGGACAAGTTAGCAGGGAAAGAATTCTATTGCTTTCTAGATGGTTATTCTGGTTATAACCAGATAGCAATAGTCCCTGAAGATCAGCAAAAGACAACATGCACATGTCCATATGACACCTTTGCATTTAGAAGGATGTCATTTGGACTGTGTAATGCACCTGCCACTTTTCAGAGATGTATGATGGCTATTTTCTCAGACTTCATTGAAAGATCCATGGAGGTATTTATGGATGACTTCTCTGTGTTTGGGGAAACATTCCATCTATGCTTGTCCAACTTGGAAGAAATTCTAATAAGGTGTGAGGAGACAAACCTAGTGCTGAATTGGGAAAAATGCCATTTCATGGTGCAAGAAGGTATTGTCTTGGGGCACAGAATCTCCAAGAAGGCTACCTCCTCCAACAAACATCAAAGGCATCAGAAGTTTTTTGGGACATGCTGGATTCTATAGGAGGTTCATAAAAGATTTTTCAAAAATCTCCAAGCCTCTTTGCATCATGACATCCCTTTCATATTTGATGAAGATTGCATACAAGCCTTCAAGAAGCTGAAGACAGCTTTAATAACTGCACCAGTTATTGTAGCTCCTGACTGGAGTAGGCCATTTGAGCTTATGTGTGATGCAAGTGACTTTGCCATTGGAGCTGTGTTGGGGCAAAGGTATGATAAACATTTTCATTCAATTTATTATGCAAGCAAAACACTTATAGAAGCACAAATGAACTACAGAGTCACTGAAAAAGAATTACTGGCTGTTGTCTTTGCATTTGACAAGTTTAGATCATACTTGGTGGGCACAAAAGTGATTGTCTTTACAGACCACTCTGCCATCAAGTATTTGATCACTAAAAGATATGCAAAGCCAAGGCTTATTAGATGGGTTCTCCTACTCCAAGAATTTGATTTAGAAATTCGTGATAAAAAGGGAGTGGAGAACCAAGTTGCTGATCATTTATCCAGAATAGAAAGAGAAAATGCAGGTACAGCAGGAGGAGAAATCATAGAGCACTTCCCAGATAAGAAGTTGTTGGCAATAACTGCTGAAGCATCAAGCGCTGTAGCGATTAGCGCTAACACACTAGATGCTGTAGTGCCTGAATCTTCAACACCTTGGTATGCTGACATTGTAAATTTTCTAGTTAGCAAGGTGGTACCTGTTGAGATGAATTATCAGCAAAAGAGGAGGTTCTTCCACACACTAAAGCAATATTACTGGGATGAACCTTTTCTCTATAAGAAGTGTCAAGACCAATTAATGAGGAGATGCCTTGCAGAGGAGGAGCAAGAACAAGTGCTACAGCACTGCCATGCTGCACCATGTGGTGGCCATTTTGGTGGGACTTGAACAGATGCAAAGGTATTACAATCAGGTTATTATTGGCCTACACTGTTTAAAAATACTCATGACTTAGTGAAAAGATGTGATAGATGCCAGAGAACAGGGAATATATCAAGTAAACATGAGATGCCATTGACAAACATCCTGGAGATAGAACTCTTTGATGTTTGGGGAATGGATTTCATGGGACCTTTCCCTCCATCTCATGGAAATCTTTATATCTTAGTAGCTGTGGACTATGTTTCAAAGTGGGTAGAGGCTGTTGCTCTACCCAACAATGATGCTAAGTCTGTGAGCAAATTTTTGTTAAAAAACATATTTACTAGGTTTGGAACTCCAAGAGCCATCATCAGTGATGAGGGATCTCATTTTTGCAACAAATTAATTGAGACCCTCTTGGCTAAGTATGGAGTCTAACACAAAATTGCCACTGCTTACCATCCACAAACAAGTGGTCAAACAGAGTTATCCAACAGAGAAAACAAGAGGATACTTGAGAAGATGGTTGGACCTACAAGGAAAGAATGGTCAATGCACTTAGATGATGCCTTGTGGGCCTATAGGACCGCTTTCAAAACACCTTTAGGGATGTCTCCCTATAGGATTGTCTATGGAAAAGCTTGTCACTTGCCTATTGAGCTACAACACAAAGCCAATTGGGCCTTGAAAAAGATCAACTTTGACTACAAGGGGGCAGAAGGTGCTAGAATGTTGCAATTGAATGAACTGGAAGAAATTAGGCACTTTGCCTATGAAAATGCAGCAATCTACAAAGAAAAGACCAAGGTATGGCATGACCAGAAACTACAAAGAAGAGAGCTAGTGGAAGGAAGTCAGGTGTTGCTATTCAACTCAAGGCTAAAATTATTTCCAGGGAAGTTGAAGTCAAGATGGCCAGGCCCATTCAAGTTAGTGAAACTATACACCCATGGTGCAGTGGACCTCTATGATGAAGCAACCAACACCACCTTCAAGGTAAATGGTCAAAGGGTCAAACAATACCTTGGTGAGGATGTGGTAAGAAGTAAAACCACAATTGAATTAAAAGACCTCTAATGAAAAGAGGAAGTCTGGCTGAAGACTCTTAAAGCAAGCGCTCTTGGGAGGCACCCCAAGGATTTTAACAATTTTTGTGTGTTGAGTCTTCCTTTTTGCAGGAAATACGCTGAGAAGTAGAATGATACAATACGAGTTGTGGGTTTTAGCAGTAGCGCTGCAGCGTGAACCGTTGCCAAGGCGCTACAGCGGGTGTTGTTGGAGCAGAAAGTCAAACAATAAAATAAAATTTTTTTCACTCATGAGTGAGGTGGCAAATTGTCAAACCTTATCCTAACTGCTCCTGGAGCAGAGACTAGTCACTTCGCCCACGTTGCCTTTTCTCTCTCTCTCTCTCTCTCTCTCTCTCTCTCTCCCATCACGCCTTCACAACAGTTACTTCGTAACACCCCACTTCCCCACGCATAAATTTAATCTTTCTTCCCTCAACGTCTTCACCATTTCACTCGTAACCGTACCCCTTTCTTCTCTCTTTTCCCCCACACAGAGTCAGCATTTCCAAACTCCATCACCATCTACAATCAAGCTTTTGAAACCAAAAACAGCACCATGACTAAGAAACAAGTTGCTGCAAAGAGATCTGGAAAGGGAGCCAACGTGGACCCAGAAGCATCAAAACCTTCCATGGCAACTTCAGACCCTCAGAGATTCTGGAAAATGGAGTTTATTGCTGAAAGAGGCTTTAAAACAGAAAAATTCCCTAACGCGTTCACAACAACCGTCACAGCGCTTGGGTGGGAGAATTTCTTTAAGCACATGAAGCAGTATGTGGTGTCTCTGGTTAGAGAGTTCTACACTGGCATAGGTGAGCCAAAGGATGGAAAGCCCCAAACCTATTCTCTAGTTAGGGGTGAAACTGTGAATTTCAATGCGATGACTATCAGTGATGTATTCCATCTTGGGTATCATGGAAAAGCGCTTGAAGATAACATAAAATCCTAGGGAAAAGAAGAAATGGAAGGAGTAAGAGAAAGGATCTATGTAGAGGGAGCTACGTGGGAGAAATATGGTGCTGAGTACAAGATTAGGAAATCCTATCTGTGCGAGGAAGCCAACATGTGGTGCAGTTTCATCAAGCACTCACTGTTGCCAACCTCCCACACCACTTTTGTGGAGAAGGAAAGATTGATTATCATTGATGCCATTATGGCTGGAGAAAAGATTGACGTCGGAAAGCTAATAGCGAAGGAGATAGAGAAGTGTAGAATCAAAAAGGGAGGTAACATTTACTTTCCTTTCTTGATTACTGAGTTGTGCTTATGTGCTGAGGTAGAAGTGGAGAAAAAGGAAGAAAGGAGATCCCCATAGGGAGCTTTCCACTGTGTGTTCAAACCCAAGTAGAAGCCTGCCGCTACAGCGCCTGCTGATACTCTGATGCTACAGCGTCTGGCGCTGCAGCAGTAGTCTCTTTGTCGCTTTGTAAAAGAGAAATTTGAATGGGAAAAGGCTATGTATGCCCAAATCTCCAAAGGAAAATCCTCTGTTCCACCACCAGAATTCCCAGAATAGCTAATAGACGAAGGGCCATCAAAAAAGGTGGAAGCAGAGGGCAGCAAGATGGAAAAGGAGAAAGAAGTGAAGAGCCCAGCAAAAAGGCCAAAGCAAAGCCCTGCTAAAAGAGCAAGGAAGGTGATTTTGGAAGAGGAAGAGAGTCTGGACTCTAAAGGAATGGAGGAAATCAGTGAGGAAGATGAAGAGGAGACAATAGCTGTGATGAAGGAGATGGAGAAGGAAATACAAGTTCTCAGGACGAGGAAATAAAATGTGATCCTACCCCCAGCCCCACCAAAACATAATCCCCATCCCCCCAAATCACACCACCAGCTAGCCCCACCCCCATCGCAGAACCAGACAATCACCCACCAACACAATCTCCACCCAAAGAAAACCAACAAGAAGAAGCTGAACAACAAGATCAACAACAACAACCCCAAGCCTAGAAAGAGAAACCTGATGCCCCAACTCTCAAGAAAAAGAAAACTTATACGTCTTACACTAGGGCAAGCAAAAGCCTAGGAGTCAAGTTGGCTGAGTTCCCAGAAGAAGGAATTCAGCCAGTAAGCACTGCAGCGGCTAATGCTGCAGCGTTTAGCGACTCAAATCCTGAGGTTTCTGAAATGGAAAAAGAAGCTAGTGAGAAGACTGCAGAAGAAGAAGCAGCAGAAAATTTGGCAGAGATGAAAGGCTGCAGAGAAGTGGAGCAGAAGGAAGGAAATGAGCAAGGAGCAAGCGCTACAGCGTCTACCGCTGTAGCGGTGGAAAAGAACAAGCCCCCAACCCCAAAAAGAAGAAGGCTGCCAAGGCAGCACCAGCCCCTGTGAGAGCCAGTAAGAGGCTAAGGCAGGGGTAAAAAGGCAAGTGTTTCAAAAAAAAAAACACATGTCTGGCTGTTTAAGCCTAGTGTTCTAGTTTTTCTTTTTTTATTTTCTTCTATGTATTTTGTTTAGTAGTCTCAAAGGCCTCTCCCTTTTAGGATGCATGAAGCAGTGGGGACACTGTAAGGTTTTTAGTTTGGGGGAGGACCTTATGGTTACTATGTTATGTTGTTATGTTTGTTAATTATAATAATTAATGTTATGTCATAGTATAAATGTTTAAGTAGAAGATATGAGTAGCTGCACTTTTTAAATTTTATAGTAACAAAAATTGAACTTATGTAGCCAAATTAAATGATGATTGGATGTTTTCGGAGTAGAGTAGCCTTGTATAAACAATGAAATTGTTTTATTGCTGCTTTTACACAAAACTCCAAGCTTAGCAAAGAACCTAGTTAGCTAGGGATCATCTAAGGCTGAAGTTAGTCCTAGTTAACCAAGGGATAGTCAAGTTTTGACTAAAAATTGAGAGTAGTTTTTGAAGCTAAGTTTGGGGGTGCATCGGTTATATTAAGGCTAGGTATAAAGATGATAGTAAGGTCAGTGCAATAAGATCTAATATATATATATATATATATATATATATATATATATATATATATATATATATATAATGGTAATGACAAATGTTGCAAAATGCCTAAAGCAAAAATACTGAACTGTTACAAAAATGCAGAAAAAGAAAAGCAAAATCTAAAGAAAGAAAAGCATATAAGGAGTTCAGTAATAAAGGCAGTAACTTATTTTGTTCATCAATCCACCAGCGCTGTAGCGTCTAACGCTACAGCGTTAAGCAATCACCAAATCAAAACTTAGTGCACTCACCAAAGATCTGAAATACCTAATTAAAGCCCTTTGTTGTGCTTTGAAGCCACCCATTGCTTATGTGAATTTGTTAATCCACTCTCCCTTTTGAAAAAATTCTTTGACTAATCCAAAAGAAAGCTACTCTATCCAAAGCCTAAGAGAAATTCTGAAATTGGCTAGGAACTGAGTTAAGCTTTGAAGTCACACGCTCACAATTGAGCAGTAATAATTCTATTTGTTGTGAAACACAATGGTGTGTGAGTGTGTTCAGTATAGTCTTGAAATGTTGGCCTAGCATGAGGAAATTTTTGTGAAATTCTGTTTAACTTAAAAGCTGTAGCTAGTTATGTTTTGATACTTACTTGTCATTTTATTTTCTTGTCTTATTCAAGCGTCGTTACTTGAGGACAAGCAATGGTTTAAGTTTGGGGGTGTGATAACTCATATTTATATGGGTTATTTATGCTTTTAATACTTAAATCACACTGAGTTCTCAAGTAATTTTAGTGCTTTACTATGTAAATATGTGATTAAAAGTATAAATATAGGTTCAGATGTGATTTCCCGATCTTTGGGCATAATAGGTGCCTTTGGGAATATATTGATGTTATGCCTGAGTGCTGCAGCGGTAAGAGCTATGCAGCGGTAAGCACTACAGCACTATGGGGTGGTTGGCCACTTGGATATTTATGAAGCCACTTACTGCTTGATGAGTCATCATTCTGATCTTTTCTTCTCTTTCTGACACTGAAGCCTCCAAGTGGATTCAATCAGACACTTGGCGTCTCCTAATTGAACCTTAAGTGGTAGTTGGTGATGTTTTAATCATTGCCCTTTTTGTAAAGTCACTTTATGAAGAAGTAGGATAATATCTAATCTATCTTCTTTAACACAGACCATTCGTAGATAGAGAGAGAAGAAAGACTTGGAGAGAGAACTAACTTGACATTTTAGACTTCCTCCATTGTTGCTCTATTCTTAAGCTTTATTTTTAGTTTTAGTTTTATTATTCCACCTACGGTTTGCTCACGCCATAGCATCATCCACCGTGTATGACTTGGGATTCTTGGAGTGCATCTTTTGTAACCTTTCTTCTCTTGCTTACCTACGGTAATAAAAGCTTTTCTGTTTATGTTGTGTTGATGATGCTTGTCATGAGCTAAACACTTTGTAGTTGGATTGTTCTTAGTTTGTAATGAACCTTGAGTAGTGTTTATATAATATTATGATGTTTGCGTTTCACTCCTTGTGTTATAATGCTTTCAAACTTGTTTTGGGATTGATCAACTGAAATAAGGGGCTTCGTAGGTACAGACATGGTTTACGAAGAAGAACTCAAGGAGTGATATGAATGAAAGGTCATTTAAAGACATTTAAATGACTTGTGCTTAACCCTAGACATAGGGGGAGTAATAGTTCATAAGGTAAAAGCTGTAAGTTCTTCATTATACTGGGGTGAAATTATTTAGAGCCTAGACATAGGAGTCTTGTAACAAAACCCTGGCGACAGTGACTGAAAGACACGCTTCCATACGCTACAACGCTTAACGCTACAGCGTTTAACGCTACAGCGTCTAATATTATAACACTCTACTCTTGGGAATTTACATAACAAATGAGCTATCTAACTTACTCTTTAACACTTAAATTTCACTACTGTTTCACAGCAAACTTATTATGTTTACACTTTCACACTTGTTATTGTCACTTGACTTCTTTCACTAAGTTACTAATCTCTTAAACTCGTAAATTAATTCCAATCCTTGTGGGAAAGATCTCTGTTTATCATTATATTACTTGTTGCGATTGTGTATACTTGCACAAACTATTATTCGCACTCAACACCTATGATGAATATGCGTTCTGCAACGAGCAGCGCTTTTTACCTGAGCGCTGCCCATTGCTATAAATTTTTTTCAATTCCCTTGCGTTCCTTTCTTTCTCATTAACGTTCAAACTTCTCAGAAAACCTTTCTTTCTCTTTTTTCGCTCTCTGCTCAAGCTCAAGCTCTCTCCTCACGTCGTCGTTCCACCACTGTTCCACTGTCGTTCCACCATTGTTCCACCGTCGTTCCACCGTGTTGGTTCGTTGTTGCAGCGCCGTCGTTCGTTGGAATCCTTCACCGTCGTCGTTTGTCCTTCGTTGTTGCAGCGCCGTGTAAGAAGGTGAGTTGTAATGCTTCACCTTTTTTGTTGTTCTTTTGATATTATTTTATTAATTTGGCTTTGCATCTTCTTCATTTTCATATTATTTTTTGAAGGTTATTGAACGCATTAACCCCAACCGAAAACTCTATTGAACGTTGGTGCTATGTGAAATAGGAAGCTGAAGAGGAATGAGTTCGTTGAAGAGCTCGTGAAGCTCAGTTAGAAGTGTTGGTGCTTACAGATAGCTAGAGGTTTGTGATACTTCAAATTTTTGAAAACAATTTGTTTATGCTTCCTTTGCTGCATAATGCTTAATGTGATTTAGTTAGTTGTCTAACTGACAATAACCTGTTTGACAGAATGTCTAACTAAAGTTGTAATATAGTTCAGAATGTCTAACTACTGTGATATGGAAATTAGTTATTTAAAATACCACTTGGTGTTCAAAATTTCAATAATCATGTGAATGTTGTAAATGAATGATTGAAATTAGTTATTTGATATGGATGCCTGTTTAGTTTCAATGTTATGTTGTGTTTGAACATGTTAAATTGTATATGTGTGGTGAATGAAACTAGTAAAGTAAAATCGAATATGCCTAAATCGAATATGTGAATTGTTTGTTAGGTTTTGCGAGTTTGTTTTGCCGAAGCTTTGTGTTCATTAATGTTCGAGTTCGTCCTGGCTCAATTGTTCGTTCTAGTTCATTTGAGTTCATTATTGCTTCCACTTGTTCAGGTACTTTTGTTGTTTTCTTGTATTTATTATATGAAGAATGGCAATATGGAAGACATCAAAGTCTTTGATTTTTTTAGCTGAAAATAGTTGAATGTCTTAGCTTCACCTATAATAGGTTGTGTATTTTTCACCTATAGTTAGTTATTCAAAAAATTGTACGTTGTGTGTTTTTCACCTATAATAGGTTTAAGTTCTCTTATCAGGATTTTATTATAAATATTGGGAAATTATGGATAGAAAGTGGATGTCTGCCAACCGTCTGTCCAAGGAATATGCCGCTGGAGTGGATTATTTTGTCACTTTGCTGCTGAACGTTTAGGGACTTCTAGTAATATCAAGTGTCCTTGTTTAAGTTGTTATGTAAAATTAGTTAATGCAGAGGAGTTGGCAGGACATTTAAAGGGTTACGGAATTGATCAAAGTTACACTTGTTGGACAATGATTGGTGAGGAAAGAGGTGAATCATCAAATATGGGTAATAGTACTTAGAGATGTGCCCCGGTTGACACTGAAAGACCTACATTTGATGGGGACGAATTTGAGGAGATGGAAAAGGCTGTTGAAGACGATCTTAATGACTGTCCTCAAATGTTTGAGAAGTTGATAACGGATGCGGAGACACCGTTGTATTCGGGTTGTACTGAATTTACAAAATTATTGGCTGTGATAAAGTTGTATAACTTGAAAACTTGCCACGGATGGACGGATAAGAGCTTTACGGAATTACTCGCACTATTGAAAGAAATGTTGCCGAAGGATAATGTGCTCCCCTCTCGGACGTATGATGCAAAACAAATGTTAGGGTCCATTGGCTTGAACAATGAGAAGATACACGCTTGTCCCAATGATTGCATTTTATTTCGGAATGAACATGCACTGTAAAAGTCGTGTCCTAAATGTAATGCATCGCGGTATAAAAAGAAAAAATCTGCTCCAGAAAAGGTGTTGTGGTATTTTCCCATAATTCCTCAATTTAGGCGCATGTACCGTAGTTCAGAAGATGCAAAACACTTGACATGGCATGAGGATGAAATGATTAAAGATGGCATGCTACGACACCCGGTGGATTCTTTGCAATGGAAAAAAATTGATATTGATTATTCTGATTTCGGGTTGGATCCAAGAAACCTACGACTTGCATTGCCTGCTGATGGATTTAACCCGCACGGTATTCAGAGTAGCTCCCACAATACATGGCCCGTGATTTTAGCGATCTATAACTTACCTCCATGGCTTTGCATGAAACACAAATATATGATGTTGTCTTTGTTAATTTCTGGGCCCAAGCAACTAGGAAATAATATTAATGTATACTTGACTCCTTTAATTGAAGACTTGAAGCTAATGTGGGAGACTGGAGTAGATGTCTATGATGGGTTCAGAGAAGAAAGTTTCACCCTGAGGGCTATGATTTTTGGCACAATTAATGACTTTCCAGCATACGACAATCTATTTGGGTACAATAACAAAGATCGGTGTGCATGCCCTATATCTGAAGATAACACTGATTGGATGTGGTTGGAACATAGTAAGAAGAATATCTACCCTGGTCATCGTAGATGTTTGCCATCTACTCATCAGTATCGACTGTTGAAAAAGGCATTCAATGGGAATACCGAAACCCGTAAAGCTCCCATGACTTTGACGGGTGAACAACTATTTGAAAAGGTGAAAGATTTGAACTCTTTTGGTTTTCATTTCAGGGACCAAAATATTTAAACTCATATAGTTAATAGTTAATTCCCTTCGTCTAGCAATATGTTAGGTTCCATAGTCGTCATCTTAAAACATCTCACGTCAGCACGATTGAGCAAAAGCTACAATGTGTAGTTTTTTTTTATATTCAATGTGTAGCTTTTTATTAACCACACATTTGATTAAACTCGTCGTGAATTCCAAGTTCAGACACTCGTTATCCCAACCCACACTTCACTTCTAGACTATCAGATACAAAAAAAATATCATTGACTTGACAAGAAAAGTGAAGTTAAGGATCATTCCAGGAAGGCAAAGTGCGTAACCACAACATCAATGTGAGAAACTTTGATTGTCAAAAATTCAAGTGAGGCGAGTAACATCAATGTGGGAAAAAATAGTTTGAGCTTTGAAAGACCACACATATCTTTTATTCCTTTGGAGAAAATTAAAATAATGAGCAAGACATACTAAACCTGCAATTATATATTATCTTTCTTACTATTTTTTTCTCTAAAACAATCACTCAATATGATGTTGCAAGCATAGGAGTACCAACTTATTGGTCAAAAGTGCAAATAAAGATATGAGTGAGGACAAAAGGTGAAAACACTGATATAAATAGAGGCTAAAATTTGATGGAAATTTATAGATGACTAAAAATGAAAGTCTTGTGTTTTATAGAGAAACAATATTTAACCCTAAGTTTAATCATCCACTAGAATTTTACCCGTGCATACGCACGGGTGATACTGTATTTGTTATAATTTGCTATGAAATTATAAATGCATTGAAAGTTACAAAAAATGTAATAAAAGAAAAAGGAAAAACTATATTTCAAATTTATTAAAATAGCTGTGTTGGAAAAAGTTAAAAAAAAAGTCAGTATTTTGTTATAATATTAATAATGGAGTAAAAATGAGGAAAAAAATAAAATGAGATTTAATTTAAACTATGCACCCCCGTTGGTGCTCCCGTTGGCGCTCCTGTTGCCTCTCTCATTGTCGCTCCCGTTTGCGCTTCCGTTTGCGCTTTCGTCGGCGCTCTCGTTGCTGCTTCCGTTATTATTGTTTTTAGGAAAAATGATTTTGGAATTTTTGCGGTATCGCTTTTTTTTTGGACAATTGGTAGTGGTTAAATTAATTCATTTTAGTAGTTTGAGTAGGTTATAGTAAATAGTAAATTCTACATAATTTAATATTAATTTACTAAATTATATGTAGTTATTGATTTTTTACAAAAAATAAGTTAAAAAAACTTGAGTAGATTATTGATTTTTAATATAAATTATACACCCAAGTTGGCGCTCCCGTTGCTGCTCTCGTTGCTGCTCCCGTGCGGGTCACAAAAAAAAGCAAATGAGATTTAATTATTTATTTTTTTAGAAAAAAATATTTCAGAACTTTTGCTAGCGGTATTACTTTTTTCACAATTGGTAGTGCTTAAATTAAGTAGTTAGAGTAGATAATAGTAAATTCTATTTAAATAAATTGATTTTTATTAAAAAATGATTTAAAAAAGGGAAAAAATAACTTTTTATATAAAAAAATCTAACCCAGTGCATTAACACGCGCGTCAGTTTTGTTTCTGTTTTTGTAAGTTTTTTTGCTGGGTTTTGCAGTTTTTTTGTTGATATTTTTTCGCTGACTTTTTCAGCTTTTTGCAGCAGTTTTTTTTTTTAGTTTTTTGATATTTGGAAGATGTCTAACATATATATTGTGCTGACACTTAATTTTTTTACATTATATTACATTTTTATCATTGGTTTTGGACAATTAGAAATTGTATACGTGGACTATTTTTGACATTTTGTTAGCATATGAATTTATTATACTATAGTATTAAATTAGTATTAGATTGAGATTTTTGTCTTTTAATGGCAAAATGTCTAAAATACACAAAAAATTGGACACATGATGCGTTAGTGGAATGTCTAAAAATGTCAATTTGCTAGTATATCATTTTATTATATTATATATTGTAGGTGTAAACTAATTTTACACTCGCATCATATAAGAACTTATTATATTATCACATAACCCAATTTACAAATTAACCATCTATTAAATTTATATAATGTCTGTTTATAAGTGTTTTATACTGTCAATCAAAAGAAGTAAGTCTATGCATAACTTTACATCGAAAATATGTAGCAATTAAACTCATTAATTAGATGAGTACAATATTTTGTTTTGATGCATGAGTAGAATATGTACATATATAGCAATTCCATTCGGTAAACACATACCATACAAATTAACAAAGCCGAGTAAGCACGTGGTCAATTAAGTTTTCCACCGTAAATTAGTCACCAACAAAATTAGTGAATACTGCACACCAATAATATAGTAAAAAAAATAGTTCATTCCTTTAGTCCAACAAATTGTTTGGTTTCGAGGTCATCTTGTAAAATCTCAGGTCAAAAGGTAATGTGAAGCTCTAATGTGAAGCTTCCAATCAACCACACATTTGATAAAACTCATTGTGAATTCCTAGTTGAAACACTCATCGTCCCCACCCAAACTTCAATTCTAGAGTATCAAACACGCAAGGTAAAGATTCCTTATGGTTGAATTCTAGAGTATCTGAGACTGTGATTATATCTTTTCTTTTCTTAATTTTTTCTCTAATACTTACCAATATTTAGGTTGGGATTATTATTCATGCTGAAATTATTTAATGATGAAATTTTTTAATTATAATTTCAATATACATGTCATTTCTGGATGCAACTTGGATTACATACCCAGACTAAATTTTAAATATTAAGAAATGAACTATTCAAATAGGACCAAAATAAATAATATATTAATATATTTTCATAAAATCAACTATTTTATTAGTGTAATATTTAGCACTGTTAAAGTATTTTTTAGAGGTAACATAATTTTTGGAGAAATCTGAAGTATTTTATCTTCAAAATTTAAACTAAAATATTTAAATTCGCACCAAAAAATACATTATCCCCAACAAATTGTCCCAATGTAGTACTAATACCTCAAAATGATAAATGATAAAATACAAGAGGGTTTATCGGTTAAAGAGTGATTAAAATGGACAAAACAGCAAAATTTATTAAAATCGTAACGATAAAATGCATGACAAATATGAAATTATATAATTGTAAGATCAAAGACTATATATGCTATAAGGAGCATTTCTAAATACATTATAAATTGTAAGTTAACGCGGCAAATTAAATTATCAAATAAATTCTTTGGTTAACCGAATTTACTCAAAATTAATTAGAATACTAGTCCAGCACAAGGATTTAGAACATGCATGCCCCCAAAAAGTCTATATAAGAGAAAGACATTGGTGTTTCAATCCATAATCTACTTCATCAATTTGCACTTTATTTACACAATGACCAATACTAAAATGATGACTCTAATCATCATCTTTCTTCTCAGTGTTACTTCACAAATAATCATGTACGTGATGCCAACAACAACAGCTCTTGCTTTGAGTTCAGAGACCGATAAGCTTGCTTTGCTTTCTTTGAAGAAAAAGCTTACCAATAGCGTGCTCGATTCTTTGCCATCATGGAATGAGTCTCTTCATTTTTGTGAATGGGAGGGTGTTACATGCGGTTATCGCCACATGAGAGTCTCTGTTTTGCATTTGGAAAATCAGACTTTTGGTGGCACTCTTGGACCGACTCTGGGAAATTTAACATTTGTCAGAAAGCTCGTACTTTACAACCTCAACTTGTATGGCGAAATTCCAAGACAAGTTGGTCGTTTGAAGCGGTTGCAACATCTTGACTTACAGAGAAACAATCTAGAGGGGGAGATTCCAATGGAGCTCACCAACTGCACAAATCTCAAGGTAATTTACTTGGATTCCAATAAACTTAGTGGAAAAGTTCCCTCCTGGTTTGGATCGATGAGCCAGCTTACCGAGTTTGCTAGTGGAGCCAATTATTTAGTTGGTACAATCCCACCCTCCTTGGGAAATATTTCATCACTGCAGTCCTTAGACCTTGTAGAAAATGAATTGGTAGGAAGCATACCTTATAGTTTGGGTAGTTTGTCAAATTTGAAATGGTTGGATTTGGGTCAAAATAATTTGTCAGGTGTAGTCCCTAATTCTCTTTACAACCTATCAAATATTCGAGTCTTTGCTCTTGCAGTAAACCAGTTATTTGGAAGTCTTCCATCAAATATCCATCTTGTTTTCCCCAATCTTCAAGAATTCCTCATAACACAAAACCACATCACTGGATCTTTCCCTTCTTCCATATCTAACCTCACTGATTTGCAAGTGTTTGATATAAGCTCAAATGGTTTTAATGGTCAAATACCTCCTACTTTGGGAAGCCTAAACAAACTTAGTTGGTTTAACATTGGTAATAATAATTTTGGCAGTGAAAGAGCACATGATTTGGATTTTCTTTCCTCACTAACCAATTGTTCTCTGTTGGAAACACTACTTTTAGATGAAAATAGATTTGGTGGTGTATTGCCGAATCTTATAGGAAACTTCTCTATCCATCTCAGTTCGCTTGATATGTCAAGGAATCGAATATATGGAGTGATACCTGAAAGAGTTGGAGAACTAGTCGGTTTACTTGACTTTGATGTGATGGAGAACTTCCTTGAGGGAACAATTCCAAGTTCAATTGGAAAGCTTAAGAATCTAGGCGGTTTGGCATTGAATGAGAACAAATTATCTGGTAATATTCCTATTGCTATTGGTAATCTTACTATGCTGTCTGAACTTTATCTGAGCACCAATAAACTAACAGGAAGCATTCCATCTTCTCTCAGATATTGCACTCAGTTGCAGAAATTTAGTATTTTTGGAAACAACTTGAGTGGTGATATACCCAATCAAACATTTAGCTATCTTGAAGGTTTACTATATCTTGATTTGAGCATAAACACCTTGACTGGTCCCCTTCCTTCAGAGTTTGGTAACTTGAAGCAACTTTCTGAATTGTATCTAGACAAAAACAAGCTTTCTGGTAAACTTCCTAAGGAACTTGGTGCTTGTTTGGGTTTAACACGGCTTTTTCTAGATGAAAACTTTTTCGGTGGAGGAATACCTCCTTTCTTTGGATCTTTAATATCCTTGGAAGTTTTAGACCTTTCTAACAACAACTTCTCTGGCACAATCCCCATTGATCTAGAAAATCTGACAATTTTGAGTACTTTAAACTTGTCTTTTAACAATCTATATGGTGAGGTTCCTAAAAGAGGTGCCTTTAGCAATGCCACGTCAATTTCACTAATTGGAAACAAGGGTCTTTGTGGGGGGATACCTCAATTGAAGTTGCCAGCATGCTCTATCCTACCCTTAAAAAAACACAAAAGTTCTCTTACTCTTAAAAAGAAACTTATCATCATCATTATTGTTGGGGTTGTTATCTCTTTGATAGCTTTTATTATTATCTGTTTTGTCAAGAGAAAGCCCAAAAAGTTACCTTCTTCACCATCTCTGCAAAATGGGCTCTTAAGGGTTACTTATGGAGAGCTACATGAAGCAACCAATGGATTTTCCTCATCAAATTTAGTAGGCATGGGAAGTTTTGGCTCTGTTTACAAAGGATCTCTTCTCCATTTTGAAAATCCTATTACTGTAAAGGTTCTAAATCTCGAAACACGTGGGGCTGCTATGAGTTTCACGGCTGAATGCAATGCTTTGGGAAGAATGAAGCATCGAAACCTGCTAAACATCTTGACTTGTTGTTCAAGTGTTGATTATAAAGGTGAGGATTTCAAGGCTATTGTTTTTAAATTCATGTCTAATGGGAGTCTAGAAAACCTGTTGTACGACTGTGAACAATTTGGGTCTCGAAATGTAAATACCTACCTTAGAGAAAGGGTAAACATTGCTCTTGATGTAGCTCATTCATTGGATTATCTTCATAATGATTCTGAGCAAGCTTTAATTCACTGTGATGTTAAGCCAAGCAATGTTCTTCTTGATGATGACTTTGTTGCCCACTTAGGAGACTTTGGCCTAGCAAGGCTCATTCATGGATTCTTCGGGAATTCCAGTAAAGATCAAGTTAGTTCCTCTGCAATTAAGGGGACTATCGGATACGTTCCCCCAGGTAAATACTACTGCATCCGTTTTGATATTTAACAAAACATCAACTTATTCATATTTTAAATATAAGCATGCATGTTGAAGCGATTTTTTTTGCCAAAAAAATAATATATTTTTTAATTGAAATACCAAAGTTACCCTTATTAATTGTTCTATTTTTTTGTTTCACAATGCAAGTAATTAACTTTCGTATTTTAAGTTTTCCTTTTTTCCATGCAACGATAATTTAGGAATTATAATTCCTTTTAATTGTTTTTAGACAACTTAATAGTTTTCTTAAAGTGTATGCATAACTGCCTTTTGCTTAAAAATGTAAAAGGATGGAGTTTCTAATTAAAATCTATATTATTTCATTTTTATTGTTCATTGTCCATCAAACAATATATATACATGACAAATAGTTTTGTTGGGTTCAAGTATTTGTTTTTGTTTTGTGTTCTTTCTTGTAAATCAAGGCAGGCAAAATCAGCCGCATCCAATATGTCAAATTTTGATATATACTACACTTCTTTAGTTTTTTTTTCCTAAAGTGTTGTTGTTGTTGGAAAAGAGTATGGAGCAGGCGGCCCTGTATCACCAGAAGGAGATATCTACAGCTATGGAATTCTTTTGTTAGAGATGCTCACCAGAAAGAGACCAACAAATAGCATGTTTGGTGAAAATCTAAGTCTACACAAGTTCTGTGAGATGGCTATTCCAGAAGGAATCCTTGATATAGTAGATTCACACTTAGTCACACAATATGTTGAAAATCATATAGGGGTTGTGCAAAGAAACATAAAGGAGTGTCTGGTGTCCTTTGTGAGAATTGGAGTTGCATGTTCTGAAAAATTGCCTGCTCATCGAATGTGCATGAAAGATATTATTGTCAAGTTAAATGAAATTAAAAAGAAGCTGCCTAGTTAGAAACCATTGTTGTGGTGATAATAAATTAGCTTCGTTTACATGGAAGCTGGATAAATCTTGTATCCATCACATGTTTTCTTCATATCATTATGAACTATTTTTTTTATAATTTAAAGTGTTTCATTAATATGTAGTATCATAAAGTGTAATCTACTCATCTTCTATAAGAGGTTGCACAGAGTACTCTCTATCATTTTCTACCAATCTATACTAAATGTGCGCAAGTAAAAAAGAAAACATGCATATTGGTTTAAGAAAACTAAAAATAAACCTAGTTTAAGAAAACTAAAAAAATAAAGACTCTCCCCTTTACTTTTAAAATGCACACTCCCTTTCCTTAAAAATTTAATATAACACATTTTAGTTCTTTTATTATTTCCGTTAACTTTTATATAATTAATCATAGTCACACAATATTTATATCATCGTAACACCCTTTTCAAGTCGACGTCAAAAAATAAGAAACTCATTTCAAGTAAATAGTAATCCATCTCTCTGTGTTCGTCATCTTCAATGTCTTTCATCCATTGATTGAAAAAATTGATTTCTTTTCATTTTTAAAAAATTAGTGTTTAATATGTGGACAATCAAGAAAACAGTATTGGAATCGATTCATCTGTCATGCCTAGTTTTTATTCTTACATTTAGAAAACTTCAAGATGCTTTAGTAAACTAGTAGTTGACTCTTTAAATCTTATTTATGATTAATTTCCAATTTTCTTTTGTGGAAAAATGTTAACCGTCTTCCAATTTAGTATTCGGTGAACTTTTTATTTTGTATCTTTAAGTTTTGATTATTTGAATTTGAAAAATTAATCATAGCTCAACCAATTTTCCCATTTGATTCTGTTCTGTACTGTACTTACGAGCTTTATAATAAGATCGAAGTAGTTAGTAGATGTACTGTAGTTACTTGTTATGAGTAAACTATGCCGTTGTCTTCTTTTTATGTTGAGATAGTTCATTATTCAAAGCTAATTGTGTAACCGTGATATGTACTCCTTTCCTTCGTTATTTGTCTAAATAAATGTAATTGAATAGATTACGGAGTAGATAGTCAAGTATCACCACATGGAGATATCTAGAGGTGTCAATTTGGCCCAAGCCCCCAAGCCCAGCCCCATTGGCCCCCAATCAAGCCCCATAAAATTGAAGCCCCCTATTAATGGGGCTTTTTTTAGCCCCAGCCCACACTTTTAAATTTTTTAGTGGGTTGGGACCAGGGCTTTGTGGGCTGGCCCCCAAATTTTATTCTCATTTTTTTCCCACTATTTACACCTCTACTTTCATTCTTTCACCTCCATTCCTCTTCTCCTTCCCTCTTACCACCACATTCTTCTCCCTCTCACCACAACCACCACCACCATCTCCCACTCACCACCACTACCTCATTTTCCCTCCCACCACCACCACCTCCTTATCCCTCTCGCCACCACCACCCCACCTCTTTTCCCACTATTTATACCTCTACTTTCATTCTTTCACCCACTTCCTCTTCTCTCTCACTCCCACCACCACCACCACCACCATCTTCTACTCACCACCACCACCTATTTTCCCACTATTTACACATCTACTTTCATTCTTTCACCCTCTTCCTCTTCTCTTTCACTCTCACCACAACCTCCTTTTCCCTTTCACCACAACCACCATCATCACTATCTCACACTCACCACCACCACCACCACCACCACCAAGAGTGGGTCATTATTTGCAAAATAAATATTCAGGGCCCATGGCTAAACTAGGCCATCAAAGTTGAGTGGGTCATTTTTTGCAAAATAAATATTCAGGGCCTATGGGCGGGGCTGGGCCCACATGGGCCTTATGGGCTTGGGGCCTATGTGGGGCCTTAGGATGGTGGGCTTTTTGGCCCATGGGCTTTTTGGTCCATGGGCCATGTGGGCCTAGGGTGGGCTGGCCCACGTGGGCCAAATTGACAGCTCTAGAGATATCTACGACTATGGGATTCTTCTATTGGAGATGCTAACTGGGAAAAAACCAACATGATAGCATGGTCAGTGGTGGTCTAAGCCTACAAAAATTATACAATAGGGCGATTCCAAAAAGCAAATAAATAAGTTTTATATATTATTCATAAGCTTGTCAATATAGTTTATGGAAAAATAACTTATGGAGATATAACTTTTATTTGTGAGAACTTATGAATTAACATAAAAATTTATCTATCTCCAAATATTGTTTTTCATAAGCTCAAAAATAAGCTCATTCAAATGGACCCCTAGATTCATGTTTGCTTATAAAGTGAGAATTGGAGAGAGTGTGTAAAAAAAGTGTTGCTAGCATCACCACTCTAATAACCACCACCGACCATCTACAAAGTCGATAAATAGTGCACACCAATAATAGAAAGCTGATAGATACTGTATATCAATAACATGATAAAAAACAATTGCTGTGTTCTCATTAGCATACGAAAAGGAAAATGTTTATAAGTTGGAACTGTATCTTTTTGCACATCACAACAAATTCTAAGTGAATTCCACTCCAAACACAGGGGCACTAGTCTTTCCACAAACGTTAATTCCACAAGCGTGCAAAATGGAGACTCCAATGTGAATAAAAAACTGAATAAATAATGTGTATGACCTTCCAACTTGTGACTTGTAAAAACTTTTTAAGTCAAGCCATCTAAGTCATCTATCAAATAATCTTACAGTGTGATTTACTGTTTATTTATTTTAATGCAAAATTTTTAAGAAAAACTGAATAAATAATCCGCATTATTTATATGTTATAAATTTCTAGTTAACTTTCATAAAGATATATAAGCTTAAGGGTTATATATAAATTTTGTCCCTATAAAATATGAAGAAAAAAAAATGTAATCATTAATAAATTTTTCTTCAACTTTTAATCCCCATTTATATTTTTGTTTACTCTTCTAGTCATTGACGTTGAGTTAACTTTCAACTAGCAGCTAACAAACTATCATGCCGGCAATTGCCAAGTCACATATTTTAACAGTTAGAATGCTAAATCACATGTCTTTGACCTTAAGTTAATTCTCAGGCGACTATTGGAAAGACACGTCAACATTAATATAATCCCCATTAATAAATTTTTCATCAACTTTTTTAATCCTCATTTATATTTTTGTTTACCCTTCTAGTCATTAACGTTGAGTTAACTTTCTACTAGCAGCTAACAAACTATCATGCTGGCAATTGCCAAGTCATATTTTTTAACAGCTAGAATGCTAAATCACATGTCTTTGACCTTAAGTTAATGCTCAGGCGACTATTGGACAGACACGTCAACACCTATCACATTACACTTTTTAATGACTCAGTCTTATTCAACATCTGGACCAGCTCACAAGGCTCAACCCATTTTTCACTCCTTATAATTACTCGCCACAATGGCGTGGTATGTAAGAATGACATTATTGGTGGTAACCTCAGCGTGATTCCAATGATATTCACTTTTATATTGACTGAATGCCATTGCAAGCCTAAAATGGACGCATGAGCAAGTCAATCGAAGGCTTCTTTCTACATTATCATTTTACATTTAATATTTGTAAACTAAATTTTGAAAGCAAAAAGTATAAAAATATGCAGTAATAAGGTTAAGTATGTTTTTATCCCTAATAAAATATAAGGTTTTCTTTTTTAGTTTTCAATAATTTTTTCTTCAACTTTTGATCTCCACGTATATCTTTGCGTGCGCTTTTGGCTAAGGACTGCCACGACAGTACCTATCACATCACACTTTAATAATTAGGATGTCAAATCAACTAATGTACACGACAAGTAATTTGACATCCTAATCAACAAAAATACATGACAGGTATCATTGCGATAGGCAATTAGCCAGTTGAACACCCATTTAATGTCAGAGGTGGAAGATTTGACGTCCTAGTCATTAAAAAGTGTGACGTAGTGAGTGCTAATGTGACAATTCGTTATAAACATCAACTTAACGTCAGAGACCAAAAGTGTAAACAGAGATGTAAGATTTCACTCCAGTTAAGGGTAAATAGAGATGTAAGATTTCAAGGGCAATATTTCACTCCAGTTGCCGTTCATAAATTTGCTAAATCTTTTGCTCAAGTTCTTTTTCTGATTCTTGTGATAAAATTTGTGATATTCCGATTAATAGTCAACTTCCTCGTCAGTGTATTAAAAAAGATGAACTAGCTATTTCTATTCCGGATGAGTATGTAGCGGGTCTGGAGGGGTGCAAGACTCATCTACATGGGAGACTTTTATTATCAAAGGGAGATTCTCCTATCAAGATTGAGGCTCTTCGCTCCAAACTTCATGATCTTTGGAAATCTGCAGGTAAGTGGGGCCTAATCTCTCTTGGAAAGAGTTATTATGAATTTTCCTTTTCTTCTATTAATGATTTACGTAGAATACAATTGCAAATTTCTTGGAACTGCAAGCTAGGTTTGCTTCATTTGTTTGCCTGCCAGCCCAATTTTAATCCTTTAAATAAAAAACATACAAATGCTCATGTTGGATTAGACTGACAGGCCTTGCTCAAGAATATTGGTGCCCAAAATTTTATTTGCTATAGCTAGTAGTGTTGGTACACCTATATGTCTGGATGATACTACTAGTAAAAATTCTTTTGATAGAGTTTTTGGTCATTTTGCTCGTATTCTGGTTGATATTGATTTGAAATCTAAGCTTAGAAATCAAATTCTTGTTGAGAGGTCTGGTTATGCTTTCTTTGTGGGTATTGAATATGAAAACTTACCTTTCTTCTATATGAACTGTTCGAATATTGGTCATGAGACTAGCAAGTGTAATAAAATGATGTCACATTCAAGAGTGAAAAATAATAAGGAGCAGAAGGTTCGTGAAATTGTTGTTCGGCCAAGAATAGTTACTGAATATGTTCCAAAAGTGAAGGATACTAACAATGCTTATGCTCAAGTTGAAAGTATTCCTGTGAATAAGGAAGCTTTTAAAGGTGTTAACAATGTTCCTTGGGATGGTCTGGATTCTAATCCTTTAATGGGATATGCTCAACCTTCTAATGCCCAGCAAAATGTGCCTATGGAAGGGATACAACATAAGAAGCAAGGGGAAACCTCATCTAATGTGATGAAGGAAGCTGACATACAATCTAATGAAGATTTAGACTCAGTCCAACTTGTCCAGGACTCTTTCGCTCTTGAAAAGGGTAGGAAATTTCCGCATAAGGCTAAAGAGAAGCAAAAGGTATCTTTGAACTCTGCTCAACAGTTAACTAACACTAATATTTCGGTAACTCCAGTTGCTACAAAAGATAATGTTGTGCAGTTTTGTTCTACATCTGATACTATCAGTGGCTGTAATATTGAAACCCATGTCGTTCATTCTAATATCAAGGTGGTCAATGATATGAAAATTGCCAGTCGGCTTTGGTGCGACTCTGATTGTGACTCTGGCGAGGATCAAATTTCGGAATCTGGAGACTCTCAAGTGGTGTCTTCTAAGTATTTGGTCGATGCTAATAACGATGACAAATTCACAGAGGCTATGTCTAAATCTCCGAAAAAAAGGATGAGAAAGAAACAACTACAAATTCAAAAGAAGGCTGGATATATGACCTGATCTAAGGGTAGTACCTAACAATCTTCTCAATGTTAAAGAGTCTCTATTGGAATGTCAGGGGCATTGGTAACCCTGACACAATACTAGTGTAAAAAAAGCTTTGCAAGTTACATAAGCCGGATTTTTTTTTATTGCTGAGCCTTGGGTTGATATAAATCAAGTTCCCTCTAATTATTTCTCTAAGCTGAATTTGAAAGTGTTTGCTGAAAATAATAGTGGGTCTTTGTCCTCTAATCTTTGGTGTTTCTGCACTGATGTTTATAGTCCTACAGTTATTCCTTCTACTAGCCTGCAAGTGGCTTTCTCTATAGTAGTGAAGAATCAATCTGTTTTTTTCTCTGTTGTTTATGCGGCTTCTACAAATTATATTGCTA
Organism: Astragalus membranaceus; assembly: GCA_039519185.1. Taxonomy (NCBI): domain Eukaryota; kingdom Viridiplantae; phylum Streptophyta; class Magnoliopsida; order Fabales; family Fabaceae; genus Astragalus; species Astragalus membranaceus. The sequence goes on from CM076849.1 coordinate 166,409,232, forward strand.
GAAGACATTTATGGAGCGATTTTGACTAACTTGCAACGGGATCATTCTGGTCCCTGGGGTTTTATTGGTGATTTTAATGTTGTTTTAGGTGCTCACGAGCACAGAGGAAAGGGTGTCCCCTCTGCTATCTCCTGTAATGAGTTCTCTTCTTGGTGTGACGGGAATCATTTGATCCATATTCCTACGAGAGGATCCCAATTTACTTGGTCTAATGGTAGGATTAGTAATAACTTTACTGAGAAAAGACTTGATAGATCCATTTGTAATGAGGGATGGCTTAATTTTTGGGGCAGTGTCGACTGTTGTACTCTTACTAGAAGTAAGTCTGATCACTTTCCTCTTCTCTTATTTATGAAAAAGGAGGCTATTCAGAAACTTTCATCTTTTAAGTTTATGAAAATGTGGGCCCAACACCCTGACTGTAAGAGGGTGGTCTCTGAGGCTTGGCAAACTGCTGTTGTTGGTTGTCACATGCATGTTTTATCCTAGAAGTTGAAAAACTTGAAGGTTAAGCTTAAAGACTGGAATACTACTGTCTTCGGTAACATTTTCGATAATGTCAATGAAGTTTTAGCCAAGCTGGATAATATCCAAGAGCAGATTAATAATCAAGGAGGTTCCGACTCTTTACTCTCTCTTGAGAAGGAGGCTCAATCTAATTTGCAGATTGCCTTAATTTATGAAGAATCATATTGGAAGGAGAAATCTAGAGTTAACTGGCACAACCTTGGGGATAGAAATACTGCCTTTTTTCATAGAATGACAAAGATTAAGAATGCTACCAAGAGAATTTATGTTATGAAGGATGGAGATAATATTCTCTCTGACGCTGCTGATATTGAGAATCATATTTTGAATTATTACCAAAATTTGTTTTCTGTTAACACTGATTGTCACTACAAAAAAAAAGCAGTATAGGCGCCGGATTTTTCTGTCGCTAATGTGCCTTAGCGAGGGATTAGCGACGGAAATTAGCGACGGAATTTAGCGAGGAAAATTCTGTCGCTAATCACCTCGTGATCCGTGTTTTTTTATTAAAAAAAGCGCACCTTCGTCATTAAAGTATATTATAAAATTATTGTTATAATAATTATTATAATATTATTAATACTCGGTATATTATAAAATTATTGTTATAATATTATTAAATTATAATATTGTTATAAAATTATTATAAAATTATTATGAAATATGGTGGTGGTGGTGGTGGTGGTGAAATATGGGAAGGAGTTTGTGTAGAGAGAGAGAGAGATGGTTACAGAGAGAGAGAGGTATGGTTAGAAAGAGGAATGAGGGTGGAAGTTAATTTTGTGGTGGTAGTGGTGGTGGTGGTGGTGGTGGTGGTGGTGGTGGTGAAAAAGTGCGCCTTCGTCATTATTAGCTACAGATTTTGGTTCCCTTGCTAATTTTCCGTCGCTAATAAGACGTTTTTTTTGTAGTGTGTCATCCTAATGGTCTTTTTCAGGAAGCTATCCCTTCTTTAGTTTCTGATATGGACAATGTTATGCTCACCAGTCTCCCCTTTATGGATGAGGTTAACACTGCTGTTTTTTCTCTAAATGGGGACGGTGCCCCTGGTCCTGGTCCTGATGGGTTTGGTGGTTTCTTCTTCCAATATTACTGGGACATTGTTTCTCAAGATGTTTATAATGTTGTTCTTCAATTTTTTCAACAATGTTGGACTTTGATTCCTAAAGTTGAGGGGGCTGACAGAATTGATCATTATAAACCTATAGCTCTAGCTAATTTTAAATTTAAAATTATTAAAGTTATAGCAAACAGACTGGCTCTTATTGCTCCTAATACCATTTAGGAGAATCAGAGGGGTTTTGTGAAAGGTAGAAATATGTCTGACTGTATTTGCACTGCCTCTGAATCTATTAGCTTGTTCATAAAAAGGCTTTTGTGGTCAATTAGCCCTTAAAATTGACATCAAACGCTTTTGACACGATAGATTGGAATTTTTTACTTCAAGTTCTTGCTGCTTTTGGTTTCAATGAAAAATTTTGCTCTTGGATAAATGTTATCCTCCACTCGGCCAAGCTCTCCTTCTCTATCAATGGGTCTATACATAACCACTTTATCTGTCTCTATCATAGCATAAATTGTGATTGATTATAGTGTAAAATATTTTACACCAAAAATACGTTATGATTAAGCTCGTTAATTATAGGCTAAAGTGCTCCCGGGGTCCCTTATCTTTATTTAAAGTAACGATTTGGTCCTTTATATTTTTTTTGTCTCAAATCAGTCCTTTATGTTTTAAATTTTTGACACATAAATCATTTTCTGTCCCAAATCAGTCCTTTATGTTTCAAATTTTTAACACATAAATCCTTTTTTTTGACACATAAATCAGCACTGTTAACGGAAAAGGATTTATATGTCAAAAATTTGAAAGATAAAGGACTTATTTGGGACAAAAAAAACATAAAGGACTAATTCGTTATTTCAAATAAAGATAAGGGACCCCGGGAGCACTTTAGCCTTAATTATATGTGTACAATATGTATGCATATACTTAATTCTGTTTTTCTAGCATTATGTTTGGTTCTGCAGCCATCTTGAAATATCTCACGTCACAAGACACAGATGAGCAAAGCCACAATGTGTAGCTGGTGGCGGATCATTTGCACAAGCACAAAATTTGTGCATTGTGCACAAGTGACACTTTCAGGCATTTGGACTAAAAATTAAGTGGTTGAGATTTAAGGGGGGAACTTGTGAGGCTGGTATTTACCTATTGTTTTGTTATATGCAAAAATGGTGTTGCAAAACTGGTATTCCTAACCTCAACACTACCTCCCTCCCTTTCAACAAAGAAGGTTGCTCAACACTAACTCATTTTTTTATTTTTTTTAATTTGTTTTGAAAGATTTAATTTTTTTTATTAAAACTAAAAGAAAATTAAAAATACATGTTCATCATCTTCATCACCATATATACTGTACCTGCTCTGCTGCCCAGATTCCTCTTTATCAATGCTTATATCTATGCTTCTCATGCCCAAATCTATGATTCTCGTGTCTTCAAAGCTACTCATTAGCGCTCGTTTTTGCTCAAGCCTGAGTATGCTAAATGAATATGGGCTTCAAGAGTGTGACGCTGGGTATAAATTTGGGCATTCAAGAGCGATGACATTGAATAATTAATATTAGAATGTGCTTTTGTAAGTAGAAGGAAAACCACACACGGTGGTTTCTTGAATGTTCGGGAATTGCTAACAAATTTTACATATGGCATGTAATTACAAAACGAGAACCTAGGAAATAAAAACATAAACAAGGTACTGGGCTGGGAAACATAAACATATAAAAATGAATCTGGGCAGCATGGTGATGAAGATGAAGATGGTGAACATGGAAGAAGAAGAAGAAGAATTAATTTGATATTATTTGTCTTTAATTTTTAATAAAATTTATATCAAAATGAGTTGGATAATAAGGTGAAAAATAATAAACTAAAGTTTACATCAGCAAGAAAGCAAAAAGTAAAAGATTAAGAGTTGACTATAAATAAGACCTACAAAACTTAGAACTTAGAAGGCACCTTTTTTTTACCCCATCGTACCCCATACCCCTTAAATTGTTCAAATGATCAAAAATACCCTTAAAAAAATGTTAAAAAACGAATTAATTTCTCAATCTATCATATTTCCGAAAATATTTCCATCATATTTTTGGAAGGCAGAAATATGGGAATTTTGAGGTATTTCCATAAAACCTATATTTCTGCATTCCGAAAATATATGTATTTTCGCAAAATTTTTAAAAAATATTTTTTTTTAACGAAAAATTATGGATATTTTGGAGATTTATGATAAAATAGGGTATGAAGTCTAACGAGGGGGTAAAAAAAAGGTGCCAACTTACCATAGTGGGGGTCTTGAGCATTAAGCACAAATTATGCACTTGTGCGTATGATCTGTAAGGCTGTGTAGCTTCCTCCTATTAACCACACATTTGACAAAATCCATCGTGAATTCTAAGTTCAAAGTTCAAACACTCTTTGTTTCCACCCAAGCTTCAATTCTAGACTATCCAACACGCAAGATAAAGATTCCATTCCATTGACTTACTTGATGTTCTGTACCGTGCTTCCGATCGTGAGGATCGATATTATGCAGTTGGTAGATATTTTGTCATTGATTCTATCTTTGTCTTCAGGCTTTGAGAGGAAGGTTTTGTTCGACTTGGAGATGTTCGACCTTGAGAGGCGATGTTGAGGTGTTCGATCTTGAGGGGCGACGTTGTACCTGCAATGATACTCCGACGCTCAAGTCAGTATTTGAGAGAATGAGTGTTTTGTTAGAAAAGTGCTTACCATTAATGATCTTGGCCATTGAAGATTGGACTCTCTTGATTATGATTGGGCTTCTCATCAATTGAGCTTTTTGGAGAGGGGGTGTAAATAGAGAACAGTATAATTACCATAACAGTGGTCCCCCAAGTCTGGTCGCTATGAGGAGCGATCTTGACTTTGATGGGCGACGTAGCTTTTATATTTTTGTTTTTGTTTGAGTGGAGATCTTATCCGGTCTCGAGCTTATGTTGAGGCTGGGGTTCTCGAGCGATGTTAACTGTCCGTCGAGCTTTCGAGCGAGGTGGATGGTTTTTCTGAACTCAGTGCTGCTTTGGAATCGGTGTAATCTTGGAATCAGTGCTTTTTTTACTGTTTCTGACAAGGTGTCTCTTCGTAGTGGCGGCGCATGATGGTGACGTTTATTCTTCAGCGTGCGGATTTTAATGGACCATGGCTTGGACGTGACGCTTCGATTTCCAGGCCCAGGCCCATTAGATTCGCCTTGCTATAAATAAAGGGTCTCACCTCCTCATTCGTTGCTTGTTGTTCATTCGTTTTTGATTTGCCGATCTTCGAGAGCTCCCGAGCTTCTTTAAAGTGAACGAGCTTGAAGAAATTTCGAAGTACTTTTAAGGTCGGTTTCTGAGGATCGACAACCGTTTATTTCCTGATATAATCAACTTGCGACATAGTTCCGAGGTTAGTCTATTTGTTTTTTCTTTACTTTTCTTTTCATTTGTGCCTGGACCTCCCCCCGTCCCCTTTGATCTCAGAATGGGGGTCGTCAGGTCGGGTTCTGACTTGCTCGCGAACCCATTTTCGAAATTTAATCCTGACATTTCGTCCCCCATTCCTGTAGATTCGATCTGGCGAGGACGAAACAAACTCGGAGAGACGTCACTCAGTACCGGAAAGAGTTTACGAACGCGATGGCTTCTGGTGGTGAAGTCCCTGAGGTTCGTACCGAGCCTCTTGAAGTCGCCGCCCCGGACGTGCAAGAGCATTCTGCTTCCGCCCCTATGAGTGATAAGGCGGAAGATAATTTTGAGAGTGAAAGTTCTTCTCCTGCGACCGATGCTAATGAGCCGAATGGCGATACTCCCGAAGATGCGGAGGAGGATTGCTTGGTGGATGTGATGGCCATCACTTCCGAATCCGACGAGGAAATCCCAGTGGAGGAATCAGAGGATTCCGAGGTCGATCTTGGGACAGGCTCCGAGGTCGATCTTGGGTCGAGTTCCGGGTCTGCCGATGAGTCCGATAGAGAGGGTGTTGGAAAACAAGTCGAATCTCGCCCTTTGAGTCAACCGGGTTCCAGCCGAGCTTCTGCTGCTTCTCTGGATGGGTACTCTAGTACTGGTTGTGGGGACCTTGACGTACCGGTGCGAGAGGTCTCTCAATATGATTGGGTCTCCAGAAATATTTTGGGGATCGAATCGTTGTACCAGCACGGGATTAATTTGGAGAGGGTCGGGAGGAAAGCTTCGGGTCGCTCGAAGCGAATTTGGAGAGTTGAGGGAATGAAAAAGGGAGAGCATGTGGCTTTGTGGCCTGGAGAGCTTAAGTTCACTTTGTATCATATGCTGATAAACGAGATGAATATCCGGCCTCCTTTCACTTGGTTCGAGCAGACGGTTTTGGCGACTTTGGATGTTGCGCCTTCTCAGTTGCATCCAAACGCGTGGGCTTTTGTTCGAGCCTACGAACTAATGTGTCTTCACCTGGAGAGGCCGGTCTCGCCGTTGCTCTTTTTCCATTTGTTTGAGATCAACCGGAACAGCAGTGAAAATAAGTCCGGTCGTGAGCATGTCAGTCTTCGCTCGAGGCGAGGGGCCAAGATTTTCAAAGCCTATGCGGACTCATTGAAGGGGAATTGGAAGGAGTTATTTTACTGGGTCGAACCGGTGATCGACGAAGCGATTGAGAGAGTGGAAAAGTTTTCAGAGGATGGTCGGACTTTGGTGTCCACCAAGTTTCCCATTGGTTGGAGTCAGGCCCATTTTGAGCGATCCACCAATTCCTTTTCTGTTAGTCAGAATCGATTGAACGCTGCCGATCTTCTTACCAAGAGGATCCTGATGTTTATTTCTGAGAACATTCCGTTTTCAAAACATAAGTATCGGGGTATCCCTGCGGCTAAGATAGTTCAGGCTGGGAAGCGAAGACGAGTGCAACTTGTCTTAGGTAGTTCGTTTTTCTTGCTTTTGATTTTTGCACATCTTTGACTGTAGTTTGTATGACCAATTTTTGTTTCTTTTCCAGATACCATGGCCCCAAAGAAACTCGCCGTAATGTAGGCGCTGGCGATGAGGAGTGTCGACATATCTGGAGATGCTGAGGAGGTGGGTGCTCCGCTTCCGACGTCTCCCCAGGTTGAGACTGTTGTTGGGACGGTTACTGCTGCTTCCCCGATCAACACTGTTACCCAGGAGGACCTTGCTTATGAGGCTCTGGTCGATCTTGTTTCCAGTTCTCCTCCCCCGGCTGCTCCCGACGTTGGTGCAGGGACCTCGGCGAAAAGGGTGTGCACCGAGGCAAGTGGCGAGCAAAGGCCGGAAAAAAGGAGTAAGACCTCGAGGAGACCGAAGCATAAGAACAAGGCCGTACCTTTAGAGGAGGGCTTTTTGGAGCAAAACTATGCCCAGTGGCGGGAGGATCCTGTCGGGGCGTCTGTTAAATTGTTGGCGAATTTGGCCAACGTTCATAGGATCGAAAAAGCGAAATATGAGCAACGGGCTAAGGGTAAATAACATCACTTTCTTATATTCATAAAAACATCTCTTTCTTCATAACCTGATTTTACTTATTTTCGTGCTTGCAGTTTTGTTGGAGCTCGAGAAGTCAAAAAGAGTGAAGCTTGTGGAAGATGTGGCTTCGAAATCGGAAGAGCTCGCTCGAACAAAGCAAGAACTTCAGGCTCTGAAGGAAAGCCAAGGGGAGGTTGTACGTCGGGCGGAGTTCGCGGAGAATCGCGTAAAGGAGCTGGAAGAAAAGGAAACAGTTTTGGAGGGGCAACTGGTCGAGGCTAATGAGAAGATTAAAGGTTTGGAGTTTCGTGTAGTTGGTTTGGAAGATGATTTGAAGAATGCATCCGAGGCAAGGGTCGGCACAAGCGGCGATGCGGAGGCTCGAATTGCAGAGCTTGAAGCAGCCCTTCAGCAGAGCAGGAAAAATGCTAAAGAGGCTACGAAGCTTGCAAACGAGGCTAGGAGGGAGGCTCGTGAAGCTGCTAACTCTGCAATTGAGCTGTATAAGGAGGGTTTTGAGTGTGCCCAGGAGCAAATTGCTTTGGTCAATCCTTCCGTTAATTTGGATCGGTCGATTATCGATGCCGACCATGAGGTTGAAGGGGGTATGATCGTTAAGATCGATGCTCAGACGGAGAAGAAAACTGTGATTTTTCCGACCTCTGCTGCCTGATGTTTTAGCAGTGTTTCTTTTTGTAGAAGTTCCTGGTGTATGCTTTTACCTATGTAGTTTTTGTATAGATCCGGAACTTCTTTCGATCCAGCTGGAGATATTTGTAATCTTTTTTGGGATATGTATATCAGACCTTTACGAGTTTTAATGAATGCTTTTTGAATTTCGCATGTCATGTATGTCGTTTTTACGAGCTTTAACGAGTGCTTTTTTAATTTTGCACGTTGCGTATGCTGTAAGAACGTCGGTAAAGAGGAACTCGATTTACCGGTTCGAACCTATAGGACAGTTTACTAGGACTCGGCCCAGATTTAACTCGCCCTATAGGGGTATCGGCAGCTGTGGCCGATGGTCGTTCTTAGGACGTTTCGATCCTTGAAGACCCGGTCTCTTTGAGATAGTTTGCCAAGACTCGGCTCGGATTTAACTGTTTTCTCAAAGAGTTTGCGACCTTGGGTGGTTGCTTTTGGGGAGATCATTTAAGATCGGTCCCAGTTGATTCCCGGTGGGGGGAATAGGGTCCTTTCATTCTGTTTGATGAAAATCAAGAATGTGTGGAGACCTAGTAAAAACTTTTTGAGAAGCATTGAAAGCGTTTGAAAGAAATGTCAAGTTTTTCTTTTTGATTTAATAACTTGTTTCGAGTTTACATAAGATCGGTGTAAATGATTTCTTTCTAAGGATAATAACTTTTCAGTTTTGTTGCGTTCCAAGTCCTCTCAATCTTTCTTCCTTGGAGGGTCTCCAATTTAAAGGCTCCCGTACCGGTTTTAGATAAAATTCGGTAGGGGCCTTCCCAGTTTGGGGCGAGCTTTCCTTGGGAGGCGTTTTTCTGACCGACGTCAGCTCTTCTGAGTACCAGATCGCCAGGATCGAAATCTCTGTGAACGACCTTGGTGTTGTATCTGGTTGCAACCTTTTGTTTGATGATCGCTTCTCGGAGCGAGGCCCGACCTCGGATTTCATCGATGAGGTCGAGTTCTTCTCTTAAGGCTTGATCGTTATTGCTTTGTGTTTTGGGATTTGCCGTTCTCCAACTAAGTTCGCCGATCTCGACGGGGATGACTGCCTCGCTGCCGTAGGAGAGCCTAAAAGGTGTTTCCCCAGTGGAGCTTTGGGGGGTCGTCCGGTATCCCCAGAGGACGTAAGGCAATTCTTCTACCCAATTTCCTTTAGCATCGTCCAAACGTCGTTTCAGCCCGTTCAGTATTACTTTGTTTGCAGCCTCTGCTTGACCGTTGGTTTGAGGGTGCTCTACTGAAGTGAAATGGTGCTTAATTTTAAGCTCGAACATTAGTTTGTGAAATCCCGTGTCTGTAAATTGCGTCCCGTTGTCCGTTACTACTACCTCGGGGATCCCGAACCTGCTCATAATGCTTTTTTTGAAGAATTTTATGCAGTTTTTTGCAGTGATGGTCGCCAGTGGTTCCGCTTCTATCCATTTGCTGAAGTAGTCTACGGCGACGATCAAGAATTTGACTTGTCCTGGTGCCTTTGCGAAAGGTCTGAGTAAGTCCATTCCCCACCATGCGAAGGGCCATGTGGAGGATAAACTCGTGAGGTCTGTGGGGGGAGCTATGTGCACGTTGGCGTGGATTTGACATTTTTTGCATTTCTTCACATGATTACTAGCATCGCCGATCATGCTCGGCCAGTAGTAGCCGGCTCGAAGGGTTTTACGTGCTAAAGATCGAGCTCCCATGTGCTGGCCGCAGATTCCTTCATGAATTTCTGTTAATACATAGGCCGCTTCCTCTCCCTCGATGCATTTTATTAACGGGGAAGAGAGGCTTCTTTTATAGAGCGTTCCGTTGATGGCTGAAAAAGCCGAGGCTCTTCTCCTGATATATTTGGCGTCGTTTCTGTCTGGGGGTTCCGTTCCTGAGACGATGTACTCTAAAATTGGGTTTATCCAGCTGTCTGTTTCTTCAAGCATGCAGATGGTCGGGTTAAACAGAGGCTCGAGAGATACACTGGGTTTGTGTAGTGTTTCTTGGATGGTCGTCCTCTGGTTACCTGGGGTTTTTGTGCTTGCGAGTTTGGCGAGGATATCAGCTCGTTGGTTTTCCGTTCTTGGGACATGAACTATCTCGCTCCCTTCAAATTTAGCTATTAGTGACTGTACCTGAAGTAGGTATTTTTGCAGGATTGGTTCTTTGGTCTCGTATTTGCTTCCGATCTGGGAGACCACCAAGAGAGAGTCGGTATGGAGTTTAATTTTTTGGACTTGGAGGTCAATTGCCAGGCGAAGTCCGGCGATGCAAGCCTCGTATTCTGCTTGGTTGTTCGAGGTGGGAAAACCGAATGTAAGGGAAACTTCGATGATGACCCCAGTCGGGCTTTCTAGCATAATCCCAACGCCACTCCCTTTTGGATTCGAGCACCCATCGACGTATAGGATCCATATGTCAGATTCGGTGTTAGCAGGTGTCATCTCGGCGATGAAGTCCACCAAAACTTGCGCTTTAAGCGTAGTTCGAGCTTCATATTTGATACCGAACTCTGAGAGTTCCACGGCCCATTTGATCATTCTTCCAGCTAGATCGGGTCTGTGGAGTATCTGTCTGATTGGGTAGTTAGTTCGGACGACTACCTGGTGAGCGACAAACTAGGCTCGAAAACGTCGAGCTGCGACAATGAGAGCTAGGGCGATTTTCTCAATTTTCTGATAACGACTTTCAGCCCCGTGCAGAGCTTTGCTTGCGAAGTAGATGGGACTTTGCCCGGTTCCGAGCTCGCGTACTAGAACGGAAGCTAACGCCTCTTCCGAGACCGCTAGATATAAGTATAATGTTTCCCCTTCATTTGGTCGAGTTAAAATTGGAGGCTCGGAGAGAGATTTTTTCAGTTGTTTCAAAGCTTCATCTTGCTCGGGCGTCCATTCGAAATCTCTTTCTTCTTTTTTGAGGATTTTGAAAAGTGGAAGAGATTTGAATGCTGCATTCGATATGAAACGAGATAGAGCAGATATCATTCCATTGAGTTTTTGCACTTCTTTCTTGGACGTTGGAGTTCGCATTTCTGTGACGGATCGACATTTATCCGGGTTCGCCTCGATTCCTCGTTCTGTTAAGAAGAAACCTAAGAATTTCCCGGCTCGAACTCCGAAAGTAAATTTCTCTGGGTTTAATCTCATTCTATTCTTTCGTACCTCAGAAAAAATCGCTCTTAGATCGCTTATATGGTCGTCATCACTTTTGCTTTTGGCGAGCATATCGTCGAGGTAAACCTCTACGCTTTTACCGATCTGGTTTTGGAACACTTTGTTCATCATTCTTTGATAAGTTGCTCCAGCGTTTTTTAAACCAAAGGGCATAACACGGTACGCGAAGTTTCCTCGGTCAGTGATGAAGGCGGTTTTTGCTTGATCTGGGGGAAACATGGCGATTTGGTTGTATCCGGAGTATGCGTCCATGAAGGATAACAACCGGAAACCGGAAGCGCTGTCGACCAAACGATCGATGCTGGGGACCGGAAAGGCGTCTTTTGGGCAAGCTTTATTTAAGATCGGTGTAGTCGACACACATACGCCATTTTCCGTTAGATTTCTTCACCAGGACTGGGTTTGATAACCAAGTTGTGTATTTAACCTCAGAGATAAAGTTGGCTCGGATGAGGTCGTCTACTGCTAAGGCGGCAGCAATGGCTTTCTCTTTGCTTTGGGCCCGCTTTCTTTGGGCGATCCATCTTGCTTCTGGGTTTATTGCGAGTCGATGGCAGGCAACCTCTGGCGGGATCCCAGGCATGTCTTCGGCCGACCAAGCGAAGATGTCTTTGAAATCTTTAAGACATTGGGTTAAATCGATCTTGATCTTTTCTGGAAGGTCGATCCCTATTTTGACCTTCTGGGAGGGGTCTGAACCGAGCTGTATTTCGACGAACTTTCCATCAGGCTTTGGTCTTTTGATTTTTTGTTTGAGCTCTTTGGTTAGCTCGTCGACGTCTATCCGTTTTTCGACCTTCGGATCGCAGTTGGTTTCTACGTTAGTGGCGGTGTTAACTTCAGTTGATCTTTCTTTTGGTATTTTGGGAGTCGACAGTTCTTCCGAAGGGGGAACCCCTTCATGCTCCGAAGCTTTTCGTTCGTTCTTAGTCCATAGGAAAAAACACCTGGAGGCCGACTCTAAGTCAGAGTTTAAAGTGATAACTCTGTCGCAAAGAGAGTGGAACTTCATCTTTAAGTGCGCGGTGGATGTAACCGCCCCGAGCCTGCCGAGGGTCGGTCTTCCTATAATGCCGTTGTATATGGATTCACAAGGCAAGACGAGGAATTTGGTTCTGACGGTTCGAACCATTGGTTCGGTTCCGTAGGTAACCATTAGCTCCAGATGCCCAAAGGGTTTCGTTCGAGATCCGTTAAAGCCGGACAAAGCCGTCCCTCTATAAGGGGTGAGTTCCTCTTTATCGATCCCCATTTTGCTCAGAAGATCGATAAAGATGATGTCTGATGAGCTCCCCTGATCGACCAGGATTCTACGTACCTCCTTGTTGGCTATGATTGCCGATATCAGGAGAGGTACGTGTTTGTTAGCTTTTCCGTCAATAAGGTCGTTGTCGCTAAAAGATAATGGAGGTCGGTTGGTCTTGACCGGGGTTGTCGACGTTGAAGCCACGCACAACAATTCCTTCCATTTTCTCTTCATGGATTTTCCCGATCCTTCATGATCGAATCCCCCAGTTATCATCATGATAACCGAGCGTTTTTTATCCAGCTCTTCGCGGTCTGGGTCGATCACTTCTTTTCCTTTTGCCCTGAGATTTTCATTTCTTTCTCTTCCGAGGTTGTCAGATCGTTCTCCCTCCCTTTTAACATAAGAAGATAGTTTTCCCCGTTTAATTAAATCTTCTATGTCATCCTTTAGGGCGTTGCAATGGTTTGTGTCATGGCCATTGCTTCTGTGGTATCGGCAGTATTTGTTGGCCTTCTGCCCAGGTCGGATAGGTAAGGACCTGGGAGGCTTGACGTCCCTGAATTCGACGTTCCAACATTCCCCTAGTAACTGGGCGTTGGAGACGTTGAGTTCGGTGTATACCTGGTGACGATTTTTCCTACCGATGTTCCACGAGTTTTTACGAGGGTCGATCTCGATGTGGCGTTTCGACGATTCTGTATGTAAAGACGTTTTGTCGACCTTGGAATTTTCTTCTTCGTTAATAAATCACTGGGATAGTTCGAGGAATTCTTGAAGGGTGTTAGGTTCCCAGGTGTTGATGTGCTTTCGGAACGAGCTTCCAGGGAGCAGACCTTGGGCCATGAAGAAAATTCGAAAAGCGTCGTCTAACTGCCGAACCTGAAGAGCTTCGATGTTGAATCGCTCTATATATTCCCTCAGGGGTTCATTTACTTTCTGGACAATAGATGCTAGAACATTTTTGTTTTTGGGTTTGCTCTTGGAATGGGCAAAGTGCACCGAGAAGTGTTTTGCTAACTGGTCCCATGAGGAAATGGTATTCGACCTTAAAGTCCGAAACCATTCGGAAGCCATTTTGTCTAGGGTCAAAGGGAATATTCGGCATTTCATTTCCATGGGTACATTTCGATACTGCATGGTCGTGTCAAATTGGTCTAGATGCCTGTCGGGGTCGCCCGTCCCGTCGTAAGTCTTCAATCCTCCAGGTGGTTTCTCGAGATACCGGGGGACCCGGAAGTTGTCGATCGATTTTGTGAAAGGACCTTTTCTCCCAGGTCGATTTGCTCGTGACAGTGGTTGGCGTCTGTGATGGGGTTCACGATGTCCGTATCGTCGTGTTTGATTGTTTTGAATGATGTCATGGCTTCTCGATCGTCTCCTTGACGAGGTCGAGCCTTCAATTTGGCGAGCCAGAGGGGAACGGGAACCATTCCCTCGGTGGCGGCGTGGAGGAGAATGAGGATCATCAAGATCGTCGTATTGTCGAGCTGATGGAGAACGAGAATGAGCCTCCTGTTGTCGAGCCAGAGGAGAACGGGAACCATTCCCTCGTTGACGGCGTGCGGGGGAGCGATGAGTGAGCTTTCTCCGTGGGGGTGATCGATGAAAAAGTCTTCTTCGAGTTGGGCGTCGTTCCTCCAGTGAGCTCTGCCCGGATGATTGTTGGTCCAGGACGTTCCGACCTTGCAGTCTCGCTACTTCGGATTCGAGGTTGGCAAAACGGTTGTTTCTTTCTTCATTTACCGCTTCTTGCCGAGCTAATAGCTGAACGAGCTGTTGAACCGCGTCCGTCAAGGCCGGGAGTAATTGAGGGGGAGATGGTAAGCTCGTCTCATCTGCGCCCGATTGTGCTCGGGAAGGTCCCGTGTTGGGATGTCGGCTTCGTGTTTGCGACGAATTCGTGAGTTCCTGGACGTGGCCTTCAGGGGTTTGCTGAGGGCCGAGGTCAGGTCCGGCCATGAGACTAGTCGGTATTGAGCGGTGTGTTGGTGCCATTCAATAAGTTCAAGGAGATGGTGAGAAAAATCGGGTATTGGTTTCTCCCACTGTGGTCGCCAATGTTCTGTACCGTGCTTCCGATCGTGAGGATCGATATTATGCAGTTGGTAGATATTTTGTCCTTGATTCTATCTTTGTCTTCAGGCTTTGAGAGGAAGGTTTTGTTCGACCTGGAGATGTTCGACCTTGAGAGGCGATGTTGAGGTGTTCGATCTTGAGATGTTCGATCTTGAGGGGCGACGTTGTACCTGCAATGATACTCCGACGCTCAAGTCAGTATTTGAGAGAATGAGTGTTTTGTTAGAAAAGTGCTTACCATTAATGAGCATTGAATGGGGTATTTATAGAGTTTGGATGTGTTTGTGTTGGCGTTTTTGGGCCGTCCGATCTTGCGGGCTGATCTTGGCCATTGAAGATTGGACTCTCTTGATTATGATTGGGCTTCTCATCAATTGGGCTTTTTAGAGAGGGGGTATAAATAGAGAACAGTATAATTACCATAACACTTGACAAGACAAGTCAAGTGAAGGATTATTCCAAAAAGGCCAGGAGCATCAATGTGTGAAACCAATTCAAAGTTCAAACACCCTTTGTCCCCACCCAAACTCCAATTCTAGACTATCAAACACGCAAGAAAAAAATTCCAATCTCATTGACTTGACAAAAAAAATATTAAAAAATATTTAGAAATAGTTAAAAACAAAGGAAAACAAAAAGAAAATTAACTTTGTGGCTGATACGCCTCGCCCCATCTGTGGCTCGCCAAAATGGCTGGCTAGGCGGGGTGGGCTATAATGGGTTGGCGGAGTAAAATCACCAATTCAACCTGTCATTTTTTGGCGGGCTAACGGGTTGGCCTAACGGACCGAGCCCATTTTGCCATCTACTCATAATGGTACATAATAATCCATCCAAAAAATGATAAATAATAAAATACGAGATTTCGTTTGTCGGTTCTGCAAAAGAGTGATTAAATGGGAATAAAATTGTAAGAATAAGATGCATAAAAAATAGTAACTTATAGGCAGAATAGCACTTTTGGTCCTTTATGTTTGCTCCAGATTTCACTTTGGTCCTTTATCTTTTTTTTGGTCCGTTTTGGTCCCTCATGTTTCATTTTCGTTTCATTTTGGTCCCTCACGTATTATTATATTCAATTAAAACATTAAAAACATTAAAACAATTAAAATAATTAAAACAATTACAAAAATAAAACATAAACCCATCCCCCCACCGTCCACCACCACCCACCACCACCCACCACCGTCAACCACCACCCACCACCTCCCCCCACCGTCCACCCCTCCCCCCACCGTCCCCCCTCCCCCCACCGCTGCGCTGCGCACCCCCTCCCCCACCGTTCCCCCTCTCCCCACCCCCAGCGCTGCGCACCCACTCCCCCACCGTTCCCCCCCCACTGTTCCCCCCTCCCCCCACCCCCAGCGCTGCGCACCCCCCTCCCCCACCGTTCCCCCCCTCCCCCCACCCCCCAGCGCTGCGCACCCCCTCCCCCACCCCCCAGCGCTGCGCACCCCCCACCGCTGCGTACCCGCTCCCCCCTCTCCCACGACCCGTCTTCTTCCTCTCCACGACCCGACCCGACCCGTCCTTCCTCTCACACGTTCTCACTCCTCTCTCTGCGATTGGACCCCAAACTCCACCTTTCAACTCGAAATTTCTCCCTGAGTTCGATTATGGCGTCAATTTGAACAATTACAGACCCTACCTCGTGGGAGAACTCCATAACCGTGAGAAAGGGGAGAGAGGGGGTGCGCAGCGGTGGGGGAGGGGGAGGGGTTCACGGTGGGGGAGGGGGGAGGGGTTCACGGTGAGAGAGAGAGACAGATCTGGTGGTGGGTGGTGGTTGACGGTGGGGGGTGGTGGTGGGTGGTGGTGGACGGTGGGGGGTGGTGGTGGGTGGTGGTGGACGGTGGGGGGAGGGTTTTATGTTTTATTTTTGTAATTGTTTTAATTATTTTAATTGTTTTAATGTTTTTAATGTTTTAATTGAATATAATAATACGTGAGGGACCAAAATGAAACGAAAATGAAACATGAGGGACCAAAACGGACCAAAAAAAAGATAAAGGACCAAAGTGAAATCTGGAGCAAACATAAAGGACCAAAAGTGCTATTCTGCCTAACTTATATAATTGTAAGATCAAACACTATATGTTCTAAGCAGCATTTCATAATACATTGTAAATTATAAGTTAAAATTATTAAATATCTTTAATTAAATCAAATATAAGTTTATGGGCTCATCTAATTAACTCAAAATTCATTGGGATACTAATCCAACACAAGGATTTAGAGCATGCATGTCCCAAAAAGTCTATATAAGAGAAAGACATTGGTGTTTCGAACCATATTCTACTTCATTAATTTGCACTTTATTCACACAATGGTCAATGCTAAAATGATGACTCTAATCATCTTTGTTTTCAGTGTTGTTTCACAAACACTCATGTACGTGATGCCAACAACAACTGCTCTTGCTTTGAGTTCAGAGACCGATAAGCTTGCATTGCTTTCTTTGAAAAAAGAGCTTACCAATGGAGTGCCCGATTCTTTGCCATCATGGAATGAGTCTCTTCAATTTTGTGAATGGCAGGGTGTTACATGCAGTCATCGCCACATGAGAGTCTCTATCTTGCATTTGGAAAATCAGACTTGGGGTGGCACTATTGGACCAGCCTTGGGAAATTTAACATTTCTCAGAAGGCTCAAACTTTACAACCTCAACTTGCATGGCGAAATTCCAAGACAAGTTGGTCGTTTGAAGCGATTGCAAGTTCTTTCCTTAGGGAGAAACAATCTTCATGGAGAGATTCCAATGGAGCTCAGTAACTGCACAAATCTCCAGGTAATTTATTTGAATAGCAATCAACTCACTGGGAAAGTTCCCTCATGGTCCCTAATTATTTAGTTGGTACAATCCCACCCTCCTTGGGAAATACTTCATCACTGCAAGTTATAGAACTTGCAAATAATCATCTAGAAGGAAGCATACCTTATACTTTAGGTAGGTTGTCAAATTTGTATTGGTTGAATTTGGGTCAAAATAATTTGTCAGGTGTAGTCCCTAATTCTCTTTACAACCTATCAAATATTCAAGTCTTTGTTATTAGCGTAAACCAGTTATTTGGAAGTCTTCCACCAAATATACATCTTGTTTTCCCCAATCTTCAAGATTTCCTTATAGCACAAAACCAAATTACTGGAACTTTCCCGTCTTCCATATCCAACCTCACCGATTTGCAAATGTTTGATATATCCTCAAATGGTTTTAATGGGCCAATACCTCCTACTTTGGGAAGCGTAAAGAAACTTAATTGGTTTAGCATTAGTGGTAATAATTTTGGCAGTGGAAGAGCACATGATTTGGATTTTCTTTCCTCATTGACCAATTGTTCTAAGTTGCAAACACTACTTTTAGCTGGAAATAGATTTGGTGGTGTATTGCCGAATTTTATAGGAAACTTCTCTATCCATCTCAGATGGCTTGATATGTCAAGTAATCAAATTTATGGAGTGATACCTGACAGAGTTGGAGAACTAGTCGGCTTACTCGACTTTGGTGCGATGACGAATTTCCTTGAAGGAACAATTCCAAATTCAATTGGAAACATTAAGAATTTAGGGAGTTTGTCCTTGGATGATAACAAATTATCTGGTAACATTCCTACTGTTATTGGTAATTTTACCATGTTGTTTGAACTTTATCTGTCCACCAATAAACTAGAAGGAAGCATTCCATCTTCTCTCAGATATTGCACCCAGTTGCAGACATTTGATGTTGCTGAGAATGGGTTGAGTGGTAATATACCCATTCAAACATTTGGCTATCTAGAAGGTTTAGTAAACCTTAACTTGAGCTACAACTCCTTGATCGGTCCAATTCCATTAGAGTTCGGTAACTTGAAGCAACTTTCCATTTTGTATCTACATGAAAACAAGTTGTCTGGTAAAATTCCCGAGGAACTTGGTGCTTGTTTGGGTTTAACAGAGCTTATGTTAGAAGGAAACTATTTCCATGGAGGTATACCTTCTTTCTTGGGATCTTTAAGATCCTTGGAAATTTTAGACCTTTCTAACAACAACTTCTCTAGCATAATCCCCGTTGATTTAGAAAATCTGACATTTTTGAATACTTTAAACTTGTCTTTTAACCATCTCTATGGTGAGGTTCCCACAAGAGGTGTCTTTAGCAATGTCACATCTATTGTGCTAATTGGAAACACAAATCTCTGTGGGGGTATACCTCAATTGAAGCTGCCTGCATGCTTGGTGTTTCCCTCCAAGAAACACAAGAGATCTCTTCCTCTTAAAAATAAACTTATCATCATCATTGTAATTTCCGGGGTTGTAATCTCTTTGATAGCATTAATTAGTATCTACTTTCTCAGGGGAAAGCCCAAAGAGATACTTTCTTCACCATCTTTCCAAAATGGGCTCTTA
This sequence comes from Astragalus membranaceus, assembly GCA_039519185.1. NCBI lineage: Eukaryota > Viridiplantae > Streptophyta > Magnoliopsida > Fabales > Fabaceae > Astragalus > Astragalus membranaceus. Next base: position 166,427,825 of record CM076849.1, read on the forward strand.
AGGGTTACTTACGGAGAGCTACATGAAGCTACCAACGGATTTTCTTCATCAAATTTAGTAGGAACTGGGAGTTTTGGTTCTGTTTACAAAGGATCTCTTCTCCATTTTGAAAGTGATGTTGCTATAAAGGTTCTAAATCTTGAAACAAGTGGGGCTGCAAAGAGTTTCATGATTGAATGCAAAGCTTTGGGAAGAATGAAGCACCGAAACTTGCTAAATATCTTGACTTGTTGTTCAAGTGTCGATTATAAAGGTGAAGATTTCAAGGCTATTGTTTTTAAGTTCATGTCTAATGGGAGTCTAGAAAACCTGTTGCACGACAGTGAACAATTTGGATCTGGAAATGTAAATATCTACCTTAGGCAAAGGGTAAACTTTGATCTTGATGTAGCCCATTCATTAGATTATCTTCACAATGATTCTGAGCAAGCTTTAGTTCATTGTGATGTTAAGCCAAGCAATGTTCTTCTTGATGATGACTTTGTTGCCCACTTAGGAGACTTCGGCCTAGCAAGGCTCATTCATGGAGTCTCTGGGAACTTCAGTAAAGATCAAGTCAATTCCTCTGCAATTAAGGGAACTATCGGATACGTACCCCCAGGTAAAAAAATTTCCTTAAAGTTGTTATTTGTGGATTACAAAGTGCGCAGTATTTTTTAGAGACTACTCCCTCTGTTTTCATATTTAACAAAAATATCAACTTACTCATATTATTAGATATAAGCATGTTGAAGCTATTTATAGTTTTTGTCAAAAAAATAATCTATTTTTTACGTAAAATATAAAATTTAACCTGGTTAATCGCTCTACTTTTTCTTTTCACAAAGCAAATAATTAATTTTTGCATTTCAAGCTTTCTTATTTCCATGCATTGGTAATTTTGGAATCATATTTCTTTTTAATTTTTTTAGAAAATTAAATGATTTTCTTAAAAGGTATGCATAGCCGACTTTTGCTTAAAATCGAAAAAGGATAGATTACCTAATTAAAATTTATATTATTTCATTTGTATTACTTATTGTCCATCAAACAATATACATGACAAATAGTTTTGTTGTGTTCATGTATTTGTTTTTGTTTTGTGTTGTTCTCGTTTCCCGTAACTTAAGGTAGGGCAAATCAGTCGCATCCTATATGTCAAATTTTGAATTATACTACACTCCTTTATTTTTTTTCCTATGTGTTGTTGTTGTTAAAGAGTATGGAGCAGGCAGCCCTGTATCGCCGCAAGGAGACATCTACAGCTATGGAATTCTTTTGTTAGAGATGCTCACTGGAAAGAGACCAACAAATAGCATGTTTGGTGAAAGTCTAAGTCTACACAAGTTCTGTGAGAGGGCTATTTCAGAAGGAATCCTTGAGATAGTAGATTCACACTTACTCACGGTATATGTTGAAGATCATATAGGAGTTGTGGAAAGAAACATTAAGGAGTGTCTAGTCTCCTTTGTGAAAATTGGAGTCGCATGTTCAGAAGAATTGCCTACTCATCGAATGTGCATGAAAGATGTTATAGTCAAGTTAAATGAAATTAAAAAGAAGTTGCCTGGTTAGAAACAATTGTAGTGGTGATAATAAAGCAACTTCATTTACATGGAAGGTGGAGAGGTCTTGTATCTATAATGTGTTTTCTTCATATCATTATGAACTCATTTTTTTATAATTCAAAGTATTTCATTACTATGTCTAGATATAGCATCACGAAGTGCAATCTATCCATCTTCTATAAAAGGATGCAGAGAGTACTCCCTATTATTTGCTATCAATCTACAGTTTCTGAGGATGTGTTTGGCTCAAGTGTGACAACATGAATGATATCATGGTAAAAGAACGCACAACAATATATTAATAGCCGACAATGAAACTTCCACATCAAGGCCAGGGGATGGGAGTGATTCCAGTGAGTGAAGGAGTAGTTTTTAATTGATGCAAGAGCCCGATCATAATATCTACATGTAAACCGTTCGTTCAGCTTAGAACTTTTGAAATTTCCAATAAAGAAACTTGCAGTGTCTCAAATCCACCAATCAAGAAGGAAACTCTTGGATAGCATTTGGGTAAAAAAGTGCTTATCATTTAAAATTTTATTATGTATAAATTGCTTCTATAATCTATTTCTATAATCTAAATAATATAATCAAAGTGAGAATTAGGGATTACTCTGCAAGTAAGTTCAAGCTCTGCATAAGTTCTGTTTCTGTTAGTTATTCTAAGGAGCTTATATAAACTGGAATCAGCTTAACCATTTGATAAGCTGTTTTCATAGACTAATCCAAACATAAGTCCAAATGAGATCATCCAAACCGTCCCTAATATTATTGAACTTCAAAAATACTCTATGGAATGGAACAAATGATCAAAGTTTACTGAACCAGAAAATAGAATTCAAAGAAAATCAGTAGTTTACAATTTAAGATTCAAACTATAGTAATTCAAGTACAAACAGACCTTTCTCACAAGAACAAACACGATCTTAAATTAATATAAAAATATACACAACCACAGAAAAATAAATTAAAAATTACCGAAACAAGGCGCGTGGATTGCAGAAGATAACAACGGCAGAGCGCGTGAACGGCGTTCAATCAGCGTTTGGCGCTATCGTAATCAACGATTTCAGAATCGGTAACAGATCTGGAATGTTGAACGATCGAACGACCGATAGAATTGATCCAATCCTCCTTTTCCTTATCGGAATCGGCGATGAAGTACATCGTATCAGCGCGAGTGGAGAGTTCAAAAGCGTATGGTTTGTGGAGGATATCTTCGGCGCCTTTAACGGTGAGACAAGAAGCGACGGGAACGACGCCACGTGGTTTTGAGACGCGTGTGACGGCGGAGTCTTTGAACCAGAAGAGTTTTCCTTGTTTCAGAACGAACCAACGCCGTCGCCACGTTTTGATGTATTCACCTTGTTTCATTAACCAACCGGTTCGTTCGGGATTCGACCAAAACTCAACGCCGTCGTAGTCGCTCGGCTTCTCCGTTAAGCCGGTCGCCGCGCGCCACAGGCTCGCCATTAAAGATCGATTTCCGTAATTGCTCTCAGAAACTGAAAACAGAATCACAACTCACCATCACCACAACAGCTAACAAAACCACTCACATTGCCTTGCTGGCTTTGCCGCACAGCACACAGCGTTGTGTTGTCTCTCAAACAAATTTAATTATATTACTAAAAAAAATTGATACATATTATTAAATTATTAAACTATAGGAAAAACAATAAATAAGAAAATAAAATATTTTAAAGGCTAAATATCACTTTTGGTCCTTTATCTTTGCTCTAGGTTTCATTTTGGTCATTTATCTTTTTTTTGGTCCGTTTTGGGCCCTTATCTTTCATTTATGTTTCATTTTGGTCCATGTCGTTAGTTTTTGTTAACAGACGTCACGCTGGCAGTTAACTGCTGACGTGGCGTCTTAAGTGTCACTATTGACCTGTAATTCTTTGAAACATGTGGCATATAAGGGACCAAAATGAAACTTAAAAAAAACATGAGGGACCAAATTGACAAAATTAACAAAGATAATGAAAACACCCCAATCTTCATCTTCATCTTCTCCGACGAGCCACCACCACCACCACAAACAATGACATCGCTTCTCTCTCTCCCCCCTTCCTCTCTCTCTCTCTCTCTCTCATCAAGAACACCAAGAACAACAATAATTTCTAGAATTCTCAATTCTTCACCAAATCAAACAAATGAATAGTGCATTTCAAGCGAAATTTCACAATGAATTAGAATCCATCACCAATTGAGACAAAAAAGTGGAAGAGAGGCAAACGCGTTTTGGGTTTTCCAAATTGGGGAAACGTTCAAAATTCAACCAAAATTCACCAAACCACTTGCAATAGACTCGAAATTGGTGCAGTAACTCACTGTTAGCAAAATATTTCAATAAAAATGATAAATAATTGAGAACGAAATGGAAATGTAGATTCGCGTTTTACGATTTTTTGGAACTTTCAATGACAAGGGATAGAGAGGGGGAGGGGGAGAGAGAGGAGATGTCACTGTTTGTGGTGGTGGTGGCTCACCGGAGAAGATGAAGATGAAGATTGGGGTGTTTTTATTATCTTTGTTAATTTTGTCAATTTGGTCCCTCATGTTTTTTTAAGTTTCATTTTGGTCTCTTATATGCCACATGATTCAAAGAATTACAAGTCAACAGTGACACTTAAGACGCCACGTCAGCAGTTAACTGCCAGCGTGGCGTCTGTTAACAAAAATTAACGGCAGGGACCAAAATGAAACCTAAATGAAAGATAAGGGACCAAAACGGACCAAAAAAAGATAAAGGACCAAAATGAAACCTAGATCAAAGATAAAGGACCAAAAGTGCTATTCAGCCTATTTTAAATTTTGATGTGTTCTATATTAAACTTTTTCACTATCTAAACTAATTGTATACTCGTGCATTGTGTAGTGTTTGATTGCTATAAAAAATTCTGAAATTAAATTTGAATATTAAAAGTTAAATTTATTTATATTTTTTATCAAAAGAAAACGCAGTAAAACAAGAATAAAGCGCCGCAAGAGCTCAGTCACTAATAACATCTACCTGCAATGGAAAATGAATTGGAGTGGATGCTTCTTTGTCTAATGGAGTTGAAACCCTTCTTTCGGCTAAAGAAGATGACCTGCTTGGTGTTGGTTTTTAAACAAAAACCAAAATCTGATCCTTTTAATTACAAATTAACAGCTTAGTTTAAATAAACTAGCCGTTGGAGGGTAAAATAGTCCTTAGTTCTTTAGCAAACTATAATCAGAGTTTGTTGAAGTTGGTTAAAGTTTGTTAATAACAAACTGTTTGTTGTTAACAAACTAAAACCAACTCTAAACTAACAGCTAAGTTTTCCCAGAGAAGCCTATAAATACATATGTACATACACAGTATTCGTTACACAATTGAATAAAATTTACAAGTTATAATTTTACATTGCTGGGTGTGTGTTCTGTATTCTTCTGTGTGCGAAAATTCCTTCTCTTCTTTCTGTGAAATCTCCCCCTTCAGTGCTTGTTCTTTAGGTCTTAGGTGAGTATCTTCAAAGGCGTTGAATGTACCTCACAAAAGAAAGAAAAGACAGCATATGTTAGTGATCTGTTTTGTGACTAAATAGAGAGATAAAGGAGAATCTAAGAGAAAGAGAGTTATACCTTTGTTCAGGTTGTTCTAAAGGCGTGAAGGTGGTGATTGTTCATCAAGAACAATCACAAGGAATCTGCAATCAAAAACAGCAATTAGGGTTTCTGATAATCCAGGAAACACAGAAATTCCATTCACTGAGAGAGTGAAATATTACCTACGTTCGTTGTTCGTCATCTTGTCTCTGCGTTTCAACCATCAAGTGCTCCCAGCAAATTTGCTGGAAAAATTGTTTTTAGAAAGGAATTTTAGAGAGGGATAAATATTCCTCACTATTAGTGAGGGATTTAGTGACGGAAAAATAAATCTAGTGGGGGCGCCTAAGCTTATGTTTGTGACGAATTTAGAGATGGAAAATATCCCTCACTAACAATTTCGTAACTAAATTCGTCCTAAAATATTGAAAAAGAATTTAGAGACGCAGTTTGAGAGGAAAAGTGTTCCTCACTAATAGTGAGGAATTCCTAATTCGTCGCTGACTCACTCCCACCGTCCAATTTTTTTTTTGTCACTTAAGTCAAAAAAAACTCTCTCGTGAATCAACTCTCTCGCTCGCTGACTCACTCCCACCCTCCTCGTGAAACCCACCCTACTCGTGAAACCCAACCTCCTCGTGAAACCCTACCTCCCATTCGCGCCCCTCATCAAGCCCTCCGAATCACCCTCCTCATCTCATCAAGCCTCCATTCTCGTTTCTCTTCCAATCACGCTCTACATCAAATGTTCTATCTCTCTGTCGCTCCGTCGCGCTCTCCGTCGCTCCGTCGCGTCGTCGCCTTCACCTCCACCTCCACCTACAATTATTTTTAATTGAAACTAATCCAATTATTTTTCAGAAAAATTCCCCGGGTGAGACTCCAACTTGTTGGGACCTGTTTGAGAAGACTCACAAAATGAAAGGTGAGACGCCAAAGTGGGCCTCCTCCAAGTCAGAGAAGATTGCTGTAAGTTAAAATTTCTACATTAACGTCCAAATTTAGTTGTTTTATTTGTTGTGAGTTTCTAGATAGTTTCTGCATTTCTGTATAGAGTTAATCTATATCCAGTTCTACTGTCTATACATAGAATGCAGAAATACTTAGCTAAAATATATTTGGTCTGATAGTTTCTATTTGGTCTGATAGAATGCAGAAATACATAGCTAAAATACAGATCTATTTGGTCTGATAGTTTCTGCATTTCTACCACAAGATATACTGAAATATATGTCAAGCATACACAGACAATGTTAGGTTCTTTTCAATACAATTTTCTGGGTCCTAACAGACAAGCTGCTGTAGAAAAACATGCAGAGTTATAAAACATAAGGAACCATTAGAATGTATTTATTTGTCATTTGTATCATCAGCATGTATGCTTCCTTTACCTATTAAGTTGATGGTTTTGTTGACTTACTTTCCCCTGACTTCTATGATGTAGCTAATTTTGATTATTACTTTGAAATGCTCGTGTTTGATTATTATTTTTTCAGAATGAATATGAAAGTCGTATTCTTGAAAGAGACTCACAAGAGACACTAGGAGATAGCGTGTCTAGCGAGCAATCTGACAACAATATCTTCTTAGAGGTTGTTGGAGGTGTAGACAAGAAGAAAAGAATATTTGGTTTGGGTCCTGAAGGAGAAAACCACATTCCTTCTTCCAAATGATCTACTGGAATCTCTGAGTCTGAATATCTGCAAGTAAAGTCTGAATATATGCAAATGAAGACTGACTTTTCTAACTTGACTGCTGAAAACCAAAGTCTTAAGGAGCAAGTGAGTGGGCTTTATGCAACACAGGAGAAGATGCTTAAGTTTATGGAGACTTTTTCTCAAACTCATCCACGTCCGCCTTCACCTTCACATCCACCTACAAACGAGGATGACCAACAAAATGTTGATGAGTATTATGATGAACTAAATGGTTGATGTGTTTTTTGTTTTTTTCAAACAATGATGTGTAAGGGTTATGTATTTTTTTGATTAACATTACTTTTGGTTTGTATGTACTATGCTTATTAGCTTTATTAGTAATATGAAATGTGTACTTTTAAAAAAAATTGTAGCCTATGTATTCAAGCACCACTCCTTTAATTTGATTAAAGGTTTCACACAATTATAGGTTGAAATGGATATATTAAAAAAAAAACTGGTGTTGGATAAATTTAAAAAAAATGGTTTTAAAATTTGTCACTAACTGAGAGGAATAATTTCCCTCACTGTTAGAGAGGAAGTTGTTTCCTCGCTATTAGTGACGAAAACTGTTCCTCACAATTAGCGACGAAAACTGTTCCTCACAATTAGTGACGAAAATTGTTCCTCACTATTAGCGACGAAAACTGTTCCTCACTATTAGCGACGGAAAAACATCTTTTTTATCTGACTTGGTGTTGTTGTTTTGCGACGAAATTTTTGGATTTTGTGAGGGATTTATCCCTCGCTAATAGCGACGAAATTTATTATTCCTCGCAAATGATTTAGTGACACCATATTTCACTACGGATCTTGTTTCGTCACAAATTTCGTCGCTAAAAAATTTAGTGACGAATTTTCATTGTTTAACGACGAAATTTTGTCGTCGCTAATTTTTGTTTTTCTAGCTGTGAAACTCAGAAAGAAAGAAAACAACACAGAAATTTACGGTTTCATTGAATCAAGTAGTTAAAGAAACAATTTCAAGAATCAGTTAAGTGATATACCTTTGCAAGTCAGTCCGATCCAAAACCCTGGAAGAAGATCTCGGTTCTCACCATTGTTGCGAAACTAGGGTTTCTGGGAAACCTCCAAATCGTAGATCAAACTGAGGGGTTTTGTGTAGGATCGTTAGGCGAGGTATTTTGGTGAAAGATTGAAGCAAATTCTTGCTTCAATCTGCAAAGAAGAATATCTGGTTCAGAGAAGCTAGAGGAGGAAGACGAAGGTTCAGAGAGAGAAGGAGGCAAGAACAGTGGCTGGCTTCTTGAATTTTCTGAGCAAGACAGTTTAGGGTTTGGCTTTTTATAGTCCGGGTCAAGTGGATCCGCAGGCAGATCCAAACCAAGTGGGTTCGGGTGCGCAATACCCGGTTCCCATTCTTTGTTTGAAGCAGTAGAACAGGTTGGGTGTTGGGCTGGGCCTGTATTGGTTTTTCAATACTTGCACCCCATTTTTTCTTCATACAAACCCTGCAGGGAAAAACAAGTGAAATTGGTCAAATTACAACACTTGGAAGGAGCAAAAAGAAGGTAAAGCTCAAAATTGATGGGGAGGTTTCTGCAGAGTTTGAAGATGCTGATATCGAAACTGCCATGGAAGTCCATTTTTCTACATCCCCTTCTTTCAAGGAAGCCCTGATCAACACTTTTGGAGTGGATAATGAAGAAGATGAAAGATGGAGCGATTGTATGGATGAAGACCTACCTGAAAATAAATGTTATAAAGATTCAGAATAAGAGATTGCTGCTTCAAGCTGTGAAAAAATATTATCATTGTTAAAGTATTAGGCAAAAGAGTTAATTTCAAGCTTCTGGACAGCAGGCTCTGCATAGCTTGGGTTAAACACGGAATGATGAAACTGACTAATTTGGCAAATGACTTCTACTTGGTTAATCTTTCTTCAATAGATGACCATATACATGCTCTCTTTGAAGGACCTTGGAAGATTGTTGACTACTATTTAATCATGCAACAGTGGAGCCTTTTTTTCTCTCTAACTTCTTCTCTCACACGTATGGTCATTGTTTGGGAAAGGATACCGAAACTCCCAGTTGAGCTTTGTAATGAACAATTTTTTAGACGTATAGGTTCCTCTCTTGGTACTGTGTTAAAATTTGATAGATTGACATCTCTCCATGAACGAGGGAAATTTGCTCACATTTGTGTTGAACTTGACTTTGATAAACTGTTGGCGTCTCACATCATCATTAGGGGTACAAAATTATAGCCGGAGTATGAAGGGCTTCACTCTATTTGCTTTAGGTTTGGCGAGTATCCACATAAAAAGGACCAATCTGATGAATTTCTGGAGGACCAATTCTCTTGAGAATGAAATGCCTAAGGTAACAACTGTTGTTTTTGAGTTTTCAAAAATTGTACCGAAGAAATTACTGGGATGAGTCGCGGACTAGGTCGCTCTCTTTAAGACGTTTCGCGACACTGCTCGAAGGTGCAAGCAGACTATCAACCACGACGCCCCTAGGATAATATAGCCAGTAACGATTATCACTGCACAGTGAATAATTGCTCAAAAAATACACCTCAATATGGTTAATAACCACTCTGAAATATAGCACGTAGGCCACTCAAGAATATGGCTCGTAGGCCAAGGAGTAGAAGAGAAGAAAATTTCGAGAGAGGAGAAAGAGCTTGAGGTATGATTTAACGTCAAGCGGTGTGTTGAATGAAGTGAGGGACGGGCCTATTTATAGGCTTCAAATCCGGATACGCAACGGCCACAAATGACTCTATCAGATACGCAACGGTTAGTTCGTCGTATCTGGTCGGTTCAACGAATCTAGACAAGCAACGCACAAAAAATAAAATAATTAATTATTTTCACAAAAAAGAAATTTACACCTCCCAAGCCAAGCCCAAGCCCGGCCCAGCCCAGCCGAGTCGGCCGGTCGGACGGACGAGGCGGCTGCCCGCGCGCGTGTGTAGTGGTCAGTTAATGTGCGTGCTTTGCCGTTTAAAAAACTGGGTACCCATCGGGCCCCAATCCAAAGGAGTGAATTCCCCACTTATAAGCATTCTCCAAGTGCCTATTCCAAGCAATGTGGGACTTTTTTAATTCACCACCAATGTTCCAACAACCCCCCACTTGAATTTAATAAGAAGTGGGAAAGTATACCAATATGACTTCTCTAAATTTCTTTGTGCCTCTGCCTCTCTAATGTAGTCTCCAAGAGTTTTAACCATGCTTTAGACTTTTCTCTGCAAAACAAGGTAACTTGCAGTGGTCTCTTGGGAAAGTATTAGTAACTTTTTTTATATATTTTTTTTGGATAAAATAAAGAAAAAACACCAAATTTAAAATTAAAGCAAAAAATTGTCTAAAGCAATAAAAATCTCTTTCGCTTAATATTGCTAAATTAATCCCCGGCAACGGCGCCAAAAACTTATTGCGTTAAAAACACACTTAGAGCAAGTGTACTCTTTCGCAGAAGTAGTATAAAAGATTATCGTCTCCACAGGGATTAATTAACAAGTACCAAACTAATCAAGATTTTCTATTGTTTAGACGAACTAGTAATTGAGTTGTAATGAAAACAAATAAAAAGAAATAAATAGCAATAATTAAAATACTAGATTTAATAAATGGAGAGAGGTCTAGGGTCACGGTTTCACTTGCAAGTTTCGATTCCCCTATGTCTAACTCTACCCGAATTCCTTTATTTTATTTAATTACCAATCCCTTTACTAAAACTATTAATCCGTTTGGTCATTCGCGATTAATATTCTTTTTCCTAAACTAACCCTTGTTTGGTCATGCAAGAATTTAAATTTAAGAAAAGCATAAAGAGCAAAAAGGTTGAATGATTGGAAGACTAAATTAAAGTTTGGTCATGCATTAATTTTAGCCCCAATTATCCTATAGGTCCACCAACTAATTGCAGTACGGTCGCTGATCAACTAATTGATTATGAACATGCATAGGGTAGCTAATCCTAATTATGTGATAAAAACAATAGGACAATATTAATTGAAATAAAAATAGGAATTCAAACCAGAAATTAGAACATAAAAAAAGTCTCTAAACGTGCAAGATCCACCTAAGACCCTAGAAGAGGATTTAGCTATCCATAGTGTTCGAGAACAATAAAATAAAATTAGGAGTCATAAATTACAGAGATAAAAATAACCCGGAATAGAGAAATTTCTGATCCTGAAAATTTAGTCTCCTTTTTCTGCTCCAGAGCTCTCTCACGGTGTCAAGAACGAGTACCCAAAACCTGCTCCTCACCCTCCTGTGCGTTGCCAGTGCTACTGTTTCATTGTCTTGTTCGGCTGCTCTCTATGTGTGCGGCTCCTTTTCCTTTTTTAATTCTAGTGTCAAGCTATTAGCTATGTATGCGGCTCTGTGTTTGATTCTTCCGTGAAAAGGAAAAACAATTCCTTATGAATGCTGCAAGCTTTTTATAGATGAGATTTAGGTTTCAATTGTGGGCCTCCAATTGATCCGTGGACAAAGTTGGGCTGCTAGCCATGCTCCAAATAAAAATTGATCTTTTCTTTTCATTCAAGCTCATATATAATTTTGATTCTTGTGTCGCTTTAAATTGGACTTTCATTCTTTTTGCCTATTTTCTTCTTTCTACAAATAAAGAGCAATTTAAGTTAATAAATTATATACTTAGTAATAATTGCTCTAAAAATGACCTAAAGATATCTCTAAAAAATGCACTAAATTGGAGTTTATCAACTCCCCCACACTTAACCTTTGCTTGTCCTCGAGCAAATTTTTTGGCTCAATATGTTTTTCAGATAAGTAAAAGAGACAGCCAAATAAGGGACCCAAAATTAGAAGAACATTGACAGACAATAGACAACATAGCACATATGAGGTGCAAAAGGTTGCCCAATTAGAGTCTTATGTCCCTGAAGAATACATTTTTGTGAATAAAGGCACTCGCTCACAATCTCTCTAAGTGTTTAGGGACTAGGGAAATATACACTCAAGTTTCAACAAAAAGCTTATTACCATATGTTTGTAATTTGACCAAATCTCCACTAAAAAGTTCACATGCATGCAAAAGATTGGGTGTTATGGGTTGTAATGGGGGCAGGGTGAATTCATGTAGGGTAGGAAATATGAAGGAAGGGATAATCAAGGGCTAAAAACAAGAAGTAAATAGTAACATTTGAAACCAAATATGGAGCTCCTATCTATTTTACAAATTTTGTCCAAACTGCAAGTTAATATTACTTCCTTCTTCACATTTTTCTATTGAGTCAGCTCTCTTTTTTTTCTTTTTTTTTTTGGATTTGCCATTTGACTCTTTCATTCTTTTGATGTGCATTTTCCTCCTTCTTGCTTTCTTTCTTCTTCTTTTTTTTTTCATTTCATTTTTCTATATTTCTCTCGGGAGGAAAAGGAACTTGTAACCATATGAGCCACTCTTATTTTGTTTGTATGTCCTGATGAGATAGATAATTAAAATACAGGACAAAATTGTAACTTTCAATAGTTGCTCCAAATTTCATTTCAAATGGTTACCACAAAAAATAAAAAATTATATCTGGGTACCAAAGAAAAAATATAACAAATAGGCTCAAAGGGGGCAACTAATGGATAAATTCAACAAACAACTCTGAGGCCAGAAAAATACCTAAATTCCCCAAGTCTTTTTACATGATGCAAATCAATTTTCGCCTTGAAATGGTCAAAAGACAAATTCTAGAATGTAGCAAATTGGGAAACACACTCATAGAAAGAAAATGGGTAATTTTTTTTTGATTTAGTATCAATCCCCTTATGAAGGCTCAGATCTCACATTTAGAAGCTAGTTCACAAAAAGTACTCAAGAGTGACAATTGCTAATTAGCAGCTTCCTAAGGACAACCTCACAGTTACAATTAAGCACAAGTCTGTCAAGTAAATTAATTATGGGATCCCCTAAAGGCAAAATCTCTAATTTTTTTTTCAACTTGAAGCATAAGTCGCTAAAATAAGCCAGAAAAAAAAGCTATCAACATATACGGTGGGTATGTGCATTAATAAAGATCAAGTGACAAAATAACTCTCCTCCCCCACACTAGCATGAAGCATGGTCCTCAATCCAAAATGATCAAATAGAAACTAAGAGAAATAAATGAGAGAGAGAGAGAGAGAGAGAGAGTAATAGTGACTTCCCTGAGAGAGCTTGTAGTCCGAGTTTATTCCTAAAAACAAAACGAAACAAATTAAAAGTAAAAATAACTGAAAATAAAACACAGGTTGCCTCCTGCAAAGCGCTTGTTTAACATCGTGAGCCTGACTATAGTTGGTGCTTAATCAAGGGGCTCTCCAAGAGCAAATTTTTAACATCTAACGCAGTACACCTTCTTAACTTTCTAACAATGTGGTTCACATTATTCTTTCTTTTTCCACGTGGTGGATGAACTTCAAAGGATGGTGGAATTTTTATTTTATCTCCATCCACCATTATGCTAGGATCCTGCAAAATAAGACTTTTTTCCAAAAGGTCCTGCATCTTTAATTCACTAAAAATGTCACTTTCAACCACATCATCAAAATAAGGAGAAGTTAAAGAAGAGAAAATTTCATTGGAATTTAAAGCTTTAATAACATCATCTTCTTTACCACTCCTTAAAGTTACCTTTCCCCGGTGAACCTCAATCACAGCATCACCAATGGTTAAAACAATTTGCCCAAAAATTTGGGCTTTCTTCTCTTTCTTCAGATCAAGAACCAATGGATCTTTCTCATTCTCCTCACAACCGCTCTCATTAATAGGATCTTTTGTTTCAATATAACTCCCTTCAGTAGGAGCTACTATTTTGATTTGACTCTCTTCAGTAAGAGTCTCCTCATCTTTCTTGAGAGCTTCTTCCTCCAGATTATATTCCATGGAGACACCTTCATCTCTCGTAGGAATACTTTCTTTGTATTGCTCAGCTTCTTCATTTTGGGTAGACTTAGTTTGTGAAAGAGTTTCTTGGGCCTCTTGAGATAACAAAGCAATGAGAGTTGAGATTTGACCCTTCAGGCTTTCAAATTCGTTGTTCATGGCTCTAATTTGACCTTCCAAGCTCTCAAAATTTTCATTTGTCTGCTGCATAAATTTGGCCAAGACCTCATTGACATCCGACTTTTCCTCCTCTTGCCCTTGCACTTGTAGTGACTCATAATTATCAAAGTGGGAGGAATAAGGAGGTGGCTCATAGTAATCCCAATAGTCTGAATAAGGTTCATAAGGAGGAGGAGCAATTTGAATCTGGCATTGAGACATATACCAATATGACTTCTCTAAATTTCTTTGTGCCTCTGCCTCTCTAATGTAGTCTCCAAGAGTTTTAACCATGCTTTAGAGTTTTCTCTGCACAACAAGGTAACTTGCAGTGCTCTCTTGGGAAAGTATTAGTAACTTTTTTTATATATTTTTTTTTGATAAAATAAAGAAAAAACACCAAATTTAAAATTAAAGCAAAAAATTGTCTAAAGTAATAAAAATCTCTTTCGCTTACTATTGCTAAATTAATCCCCGGCAACGGCGCCAAAAACTTATTGCGTTAAAAACACACTTAGAGCAAGTGTACTCTTTCGCAGAAGTAGTATAAAAGATTATCGTCTCCACAGGGATTAATTAACAAGTACCAAACTAATCAAGATTGTCTATTGTTTAGACGAACTAGTAATTGAGTTGTAATGAAAACAAATAAAAAGAAATAAATAACAATAATTAAAATACTAGATTTAATAAATGGAGAGAGGTCTAGGGTCACGGTTTCACTTGCAAGTTTCGATTCCCCTATGTCTAACTCTACCCGAATTCCTTTATTTTATTTAATTACCAATCCCTTTACTAAAACTATTAATCCGTTTGGTCATTCGCGATTAATATTCTTTTTCCTAAACTAACCCTTGTTTGGTCATGCAAGAATTTAAATTTAAGAAGAGCATAAAGAGCAAAAAGGTTGAATGATTGGAAGACTAAATTAAAGTTTGGTCATGCATTAATTTTAGCCCCAATTATCGTATAGGTCCACCAACTAATTGCAGTACGGTCGCTGATCAACTAATTGATTATGAACATGCATAGGGTAGCTAATCCTAATTATGTGATAAAAACAATAGGACAATATTAATTGAAATAAAAATAGGAATTCAAACCAGAAATTAGAACATAAAAAAAGTCTCTAAACGTGCAATATCCACCTAAGACCCTAGAAGAGGATTTAGCTATACATAGTGTTCGAGAACAATAAAATAAAATTAGGAGTCATAAATTACAGAGATAAAAATAACCCGGAATAGAGAAATTTCTGATCCTGAAAATTTAGTCTCCTTTTTCTGCTCCAGAGCTCTCTCACGGTGTCAAGAACGGGTACCCAAAACCTGCTCCTCACCCTCCTGTGCGTTGCCGGCGCTACTGTTTCCTTGTCTTGTTCGGCTGCTCTCTATGTGTGCGGCTCCTTTTCCTTTTTTAATATGCGGCTCACTGTTTGATTCTTCCGTGAAAAGGAAAAACAATTCCTTATGAATGCTGCAAGCTTTTTATAGATGAGATTTAGGTTTCATTTGTGGGCCTCCAATTGATTCGTGGACAAAGTTGGGCTGCTAGCCATGCTCCAAATAAAAATTGATCTTTTCTTTTCATTCAAGCTCATATATAATTTTGATTCTTGTGTCGCTTTAAATTGGACTTTCAATCTTTTTGCCTATTTTCTTCTTTCTACAAATAAAGAGAAATTTAAGTTAATAAATTATATACTTAGTAATAATTGCTCTAAAAATGACCTAAAGATATCTCTAAAAAAATGCACTAAATTGGAGTTTATCACATAGCGGTTAAGATATAGATTCAACAAGAGTGACTCGTTGTCGTGACCGGGATCCCGACTTAGACGGCCCAAAAATCGATATTTCAGGGAGTCGCCACCCAATTTATTAAATAGGGAAAATTGAGAAAAACCTACCTTAAAATTAATGGTCTGCGTAAACTAGGTTGGATTCGGGAGTCGGTTATGCATAGGGAAGGGCGAAAACTTAATTCCACTACACCCCTAGTACATCCGTCCTAAGACAGTTACCCTAAATCTGATTGTGCAAATATAAATTACGAATTTATTTGTTTTACCCAAAAATAAAATAGTAGAGAATAATAAGGGCTAATTTAGAAAAGTTTAATTTTGACTTGACGGGGAAGCCCCGCTCCTACGTATCCTCTGGTGCAATGAGGAACTCAAAAGTCACGTAGTTCTTCCTGAAAAATTTTGTTGGTTGGTATTTTTTAATATAGGGGTTTTAGGATTATTGAGCTGTACAGCTCATCCATCCTAGAACGCTGACTGACCCGTCTGTACAGTCGACTTAGTCCCCTATTTTATAAAAATGGAGTTTTTGGAGTTTTGGAAAATGATTTTATGTGTGTTGGTTTGATTTTATTTGAATAGGGATTTTAGGACTCTTGAACCGTACGGTTCATTTATCCTAGAATGCTGACTAACCCGTCTGTACAGTCGGCTTAGTCCCCTATTTTCGAAAAATGGAGTTTTTGATTTATGGAAAGAAATATGTTTGTGTTTATTTTGATTTAGAAATTGTTTGTTTTAAATAGGGATTTTAGGACATGATCCGTAACGGTTCATTAGTAACCTAAAAAGCTGACTAACCCGACTGTACAGTCGATTTAGTCCCCTATTTATATTTTTTTGAAAATGAAATATTTATCTATTTATTTTTATAGGTTTTTTGTAAAAGGAAATAATAAAAACGAAAACAGAGGGTGCAATAGTAAAATGGGGTGCAATTTGCAAAAAGGGAGTTGTATTATTGTTTGCTTGAATGCAAAAGTATTAAGCTCCTTTGTGTTCTAGAGGGGTCCCTTTGGGAATAGATCTAAGGCTTTTTCTATCAAGTGAACCTCTCAAAGGTAGCTCTATAGAGTCCTAAATAAGGTTCCTAGAGCCAACGACCCCAATTAAGAACACTGATCAACAACAATAGGCAAGCTATTAGGAGTGCCAGCATTCTCAAGAGGGACCAAACTCTAGGTGAGACTTTCGTGACCACCCAACAGGACGCACATCCAGTAGGCCATCACTACGCAGTCTCGTTCTAACTTAGGTTATTCTCCAGTCCGGGTACAGGACTATTCTCACATGTGTGCAGAAGTGTGATAGTGGAGTGTGTGTAGGAGCAAAATGTTAAATATACCCCCTAGCTGCAAAACAAACAAACACATATACAGAAAATAATAGTCTTCTACCCTTGGGTTTATATCAAGCATAAAATAAAGATATACAAAAAGAAACTAAAGAAATAAATAAATAATCAATAAATATGTACATAAATAAATAAATAAATAAATAAACAAATAGATATAAATAAATAAATACAAAACTAACCTCAAGCTGATGAACGCGATGAACGCAGAACCGGACCGAGCAGTCTGACCAGGTCAACTGCGAACCGGACTACTTTGAGAACCGAAAAACCGATTCAAAAAAAAATTACAAAATAATCAAAGACAGACTTTTAGTGTCTGGACCGCAAAGGCTAGCCCAAAAGATCACTTAATCTGCCAATGACTCCCCCTCCAAACCTTCACCTCTCAACCTCTTTTATAGTCAATTTCTATAGGGTTGTTGTTTCTTGCAAGCAATGTGGGACTAAAACAAGATAGAGAAAACAATTCCCACTTAGAGAACACAATTCCCGTTTTTCTCAAACCTGTCACCGTAAAAGCGTGATTCCGGATTCGTTAACCGTTGGATCGTCTTTGTTTTTTGACAGTGGGTTCGTGAGACATATATCTTCACTTTCACCGTTCGGATCGTCAAAACGAGGTCTGAGGAGAGAGAAATCGCCTTCGCAATAGCTGCAGTTTTTGGTCAGTTTTTCTCAAACCTCTCACCGTAAAGGTGCGATTCCGGATTCGTTAACCGTTGGATCATCTTCGTTTTTTGGACACCAGGTTCGTGAGACATCCCTCTTCACTTTTACCGTTCGGATCGTCGAAACGAGGTCTGAGTAGAGAGAAATTGCCTTCGTAAAAGTAGAAAAAACAACCCCCGAAAATACCCAAAAAGCGACTACTTTTTTTGTAATAATAATTTTTAGTATTGCACCTCCCTTTTTTTATTTTATTTTGTAATTTGTATTATTTCATATCTATTTTATTTTTTTATTTTCGTTTTTTAATTAAAGATATTGCAACAAGAAAAATAAATTAAATTTACTTTGTAATTTTTTGAATTAGCATATATTTTTTTAATTTTTGTTTAATCACTAAAAAAAGTAATAATAACGCAAAATTAGTAAATTAGCGCAAAATGACCTATTCGAGGGATTAGGAATCAAATATACGCGAAAAACGTATTTTTGTGATTTTTTGAAAAAGTAAAAAATGTACCGGTTAAAATTGGGTGTTCACAGTTGCCCCTCTGTGCTTACTTTCTTACGAGATAATACATAAAACTATGTTTTCTTGTTTTATCAAAGTAAGGAATAAGTACATATATGAACCTCAATTTTAATCGGTGAAATATGCACAATTGTCTTTTGACTGTTAAAGTTAAATGGGTAACAAGAAATACAAACAGTGCCAGAGCTGAATCGATAGCACGAAGTTTCAAAACAATGTCAGGGCGAAACTAGTAGCATGAAAATCAAAGACAATGTCAGGGCGAGACTGATAGCACAAAATTAAAGACAATGCCAGGGCGAGACCGATAGCATGAAAATTAAAGACAATGCCAGGGCGAGACCGATAGCACAAAAATAAAGACAATGCCAGGGCGAGACCGATAGCACAAAATTAAAGACAATGCCAGGGCGAGACCGATAGCATGAAAATTAAAGACAATGCCAGGGCGAGACCGATAGCACAAAATTAAAGACAATGCCAGGGCGAGATCGATAGCATGAAAATTAAAGACAATGCCAGGGCGAGAACGATAGCACAAAATTAAAGACAATGCCAGGGCGAGACCGATAGCACAAAATTAAAGACAATGCCAGGGCGAGACCGATAGCATGAAAATTAAATACAATGCCAGGGCGAGACCGATAGCACAAAATTAAAGACAATGCCAGGGCGAGACCGATAGCATGAAAATTAAAGACAATGCCAGGGCGAGATCGATAGCATGAAAAGTAAAGCAGTGCCAGGGCTGAACCGTTAGCACGAAATTTAAAAGACAATGCCAGGGCTGAACCGTTAGCAAGAAATTTAAAAAGACAAATGCCAGGGCTGAACCGTTAGCATGAAAGGTAAAGCAGTGGCAGGGCTGAACCGTTAGCACGAAATTTAAAAGACAATGCCAGGGCTGAACCGTTAGCAAGAAATTTAAAAAGACAAATGCCAGGACTGAACCGTTAGCATGAAAGGTAAAGCAGTGCCAGGGCTGAACCGTTAGCACGAAATCTAAAAGAAAATGCCAGGGCTGAACCGTTAGCATGAAAGGTAAAGCTGCGCTAGGGCTAAACCGTTACCACGAAATTTAAAAGACAATGCCAGGGCTGAACCGTTAGCATGAAAAGTAAAGCAGTGCCAGGGCTGAACCGTTAGCACGAAATTTAAAAGACAATGCCAGGGCTGAACCGTTAGCAAGAAATCTAAAAAGACAAATGCCAGGACTGAACCGTTAGCATGAAAGGTAAAGCAATGCCAGGGCTGAACCGTTAGCACGAAATCTAAAAGACAATGCCAGGGCTGAACCGTTAGCATGAAAGGTAAAGTTGTGCCAAGGCTAAACCGTTAGCACGAAATTTAAAAGACAATGCCAGAGCTGAACCGTTAGCATGAAAAGTAAAGCAGTGCCAGGGCTGAACCGTTAGCACGAAATTTAAAAGACAATGCCAGGGCTGAACCGTCGGCATAAAAAGTAAAGCAGTGCCAGGGCTGAACCGTTAGCACGAGGATGAGAAGGGAAATGCCAGGGCTGAACCGTTGGCATGAGAAGTAAATCAGTGTCAATGCACGTCTTGCTTTGGAGGACTCTTTTTTTATTACTTTATTTGCAAAGTACTGAACACAAATGTATGATTCTAATCATGAAGTGGAATGCATGGATAGACATGAAATGTATGCAAACTATGACATGAAATGCATGAATTATGCATGATCTTGAGTTGAAATTAAGATGCACTTGTCTTGAAAGCTGGATTCACTGAGAATTCTTTCTTTTTGTGCAGGCTTTATTTGAAACCAATCAAGCTTGTCCTCATATGGAAGTTTATCCTCAACACAGCTAACTTGCTTAGGCCCTTTTTCTCTTTTTATGACCACTTCTCTCCTTTCAAGCAAATCACCCTCAAATTTGACCTTCTCTCTCTTCTTTTTTTGATTGTCATTAGCTCTCTAAATCACATTACTGATTCCAAGTTGACTATTTTTGAAGCATTACTTAATGAGCATGCATGGAATCACAGGTATTTAAGAGCTGGAACTTTTTGGGTTTGGATTTTTGGTTTGAAAGTAGGGGGTATTTTGGAGGGAAAACATAGGGAAGACAAAGGCGACACAGGATGGTAGGGAAAAAAGGTATTATGGCAACCTCGAGTTTATTGGGGATTCCATTTACTTGAGGTGCCTGACTTGCTGGGAATTGGTTGGGTATTGGAAACAAGTTTTACCATAGGGGAGACTTCCAGAGGTAGCAAGCAAAATCTAACTCACGGTTATGCAAACACTTTTGCCCCGGTGTTAGTAGAAGGTATTGCCCCAAGAGAAGGCCACACGGGTGTACCAAACAAAGTTTGACTCATGAAAGGACCTGCAAAGATTTTGCTTCAAACAGCTCAGGTGTGGAAAAGAAAGTTTTGACTCATGACGGGTCTTACACAGGTTTTGCCCCAGTACTGGTGAAAGTTGTTGCTCACAAGAGTGCACTGGTGTGGCAAACTTGTCGGATGTAAGGTATGGTAAGGATTTTGCCTCATTCTGGTGAAAGACATTGCCCCGAGAGAATACTACCTGATGTAACAAGAAACATTTGACTCTTAAAGGTCTTACGAAACTTGCCCCAGTGTGAGGTTTTCTCGAGACTCTCAAGCTTATCCTTCACAAAGTTGCCCAAATGTACACTATTGTGTGGCCCAAGTAGAAGAAATTTCCCAGTGAACTACATAAGCTTCTCATTGTAAGTCCCATTCCCCTTTTGTGCCCTAATTTTTGCCTAGACTGCCTTTGCAGGTTTTCAGTCTAGCGGGCTTTATTTTTCTTTTATTCTCCCTAATTTTGCCTAGACCGCCCTTTCGGGTTTTCAATCTAGCGGGATTTTTTTTTTCCTTTTTTATTAGAGCAAAGAATAATTTAAAAGAAGCAAATGATTTATCTCAAAAGTAACATTAAGAAAATGAAAACGATCATTCATCAATCAGAGTGGGATTTTGGAGGCTTGTAATGTGACTATGGGTTATGGGTTATGAAAGAAAGACGATTAGAATGCTCAAGGAAACGTCTTACGAGCATGAGTTATGGGCTATGGAAGAAAGATGGTTAGAAGGTTCAAAGAACGGGCATGAGTAACAGGTTATCGGGATGGATTGATTGGGAGGCTTAAGGGAATGCTTTACAGGCATGGATTATGGGTTATGGAAAGGAAATGAGTAGAAGGTTCAAAGAAATGTTTTGCGAGTATGGGTTACATGCTACGGGAGACAAATGAATAGAGGGCTCAAAGAAAGGTTTTAGGTTATGGGTTATGGGAATGGATTGATTGGGAGGCTTAAGGGAATGCTTTACAGGCATGGATTATGGGTTATGGAAAGGAAATGAGTAGAAGGTTCAAAGAAATGTTTTGCGAGTATGGGTTACATGCTACGGGAGACAAATGAATAAAGGGCTCAAAGAAAGGTTTTAGGTTATGGGTTATGGGAATGGATCAAGGATCTTTAGTGCATTCAGCTTTCTATTGTGTTCCCCAGACCTCATATCATTCACATTTTTTTTTGATTTTTATTACTTTTTTTTTTCACCCCCTCTGCTTTTTGATCACTCTTTCTTTTGTGCCCTAATTTTTGCCAAGACTGACAATACTTGCTTTCAGTCTTGCGGGCTTTATTCATTTTTCTCTTTTTCTTTTCTTTTGAACTTTTTCCACCATCTCTATAACTTTGGAAAACTGAATGCACTAAATTCTATTGTAGTGTCGATCCTTGTCCAGGGTTTAGTGAAGGGACGTTACAGGCTCAAAGGGGATGGTAAGGGATATATTTTGTTTGGGATAGAGAAAGACGACCACTCTTCATTTGAAATCATGATTCCACGTTTGCAAAATTTTAATTTTGAAATAACATCTACTCTTTTACACATTTTTTGCTCTTTATTTCTTTTGATTTCTTTTTTGTTTTTTTTTCTTTGCTTTTTTTTTTGGGAAATGGACATTTGATATCCGATATTCGCTCACCGGTTCATCCCTGAATGACGCAACTAAAAGGGCTTCAAGAATTATCACTTGAGGCAAGAACTCAAAAGGGGTCGGTGTTTTAAGGAACATGGTGAGAAATGATGGAAATGGGTTTTTAAATCCATGCAAATTCATTAGCATAAAACTTCAACTAAGTCAACTTGGTTTCGAACTACATAATTAAAGAAGTGCTAATGACAATCATCTTTTTCCTTCTCTTTTATTTATTTATCCGAGAACTGATTGCCAACCTTATGTCTCTCTTTTTTTCATCTTTCCCAAAATGCCCCAATATAGTGCTCCCTGATATCTTTCCTCTCACCTTACTTCTCTAATTCTCGAATGACAAATCTTCTCAACAACTTTCACGGGAATGATCTAATTCTATGAGTCTAAGCTTGATTGGTATCCTTATTCACGCAAGCACAAAAATTCAACATGAATGAAGACTTAATGACTTCAAAACTCTTTTTTTATTGATTTTATTTAAAGAGAGAAAAAATTATGCTATATGAGAATGAGTCAAAGAGAACAAGATGTTATGAAATGCATGGTATATGCAAGCACTCATCCTAAGATGCAATGTGCATATGTTTTGTAATGCCTCTTTTTTTTTAATCCTTTTCATGCAAGAAATGAGATGCAATTTTTTTTGCCCCATTTGAGGGGAAATGCTATGAGGATTGACAAATGATAATGTGCTTTGTTTTATTCACTCACGAAAGTATGCATAACAAGCAAAGATTTTTATATACATGCAAAGAGAAAAAAAAATGAAATATGGAGAAATTTTATGATGAATGATTTTTGACAAATGAGAATGATGATGCACTACCCGCAGAAAAAAACAAATTTTCCTAAGGACTTATGTAAAGAAAAAAGCAAATTTTATTTTTTTTACATGAAATGCACTTGTATTTTACAATGCAACATGTTTCTTCTTATGCTTTTTATGCATGAAATGTAATGCAATTTTTATGTTGTTTATGCATGAAATGCAATATGATTTTTAATTTTATAGAAAAAAAATGAGTGATTCAAAAGTTTGTTTATGGGGAAAAGATTTCTTTTTGTTTTTTTTTGTATGAAAAATAAGGTAAGAGGTGGAGTAGCTCCCTTTGTAACCTAAATTGGTTGGCCCATGCTAGTGGTCTTTGGACCCTATGGATCTATGGTTTTTCTATTCTGAATAGTCACTGGGTTAGCAGCTATAACCTAGGGAAATTTTAGGTCTCTAGAGTCAAGTACTCTTCTAGAAGTGTAAACACACCAGGATGTACATCCCAGATGTGGATACCCGCAGAGAAGAATCGTACTCTAGATGAGGAATTCATGGTAGCCACTAGGATGTACATCCAAAATGACTACCACTACACAGCCTCGTTCTAACTTATGTTTTTTTTTAGGCTCAAGTGTAAGCCCAACTCTCAGTGTGTGCTCACAGTGTATGTGTGGTGTGTGAAGCGAGCATAGGAACCCTAAAAAATAACAAAAACCCCAAATTGTACCTTATAATTACTTTGCACAAACAAATTAAATAGGCTTGACTCTCATGTGTCCCCAGTGGAGTCGCCATCTGTCGTGACCGGGATCCCGACTTAGACGGCCCAAAAATCGATATTTCAGGGAGTCGCCACCCAATTTATTAAATAGGGAAAATTGAGAAAAACCTACCTTAAAATTAATGGTCTGCGTAAACTAGGTTGGATTCGGGAGTCGGTTATGCATAGGGAAGGGCGAAAACTTAATTCCACTACACCCCTAGTACATCCGTCCTAAGACAGTTACCCTAAATCTGATTGTGCAAATATAAATTACGAATTTATTTGTTTTACCCAAAAATAAAATAGTAGAGAATAATAAGGGCTAATTTAGAAAAGTTTAATTTTGACTTGACAGGGAAGCCCCGCTCCTACGTATCCTCTGGTGCAATGAGGAACTCAAAAGTCACGTAGTTCTTCCTGAAAAATTTTGTTGGTTGGTATTTTTTAATATAGGGGTTTTAGGATTATTGAGCTGTACAGCTCATCCATCCTAGAACGCTGACTGACCCGTCTGTACAGTCGACTTAGTCCCCTATTTTATAAAAATGGAGTTTTTGGAGTTTTGGAAAATGATTTTATGTGTGTTGGTTTGATTTTATTTGAATAGGGATTTTAGGACTCTTGAACCGTACGGTTCATTTATCCTAGAGTGCTGACTAACCCGTCTGTACAGTCGGCTTAGTCCCTTATTTTCGAAAAATGGAGTTTTTGATTTATGGAAAGAAATATGTTTGTGTTTATTTTGATTTAGAAATTGTTTGTTTTAAATAGGGATTTTAGGACATGATCCGTAACGGTTCATTAGTAACCTAAAAAGCTGACTAACCCGACTGTACAGTCGATTTAGTCCCCTATTTATATTTTTTTGAAAATGAAATATTTATCTATTTATTTTTATAGGTTTTTTGTAAAAGGAAATAATAAAACGAAAACAGAGGGTGCAATAGTAAAATGGGGTGCAGTTTGCAAAAAGGGAGTTGTATTATTGTTTGCTTGAATGCAAAAGTATTAAGCTCCTTTGTGTCCTAGAGGGGTCCCTTTGGGAATAGATCTAAGGCTTTTTCTATCAAGTGAACCTCTCAAAGGTAGCTCTATAGAGTCCTAAATAAGGTTCCTAGAGCCAACGACCCCAATTAAGAACACTGATCAACAACAATAGGCAAGCTATTAGGAGTGCCAGCATTCTCAAGAGGGACCAAACTCTAGGTGAGACTTTCGTCACCACCCAACAGGACGCACATCCAGTAGGCCATCACTACGCAGTCTCGTTCTAACTTAGGTTATTCTCCAGTCCGGGTACAGGACTATTCTCACATGTGTGCAGAAGTGTGATAGTGGAGTGTGTGTAGGAGCAAAATGTTAAATATACCCCCTAGCTGCAAAACAAACAAACACATATACAGAAAATAATAGTCTTCTACCCTAGGGTTTATATCAAGCATAAAATAAAGATATACAAAAAGAAACTAAAGAAATAAATAAATAATCAATAAATATGTACATAAATAAATAAATAAACAAATAGATATAAATAAATAAATACAAAACTAACCTCAAGCTGATGAACGCGATGAACGCAGAACCGGACCGAGCAGTCTGACCAGGTCAACTGCGAACCGGACTACTTTGAGAACCGAAAAACCGATTCAAAAAAAAAATTACAAAATAATCAAAGACAGACTTTTAGTGTCTGGACCGCAAAGGCTAGCACAAAAGATCACTTAATCTGCCAATGACTCCCCCCATCCAAACCTTCACCTCTCAACCTCTTTTATAGTCAATTTCTATAGGGTTGTTGTTTCTTGCAAGCAATGTGGGACTAAAACAAGATAGAGAAAACAATTCCCACTTAGAGAACACAATTCCCCTTTTTCTCATACCTGTCACCGTAAAAGCGCGATTCCGGATTCGTTAACCGTTGGATCGTCTTTGTTTTTTGACAGTAGGTTCGTGAGACATATATCTTCACTTTCACCGTTCGGATCGTCAAAACGAGGTCTGAGGAGAGAGAAATCGCCTTTGCAATAGCTGCAGTTTTTGGTCCGTTTTTCTCAAACCTCTCACCGTAAATGTGCGATTCCGGATTCGTTAACCGTTGGATCATCTTCGTTTTTTGGACACCAGGTTCGTGAGACATCCCTCTTCACTTTTACCGTTCGGATCGTCGAAACGAGGTCTGAGGAGAGAGAAATTGCCTTCGTAAAAGTAGAAAAAACAACCCCCGAAAATACCCAAAAAGCGACTACTTTTTTTGTAATAATAATTTTTATTATTGCACCTCCCTTTTTTTATTTTATTTTGTAATTTGTATTATTTCATATCTATTTTATTTTTTATTTTCGTTTTTTAATTAAAGATATTGCAACAAGAAAAATAAATTAAATTTACTTTGTAATTTTTTGAATTAGCATATATTTTTTTAATTTTTGTTTAACCACTAAAAAAAGTAATAATAACGCAAAATTAGTAAATTAGTGCAAAATGACCTATTCGAGGGATTAGGAATCAAATATACGCGAAAAACGTATTTTTGTGATTTTTTGAAAAAGTAAAAAATGTACCGGTTAAAATTGGGTGTTCACACTCGTAGTCTTGAATTCTATCTCTAATCATAAGAACCACACACAACCTTTTCCATAGGTGTATTCTCAAATGCTCGTGCGTTTATGGCCCTGCACGATCCCAATTTAGTGAACGCTCTTGGAATTTCTGCCCAAAATTCCATAGGAAGCGGCCCCACTTCCACATTCACAAAGGCGAGTCAATCAAGAGTACTCCTGTAGCTAGGTACTCCACTCCACATAGAGTATAGATCTCATTAAGAGTTTCTATTATCTCAACCTTACATCGCTTTAGGAATCATGCTTCTTTACTTTTAATAGCATGTTCATCTCCTATCACTTCACAACTTGTTAGTACCCGTTGAACCTAATTCTTGGGATCTCCAGTCTTTTAGGCCGGGTTACCATCGTGAGTGACTCATGGTTCTAAAGGCAGTAGTCCCATCCTTTGAGATGTATTTTGGACTTTCTCTCTCGCTAATCCTTTCGTCAAAGGATCTGCTAAGTTCTGATCAGTGCGTACATGATCCACTCTCACAGCTCCTTTTGATAGTAACTCTCTAACTGTGTTGTGCTTACGACGTATTTGTCGTCTCTTACCGTTGTAATAACGATTCTCTATTTTTTGCAATAGCCGCGGTACTATCGCAGTAGATCAACACAGCTGGCATCCGTTTTTCCCATAAGGGAATCTCTGCTAGTAGGCATCTTAACAAGCTAGCTTCTTCACTGGCTGTCGCCAGGGCTATCATTTCAGACTCCATAGTGGACTAAGCCAAAATGGTCTGTTTCTTAGATTTCCAGGAGACAGCACCACCGGCTATACTAAATTATAGCCACTAGTTGCTTTGGAATCATCTGACAGAGTGTTCTAATCAGCATCACTGTACCCTTCAAGTACAGCTGGAAATCTCTGATAGTGTAATCCTAGATTCATGGTCCTTTTAAGGTATCTCATGACTCTTTCAATAGCGTGCCAATGCTCGATACTAGGTCGACTAGTAAACCTGCACAACAGTCCCACAACATAGGCAATGTCGGGTCTGGTACAATCAGTGGCATACCTAAGACTGCCAATGATGCTCGCGTATTCCATTTTTCTTACACTGTCACCAGTGTTCTTAAAGAGCTTGACACTTGGATCATATGGTGAACATGCAGGTTTACAATCAAAATAATTGTATTTCTTTAAGATCTTCTCAATATAATGAGATTGATCCAAAGAAATTCCTTTCTCGAACCTAGTGATCTTAATACCGAGGATTATACTAGCTTCTCCAAGGTCTTTCATATCAACGTTGTTGCACAACAATGATTTCACTTTATTTACAGCATGAATGTTTGATCCAAATATGAGTAGGTCGTCTACATAGAGGCATGTGATAGTGCAAATGTCATTCTGAGTTTTGTAATAAATGCATTTGTCACTTTCATTCACTTTAAACTCATTCGATATAATCAAATTATCAAACTTTTCATGCCATTTTTTGGGAGCTTGTTTGAGACCATACAGAGACTTGTCCAACTTACAGACCTTATGTTCTTTCCCATGGACTACAAAACCTTCAGGTTGCTCCATATAGATTTCTTCTTCTAATTCGCGATTTAAAAAAGCGGGTTTTACATCCATTTGGTGTACTTCTAAATTATAAATAGAGGCCAGTGAAATTAGTACCCTTATGGATGTAATTCTAGTAACAGGCGAATATGTATCGAAGAAATCTATGTTCCCTCTTTGTCTAAAACCTTTGGCTACAAGGCGAGCCTTGTAATTATCAACAGTGCCATCAGGTTTTAGTTTCCTTTTCAGAATCCATTTACAACCAATGGGTTTGCAACCAGGAGGCAAGTCCACTAAGTGACATGTCTTGTTAGACTCTAGAGAGTCCATCTCATCATTTATGGCTTCTTGCCACAAATTAGCATCCAATGAAGACAGAGCTTCTTGAAGGGTAGTAGGATCCTCCTCTAATGTATAGACCGTATAGTCAGGTCCATAGTCTTTAGCAACACGTGCTCTCTTACCTCTTCGAAGCTCCATTTCCCTTTCTAGGCACAGAAGGCTTACCAGTTCTGGTGTCCCCACTATTTCTTGATTTAAAGGGAAATTTACTTTCATAAAAGTCAACATCGTTTGACGCAATGATCACTTTTGCATTCAGATCATAAAACCTGTATGCTTTGCTATTTACTGCATAACTAATGAATACACATTCATAGGCCCTACTGCCAAGTTTGACTCTTTTTGGGTCTGGGATCCTGACATAGGCCAGACAGCCCCAAGTTCCAAAATAAGACACATGTGATTGTCTTTTCTTTATCATTTCATAAGGAGAAATTTTATTCCTAGACTTAGGAACTCTATTCAGTACATAACATACAGTCAGTAAAATTTCCCCCTACCAGTGATTTGCAGCGCCAGAATTAAGCATAATAGCAACAGTCAATTCGGTAAGAGTTCTATTTTTCCTTTCTGCTTTACCATTCATTTCAGGTGAATATGGCGCAGTCGTTTCATGTATGATTCCATTCAACTTATAAAAGTCATTAAATAACTGGGAATCATACTCAGTTCCTCTATCACTTCGAAAACGCTTTATCTTTTTCCCAAATTGATTTTCAATTTCCTTTACAAAAATTTCGAGCATGTCAAACGCTTCACTTTTATTTTTCATAAGATATACAAAGGTTTAGTCTGAGCAATCATCAATAAAAGTGATAAAATAGCGTTTACCATTTCTGGTCAAAGTTCCATCTAGTTCGCAAATATCGGAGTGTATCAAATCTAACGGCTCTGATTCTCTAATGACGGATTTGTGAGATGCTTTTGTAATTTTGGCTTGACTACAAAATTCGCATTTATGAAAATCATTTAACGATAGTTTGGGAATTATTCCTAAATTGATCATATTAGAAATATCACGCTTATTGACATGACATAAACGAGAGTGCCAAATATTAAAATCACACAACAAATAAGCAGAAGGAAAAACTTTATCGATTTCAACATTCAATTTGAACATGCCATCAGTGGCGTACCCTTTCCCAACAAAAATACCATTTTTAGTCAAGGTATACAAATCCCCTTCAATAGTCTGAGTAAACCCTGCCTTATTCAGAAGGAAGCCAGAAACTAGATTCTTTCTTATCTCTGGAGTGTGCATCACGTCTTTCAAGATTAGAGTCTTTCGAGAAGTGAACTTCAGCTCAACATCTCCAATACCTGCAACAATAGTGGTGTGAGCATCGCCCAACAACACTTTCTTGTCATCAACTGTCTTGTATGTTTTAAACATAACACGGTTATTGCATACGTGGCGAGAGGAGCTAGTATCATTCCACCAGTCATCAGATCCACCAACCATGTTGATTTGGGAAATCATAGCAGTAAAGTTCTGCTCTTCAGTCTGATTAGCCTGCGGAGCAGGATTAGGCATGTTCCTACACTTGCGTGTCATATGACCTGGTCTCCCACAATTTTAACAAGTGAATGAAGGAGTAGCATCATTCTTAGGTTGTGGTGGTGGTTGAGGCTTAGCATTTGGTGACTTTCACTACAAGAATAATTGAATTTTCCGGCCAGAACTTTTCAGCGGATTAGTATCCGCCGGAACATTTCCGACGGATTTTAGGAGTTACCGACGGATTTTATCCGCCGGAACATTACCGGCGGATTTGTGGGATTTTCTGGCTGATTTATTTCCTCTGGAAATTTTTCGGCAGATTATTAGGTATTTCCGGCGGATTTCTGTTGACGAAATATATTTTTTAAAAAAAAAAAAAAATCCGCCGGTAAGGTAATTTCCGGCGGATCATTAAAAACAATGGGAATTTAAAATTTAAAAAATCCGTCGAAAAGTCTTTAAAACCCGCCGAAAATGACACAACGGCCAAAATCCATCGGAAACGTCATTTCCGGCGGATATTTTAGAAAATACGCGAAATTTAAAATTTAAAAAATCCACCGGTAAGTCATTAAAATCCGCCGGAAATGACACAACGGCCAAAATCCGTCGAAAACGTCATTTCCGATGGATAATTTTGAAAATACGCGAAATTTAAAACTTAAAAAATCCGCCGGTAAGTCATTAAAATCCGCCAAAAATCGCCAAATCCGTCGAAAATATATTAAATGCGCCGGTAGGTGACATTTTCGGCGGATTTGTGAAAAAGCGACCGTTTACCCTTCTTCCTATATATATAACTTCTCCACACTTCTTCTTCACACCCAAATTCTCTTCTTCAAATTCCTCTCTTCCTCCCTACGAATTCTCTTCTTCTCTCTACTAAATCTCTTCCTCTCTTTGGCAAATTTCTTCAATCTAAGGTATGTTTGTAACATGAGTTAATAGTTTTAGTTTATGAATTATTTTATAATATGAGTTAGTTACTAATTGTGGTGTTGTTTGTTTAGGTATTGTTTGAGTTTGGTTTCCTCTTTTTTCCTCTTTGTTTGAGTTGGGATTCGCATCAAGTCAAAGCCTTCTCTTCACTACGGTTAGTTATCAAAGTCATTAGTTGCTATAAAATATTATTTGATTTTATTGGTTTGAATTTCTTTATTAAGTAAATATCAAATATTATAATATATTAATATTAATATTATAATATATTAGTTTATAAAAAATAAAGTAATTAATATATCAATCTATATATCAAAAAGTAATATTTGATAGGTTATTTCGTTTACTTTGTTAAAAAATAAAGTCAATGTAATTAATAAATCCGAAATATAATAATATATTAGTTAAAAAATAAAGTCAATGTAATTATTAATTTCAATTGTTTGTAATTTTTAGATAAATACGAAATATTATTAATTTCTGTTGATGTTAATTAATATATCAATATATATCAAAAAGTAATATTTGATAGTTTATTTCATTTACTTTGAAAAGTTATGATATTTAATTTATTGATAATCAAAAATTGAATAGTTTGTTTAAAACATAGTAATTTATAGTTATTATTTAGTCAAAATGTTATTTATGTTGTTAGTACATAGATCCCTAAATTATGATAATGATAATATTTATTGTAGTGTAGTACATAGATCCTGAAATTATATATGGATCGTAGTTGGATGTATGATCGATTATTTCCTGGAAGATCCGGTTTAAAGCGCCGTTTTGTAGAAGGAGTAGAAGAGTTTATTTTTTGTGCTAAGCGTCATGAAGAATTTGCGCGACAAGGCGGAATTAGATGCCCGTGTTTGAAATGTTCATTTCGATTTATAAAAAATGAAGAAGAAGTTAGAGTTGATTTGTACAATAATGGGTTTAGGCCAAATTATTGGATATGGAGTCGTCACGGGGAAGTAGGACCAGGGATAGCTGCAGTTCCTGCGGTTAATGTTCCGGTTGAAGTAGTAGCTCCCATATCAAGTAGTTATCCAGCGACTACGACATCTGGAGGCCAAATCATACAACCGTTAGATGTTTATCAGGGAATGATATCTGACGCTGTTGGAGTAAATTTGGATTTTGAAGAACCAGAATATGATGCTGAAGAAGTTCCAAATGAGGAAGCTCAAAGGTTTTACATGTATTTGAGTGAGACAAACAAACCATTATTTGAAGGATCTAAAGACTCAGAATTATCAATGTGTGTTCGGTTGTTGGGTCTTAAGTCTCAATTTAATGTTGTTGAGTTGTGCATGGAATATATGACCAAAATAATGTTGGATGCAACCCCCATTAGAGGGCTTTTGCCGCAGAGTTATTATGATGCTAAAAGACTGGTATCGAAGCTTGGCTTAAAATCTAAAATAATTGATTGTTGTGTGTTTGGTTGCATTATAACAATGAGTTTGGCATAAAGATGGAGAGTTGTCGGAATGCAAGTTGTGTGGAGAGCCACGCTATCGTGTGAGTAGGAAAGGGATGAGCAGAGGCAAATCGGTTCCACGAAAAGCAATGTTCTATCTGTCGCTTATACCAAGGCTACAGAGGATGTTTACTTCAATGGAGGCTGCGGGTAAAATGACGTGACACCATCAAAATAGAAATGATTCTGGTGAATTACGTCACCCATCTGATGGTGAAGCTTGGAAGCATTTTGATCGTGTTCATCTAGCTTTTGCTAGTGATCCACGCAATGTTCGGCTTGGTTTATGCTCTGATGGTTTCACACCATATATTCAAGCCTCGGCAACACCGTATTCATGTTGGCCAGTTATTGTTACCCCATACAACCTTCCTCCAGAAATGTGTATGTCTAAACCATACATGTTTTTAAATTCTATTATTCCAGGGCCAAGTAATCCAACAGCTGGTATTGACATATATTTGCAACCTTTGATTGATGACATAAAAAGGTTGTGGAATGGTGTTTTAACTTATGATGCAGCACGCAAACAAAATTTTGTGATGAGGGCGGCTTTGGCGTGTACCATTAATGACTTCCCTGCCTATGGAATGTTGTCTGGATGGGGGACACATGGTAAGATGGCGTGTCTGACTTGCATGGTTGACACAAAGGATTTTACTCTTAAATACAGAGGAAAAACTTCATGGTTTGACTCGCACCGTAGGTTCTTACCTATGGATCACCCATTTAGAAAGCAGAAATATGCGTTCATCAAGGGAAATGTTGAAACAGCTGGACCTCCTCGTAGGTTGACACCAGAGGAAGTTTGGAATAGTGTTAGGGATATCCCTCCTGTGGAAGTCGTAGCGGGTGTTGTTTCTCGTCCAGATGGCTATGGACAATGGCACAATTGGACAAAAAAAAAGTATTTTTTGGGAACTTCCATATTGGAAAGATAATCTATTGAGACACAATCTCGATGTAATGCATATAGAGAAGAATTTTTTTGACAACATATTTACCACTGTCATGAACGTGAAAGGCAAAATGAAAGACAATGAGAAAGCTAGGAAGGATATAGATCATTACTGTAGACGAAAGGATTTGTTGTTGGTTGAGCAAGGTACTAGGACTTTGAAACCCAAAGCCAATTATACTTTATCTACCGAACAAGCGAAAGCAGTTTATCAGTGGATAAAAGAGTTGAAAATGTCATACGGTTATTCTTCCAATTTATCTAGATGTGCGGATGTGGATAATGGGAGGTTGCATGGGATGAAGAGCCATGATTGTCATGTATTCATGGAGTGCTTACTTCCTATCACTTTTAGTTCGTTGCCAACACACATTTTGAATCCGCTCATTGAAATAAGACAATACTTTAAGAATTTGTGTTCTGCAATGCTAAAAGCTGATGATCTTTCAAAAATGGAACAAGACATCCCACTTATCTTATGCAAGTTGGAGAGAGTATTTCCGCCTGGTTTCTTTGATTCTATGGAGCATCTACCGGTGCATCTCGCATATGAAGCTAAACTTGGCGGCCCTGTCCAATACAGATGGATGTATCCGTTTGAAATGACAGTTAATTTTTATAATATAAGAAACAAGTTTAAAATAGATGATTATTATGTTAATTAATATCATTTTCTCTAGGTTCATGGGTGATTCAAAAAGATCGGTGAAAAACAAAGCTAGAGTTGAAGGATCGATATGTTCTTCTTACTTACACCGTGAAACAACCCATTTTTGTTCTTATTATTTCAAGAATGAGTTTGCTCCTGGAAGCAGTCGAAATGAAATGGATACTGAATGTCCTAGACATCATTTAGCTTTGTCTGTCTTTTGTCTACCCGGTTGTCCATCTGGGAAGGAGTCAATTCACTGGCTAACAGATGAAGAGTTAAGTTTAGCACATGTTCATGTGTTGATAAACTGTACTGAGGTGCAACCATTTATTGAGTATGTTCCTCATCATTAACTATCGATCTTAATTAGTTAATATAAAGTAGACAAATGTGTAACAATTAATTATTTCTTTTTAGGAAATTCTCGTAAGTGAGCAACAATCTTCTTATCATATTAATGCACATTTTCCAACGTGGTTTAGGCAACATGTTTATGCCCTCTCACCAACTCCTACCAACCAACACTTGAGGAACATATCAGACGGTCCTCGAAGATGTGTTAAAGAATAGCACACATACTTTGTCAATGGATACAAATTTCACACCAATGAATGGACACAAGGCAGAGAAACAGTCAATAGTTGAGTTTGCATGAAGGGTGTCACTGGAGGAGGTGAAGATGATTTTTACGGTGTGGTTCAAGACATATATGAACTTTCGTACCCCCATCTAGATTTTAGTCAGAAGGTAGTGGTTTTTTTTATCGTAATTGGTTTGATGCGTCTGCTCGAGGAACAAAGGTGAATCCAAAGTCAAATACAGTGGATATTAAAATGAATAGTAGATATCGACTGTATGATCCGTTCGTCATTGCACAAAATGTGAGATAAGTCTATTATGTCTCTTATCCATCAAGACGGACTGATATTCAAGTTGAACTCATTACTCGTTTATGTGATGAGCCAAATGTATATGTCTAGATATGGTCATGGCATCGTCTCACTCAGGATCCGATCATGACGACACATATGTTCCTCCACGAGATAGTCATGCTTTCCCGTTTACAAAACTGGGTACCTTCGGGCTCCAAAGGAGTGAATTCCCCACTTATAAGCATTCTTCAAGTGCCTATTCCAAGCAATGTTGGACTTTTTCAATTTAGCACCGATGTTACAACAACAACTCTAGAGGATAATTCTAATGTCGAAGGGATGAGTGAACCCAAGCCTCCTCCAACGGCACAAAAATAGCCTGTTGTTGAACACATGGAACCCATGCCTGAAGTGACTGAGATGTTGGATATGGGACCATGGAACATTCCCCAAGAATGTGGCTATAAGGCCTAAAAGCAAGCATACATGTGCTTAAAGTAAGGAGACAATGTACTAAAATAGGTGCTCAGTTGTTCGACCAAGGAGGGTTCCCTTAATGAAGGATCTCAATTTGAGATTTTGGATGAGTCTTCTCTTCAGGAAACTGAGCAGCAGGGTCATGAAGGTAAAGCTTCAACTTCTTCTACTAAGCATCCCAATCAGAAACCAAACAGGGAAAAAAGTTCTCAACAACTTCCTCGTGTGAAACACGGCTCTGATAAAGGGAAAGGCATCAAATGGTTCCCCCTAGTGGAGTGGTTAAAGGACCCTTAGTGAATCATAATAATTTGAAGAAGTGTCAAGCACTAGTGCAAAATTAGCTTTAAAAAGCACTATTTTGAATCGGTTGTTTGGATAACCGATTCCAAATGTGGACGCGGTGGCAAAATTGCAATTAAATGGAATTGAGACAGATTTTTTTAGACATTTAGAATCGGTTGTTTAAACAACCGATTCGAAATGTGCCAATTTAGACATTCGGAATCGGTTGACTGAATAACCGATTCTGAATAGCTACATTCAGAATTGGTTCTTTAAACAACCGATTCATAATGTCTGTTTCATTACAATTTTCACGATCCCCTTGTTTTTTCAGTTTCCCTCTCACACACCTTCTCAAACCCCAACACAGCTCTCACTTCATCAGCCCTTTTCACGCCCTAGATCTCCCTCTTCGCTCTCCCTCGTCTCCATCTCCCTCTTCGCTCTCACTCTCTCAGTCACTTGAGTCTCTAGCTCTCCTCCTCTCAGTCGCTTCCCTCTTTATCTCTCTTCCTCTCAGTCGCTGCCCTGAACGAAATAGTTGAAGAAGAAGAAGAAGTCCTACTGGGAAGATCGTTGCGAAGGAGGCATTCGAGAAACTAGAGAAGGTTGGAGAAGGGACGTATGGGAAGGTGTACAGGGCAAGAGACAAGGCTACTGGGAAGATCGTTGCGCTCAAGAAGACTCGCCTCCACGAGGACGACAAAGTTTCCATTTTACGAATGCTCTCTCGCGATCCCCATATCGTCAGGTATTATCGTATTTTAGGGTTTTTTGTTTCTCGTTTATTTCTCGTTTCACTAGATATCAGCTTATATATAATGAATAAAAGTATTGTATTTGTTGAGGTTTTTTTTTTATTTTACTTCAGTTTAATTGATATCCTTTATCCTTGTTAATGTGCATATCTTGGTGCAGTGAGGTTATCGGAGAAGGATGTTCCGTCGAGCAGCAAGTCCACTATTGTTGGTTCCCTTCCTGAGGAAAAACCCTATAAATCTCTTGAAGAGATGGATGCTGACACTATAGCAAATCTCCTTCCAGATGAAGATGAACTACTTTCTGGTCTTTTTGATGATTTGGGATACAATTCTCATGCCAAAAAAATGGCGAATTGGAAGAATTTGATTTGTTTAGCAGTGGTGGAGGCATGGAGCTTGAAAGAAATGAAAATTTAACTTCAGTAGTAAAAAGAACAAGTGGTGTTGATAGAGATCATTATGGTGTATTTGGAGGTTCTAAAGGAAAAATTCCTTTTGTTGAACAACCTTCTAAAACACTTTTTATTAGAAATATTGATAGGAATGTTGAAGACTTTGAGCTAAAGGCTCTCTTTCAGGTGTGTTTTTTATTCTTTTTGTTGCTAGATGATATCTTAGATTTTTCAGGAAGTATTTCATAACATTAATTATAAAATATAAATGAACTATTATAAGTGGTGTTACTTGTTCATTTTTTAGGAGTAAGATCCAGTTTCTGTAGAAATAAATATGTTGGTAACTTTTGCTGCATATGTTTTTTTGCATCATACTGCAGGAGGTGACTCAAGGAATGCAAAGCTTCAAAGAAGGAATTTAAGAAGAAAGGGCTTGAAGAGCTTGAAGCTGTTAATGCTTATATGAAGTAGAGGGGCTGACGTATTGAGAAAATAAATTTAGGGCATACTTCCTGAAATACTTGAGTTATTAGCAGCCCGTAAAAGGGCAAAAGCAGACTTGAAGGTATTCTT
Organism: Astragalus membranaceus; assembly: GCA_039519185.1. Lineage (NCBI taxonomy): Eukaryota > Viridiplantae > Streptophyta > Magnoliopsida > Fabales > Fabaceae > Astragalus > Astragalus membranaceus. Next base: position 166,464,915 of record CM076849.1, read on the forward strand.
TCTGTATTCACGTTATAAATAGTTCCAATTGAGAGAGTAAATTGGTTTTGTATAATAAGTTACTTTATTGTCCAAAAATCTAACTTGGACTAAAATTCTCACCTTATTTATATACATTTGAATTGTTTGTAGTTTAGTTTATTTAAGTGGGACTTATTCTCTAATAAAGACACCAAATTGCACAACAGTGGAAAGAAAAAACAGGGAGAAGTGGACAATTGTGACTAAATTAATGTATGTGTTGTTATTTAAAATTGGCAGGGAAACACCTATCAGAAGTATGTAAAGTTGAGTACCCATTATTTGTCAAGTACTGTTTATGGTTATTAGCTGAGATTGCTGTCATAGCTGCTGACATACCTGAAGGTACTAACTAATTTCTTTTTCCTACTATTGTTCCATCATCTTGCTTTTCCCCATTTCAATCAAAACCATTCAATTTAAGAACAAGATACACTTTTTAGTATAGTCATTGATTATATATAAACTTGATTGTGTTGTGGCAGTGATTGGTACAGCCTTTGCTCTTAACATACTCTTCCACATCCCATTATGGGCAGGAGTTCTATTGACTGGCTGCAGCACTCTCTTGCTTTTAAGTCTGCAGAGGTTTGGGTAATTTAGCTTTCTGCTGCAATAACTATTATGAATCATGGAGATTTCAAATTCACTTGAAATTGTTGCTTTTTTTTTGTAATTATTTATTCTAATGTGATTGTGTTACGATGGCAGTCTTCAAAAGAAATGGGGGATGACATGCACTGCAACTGAGGATGATGTGGATGTGTTGATGTTTGGATATGCATTTCGTCTTAAAATTTTGCATGAGAGGGGCCTTAGTCTACTTCAAAAAGAAAGTATGGGCTTCCACTTCTTATATTATGATAGAAGCTGGTTCACAATAGGAAATACACACAACCAGAAACTATTTTATTGATACAGAATCTGTAATTAGAGAGCAATTTCCACCTCACCATTCTGATCCTGTTCTTTCTTTTAAAATATAGAATAGCTGAAATTCATTGCCTCTCATGATAGTTGCCAAACAATATAAGTACTGAGAAGAAAGAACAGGATCAGAATGGTGAGGTGGAAAAGAAGGAGAATGCAACTGGGGAAAGCAAAAATGCAAAAAAGAAGGGGCTGGTTGTTGTTCTGTTAGGTTAGTTATTGTAATTTTCAGTTGTTCTGTTAGGTTAGTTATTTAGTGGTTAGGATAGTTAGTTTTAGCTAGTGGGAGGGGCTGGCTGTTGTAAATGACCCAACTGTCTTCCTATGAATTCTATAAATAGTGAAGTCAGGGGCTGGTCATGGGGAGCGATATTTCATTTCAGTTCACATGCCGCATAGGGCAGCTGAGTTGTATCGCTTTGAAATTAATAAATTAGCTATTCATGATTGTTGGGTACCATCTCAGGATCGTGTTGATTTGTTACACCAGTAGGCGAATCTATCACACTTGTTGTATGAATATTACAGTTGCATTTAGTAATTTATTTGATGACAAAAATGCAATTTGAATCGGTTGTTTGCAACAACCGATTCAGAATGTCTCATTTTGAATCAGTTGTTTGCAACAACCGATTCTGAATGTCACATTTTGAATCGGTTGTTTGCAACAACTGATTCTGAATGTCACATTTTGAATCGGTTGTTACAAACAACCGATTCTGAAAGTCACTTTTGAATCGGTTATTTAAGCGATTCAAAATGTCCCCACATTTAGAATCGGGAGTATCCGAATCGGCCAATAACCGATTCTAAAAGTGCCAAATAACCGATTTAAAAAGCCTTTTTTGCACTAGTGAAGGAAAAGAAAATACACCTTCCTCTTCTTCATATGAAGCTGTGATTCACAATAAAAGACAAGAGGAGAAACTAATGCTTCAGATCATGAGCCGGATTCACAAATCCTCGGGAGACCACCTCCTAGAGACCAAAGTAGTATAAATTCCTTAAGAGGGGCTCTTGAAAAGGTCGATGAAAACGACCTTGTGTTTGCGGAAGTAATTTGTAAAGCCAAGCAAGATTCATCCTATAAGGATAAAAAGGTTAAAGGTGTTGGAATAACTCATTCTAAATATGCTGATTCTTCAAAGCCTATGTGTTGGTGTATTTGCTAACTTTCCTTGTGTTACTAGTAGAAAGATAGGCCCAGTATCAATTATTAAACTGACCCAATCTGTTTCTTTGTAACAGGTACTGTTACTAAAAGACTTGGGCCTGACTGACCCGGTCCAATGTTTCAACGCAGAAGAGGGTTAATTGAGACAAAACCTAGGTCACCTTATTCAAATATTTTCCTTCTTCTTTCTTCACGCGTTTTCTCTCTGTTCTCTCTGGATCTCGCTGCTTCTGCTTCTCTTCGCGAATCAGCAAGCTGATCTTCTCATTTGCTGCGTTTGCTTGCTTACTGCTGCGATCCTTTTCCTTACTAAAAGCTACGAACCCTAATTTCGTTTTGATTTCTTGCTTTGATTTCTTCTTCTAAACTGAAACCTAATCTTTCTTTCTTATGTGCAGGTTATACTGGTTTCAACAAACCAGTGAAACACAGCGTTCAGAGAAGGAGATTCAAGGCGCTTGGTGTTCAAATGAGAACCAAGCTTAAGAAGAAGTAAGATGTTGCTGGGTTACGAAGGCGAGAGGGAGAAGATAATCTTTCAGAGACAGAGATCGAGATTCAACAAGAAAGGCTATGCTACAGATACAATATAGAAACTCAATGTAAAGGAAATACTTCTCTCATTTTTTATTCATTGTAGATGTGTTTATATACATGTATTAGTGTAACTAATCATAGTTTGTTACTAACAAACTATTAACAAACTTATTGTTATTCTGAAGTTGTTAATCAAACAACTAATTACCCTTTGTTTCAGTTTAGGGATTTTTTTACTAAACGAAGATTATATCAGCTATTTACTGTTTTACAAACTCTTTTAGAGAAACCGAATTACAACAAAAAATAACACCCTTTCTTAATTCTGATTCTCTTTGAACTGAACAATCCCCATGTCCCTTCTTAATTTGCTGAACTGCTCCCCTTTTACTGCTTTAGTAAAAATATCCGCCTGTTGTTCTTCGGTAGAACAGTACTCCAATCTGATTTTCTGCTTAGTTACATGATCCCTTAGGAAGTGGAATCTAGTTTCAATATGTTTGCTCTTCCCATGAGAAGTGGGATTTTTAGCCAAGTTGATTGCTGACTTGTTGTCAAGCAGCAATCTTATAGGTTTGTCACCCTTTAGAAATAACTCTTCCAATAGGGATTCAAGCCAATTTGCTTGACATGCAGTTGCAGTTGCAGAGCCTGCAACATATTCTGCCTCACAGCTGGACAAAGCTACAATGCTTTGTTTTTTGGAGCTCCAAGAAATTGGAGCTTCATTAAACTTGAACAAATAACCACTGGTACTTCCTCTGTCTGCCTTATCACCACACCAATCTGAATCTGAATAGCCTATCAGTTCTGCCCCCTTAGCACTTTGTCCTCTAGGAAATAAAATTCCATAGTGTAGTGTACCTTTAACATATCTAAGCACCCTCTTTGCAGCAAGCAAATGAGGTTTTAATGGCTTATTCATATGTCTGCTTACCAAACCAGTAGCATAGCAAATATCAGGTCTTGTGTGACACAAATACCTTAGTGAACCAATAGTGCTTCTATACAAAGTAGGATCCACTGCCTCATGCTCCTCTTCAGCCACTTGAACACTGCCTTCAGTAGGTGTAGTTGCTGGGTTACATTCCAGCATGTTGAACCTCTTTAGAATGTCTGCAGCATACTTAGCTTGGTGTAGGATCAGACCCTGTTCTGTGTAGAGCAGTTCCAGCCCTAGGAAATAGGACAATTTCCCTAGGTCTGTCATCTCAAACTCTGACTTCATTTGCAGTTTGAATTCTGCAATTTCTGCCTTATTGCTACCTGTTGTTGCACCCCGAAAAATCCCCGGTTTGGGTTTCTCAATGTACAACGTGGAATAAGTTGGAGCCGCCACCAATATTTTAATTTTAAGACCAAAACATTGAAAAAAGGTCTTTTGGACAAGGCGGATGGTCTTTTGAAACTAGAGATATAGGTTCGGGGGTCGATTACGTGCGAGGAAGGTGTTAGCACCGCGCACGTCCTTTCTACCGAAAGGGAACCTCTAATTAAATGTGTGGTTTTAACGTTTGATTTGAAAAAGACCTAGATTTGCCTATTTATTTCTTATTCGGAGATGAATGGGAAATCTTTAATGAAAACTTTATTTTAGGTGAGAAGGGGGGAAAAAAAAAGGTTTTTAGAAAAAAGTGCTTGACGGGACATGGCCCGCTCCTACGTATCTCCCGGTGCGATGGAGAATTCAAAGCTACGTAGTTCTTGGTTCTTTTTGAAAAGTTTTTGTTTTTTATCTTTTTTTTTTAGTGAGTTTTTTGAAATAGGACGAGCATTAGCAAATGATTAAACTAGCAGAGGCTATCATGAATCACTACTAAATACTCAAAAGAGAGAGAGTTGTACCGCTAGTCAAACGAACAAAGGTTCTGATGGACTATTGATAACAACTCGTTTTTATTATCTTTTTGAAAGTGATTTTCGAAAAAGATTGATTTGCACAATGATCAAACTAACAAAGGTTATGATGGACCATCGTTTATTATTCTTATGAGAAAAAGACATTGTCACCAATAGCTAAACGAACAGAGGCTCTGATGAGCTATTAGCAACAATGGGTTGGAAAATGATTCTTTTTGTTTGTTTTTATGAAAATAATTTATTTATGGGGATGAAAAGAATTTTTATTTGTTGCGCTTGACGAGAACGTGGCTCGCTCCTACATATCCCAAACGGGAATCAAAGCGACGTAGTTCTAATTAAAAAAAATGTTTTTGAAAGGGTTTAAAAGGGGCAAGCTGAATCACCCGAGACCATCTTCACCACTTAGAACATGATGCACTAGGCATAAGTGGGAATCATACGGTTCGTCACCAGCAATGGACGATAATATACAAGAACGAGTAGATAAACGCTGTAGCTAAGTTAAATCACATGGATCACAATAACTAAATATTAACAAATGAAAAAGAACTGAAATACCTCTGATGAAGACAGATATTACAGATCTGAAGAACGCAAACCTCGACTAACCCTTGCAGGAGATCAGCTCAGACGGACCAACGGCGCGAGTAGAGCAAAAATGAAACGGAGGACTGGAAAATGAGATTTGCGAGAGTTGTCTTCCCAGATCTCGTGAAAATGTCTCTGGAGCAATTCTTCTCAGATCTCGTGAAAGTGTGTGTGGCAATTCTTCTCTCTGATCTTGTGTGAAGTCCGTGTTTTTCTGATCTCGTGAAGTCTCCTCCAAAATGTGACTTGAGGCTGCCTATTTATAGGCTCAGGAAAGCGTAGGAATTTTAAAAAACATTTATTGCAAGGATGAATCGATTGTTTGATGAAGGCAAAATATAGTATAATCGATTCTTTGCTTTTAGAAAACATAGGAATCGATTCCTTGGGCTTTAGAAATTAGTGGGAATCGATTCTTGGACTTCCTGAAATGATAGGAATCGATTTCATTGTGTTTTAAAAAAGAAGGAAATCGATTCTTGAGACATCCTAAATAGGTGGGAATCGATTTCATGCTTAGTTAAAGTATGTGGGAATCGATTCTTGGCCTTTAGGAGAGCTTAAAAATCGATTTCAATGCCTTTGCAAGATAGTAAGAATCGATTCATGGCTTTTAGGAGAGCTTAAAAATCGATTTTAATGCCCTTTGCAAAATAGTAAGAATCGATTCATGGCTTTGGCTTATGTATAGGTGTGAATCGATTCTTTGTTTCCAACATAGGATAAGGAAATCGATTCTTGGCCTATAGGTGAGCCTAAAATCGATTTCATAGCCTATATAAATTGTATAAATCGATTTTTGGTCATTTGGAACAAAATAGAAATTGTCTTTTTGCTTTCCACAAAAATGAAATATTTTCCAAAGCTTGCCATGCATGCATAACATATTTTTCAAAACCCTAGTTTCTTAAAAAGTGCATTTTAACCCTAAGAATGATTTCAAAAACTTTGGAGCGGTTTCTAGGATCCAAAATGCATAATTTATTTTTATGTGGAGAATTAGGGTTTGGACCTAAGCCGGACAAAATTGGGGTATGACACCTGTCACTAACAAGTCATCCACATATAGGCATACAATCAGAATATCAGCAACTTGTTTCTGCCTCACATACAAGCCATACTCCACTGTGCACTTTTTCAGTCCTAAGTCACTGAAAAAATGATCTATTCTCTTGTTCCAAGCCCTTGGGGCTTGCTTTAGACCATATAGAGCCTTGTGCAACCGAAATACTCTGTCTTCCTTACCTTTAAATTTAAACCCAGGTGGCTGGTCCACAAAAACTGTCTCCTCAAGTGGACCATTGAGGAAGGCAGACTTCACATCAAGGTGAGACAAAGTCCACTCCCTGCTGCTTGCAAGGGCAATGACCATTCTTATGGTTTCATGCCTTGCAACTGGTGAGAAGACTTCAAAGAAATCAAATCCCTCTCTTTGTTGAAACCCCTTTGCCACCAATTTGGCCTTGTGCTTCACTACTTTCCCTGCTGGATTTAGTTTCAGTTTAAAGACCCATTTAACTGCTATAGACTTCATACCTTTAGGCAACTCAGTTAACTTCCAAGTCCCATTCTTTTCAATGGACTTGAGCTCATCTTCCATTGCATCTTTTCAAGCTTTACTACTTAAAGCTTCTTTCACACTAACTGGTTCAGCATCAGCCATCATGGCCAGCTGAACTAGTTCACCATCATTGGTAATTTCATCATCATTGATTACCTCAAAGTCAGTAAATCTGCTTGGTAGCTGCCTCTGCCTCTGTGGCCTTGGAGCAGGTACTGTTTCTGCTGGTTCTTCATTGTCATCACTCTCACTGTTGCTAGTGTCAACTTCTGGAGTAGCTATAGGTTCTGCAGCAGCCTCAATACTGTCTAAATTCACCTGTACAGCAGGTTGAGGACTGGTTTGATTGGATTTATTCCAATCCCAGCACTCATTCTCAAGTACAATCACATCTCTATTAATCTCTACCTTGTTACTGGTAGGATTATAGACCCTGTAACCACCAGTAGGGAGGTAACCAACCAGAATCAGTGGCTTGCTCTTGTCCTCTAGCTTCCTCCTAATAGCATCAGGTACATGTCCATAGCACAATGACCCAAATACCTTTAGGTGTGACACAGTAGGTTTTCTGCCTAGCCAAACCTCTTCAGGAACCTTTCCTTCAAGCTTCTTTGTAGGACACTTATTCAACAAATAGGTTGCTGTCATCACAGCTTCTCCCCACAACTTGTGGGGTAACTGTTTCTGTTTCAGCATGCTCCTAGTCATATCTAGGATGCTTCTGTTTCTTCTTTCAGCCAAACCATTGTGTTGTGGTGTGTAGGGAGGAGTTACCTCATGGATAATTCCTTCCTTTGAGCACAACACCTCAAACTCATTTGAAGTGAATTCCCCTCCACCATCAGTTCTCAATACTTTGATGGCCTTGCCACTCTGCTTTTCAGCCATAGCCTTGAACCTTTTGAAGCTCTCAAGAGCCTCACTCTTAGCCTTTATCAAGTACACCCAAAGCATCCTTGAGTATTCATCCACAAAAGATCTAAAATACTTATTACCTCCAATGGATTGAACCTCAAAAGGACCACATATATCAGAATACACCACTTCAAGCGATTCCTTGGCTCTTTCCTTCAAATCTGATTTGAATTTCTGCCTTGGCTGTTTGCCCACTAAACACACAGTGCATGCCTTCTCAGGTGACTCTGTCTTAGGCAATCCATGGACCAAACCCTTAGTATGCAATGAGGATAGACTTCTGAAATTTAAGTGACCATACCTTTGGTGCCATAGTAGACTTTCTGAATCTGTCTCAGTGGTGTGTAGGCATTCTGCATCAACTGCTTCAAGACTTGTCTTGAAGGTTCTATTCTTAGACAATGGAGAAGTCAAAATCAGGTGCTCCTTAGTGTCATAGAGTTTCAGTAGGTTATCTCTAATGGTCATAGAGAACCTTTTCTCAATCAGCTGCCCCACACTCATTAAATTGTTCCTCATCTTGGGAATGTACCACACATTCTCAATTAGCACCTTCTGACCATCTGATCTTTGAATGAGTATGTCACCCATTCCTTCAGCCATCATACTTTCATTGTCAGCACACCTAATGGATGTCCTCTTGGTTGGATCAAAGTTGATCAGCCACTCTTTAATCCCTGTCATGTGATTTGAGCATGCTGTGTCCAAGTACCAAATATCAACCACTGTTTTCCCATCACTTGTGGTAATCATGAAAGCCACACAATCTGCCTTGTCATGAACTGTAGCCATGAAGGCTATTGGATCAGAATCTGAATTTGATTCTTGAGCCACATTTGCCTCCTCTTCCTTATCCTTATCTTTCTTGCCTTTGGACCAGCAATCACTAGCATAGTGGCCATATTTTTCACAATTCTAGCACTGTATGTGCTTCTTATCAGCAGGTTCCTTCTTAGCTTTAGAGCTGCTGGATCCTCCTGCCTTAGTAGAATCTGGACCCTTCCCTTTGCCTTTGCTAGGATTCCAGTTTCCCTTCTTCTTCCCTTTGGACCAATTTGACTTGGAGGTTTTTGCTTGGAAGGCTGTCTCCTTCTCTTTCACCTGTCCCTCCATTTCATCAAGATTGATTTCCTTGGCCTCTAGTGTACTTTGTAGCTGCTCAACTGTCATTGTTGATAGGTCCTTAGTGTCTTGAATTGAATTCACCACAAATCCAAATCTTGGTGATAGGGATCTAACAATCTTCTCACAAATTTGTTGATTTGTGAGTTGTTCCCCATTTAATGCCATTGCATTAGTGATGGCCCTTAGCCTAGCCACATAATCTGTAATCTTTTCTTTGTCTTGCATCTTTGTGCCTTCATACTTCATCCTTAATGCATTTAACTTGACTTTCTTAACTTGTGCATCTCCCACAAAGCTAATTTTCAGAATGTCCCAGGCTTCCTTTGAAGTTCTTGCATTCCTTATCTTGTCAATGTTTGATTCATCACAACCTTGATGAATCAAATATTTCCCTTTACAATCTTTCTTTCTGTTTTCTGCATAGCTTGCCCTTTCAGCCACTGTTGGCTCTTCAGGCAGATCATCATAGCCATCTGTGACTATTTCTAGCAAATCTTGGAAGCCAAATATTGCTTCCATCTCAATACACCATCTGTCATAGTTCTTGTTTGTAAGTTTTGGTATGTTTGTAGGTAGACTAGCTGCTGCCATTCTTGGCTCTTGAAAGAACAGTCTTGCTTACTGTTTTCCTCTCTGTAGTCTGTCACACTGACTAACCTGACACAACACACACTGCACAACTTACTGCTGAATTCTTTCTGAATCTTGACTCCCAAGAACGTAACTGAAGCTCTTAGATACCACTTTGTTGGTGTATTTGCTAACTTTCCTTGTGTTACTAGTAGAAAGATAGGCCCGATATCAATTATTAAATTGACCCAATCTGTTTCTTTGTAACACGTACTGTTACTAAAAGACTTGGGCCTGACTGACCCGGTCCAATGTTTCAACGCAGAAGAGGGTTAATTGAGACAAAACCTAGGTCACCTTATTCAGATATTTTCCTTCTTCTTTCTTCACGCGTTTTCTCTCTGTTCTCTCTGGATCTCGCTGCTTCTGGTTCTCTTCGTGAATCAGCAAGCTGATCTTCTCCTTTGCTGCGTTTGCTTGCTTACTGCTGCAATCCTTTTCCTTACTAAAAGCTACGAACCCTAATTTCGTTTTGATTTCTTGCTTTGATTTCTTCTTCTAAACTGAAACCTAATCTGTCTTTCTTATTTGCAGGTTATACTGGTTTCAACAAACCAGTGAAACACAGCGTTCAGAGAAGGAGATTCAAGGCGCTTGGTGTTCAAATGAGAACCAAGCTTGAGAAGAAGAAAGATGTTGCTGGGTTACGAAGGCGGGAGGGAGAAGATAATCTTTCAGAGACAGAGATAGAGATTCAACAAGAAAGGCTATGCTACAGATACAATATAGAAACTCAATGTAAAGGAAATACTTCTCTCATTTTTCATTCATTGTAGATGTGTTTATATACATGTATTAGTGTAACTAATCATAGTTTGTTACTAACAAACTATTAACAAACTTATTGTTATTCTGAAGTTGTTAATCAAACAACTAATTACTCTTTGTTTCAGTTTAGGGTTTTTTTACTAAACGAAGATTATATCAGCTATTTACTTTTTACAAACTGTTTTAGAGAAACCGAATTACAACAAAAAATAACACTATGGACGTCTCATGGGTTATGGAAACCCCCCCCCCCCCCCCCCCCCCCCCCCATCTTTCTTAATGAATATTGTTTCATGGAATTGCAGAGAAGCTGCCTCTAAAGGTTATGTTGGTCTTGGCAAGGACATTACAAGAGAATTCTCTATCTCCTTTGTGATTCTTTTGGAAACTCACACTAGTGATGTGTCTGCTAGGAGAATTATTAGGAAGAACTGGTCTGGATATTTATTGTATTGAGGATCCAAGCCCCAATTCATCCATATGGAAGTTAAATTTTGTAATAGCAACCTTTGGTTCCTAAGTGCAGCTTATGGGATCCCTCACTTTAGTTTAGTTTCTAGACTTGAACGTATGTTGATTAATCTTGATTGGCGTATCAACCTTTGGTCCCACATTATATTATTACTTTATTTTTTTTTTTACCAGAATTACTTTACTAAGTTATTATTACTTGTTACATATTCTTTTATGTATTTAATAATCAATTAATTGTTTGATTATAATTTTATTTGTCAGCACAATTCAAGAAATGGCCTACGGATTGGCTCTTCCTGTTGTGAGGCTTGAATCCATCTATATATATATATGGAGGCTCGAACCCTTCCATAGCTCACCCCCTTGGCCCTTGCCTTGCTGGCTCCACCGGACCACCGTTTGACTCCTTCATGACTGCCTGATTGGTACACTAGTTCTGCTCCAACTTGAGTTGTTGTTGTTGGAAATGCGCACGCTCCAAATGATTGGAGATGTCAAAAAGTTAGTACAATTCCCTCTGACTCTCCTCACTTCTCCCGGAGTACGACTATACTTGAAATAGATCTTTCACTTCCTTATCACTATCATACTATTATAAAAATCAATTATTCACAACTTGTTTATAGTACGAACCCTAGCTTGTCTATTGAAGGTAATAACATTAAAGAATAATGGGGAAAACAAGCAACTATCTCTCAGTCCTGTAAACAAAAAACAACAATCTTCAGCACCTTTTTCTGGATGAGAAATACTTGATTAATTTATTCCCCATGAGAAAGGTCGAGGATGATCTAGTATATCTAGTATATATTTATACCAATTCACCACGTATGATTTTACCAATACCCCCATTCTATCTAAAAGACACCTCAAATTTTTGAGGGTAAAAATGTCATTACACTTTATTTTTTCTTTTATTTTCTCTTTATTCTTACATTCTCTTTCTTACTTTTCACTTTTCTCTTACACTATCTTTCTTCCCTTTTCTCTTTCTTCTTACGCTCTCTTTCCTCCTTTTCACTTTTCTTTTACACTATTTTTTTTCTTTTTACTTTACTTTTCCCATAAATAATTATTCTATTTCTCTTATCACTTCACTTTAATTCTTATAACTAAATTTGTAAATTTATACCAATTCACCACATATGATTTTACCAATACCCCCATTCTATCTAAAACACACCTCAAATTTTTGAGGGTAAAAATGTCATTACACTTTATTTTTTTCTTTTATTTTCTCTTTATTTTTACATTCTCTTTCTTACTTTTCACTTTTCTCTTACACTATCTTTCTTTCTTTTTTCTCTTTCTTCTTACACTCTCTTTCCTCCTTTTCACTTTTCTTTTACACTATTTTTTTTCTTTTTACTTTACTTTTCCCATAAATAATTATTCTATTTCTCTTATCACTTCACTTTAATTCTTTTAACTAAATTTGTAAATTTATACAAACACAACTTTAATTAAAAAATTTGAAGACTACTACTATAAACATACTATCTAAAAAACAAGAAGACTTAATGACTATTTAAATTAGTAATTAATATTTAAAACAAATATTTCTTATTGATAATCTAATATCTAACTTTTATTATCTACTATAATCTACTAATCAACTAAAATAATCAATTGAAACTATGAGATAACTGCACTGATAAATAAAAAACACGGGATAACTTTAGTGAGATATAAAAAAACACGGGATTAATATTTACCATTGATATTTATAATTTTTTTGACAATTTATAATTAATATTTACCATTGATAATTATAATTTTGGAAAACTACTATAAACCTACTATCTAAAAAAATAAGGGATAATTACAATAATCTACTATAATCTACTAACCAACTCAAATAATCAATTGAAACTATGAGATAACTGCAATGATATATAAAAACACACCGGATAACTACACCAATATATATAAAAAACACAGGATTAATATTTGTCATTGATAGTTAAAATTTTGAAGACTACTATAAACCTACTATCTAAAAATCAATAATATTTAATGACTATTTAAACTACTGATTAATATTTAAAATAAATATTTCTTATTGATAATCTACTATCTCTCTTTTACTATCTACTATAATCTACTAATCAACTAAAATAATCAATTGAAACTACGAGATAACTGCACTGATATATAAAAAAAACACGAGATTAATATTTATCATTGATAATTAAAATTTTTGAAGCCTACTACTACAAACCTACTATCTAAAAAATAAGCAGACTTAATGACTATTTAAATTACTAATTAATATTTCAAACAATTATTTTTTATTGATAATCTACTATCTAACAAATTTACTATCAACTATAATCTACTATAAACTAAAATAATCAATTGAAACTACCAGATAACTGCAGTGATATATAAAAAACACAGGGATTCCTGCAGTGATATATAAAAAAATACAGGATTAATATTTGTCATTGATAATTATAATTTTTGAAAACTACTATATAGAAAAACAAGAAGACTTAATGACTATTTAAACTGATTAATATTTAAAACACACGCGACAAATATTTGTCACTAATACCTAAAAAAGGACAGATAATTGTTACTCACATATAAAAAAACACGGGATAAATATTTGTTATTGATAATCTACTATCTATCTTTTACTATCTACAATAATCTACTGCACTGATATATAAAAAAACACTGCACTGATATATAAAAACACACGGGATAAATGCACGTATTGTTTTTAAATGATACTTTTACATTTTTAGTTTTAATATTTATCAATTTTTTATTTGAAACTCGTTTTTTATCTATAAATTTTTCTTTATTTTCACGGGGTAATGTTCAGACTATTTAAATACTGTCTAAATTCATTCATAAAAAGAACACGACAGGACCTGTACGTATGCAAGTCATCCTCTATATTTTACAATTAATTTTAGATTAATGAGATTTCAAATTAACGTTTCTATTTGAGGTAATCGTATCGCGTAACGCGACCGACCCGTGCGGTTGCACGGGTATAGTACTAGTTTTTTGTAAATCCAAGGTTGAGCTTAAAGTACAATGCCGCATCACTCCTAAGTCCTAACCTTCCAAAATACAGTTTTCGTGTGAAACAAACACTAGTAAAGAATTTGAGTATTACCATTTCAACACCTTTCATTACAAACACCTTTCATTACACAACGTTATATTGCATCCAATACACTTTACATCAATAGAAGCATGGTAGCTCCATATCCTAAAATAAAGCTGTTTACCTGCCCCGCACACTAGCAGAAGATTGTACACCTCTCTCACTCATAATATCATCATCTATTTCACTATTATCTAAACAAAGACCATTTTGGTTTACACTCAGTTCAGAACTAGCATTACTGTTAGTGGCATGAGGTGAACCCGAGATATTTACAGTTCGACTACGCTGATGTCCGGACCGCACACTATACATTGAAGATGCTGGAATGTTTGTCATCAATGGCCGTAAATTTCCTGGGACCCTCTGTCTTATGTCCTGTTCAAAGAGAAACAAGAGAAATCATTACATAAAAAATATGATTCATCAGATCAATCAATGTTGATGCAGTAATTAGTGAACCAAAAAAAAAAGCAAGAGAAATGCTATAAGAGAAGTGTTAGCAACACTCTCTTTAGCACTCTCTTTCCACACTCACTTTATGATTAGGTAAAATTTATGTGGATTCTGTTAATTTAGTGGGACCTATTTCCAAAGAGGGGGACCTACCCAATCATAAAGAGATTATTGAAGAGGGTTTGTTAAAGAGAGTATAACTAGCATTTTTCAAGGTGATTGATTATATATAGCACTAGCAGTTTATAAGTTTTTTAATACAAGAGTAGCTATTGACACTATGCAGGAGGTGAAGAAAAATTTAGAAAATTGTAGAGGATGCATACCATATGCCTAATAGCCATATCCAAGGATTTCTTCGAGAGTGTTCTTCCGAAGCCAAAGCTATCCAGATTTGAAGATGACTTGGCAAACAGATTACTCTGGGAAGAGTTTTTTCCATCCAGCGTTGGAGGTGCTAGTTTCCTCATATTTATAACCCTTTCAACCATCTTCGTGCCCATTACAACAGGATTAACATTGTCATTCACTTTGGAGTACCCACGACTAACTGCAGGCATAGAGCTTCCACTTGTATGAGAAATCCCAATGGAGGACCGTCCTCTAGAAGGCGAGCATGATTGTCGTTTTGGCCTGCCACTAGAAGCTGCAGGTTCAATGGATGAAGACCGTGCAGTTGGTACTCCAGGCCTTCCCCTAATTGCTAAAAGTGGCCTTTCCGGAAGTGTTGTCCTCAAATTGGGTGGAGCATCATGTGAAAAGCCAGGTATCTCAGATGGCTTCCATGGTCTTGATCTCATTGTTGGTGAAGTGCCAAGTGATGGTACTGGCTGCTTCGAAATCAGCTGTTTCGACACCACTGGAGCTGGCTTGGAGATTAAAGAAGTCATAACTGAAGAAGTAGATGTGGTGGCCGCATTTGATGGTGTGGATGGTCTCCGAGTCGGAGTCGATGCCCTTGATGTAGGCCGGGAAGCAGATAAAGTAGGCCTGCTAGCTGGTGTTGAAGATCTTGCAGTAGATCTTGACAAAGGTGTAGAGGACCTAGAAGGAACTGTGAGCTTAGCTGCAGGAACCGTAGTAGTCTTGATGATAGGAACTGCATTTTTAATAGCAGAAACCGTGGCCTTGGTTGTAGTTCCCATTGTCCTAGTCAATGGTATGGATGTACCGGAAGTAGGTGTTGAAGGTCTAGATGATTTCGAAGATGTGGTCAATGTAGGAGTTGAAGGTCTAGATGATTTTGAAGATGTGGTCAATGTAGGAGTTGAAGGTCTAGATGGTTTTGAAGATGTGGTCAATGTAGGCCGCCTCGTAGGTGTTGCAGGCGTTGATCTTGGATTCACTGATGATGCGGGCCTCCTGGTTCCACCACCTGAAGAGTTCAACCTAGGAGAAGAAGGTGATTGTTTAGATACCAAGCTGCTCCTTCCAGTATGCTCTGGTGGGGGATTTGCCAACTACAACCACAAAGATAAAATTACTTCCTACTAGCATAAGAAATAATCAAAATTCTACTAGGTACAGAGAGTTGTTTTATGATTTTATCACAATAAAAGTTTGAATACAAATATATGTACATCATTTTTTTATTTATATTATAAATATTATAAATGAAGAAACTTATTGAGATAGAGAAAATGTACAAAGGGAAAGGGGGGAAAGGAATCCTAAACAAAAGAACAAACAAGAAAAAAGAGATTATCAATATAACAACAGAGCCCCTCAATCCCTCAGCATATCCATTAGTCAAAGCCCATAAAAAAAGGCTGTGTTTCACACTAGACACCAAACGTCAAATCTTATCCCAAATCATGCTAAGTGCCTAAGAAACTTCATTATGTTACAACCAAATACATCAAACCAAAGCATGGATTGCACATTGCCATAAAAATTTTAGCATCTTTACTTCAACCATGATTGTTAAAGCTAATCATCAAGAATTGGTATAAGGACCTACAATAACCCCAATATTTACCAAAAATACTAAATAAGGAATTACTCTAATGAATTGTCACAGAACAATGTGAAAGCTGGTGAGGATCCATTTATGAACCTTGATACATGCACTTAGTTTGGCAGTAGAGTGAAAAATGATGAGCATGAAAATATAAAGAAATAATGGGGAGAAAGAAAAAGGTAACGAAATGTGGAGATAACGATGATGAATTCACTCTCCGCTTGACTAGTTGGATGGAAAAGTGGGAAACGAGAAAAAATACTATTTCTTGAAAATAATAAATATGCCCCCTCGATATAATAAATAGAATACACTGTTAGTCCCTGTGTAAGTGGGTGTTCCAAATGAGTTAATTTTAGGTGGTTGGAGAAGTTGTTAGAGTTTGTTAGGTTATTAGGGGAGTTGTTATAATTGAGGGGGTAGTTATTAAGTGGTTAGGGGGGTTTGTTATAAGTGGTTGGTAGTTATTAATTGTTAGGTCATTCCCTTCTATTCCCCCCATGTAGTGGAATCCTATAAATAAAGGATTCCACCCCCCTTTTAGATCATCTTTTGTCATACCTAAAGTTTAGTCGTGACCGGGTGAGGCCGGAGGGCGGGGAGCCTATTCTCCCTATTGTAACCATTTCATATCAATAACATTTTCCTTTCATTCCCCTTTCATCTCTTTTCTGATTCTTTGTGCTATCACTATTCCTAATTACCTAACGAACGTTAGGTTGGTGGCCTAACCCTTGTTGTTGTCAATGAATTTCAAATCCAAAATACAACTCATTACACTCTTGTATTAAATACATCAAACTCAGGCCATCCATGACAATAATGACCAGTCGATAGGACAGCAATCTCAGACAGAGATGCTTCGTCTCAAACATATAGCTGCTCCATTGTATGATGTATAAAACAATCAATTAACTACTGCCATCATAGGGCCAACCTTCAGTGTATCCCTACTTCAGCTAGCTTGTTTGAACTTTGAATACCATCCTTTTGTGTAAGGTCATGACATCGAAGAAAGTCAACACTCATTTTTGCTTTATACATCATTTTGGTCTTCTCAATCTTGCCATAAAAGCTTCCTTTTCTGGAGAAAGCTTAATTTCAGTCATTGTCTTCATCATATATGCCCACACAAATGCAGCACAGAAAGTATAACCAAAGAAGGGCAAAGCTCTTAACAAGGAAATGCCATGACCAGTAAGGCCCTGATAATCCCAAGCCACAGCATCAACATCACCGAAGAAGATGCACAGTGGTGTTAGGATCCAAGCGCAAAGAGGCACAATGGTTGTCTCCTGTGTCGCTGTGTGTACGGGACAACACAGATAATAGGCACCAGTTTTCTTAAAGGTTTTCTTCACTTTTGGCAATGAAATAGAGGCGAGTAGGTCCTACAGCTCTGTTTTCACTCTCCCCATTTTCTCTCCAATACCAAACTGATAGGATATTAAATAAATAAATAAAGTGTAAGGGGAGGGAAATGAGAGTTGGTTGTAACCACTTGCTTATGTGGCAAAGTGGAGGGAAAGTGGGTGAGTTAGTGGAGGTTATAAATAGGAGTTGGGGGGATTAGAATGGGTAAGCAAGAATTGAGAATAGACCTAGAGTCTTTGGGAGAGATTAGGCCTCTCGAAGTGCCTAGAGTTACTGTCATCTTCATATTTTCTACAATTACCCTTTGTAATTCTGTTTCTAGGGCTGTTATCACTTTGATTCAGCACCTATATTTCCATTATTATACAATTCAGTATTCTGTTTTACGATGAGGAATTCCGGTACCTATCGCAAACATGGGGGGTTCCATTCTGTCCTCCCATTTTCTCTCTGTCTCCCTAAAATCTTTCTGCTTATTTTCATTACTACCAAATGATGTCTTTAAGCAAAGATTCTTTAATTAATTGATTAAAGTATGTCATGGAACGTTGGGGAAACATGCAATCTGATGAGGAGCTAATTTCATGAAGTCCAAGGATTTCTTGCTTTGAAGGGGGCATGTTTGCAATCTAGCTACTTCTAGTCAGGCATAAGTAAAGTAACTGCATTATGCATTAACAACTGACAATATTTTTTCAGTAATTCATAAAATCATTTATTCTGCTTGGTCAAGTTCATGATGCATAACAGATGATAATGATATTGCTAACAACAGAATTTCCCTCAAAACCGGGAGCGTAAAGCAAAAATTACAAATTCTTTAGTGTACTCAAATCTGATGTAACAGACATCTTCAAATTACCATGACATGATCCAAAACATTTGGTAAATTTGCTTACTCTAGATTTTGATGCTATGGGAGGTGTGGTTGAAGCACCAAACTGACTCATAATAGTTTTTTGAGTTTCCATCTCCAGAGAAGGAAAAAGAGGAGTCCCAGGAGGAGTTAGAAGCCTGAAAAGGTAACAAGCATGCTAAGTCCCAAACTGAACAAAAATCATGCTGATTGTTTCTTAAAAAATATTAAAGAAGCCATGTTAGATATATACAATATACATAGCAGGTGGCTATGTTAGTGTTTTTTAAGTTATTTCTCATTAGTTCACAGTCACACACACACACACACACAAAACATCTATGCAAGAACCTTTGTACAACAACAACCAAACCTTATACTACTAGATGGGGTTGACTACATGAATCAAACAACGCCATAATTCTCTATCATGTACTAAGTTCAAAGACTGACCATTTACCTCAAACCTCTCAAGATGCAAGCACATTTGTAGTGTTAATTTTTTTTCATAAGTACCTTTGTCGTGTTAGTGATTTCTGTGTAGAATGGAGAGATGCATAATTAGAGAAAGAATGAAATTAATCACAAAAAATACAACAGTGACATAATAGCACAGAAAATTTATGATTATTACAATGGGTAATATATAGAAACATTAAATGTTAAGTCAAATTGATTAGGAGGCATTATAATTTATGAGTATATGCTGATTTCCGAATGATAATGAACCTGTAATTTCTAAAAGTATGCCTCTTTAAGTCAGTGAACATAGGGAGGAACTAGCCCCTGGGGCTTCAGTTTTACAATAAATGAAATCACCATTATCTTCAAAACTTTTAGTTTTGAAAAAAAGAAGATAGCCGTTTAGATCATCATAATAATACCAAAATCTGTGGAAAACTCCTCTAAAATGAGCTTGTTTGTAAGAGCACGAGGAGGGTGTATCCACTTTTGAATTCTGTGGAGATAACGTAAGGATATACTTTAAATTTAGTCAGGGGTAAATCCCTCTTGAATAAAGCAACTAAGGGAAAGCTTGAAGATGCATTGAAGATCCAAATAGAAGTATTGATGATGAACATATGGGACAGAAAATCGCCTGGGCACCCTGGCGATGCCACACAGAAAAGGTAAATTATGTATGTAGGGAAGATCGCCTAGGATGTGCTGTGTGAACCACTTGATTTAGTTTAGGATTGTTTGATTTGAATCTGGTTGTATTTTATTTTCAATTTGTGTTGGAAGCTTGTACTTAACTTGTACACTTAGGTTTATTTTAATTAAGTGGATTAAGCCCTTAATTGGCCCCTTATGAGCATGGGCTTGTTTTCAAGCTTCTTTAGGAAAAGACTAGGACACCTTAAAGTACTCTTGAAAGACACTCATTTTCTAAGTTGGAATTAATTGAAATTTCTCATAGTGAAAACAAAGCACTTAGTCTATAATACAAAAGTAATTGTAATCCCATCCATCCAAAATAAAACTCATTGTAGATCCCCCTCCATCCATGTTTATATTTTTTTCCTCCACGAATCTAATCTAATTGTTCATTTCTTGTTTGGATATTAAAGGATTACTACTATCGATTCGGAGTCCAAAGCTCAATTTAATGTCATCCTATCTCAAACAACAAAACCTTATTTAGGCATACCTTTCTATGTTAGTTTCGGAATGACTTGTAGAAGCTCAAATGTTCAACAAACATGAGCTAATATCAACTGCCATAACTTAACTTTCTCTAAATATAGGAACGACATTCTACAATCTTTTATCTAGCCAAACAAAACCTCAAACTCCATTATTGTACTAATTACAAAAAGCAGAAAGCCAATACCAGGAACCATGACGAAAAATCAGATCGAAATTACAAACAGAGAAGTACTAGCTAGCAACACATACCAGTCATAATCATTCTTATCATTTTCAGAATTGAGAAAATCATCAGCACCAGCCTTACGCACAGGAGCTGTAGCTGACGATGAAACATTAAACAACGGAGAAGTATCCTGATTTGAACCTGCAACACGAAAGAACATCGATGACTCTATAACACTATCCAAACAACACTGCACTTCTTCATTTCCATCAACCTAAAACTACAACAACACAGAATCATCATCATTCATCAACAAGAATAAGTGAATAACTGTTCTTCACCTCAGCATGAGTTTTATATACCTACCTAATGGTGCATCAGCGAACAGAAGATCGTTGCACTCATTCTCGCGATTCTTCATCTCAAGGAACAAAGCGAGCTCCTCGTCTTCATCCTTAACGATCATAGACGACCTTAAATCCCCCAATTGCTGCTGCCTATTCCTAAACGCAGCATGCATTTGCGATTCCTTTGCTCTGAAACTACGATTCATCCTTAGAATCGCACCAAATTAGGGATTAAAGAACAAAGCGGTGTCGTTTTGTCGTTTGCGTTAAGTGAAATGAGAGAGCATTGGTAGAGAAAGTAAGAAGGTACAAAAGGAAACTTGGCTCCAGAAAGTTCGATTGAGATGAGAAGGAATTGGAAAACGTAAAGAGAAGAAAGGGAGAGTGAGTGGCATTGAGATGTAATTAAAGTGAAGTTTGAAGTGGAAGAGAAGAGGGAGAGAATTGATGCCGTGCAGGTATTGTCGTTACTCGTTTCCATCACTTGAAGACTACGTTACATTTGATGGTTGATGAATTGGTTGAGTTGGGCAATATAATTACTATTATGCCCCTGGTTTTAATATATTTTATGGATCTTTTCCTACCATCGGTGACTTTGCTGAAAAACTTATGATCAACACTTTAAAATGACTATTACGTCATTTAATAATAATTATTAAATAATTATTTAATACTCTAAGTTAAAGTAAGACTCGTGACTCATGCAACCCCGCACCTTAAAAAGCGGTTATCGTATTCTTGTTTTTGCCGGGAATATTCTACATTTATTCCACGTCACACCTTGACCTTTCTTTGTATTTCTTCACACTTCATTGATAGATAGGATAAAGCATTGATGGACACAAGCAGGGGTGCCAAGAAAATAAAAATTGTTGGTTTACTAATTTTTTTAAAAAAGTTGTCTTCATTCAATTTAATCAATCAAATTTGGTTAGAACAAAGCATCGGTTTAGTTTATAAGTTTATATTTATTCTCCAATTTAATCAATTAAAGTATATGAAAATAATAAATAATCAATAAAATTTATAATGTCCGTCAAATTATTTCATGAAGTTTAATATTGAGGATGCATTGGCATTGGACACCCTTCAATAGAAAGAAGTTATATCACTATTTGACGGTTGGAGTGTAAAATAATACAAAACATAGAATCAAAAGAAAATTTTGGGGTATCAATGAAATTTTCAACGAGATCACACCTACTTCGTCTTGGAGTAGATCAAGATGAAAATAAGCAATAGTTTCTACTTTCTAGCATTGTATAAGCAGACTCTAACGTTTTGTCACACTCATCTTATTAGTTCAAGTAAAGGACTAAATTTTGACAGAAGTGACTAAATATTAAATAGTACTTATAAAACGTTAGATACAAATTATCTAGTCGTAAATAAAACTTCTATTTTGGTTGATTGAGTACTCCAATTTCTTGTTACCCAGATGATGGGAAAAGATTACATCTCTTGATTATTATTTCATTCTTTTATGGACAAATCTTAGTGGTTAATTAGTTACCAGCATTCAGGCAAATCTAGGCTATTTTGATTTTTTAAATGCCCAATAAATTGCCTCCTTTTTTTTTAATGGCCAAAAAACACTCAAAACAGATCAAATTCAGGAGACTGCAGTATTTTTCAACTGCAATGAATCCTAATCCATTAGTTAGGAAGGAGAAAAATTGTTAGTTTTCAAGATTGAAACCATCTACTCCTCCTTTTTTTTTGGTCAAGTTGTACTGATTTCTATAGATATGGGCAAGGCCACAACCAAATACAACAAATATTGCAAAGAAACCCCAAAAGTCCTACACAAGCTATAGGATCAGAAGGGGACACAGGAAGAAAAAAAAACCGGTTTAAATATAACTCCAAAAGCCCAACAAGAGCAAGCCATAATAGAGCCCAATAAAAACAACAAGTGCAACCGGAGCAACACTAATACAACTAAATAGAACAAACACAGACAAAACAATCTCCAGCACCGAAAGCTATCCCCAATTCATTCTCCACCACAAAGTCAACCACACCCAAATCACCATGATCACAGCGAGATTGATCTTCAACAAGCCGATTTCAAAACAGAAACTTCCAATGAAATCAGATCTCAAGGAATGAGAGGCATGCAATAGGAGATATTACGAAACCCTAAACGAGAGCAGAGCAATCGAAAAAGAAGACCGAGATCAAGATTATCAAGGAACGGTACCAAATCTCAGCGAATCGGGAGCATAACAAGCTTTGCAATCTTCAACTATGATTTTACGAATCGAATCAGGTGGTCTTGACGACCAATTGGATTGAAGAGTCCCTTTTGAAAACAACGAAGCCACCTCATGAGCAAGTTTATTACCATCACTATTCGTCCAGGTAATGTCACAACCACCTAAATCCTTCCTGAAATCTTCAACATCTTTGAGAATAACACTAATTTCTGATGAGTATTTCTTTGTTTTACACATGTTGACAATTTGTTGATTATCTGATTCAATCATCGGATGCCTGAGATGAAGAGACACAGCAGTAGAGATAGCTTCACGCAACCCAAGAGCCTCAGCTACAAGGGAGGATCTAGCAAAAATCTTCTTGTGACTAGATGTAAGAATACTTCCTCTATTATCTCTACAAACAGTAGCAATAACACCTGTGCATGCTACTTTGTTAAAAGCAGCATCACAATTAATCTTTGTTGCATTCCCAATGGGAGGTTTCCATCTACATGGGACCTTTTTGACACAGCCATTAGAAGGGTTGGGATTAGATGAAGGGGAGGGACTAGTAGCTATTATAAATTCATGCCAAAGAGACTTAATCCTAAAAAGAGACTCCAAAGGGTTAGGAACTTTATCATTAAACATAGTCATTTCTAGCATTCCAAATATTCCAAAGGGTGAAAATAAGCTTAGTTAAACTATGATCAGAATCCTGGGAAAAACTTACAACCCTACTCAGAAACCAGTTATGAAAGAAAGATAAACCTATAGGATTAGGAGGGTGAACAACCTGAAGACCAAACCATAGAGGTTGAGTCCAAGGACATAACAAGAGAAGATGCTCAACAGTTTCATGTTCAGACCTACAAAAGGGGCATTTAGGAGTAATAGAAATCTTCTTTTTGAAAAGAGCATCTTTAGTAGGAAGATAATTGTGGAGAGCCTTCCAAAGGAAGTGTTTCATCTTAGAAGGGACATTAGCACTCCAAATGATTTTCCAAACATCAATAGGAATACCATTAGAAGAAGAGGCATTAAAATTATTCTGAGTAGGATTCATAAGCATTCTATACCCCGACCTTACAGAATAGTTTCCATCATAAGTGTGAGGCCAGACTAATTGATCAGAAGAAGAAGACCAAGAAATGGGAGTTTTAATAACTTCAATGGCAAAATGAGGAACTAGATTAACCCTAAGTTTAGTTAAGTCCCAATTATGAGAGTTATCTATTAGCTCTCCAACCTTTGAGATAGTAGCAGAAGCCAATAGAAAAACTTTATCACCCGAAGCAGTCCACTTATCATTAGCAATACTAATGTTAAGGCCAGAACCAATATCCCATTTAGCTTCATTAGCAATCAAACATCTCCCATGAATTAAGCTCCTCCACACCCAAGAAACATTTCTACCAATAGAAGCCTGCCCAAAATCACACTTAGGAAAATAAATAGCTTTCAAAGTGGTAGCCCAGTACGAATTGGGCTCCTTGATTATTCTCCAAACTTGCTTAGATAACATAGCAGAATTCATCTTTTGAAAATCTTTAAACCCCAGCCCTCCAAGAAGTTTAGGAGAACACAATTCATCAAACTTCCTCCAATGAATACCTCTATTATTAGATGAAGATTGCCACCAAAACCTAGCCACAAAGGAAGTGAGAGAAGCACAGAAGGTTTTAGGAAGCTGCAGGATAGACATGATGTAAGTAGGAATAGCTTGAACAACAGCTTTTATCAAAATCTCCTTCCCTGCTTGGTTAAGCATATTACCTTTCCAACCTTCCATCTTAGTTAGAACTCTTTCTTTAATCCAAGCCAAACCTTGAACCTTAGAGCCTCCCCACTCAGCAGGGATACCAAGATACTTCCCAGGATGATCCCAAAGAGGGATATAAGTAATTCTAGCAATTGCAAGCTTATTATCATGATTCACCTTACATCCACAAATAATACCAGATTTACTCAAGTTAACTTTTTGACCAGATGCTTTAGTAAAGGTATTGAGGATATTTATAACTTGATAAATATCCTCTTGAGTATCTCTAGAAAACAAAATAGCATCATCTGCAAAGAAGAGGTGAGAAAGAATAGGGGCAGAGCTTGCTAACCTAATACCTTGAATAGAACCATTAGTGCAAGCCTTAGTAATCATTCTAGAAAGAACATCAAACACTAGAATAAACAAATAAGGAGAAAGAGGATCTCCCTGCCTTAGACCTCTTTTAGGAATGACTCTTTTAGAAGAAAAACCATTGATTTGATAAGAATAAGAAACTGAGGACACTAAGGACATAACAGAATTGACCCAAGAAACTGAAAAGCCATAAGCCAAAAGAACACTTTTAAGAAAGTCCCAATTCACTCTATCATATGTTTTGTTCATGTCAAGCTTAAGAGCTATCCCTTTACCCTTCTTCCCACTCTTACTTTTGAGGAAATGAAAAGCCTCGTGAGCAATAATAAGATTATCCTGAATCAATCTTCCCCCAACAAAGGCACTTTGTTGAGGGGAAATAATAGCAGAAAGAAAAGGATTAAGCCTAGCAACAAATATTTTTGCAATAACTTTATAGATAAAGGTACAGCAACTTATAGGCCTAAGCTGGGAAATTGATTCAGGATGAGGAACTTTAGGAATAAGAGAAACATTAGTGAAATTAACATCATCACCCAGAGTACCTTCAGTGAAGAATTGATTAACAGAGTTGAAAACATCTTCTTTAATTATCTCCCAGTTCTTTTGAAAGAACAAACCATTAAGCCCATCAGGACCTGGGGATTTGTAAGCACCAAGGTCAAATACAACATCTTTAACCTCACTGAAGCTAATAGGACACTCCAAGATAAGATTGATAGAATTATCTACACACTTAGGAACCACTTCTAGACATGAATCAATACAAGAAGTAGGCTCATCAGTGTATAGATCTTTGTAGAAGCAGACAATACCATTCATCACCTCAGATTGACCCTCTAACCATAAGCCATCAGCATTCTTGATCCTCAACAGCTTGTTTCTATCCCTCCTTTGAACTGTAGATGCATGAAAAAACTTGGTGTTTTTATCTCCATAGTTGAGCCACTTAATTCTAGATCTTTGACCCCAATAATGTTCTTCCTGTTGCCAAAGCTTATCAATTTTACTCCTAATCTCAGCAACATCAGTCCAGTTTACCATATTAGGAGGAGAGTTAAGAGCAAGTTGCAGATGTTGCTTAAGAATATGAATCTCTTTAGCAGCATTTTGAAAAGTATTATTATGCCAACTTTGAAGCTCTCTCTTGCAATGCTTCACCTTCTTACTCCAATTATCCCAATGATTAGTAGAACCAGAATTATCCCAAGTAGACTGAATGACACCTCTACAGTCAACATGCTCCTCCCAAAAAGACTCATATCTAAAAGAGTGGCCACTAGTCATAGGGGGTTTAGGCTTGATAATAATAGGAGAGTGATCAGAATTAATAATTGGGAGAGCAGTAGCTACAGCATGAGAGAAATAAACTCTCCAGGCCCAGTTAGCTAGGACTCTATCAATTTTCTGTCTAGTAACTACTCCATCTCTAGGATTACTCATCCAAGTGAATCTATTACCTTGCAAATTCATATCCATAAGATCAGAATCACTCAAGAAATCCTTAAATAACCTCATTCTAATAGGTTCAACATCATGAGCACCATCTTTATCAAGGTCAGAAGTCATTTCAGTAAAATCACCAGCACAACACCAAGGACCATCACGAAGTGGTTTAAGATTTGAAATTTTAGACCACAAATTCCTCCTAGCAGCAAATGTAGGATTTCCATAAACAAAAGTGAACTGAAACATAAAACCACTTCTTCTTTCTTTAGCAGCAGTATGAATATAGTTAGAACATGATTCAAGAACATGTATCTCATAATAATCATTCCAAAATAAACAAATTCCACCAGACGTACCAATTGATTCAACACAGAAAGAGTTTGGAAACGAAATTTCCTTCTAACTCTATCAACTCTCTTCTTATGGGATCTACTCCTCCTTAAACACCATGTACTCCAGCTTAAACTTTTTTAGTGTCCCTTAGTCCACCAACCAAACTACTTGGAATTCATGATAACTATTTCTGTTGTTACGATTTTATCCACCAGGGTTCCAGTTGAAAGAAGAATTACTAAGCAAATATTAACAGAGGTAAGGGTGTTTGATACTGTCTGGATGAGCTAGTGCTTATTGATGAAAACTTGAAAACCATCGAGTGGCATTGAAATACAATCTGTTTCTACTGTTTGGTACTTTGTGGCTCAACGCCAACTCGTTAGTCCAATAGAAGATAAATAACAACTTGAAATAGAGGATTGATTAGAAGTTTGCAAATCATTTTTTTTACATCAGAATCACCAATCATATGTATTTAAGTAGAGTTTTGGGCAAAATGCTGATTTTGCTAAATTGCCATTACTAATCCACATTCATTGAACAACAACATCAGAGGAAGAGGGATAAAAGAATGTACAATTCAATTGTCAATAAGGGGGAAGACTAAACATCATCTGCATCACTTCCCCCAACATGCCTTTCATGACTGACCCAATAATTGCTGCCATCAGGACCTGACACCTTGAACCTGGCAAGGAAATAAGAACTCAGTATAATCCACCACGTACTTAAATCAATCAAAATGGTTAAGACAATGTTTAGATAAACACTAATAGAGTAATAGTACAAGTACCTATTAGAGAAGCGCTTATGTTATGGATAAGCTATTTCTATAATAAAATATAAAATAAAGTAAAATTGTTTCCGTATAAGCTATAATCTGATTTCATAAGCAATCTTGAATAGCTTATGAAAAAAAAGCTGAAAGCAGCTTATAGACTAACATAAACTGTTTATATAAGCTCTCTCAAATACTCTCATGGATACTTATGCTAGTAAATAAACCTAAATACGCCAATCCAAACAGACCCTAAATTAACAATACTTCTCTACTAACCGTTCAATAACAGATTTTCCTTCTTTGTACTTTTGACCTTTTTCATGAGCGGTCTCCTGAAAGAACGAATAGGGCAACTTAATTCCAAATAGAAACAGGAAAAATCACACTCTTGAAACACTGAGAAAAATCTTACATATTTCCAACCAACTATTGATCCACAACCAATACAGAAAATGTCAGCCACTGTATGCATTCCAGTGAGCATCTGTCTGTCCTCTAAGTCTCCAGCAGAAACATTCACGCTGCGAAAGTGTAAAAGATTTTAACTACGTCCATTAACAGAACCAACTCCAATATATAATGTGGCTAGATATAGAATTCCAGATGCTGAGAAGGTATGAATAACAGACATAACTGTTCTGCTTTACACTTTGGTTACAAGCTACAAGATCCATAATCACCTAAATGTCACTAGATAGCTCTGTAGCAACAACATTTCCAGTTGAAGACATGTCCAGTGTCCGACATGTATCGTATCGGACACCAACACTGACACTTCAATTACTTGTATTTTTCAGATTAAAACCGGTGTCTGTGTGTGTCCGTCTCCGTGTCATGTCTAGTGTCTATGTCTGTTTCGGTGCTTCATAGCTTGATAGAATTTGGTTAACAGGTGAGAATAGGAAAACAAAACACATGGGTTCTGTTTATGAGTGATACATATGGAAAGTAGAATATGTTCAATCTTGATACAGAAAGATGAGTTGCAGAGAAAGAAAACGAAGGTTGTCGAAGAGAAGTAAACTTGTCGAAAGGGAGAGGGACTTGTCGAAGAGAGAAAAGAGACTTGTCGAAATAGAGAGAATTCTACAAGAAAGTGAATTGCGTTTTACATTGACAGGGGTGAGGTATATATATGCAGTCGAATAGCTAACTAACTAACTAACTAGCTAACTAACTAACTAGCGTGTGCCACAGGCATTTATTCAAGGCAATGAAAATTACAATGTATTCAATACACCCACCTAATTGAAATTACTTAAAAACTTCATTCCAAGCATTGTTCTTAATTCTTCAAATCTGCCTCTGCTCAATGACTTGGTTAGAACATCTGCAATTTGCAAATATGTCTTGCAGTGGATCAGTTTCAATTTCCCTTTATTCACTTGATCATGAATAAAGTGATACTTGGTTTCTATATGCTTGGATCTTCCGTGGGCTACTGGATTCTTGGCTAGATCAATAGCAGATCTATTGTCTATGAACAACTTCATTTCTTCTGATTTATGCTGTCGAATTTCATCAAGCAGCATGCTCAACCATGAGGCTTGACAAGCTGCAAATGAGTGTACTCTGCCTCACATGAGGATAGAGCAACCACATTTTGCTTCTTTGAGCACCATGAGATTGGTGCCTTTCCACACATAAACACATAGCCACCAGTACTTTTCCTGTCAGCTTTGTCACCACTCCAGTCGGAGTCAGTGTATCCAAACACTTCTGGTTCAGTGTTTTCTGCAGAACTGGGAAGCAGGATGCCACAGTCTTGTGTTCCCTTTATGTATCTAAGTATCCTCTTCACAGCAACTAGATGAGAGGTTCTTGGATTTTCCATGAATCTGCTGATTAATCCTAATGCATACATAATGTCTGGTCGGGTATTACACAGATACCTTAATGATCCAACCATCTGTTTATAGAGGGTGCTGTAAATCTCATTCTCACTGTCATTCTTCTCAAGCTTAGTTCCTACATCTATTGGTGTAGTAACTGGTTTGCAATCAGCCATATCAAACCTTGCTAAAATATCTGCTGCATATTTCTTTTGATGCAGGAAGATGCCTCTGTCAGTGTGCACAAATTCCATGCCAAGAAAGTATGAAAGAGGACCCAAATCTGTCATTTCAAACTCTGCTGCCATGGTCTTCTTGAACTCATCTATTTTAGACTTGTTTCCTATTATTAACAAGTCATCAACATACAGACACAGCAGCAAGTGTTTACCAGTGGCAGTTTTCTTCACATATAATCCATGTTCATTGGTGCATTTCAAGAATTTCTGGGCCAAGAGAAATGTGTCAATTCTCTTGTTCCATGCCCTTGGTGCTTGCTTAAGCCAATACAAGGCCTTCTTAAGCTTAAACACTTTATCTTCCTGACCTTTCAATTCAAACCCAGGTGGTTGGCTAACATATACTTCCTCTTCAAGTGACCCATTTAGAAAGGCAGACTTTACATCCAATTGATGTAATGACCACCCTTTATGACTTGCCAAGGCAACTACTAGCCTTATAGTCTCAATCCTAGCTACAGGAGCAAATACTTCATTGAAGTCTAGTCCTGGTTTTTGTAAGAAACCTCTTGCCACCAATCTGGCTTTGTATCTTGCCACTTCACCATTTGGCTTGACCTTGGCTTTGTAAACCCATTTCAAGTCAATTGCTTTCTTTTGCTTTGGAAAATCAGCAATTTCCCATGTTTTATTCTTTTCAATTGACCTTAGCTCATCTAACATAGCTTCTTTCCACTGTTCATGCTTCAAAGCCAGCTCCAAACTCACCGGTTCACCTTTTGCAAGCAGTGCAAAGTGTACAAGTTCGCCTTCTACAGAGATGGCTGAATCTGATATCAATTCAAAATCATTTAGTCTTGCAAGCACTTGTCTATTTCTCAATGACCTCCTCACTGGCACTTCTTCATTTTGCATGATAGCTTCTGCAACTGCAGGAACTTCATTAACATGTTCCTGTATTTCATCAAAGTCTTTCACAGTAGTCCTTTTACTGCTTTCTGCATTGTGCTGATTCCAGTCCCAACTCTTGTATTCATCTATTATAACATCTCTACTCTTCACAACTTTCTTTTGTATAGGGTCATACAATTTGTATGCTCCTGTTGGATGATATCCAACAAGAACCATTTGTTGTGCTCTATCATCCAGCTTCTTTCTAAGTTGCTCAGGCACGTGTTTGTAACATAGTGAGCCAATTATTCTGAGATGCTTGACACTTGGCTTTCTTCCTAGCCAAGCTTCCTCAGGTGTCTTTCCAACCAGCTTCTTAGTTGGACATTTATTCAAAATGTACACTGTCGTGTCTACTAATTCTCCCCATAGGTAATGAGGTAATTCATTTTCCTTCATCATGCTTCTTACCATGTTTAGGATGGTCCTATTTCTCCTTTCAGCAATGCCATTATGCTGAGGTGTGTATGGTGCAGTTACTTCATGAATGATGCCTTCATTCTCATAGAATTTTGCAAATTCATGTGAGTTATATTCACCTCCTCCATCTGTTCTTAGAGTCTTGATTGAACATTCACTTTGTTTTTCAATCATTGTCTTGAAATTCTTAAAAATTCCAAGCACTTCACTTTTCTTCTTGATTGGATACACCCATGTCATTCTAGTGTATTCATCAATAAATGTCACGAAGTAACTGTTTCCACCCAATGACCTGAC
Source organism: Astragalus membranaceus (assembly GCA_039519185.1). Lineage (NCBI taxonomy): Eukaryota > Viridiplantae > Streptophyta > Magnoliopsida > Fabales > Fabaceae > Astragalus > Astragalus membranaceus. The sequence continues at coordinate 166,496,023 of CM076849.1, forward strand.
ATCAAATGGACCACACACATCAGAGAATATCACTTCTAGTTTCTTTTCTGCTCTCCCTGGTGTTTCTGTCTTGAAAGCATTCCTAGGTTGCTTCGACTCACAACACTTTTCACATATCTCACCAGGTATCTTCACTGCTGGCAGGCCATATACCATCCCTTTATCATGTAAGGTACTCAAGCTCTTGAAATTTAGGTGACCAAATCTTCTGTGCCACTTCCAGTTCTCATCATCAACAGTGGTTGTGAGGCATTGCTCTTCGACTACTTGCAACTCGACCTTGAATGTTCTGTTTCTCAGCATTGGAACCTTCAGAATTAGTCTCTTGTTTGGATCAAACAATCTGAGATGATCATCTTCCATTGCAAATTTGCAACTGAATACTTTTTTTCTATCAACTGACCAAGACTAAGCAGGTTGCTTCTCATCTTTGGCACATAGAACACTTCTTGGATATAGGACCATTTTCCACCCTTTGTTAAGATCTTCACTGTGCCAATGCCTTCTGCCATGACTTTGCTGTTATCTGCAAACCTGATTCTCTTGCTTATTTGCTTCATTTCAATGAACCATTTCTTGTCGCAACACATATGATTTGAGCAGCCTGTATCCAAATACCATTCATCAGATTTCTCATCTTCTTCATTTGTATCTGCTTTCAGCAGTAGCAATTCAGTATCAGTGACTGTCATGAGAGATAAGCATTCATCATCATTGCTGGCAATGTTGGAGGCATCACCAGTGTTCCGACTGCCTTGCCCCACAACTATTGCACAAATATTTTGAGCATTACAAGTGTTTCCACTGTCACAAGTGTTCTCACTGTCTTGCTCACTACTCTCAGTAATAATTTCATTGAGATGAATGTCTTCTTCAATCTCATCATCTATGACTGCCATTAGTACCAATCCATCTGAATCAGAGTCAGAGTTATCATCATCTGCAAATTTGGCTTCTGCATCTCTATCCCTGGGAACTTTCTTGTTCTTGCATTTGTTCCTATAGTGCCCAAATTGCTGGCAATTGTAGCATTGGATCTTACTCCGATCAGATTTTTTACTGTCAGAGTTCTTATGTTCATCTTTCTTGTTACCAGAATCCTTATCTTTACTCTTCCATTTTCCCTTTTCTTTCTTGTTGTCTGCCTTCCAATTCTTTTTGGAGGATTGAGATAACAAAGGTTGTTCAGAATCCTTTTCTGAACTTCTTTGTCTAATTCTCAATTCGTGTGCCTCCAAAGAACCTTGAAGCTCATCTAACTTCATTTCATCTAGGTTTTTGGATTCCTCAATTGCAGTAACAACATAGTCGAATTCTAGGGTCAAGGATCTAAGAATTTTCTCTACTTTACTTGTTTCAGATACAGTCTTGCCATTGCTTTTCATCTAATTGGTTAAAGCTACTAACCTTGTAATGAATTCACCAATTGATTCTCCATCTTTCATCTTCAGTGCTTCATATTGCTTTCGGAGTGACTGCAGACGAATCTTCTTCAATCTATCTGCTCCTCCATAAGCATTCTTGAGGATGTCCCGCGCGTTCTTCGCGGAATCACAGTCAATGATCAAATTCAGAATGTTTGAATCAACGCTTTGATGAATCAAGAACAGCCCTTTTCCATATCTCTTCCGTAACGCATGGTGGTTGTTCCTCTGCGCTTCAGTGGCGTTTGCTGCCAGTGGTGGAACACCCTCATCAACGATTTCAAGTACATCTTGAAAACGAAACAGGACCCTCATCTGCGCACACCACCGTTCGTAGTCCTTTCCATTGAAGATAGGGAGGTTCGACGGAATCCCACCGCCACTGTTGTCTCGCGTTGCCATTGGAAGGATCGTTATCGCTCTGATGCCAATTTGTTGAATCTTGATACAGAAAGATGAGTTGCAGAGAAAGAAAACGAAGGTTGTCGAAGAGAAGTAAACTTGTCGAAAGGGAGAGGGACTTGTCGAAGAGAAAAAAGAGACTTGTCGAAATAGAGAGAATTCTACAAGAAAGTGAATTGCGTTTTACATTGACAGGGGTGAGGTATATATATACAGTCGAATAGCTAACTAACTAACTAGCGTGTGCCACATAGGCATTTATTCAAGGCAATGAAAATTACAATGTATTCAATAGAATAGAGAACAGGACAAAAGGTACAAAAGTGTAACATTTTGGTTCTCTATCAAAAAGGTTGATACCAAAGTTGACAGAATAAAACAGATTGTCCTATTATTTTCTATCAGTGTGCCAAACACTACCTAAGAGAACGTTTATTTCAGTTCTTTAGGTAATCACAAAATGATAAGGTGCTGATATCAAGGATAACTTACACCTGTTTGAAGAGATAAGCTTTCCCATGTCTGGACTGGAAAGACTGAATCAAACAGCACAAGCAAATTTGCAGTCAGAATATACATACATTTTTCAAATGGCCAATAAAGAGTTGTTGAACCCGTCCCAACTAAAAAAACATCATAAATTACAAAATCTCAAGAAATGAGCAATAAATTACTTCCAAGAAATAGCAAGAAATCTCAAGAAATGAGAAAGAAATTTCTGTGATATGAGCAATTCAGTTCATTTACTACAAGAAATTACTTCCACTTTTCCTTATGCATAAATACAACCCAAAGTTTTCTTCATTTAAAAGAAAAAGAGCACCAAGGATTGAACTCTTGACCACTTTGTCACAGAGATTCTAATACCATATCAACAATTTAAGTATTTAACTCCCTAAAAAGTTTTCAATAAGTGAAAATTCATAATTAGTTCTGTATCTATCATATATGAAGCAATCTTCCATAGCAAGTTAAGTTATCAACAAACAAGAAATTGAAAAGAAAAAAAAAGCAAGAACAAACTCATTAGAGTACCATGATTAGAGTACAAACTCAATCACCAAAATGAAGTTACAATCTCAGAAAATAACACATTGGGTCATAAAAAAAAAGAAGATAAAGATGAAAAAGAAAACCTTGGAAACGATGTCTTCAGAAAGAGCTAAAGGGGTTCTACAGTGTTTACAACTATAGATCTTCCCTTCTAGATTGACCACAAACAATCTCCCCATAGCTCAACGTTGAAAATTCTGCGCAGTAATTGAATTGAAGATCAAAAACGGTTTTTTTTTATTACGGACAAAAAAGAAGGTCAACGTGAAAATCAAGAAAGGATCAAGTCAAACAAAAATCACGTAAAGGTCAAATTAAAGCGATGAAATTTTAATCTTGTGATAGAATGAATTAAGCATAGGAAAAAGAAGAATAAGAAGAAAAGTATGAGAATTGTTGAAAAATAGAGTACCTGGGTTTGGTTTGGGAAGAAGAGTATTGCAAGAAATGTTGGAGAGAGAAGCAATCAAACATCGCTTTTTCTGTAAAAGTAGAACCCGACAAGACGTGTGTTGTGCGCTAATATTTTTTTTCTATTTATTTATTTCATTTGTTTTTATTTTATCTACAATCATTATTGCAAGTTGCAAGTAACATGACAATAAATTGTTGCTGTGCTAGCTTCCTTGCAAAACAAAATTTCTTGGTTCTTGTTACGCCTAAAAATAGAGAAAAGAACTTCTTGGCTATCGCGGTAAATTTCACAACACAAAAAATCTCACACAGTGACAAGGATAATTAAGTTTTTTATTTCTCTAAAAAGGTAGTAGAAACTAGAAAGAAAAAACATCCAAATTGAGAAAATAATAAAATCAAATCGTTATTTGGCGGGTTACCCAAAGGATAATCAAATTATGCCCGTAACATCGGGACTTGTAGCTCGTTGCTTCAAAATTAATGTAAATGGGTATTACTTAAGTCATTTGGGTAGCTCGGCTTATGGACTCAAAGATGACAAATGTTTTGGCGCATATTTCGTATACCTCCCTCTCTACTTATTGGACACCCTCGACCCTCAAATATTTCTAAAATGTCCTTACATGAAACGCGCTTCCAAACACCCCACGCTGATTTTTAACAAGTTCGGAACTAAACTTCTGAACCGGTTCGGAAGTTTAGTTCCGAAATTGTTAAAAATCTTGCAAATGGGGGTGTCTGCTTGGTTCGGAACTAAACTTCTGAACCGGTTCGGAAGTTTAGTTCCGAACCTTCGTAATCCCAAAAAAAAGACGCACGCGTTTCATTAATTGTATTTTCATCTTTTTGTTTGGTTTGAGGGTGTCTAGTGAGTAGGGAGAGGGTTGTAAAAAGTATGGCCCAATGTTTTTTTTGTTGCGAGAGATGTTTTTCTTACATCTAAACCTTACGCTTAGGTTTTGTTTGACACGTCTAATCCGCTAGCAGATAGCGAATAAGATATAGACTCTGTTTGGCAAAAAAGTAGTGAATAGTGGATAAGCTAGCAAATAGCGGATAAGCTAGTGGATTGTATCTAAAGTTATTGGTAAAATTAGTAGTTGAACTAGTTTTTATATATATATATATATATATATTAAATGACCTAAATAGACATTTGTAATTAATGTTCAAATATGAGAGATAATATTTATTTAATGGGGATAAATGAGGAACTTAATTAAAGAAACAGGGGGAAAATAAGATAAAAAATAAAACGTTATAAACTATAAGTTCAAACGCTACTTCAAATAGCGTTTCAAAAAAACACTATAAACTACTAAAAAATGCTATAAGCTACTATTGCCAAACACTTACAAAAGGCCCATCCGCTATAAGCTAGCGGTTTAAGCGGATACCGTATAGCGTCTCACTTTTTGGCATTTTACTGTTATTATTTTTCTTAAATTCCTTTTATGTCATTTTACATTTATCATGACTTAAATATGTCATTTTATGTCATTTTACATTTATCAGTTAGTTTAACCGCAAAACACATCATTTTCTATCAGTTAGCTTATCTCTTATTCCCTACTTTTTACCTGGCAAAGACAAACAAACTGTTAGCTTATAACAGATAGTTTATAGCGGATAAACTCATTGTAGGTATTTGGTATGACTAGCTTATAGCATATTTTGAAACACTACTTGAAATAACGTTTGAGCTTATAGCTTATAGCTTTTCATTTTTTTCCTGTTTTTACCCTTATTATTTAAATTAAATTCCTCTTTTATCCTCCATTAAATGGACCTCCTCTCTCATTTTAAAGTATTAATTACAAATATTCATTTATGTCATTTTATATGTATATAAGCTAATTCAACTGCTAATTTTACCAAACACTTTAAATTTAATCCGCTATCAAGTCATCTTTTATAAGCTAGCTTATTCGCTATCCGCTTTTACACTGTATTCTTGTAGGTTATTTATATATGATTTTATTTTTTTTATTAAATTTTTTCTCTCTCTTTAGAATTCCACACACTAAAGTTAACCGTATTTCATATAGTGTAAGCCTTTAGGTGTAAGTTCGAGTTGTCAAAAAAATAGGACTCATCTAAGATTGAGAATTAAAATGGCTCAACATTACACCGCCCTTTGGTGACTTTTGAAATGGATTATCATATTTTCTTTTTTTGAAATAAAAATGGATTATCATATTGTTATATGATCATCAAAAAGTCCACACGAATGTCTTTCCTTAAACTTTCATAGTTTCATTGTTTCCATAGTTTCATTGAGCCTCTCTGGTCTGTATAAATCCGGTTTTAATACACAACGGATTTACCTATTTATTAGATAATCCGGTTTGCAAAAATATAAAAAACGGAATTAGGTAATTTTTATTCTTAAAAACGGATTTTTCTAATTTAAAGATAAATCTGTTCTGGCCTGGGCCGGAGCCCAATGTTGTCACAAGACCGGCCGCGAGCGGCCCAATTAGCGAAGTAGAGAGACATGACCTAAATCCACAAGATCAACAGCTCAGATCAAGCCGTACGCGATCCGACGGTCACCCGCAGAGTCTCTGGCACTATATATAGAGGTCTGACCTCAGGTGACAGATACGCTTTTTACACATAACGTTACTCTGCTCGAATATTACCCCACTGACTTGGGCGTCGGAGTGTCATCGCAGGTACACCCCGCCGAAGCTCAGAACGCGACCAGCAACGACTCAGCTCGGCTTCACCACCACCTTCGCCCAAGCAACGAGTGACCTCAACAAGCCGGTAACGTGACTAGGCGAATCAAAGGAACTGATCGCCCACATTGGGGCTCAGATCATTGGCGACTATAGTGGGAGAATATGTCCCAGCCCCCTCTGATATGCCACCACGGGGAAGACTGCGTGGGGCCCCGCACTTGCGAAGCGTAGCAGCAACCGCTCGGTCAGGAAGACCCTGCCGCCGACGTCGAAGACACAGCTTCAGGCGGGCCCGGCACAGCCGGCCAATGTGGTATTACAAAGCGCAATCGTGCAAGAATTGCGCGACCTGCTACGCGTGAGAGACAGACATATCGCGCAACAGGGAGATCGGCTCAATCAGATAGAACAGCAGGTCGCTTATGGAAGGGCGTATACCGCACCCGAACAGCGTTGCCGCGACGACGACTCTCCCGTGTGCAGGGTGAGGCATCGATCGCCCCCGAGAAGACAACTTGTGCACCGATCTCCACCAAGACGGGCGGGGAGAGGGGCTTCCCAGGGGCGGCCACAGACGTCACCTTCCCCGGCTGACCCGACCTACTGGCCCGAAGAAGAGCTTTACCAAGAGTCCCCGTACAGCTCAATTGATTCGTTAACTCGGTCAATGAGCAGATCGTTTGATAAATTCGCTCGTTTACACCCCAAAGAGCGTTCACCTAACCAACATCGTCATTACAATTGTACCCCCGAGCGACGTCGTCATCGAGACCGACAACTCGAAGATGACCACCTCGTGGGGGAAGGGGCGACACCCGGATAGGACCTTTCACTCGAGAAATAGACGAGTACCCCATCATGTGGGCTCTTGAGAAGCCTCTGTCCGACCTCATGATGTACAGTGGGGTGAAGGACCCCGACGCTCACTTGAGATATTTTGACCTAATGATGTAGTATAGGGGAGCGTATGGGCCGGTCAAGTGCAAAATCTTTCTGTTGACCCTAGAAAGACCCGCTTTGGAGTGGTTTACCGATTTGAAACCTAACACGATCTCGTCATGGGAGAAGCTAGCGAGGTTTTTCAGTGTCCGCTTTACCGCGTCTAGGGTAAAGCCCAAATCACATGTCGTTCTGAAGGCGATCAGACAAGGTCCAGACGAGACCCTTCGCGATTACGTTGAACGGTTTAACAAAGAAGCCGCCAACGTTCGCGGGCTGGAGGACGACATGCGTCTATGGTTTCTTTGGGACGGGCTCCGCACTGGTAGTCTGTTTGAGATTGAAGTTGGAGTGAAGGAGCCACCGGATCTCAAAACTTTCCTTCGACGATCCAAAAGGTTTATGAATTATGAAGAAAGAGCGATGGCCACCCAAGCGGTCGCCGGAACGACAAGGGAGCCCCGAACTGAGCGGGATCAGAGATCCCGGAGAGACCAGAAAGGACCATCAAGGGAATACAGGCAGAAGAAGTATCCCGAACGGACAAAGCTGAACACATCTTATGCCCAGATCTTGTCTGAGTGTGCGAATCCGGAGTTTAGAGGTATTAAAAGACCAGACCCCCTCGTCCTCAAGGAAGGACAGCGCTTGTCTCGCAAATACTGCCGATACCATAGGAACAATGGGCATGATACCAACAATTGCATGTCCCTCAAAGATGACATCGAGGAGCTGGTCAGGAAGGGTAAGCTCACCCAGTACGTCAAAAAGGGGCAAGCAGGTAGACAGGAGGAAAAAAGTGAAGCACGTTCCCCTCGAAAGGGGAAGGCCGTAGGGAACGAGGTCAGCAAAGGGGGAAAAGAAGACGATGACGAGGAAGAATATGAAGAGAACGACCAAAGAAAGTCAAGAGGACGCCCAGTTGCAATAGTGATCACTAGAGGATGCCCCTTGGAAGGAGGGAAAACAAACAAATCCATGAAGAGGCGGTGGAAGGAGATTATGAGTGTTGCGTCGACCTCCACTCCCTGAACGCCTTCGAACAGGCCGCCCTTGGCATTCAACGACTACGACCTGCTTGATGGGAGACCAAACAAGTATGTCCCTTTGATAATCACTGTAGTAATGGCCAATGTCGAAGTTAGGAGAATCCTAGTCGATCAAGGCAGCTCAGCACACATCATCTTCGAGGACCTTCTGGATGTCCTAAGGATACCCAAGAGCGAGCTAAGGGCCTATCGAGGGTCCGACCTAATAGGCTTCAACGGATCGTCAACTACGCCCCTTGGAATGATTGAACTCATGGTAACTTATGGGGATGACAGTGAAAAGAAACCAAAGTGCAGGACCGCCAAAACTGATTTCCTAGTGTTACCATGCAAGTTAGTATACCAATGCATCATTGGTCGACCTACGTTGGGAAAGCTTGGGGCAGTGACCTCCACTGTTCACTTGAAAATGAAGTTTCACTCCGACAGTAATGAAGTGGTCACCGTTTCGGCCGACTTGCAATCCGCTAGAAGATGTCATTACATGAGCCTTAAAGAGCAAGGCGAAAATGAGGCGAAGAAGACGGACACTGTGAGCAAGGGCGGGAATCAAATCAACGTTGCCGATTTAGACGACGGGTACGACCCGGACAGTGATGTGGAAGAAGGAGATGATAATCTAACCCGGGATCTCAAGAACAGAATTAAAAGGCCAGAGTCGGACGGTGAACTCGTCCAAATACAGCTAGGGAACGACCCGGAGAAGACAGTGACAGTGGGGAGCGACCTTCTGTCATACCCCAATTTTGTCCAGCTTAGGTCAAAACCCTAATTTTCCACAAAAATAATAAATAAATAAATTGAAGAATGAAGAGCATTATGCATTGCATTTTGGGTCCTAGAAGTCATTCCAAGGTCTTTAAAATGATTTTTAGGATTGGAATGCACTTTTTAGGCAAATTAGGGTTTTAGGGTCAAAAAGGGCATTTTGGTCATTTTTCGCAAAAAGATGATTTTCTCTCCAAAAATGCACATCCTAAAAAGTACATTTTTATTCTATCAAGGATAATTTTTGTACAATTTTTTTAGAAAGAAAACCCTAGTCAAAATAATTAAAAATGTATTTTTCCATTTTTAGTGCATAGAAAAATAAAAAATGGACCATTAAATATTCCTCAATTCTTAAGTGACAATTTTTATTGTCATGGGTGACTAGAGAGGATATTTTATGGTGCCCAAAAAAAACATGTAACACATTTTCAATAGTTGCATTCCCATTATTTTCCCATGCCCAAAAATTTCAATTTTAAAAAACTCAAAACAAGGGAAGTGTCCTCAATAAGACAAAAGACCAAAAAAACAAGTTTTTTTTCTCTCTTCCTCCCCCCACCTATGAATTCTCTCTCTCTCTCTCTCTCTCTCCAATTTCTTCCACACTCTTCCATTATACCCTCTTTGGTAAATTACTCCACTCACTTACACTAACCTATTCATAAGAAAACCCAAATTTCCCTCTTTGGTAACAATTCTTCTCTAAAATGCCCTTAACCCTACCTCACATAAAATATCTCTTCCAAAATAAGAAATTCATTTTTTCTTTTCTTTTTTTTTCCCTCTAACTTTCGCCCCCCACTCTCTCACTCTCACATTTTGTGTTTTCTCTCCACCCTCAATCCTTGTGATGAGTGATCTCAACCCTCCATTCAAAATCAAAGCTCAATCCTAGAGCACATCAAAATCACAAAGACTAAACTACCCTTAGACCTAGTTTCATCCTATAAATACTCCCTCATTCCCACATCCTAAGGATCATCTCTTTTTGCTTCTCATTTGCCTCTCATTCCCCTACACAAAACCCTAGCACACCAAAAGCACCTCCTCCCCCTCTCCTTCCTCACCAAAACTGTAGCCCTTCCTCCCCTCTTCCATATATTTTCTTCAAAAATCAACCACCAAATCCTCCATTTCTTGTTAGATCACCATCTTTCCTTCCATTCTCTTCAAGGTTGCATCATCAAATTGCTAAGAACTAGTAATTTTTGAGCTTATCATCTCCTTCTTCACCTCCTTGTAGTTTTGAGGTAATCCTTGAAGCTTTGCACCTCACATTTAATTTTCTTGCATAATCTCTCCTCTACTCCAAACTCCTTCTTGATTGTTGTTTGCTTTGAGGATCCATTTCAAACATTTTGACAAAGACTTAGGGAGCTTTGGGTGTTTGAGATGGGTCCTTGGCCTTGAAAGAGTCATTCTTCTACTTGAATAATTTCCCTTGCATCTTTATATATTTTGCACTAGATTTCATAAATAAAATTGTTGCTTATAGGCTTTAGCATTTCGCATATCATAAAAATTAGGGTTGATATGATTTTGTTGCACTTCCTTGCTTAATCATATAAATCCTTGCAAAAAATAGATCTATGTTGCTTTGTGTTAATTTTGGTGTTTTCTTTATTAAATAAAATGTGGATCTATGTTTTCTTTGGTTCACATGCTTATAGATCTAAAAATATTTCCAAGTTGATTTTGTTGTTGTTCTTTGTTTAGTGATGTTTAATCTTGTTATTAGTATTTCATTTTAGTGTTAAATGTTATTTTTGTTGTTTGATGATTTAGCAATATGATTCCCACTAGTGCCTAGTGCACCTTGACTTAAGTGGTGAAGATTGCTAGAAATGACTCAATTTAGTTTATGTGTCCATTCATTTTTGTGTCTTAGTTTGCTTGTTGTAAATTGTTGATGATAGGCAAGTTGATTCCCACTAGTGCCTAGTGCACTTTGCTCAAAGTGGGAGGATTGCTCTAGGTGATTCAACTTATTTGTGTGTTTAGTTAATCTTTGCATCTTAGTTTGCTTGTTGTAAATTGTTGATGATAGGCAAGTTGATTCTCACTAGTGCCTAGTGCACTTTGCTCAAAGTGGGAGGATTGCTCTATGTGATTCAACTTGGTTTTAGTGTTTATTTACTTTTTTACCTTTTTACTTTACCATTCATTAACTTTTTACCAAAACATAAAAATATTTTACTACTTTGGTTTTTACCACTTCATTAATTTTTTTACTAAAACATAAAAAGATTTTACCACTTCCCATTTACCTCATGCATTTTTACTTTACCATCTCATTAAATAATTACCATTTACCTCATGCATTTTTACTTTACTTTTCACTAACTTCTTACTTAAAGTTTTACAACTTATTAACTTGCAAAAATACCCAAAACATTTTCACATTCATGCATCTTCATTCATACTTAGTTTATGTGACACTCTCATGCATCCTCATATGCTTATATCTCTTGCATCCTCTTATGCATCCTTGTATGCCATCCATTCATAAATAAAGTGCTATGCATCCATTCCTTGTACACTCATGCACTTGCATGCTTACCTAATCATGCATCCTTGCTTACATATTCAATCATATAACTTAGAATACTCTATGTTTACAATCAATTGTATTCACTTGTTCTTGATGCCATGTAAATGTCTTGACTTGATTGTGTACCCTCCTCTCCACTTGTATGACCTCCTAATGGAGACGTAAGTCTACATGCATGTTGTAGCATAGAGCCATTAGGGAAAATACAATCCTTCTTGCACACACACAATTACTTTGAGAACTTTGTTTTGCATCTTTAATAATTGAATCATTTGATTGTATGGGCATGTTTACTCTTGGTTAATGAATGATATGTTCATGTTTGCTTGAGTATTATTCATTCATTTGCATTTGGTTATGGATTTAGAATTGACTTGAATTGTTCTACTCCTTTTCTAAAACCCATTTCCTAAAATCATTTCAAAACAAAAAGAAACTTTTACTTTCAAAACAAAAATAAATCAATCGTCATTAAACACCAATCGCGCCGTTGCCGGTTAGGTCATTAATGATGATTTCATTTTCAAAAGAGTTAGTAGTGAGGCCATTCTAACCGTTGTTGTTCGGTCTTCGCAAAAGCTCTATCCCATTTTCGAAAACTTATTCATTTCTCAAAAATAAACCAATTGTCATTAAACACCAATCGCGCCGTTGCCGATTAGGTCGTTAATGATGATGTTGTTTTCGAAAGGAGTTAGTAGCGAGATCATTCTAACCGTTGTTGTTCGGTCTTCGCGAAAGCTCAATCCTTTTTCAAAACCAAAAACCGAGAACTACGTAGCTTTGATCCCTCTTCCAGTGAGGGTACGTAGGAACGGGGTCCTGTCCCGCCAAGCACCCTTTTAAAAAAAATCTTTGTTTTGTTCCGCTTTTCAAAGATAACCAAAAATATTCTTCTTCCCTCCTGTTTTCAGTAAAACAAATCAAAAAAAAAGAAAAGAAAAGAAGTAGAATAAACCGCTTTCAAACTCAAACTTTTGTCCAAACCACACATCAAGTTAATGGTTCCCTTTCAGTAGAAAGGAGGTGCGGGGTGCTAATACCTTCCCCGTACCTAACCGACCCCCGAACCTACATCTCTAGTTTTCAAAAGACCATCCGCCTTGTTTAAAAGACCTTTTTTCAATGTTTTGGTCTTAAAATTAAAATATTGGTGGCGGCTCCAAACTTTTTCCACGTTGTCAAACGAAAAGTCCCAAACCGGATTTTTCGGGCGCAACACCTTCCCCCAGAAGTATGAGATCAGTTGATCCAGTGTTTAAGAGAACACGCTGATGTATTTGCTTGGAGCGCTGTCGATATGCCAGGCATTTCGCCGGAGGTAGTCAAATGGGTCGCCCAAAAAAGACAGGTACAAAGCGAGGAGAAAGCACAAGCGGCCATAAAAGCGGTCGACGACTTGCTAGAAGCTGGATTCATCAAAGAAATTAAGTATACAACATGGTTATCCAATGTAGTTCTGGTCAAGAAGGCCAACGGGAAATGGCGCATGTGCGTCGACTACACTGATCTTAACCAGGCATGCCCTAAAGACGCATTCTCGGTGCCTATTGTGGACCGGTTGGTTGACAGCCCAAGCGGGTTTCGATTGCTCTCATTTTTGGATGCTTACTCGGGTTACAACCAGATCACAATGCATCCACCCGATCAGGAAAAGACTGCTTTCTTGACAGCAAGAGGGAACTACTATTACTTAGTCATGCCCTTTGGGTTGAAAAATGCTGGAGCTACCTACCAGAGAATGATAAATAGAGTTTTTCGAGCTCAAATCGGCAGAATGGTCGAAGTATACTTGGATGACATGATCATTAAAAGTAAACAAGACATTGATCATGTGGCCGACCTGAAAGAGGTATTTATGGAAGCCCGCAAGAACTCGCTGAAGCTAAACCCTGAGAAGTGCACATTCGGAGTCAGAGTGGGAAAGTTTTTGGGGTTTTATTTAACGAAGCGGGGAATTGAGGCGAATCCAGATAAATGTAGAGCGGTGACAAAGATGAAACCGCCCACTAGTAAAAAAGAGATCCAAAAGTTAAACGGGATGATAGCCGCTCTCTCGCGATTCATTTCAGAATCAGCCAGCAAGTCCCTCCCGCTCTTCAAATTGCTAAAGAAGGAGGCTCAGTTTGAGTGGTCGCCCGAGTGTGACCAAGCTCTAGACCAGCTAAAGGAGGCTTTGTTGCAACCGCCTATCTTGACGACACCAGAACCCGGAGAAATGTTGTATCTCTATCTATCCATCAGTGATGAAGCTTTAGCGGCCGTACTAGTACGGGAGGACGAGTCAAAGCAGAATCCCGTATATTTCATGAGTAAAGCACTCCAGGGACCAGAGCTCAGGTACCAAAGAATTGAGAAGCTAGCCTTGGCGCTGATTGTGGCATCTCGAAGGCTGAGATCGTATTTCGTGGCCCACCAGATCGTCCTCAGAACGGATCAGCCCATTCGACAGATCTTGCATCGACCAGACCTAGCCGGAAGAATGATTAAATGGGCAGTGGAACTCTTTGAGTTCGGCATCAAGTATGAAACCAGAAGGGCTACTAGAGCACAAATCCTGGCGGATTTCATTGCCGAGATGACCCCGATCCAGGAAGAAGGTCCTGAACCGACCTGGACACTGTATGTGGATCGCCCCTCCAATAGCAAAGGGAGCGGGGCAGGCTTGATCCTAGAAAGCCCAGAAAGAACGACGGTTGAGGTCTCTTTGACATTTTCGTTTTCCACCTCAAACAACCAAGCTGAATATCAAGCGTGCATTGCTGGACTCATGCTCGCCCGTGAATTCAAGGTGCAAAGAGTCGAACTCCACTCAGACTCTCTCTTGGTAGTATCACAGATTAAGGAGACGTTCAATGCAAATGATGAAGTGTTACGGAGATACCTTGCTAAAGTAAGGGAACTGCTCGAGCAGTTCAACCACGCAGAAGTTCAACACATTCCCAGATTAGAGAATGCAAGGGTCGATGTGCTTTCAAAACTGGCCAGCACGAAAACTCTAGGAAATCACAGAAGTGTAATCCAGAAGATCCTCCCCCAACCCAGTGTCCACCTTGAAACAGCTCCAAACTCAGATGTTTGCATGATCGACCTTGACGAGACATGGATCGACCCCATCCTAAAGTATATCAGGGACGGGGAAGAGCCAGACGATCCAAAGAAGGCAGCCCTGACACGTAGACGAGCATCATCTTACTCGGTCATCGAAGGAAGATTGTTTCGAAGAGGATTCTCTATGCCTCTGCTGAAGTGCCTAACACTAGATGAGGCCGACTACGTTTTGAGGGAGATCCATGAAGGAATATGTGGGAACCACTTGGGAGCACGGGCTCTAGCAAAAAAGGCACTGAGGGCAGGTTACTATTGGCCCACGATGGACGAGGATGCAAGCAAGCTGGTTAAAAAATGTGACAAGTGCCAGAGGAACGCTGACGTGCACATCGCTCCCCCGGTTGAATTAAACAGCATAACCGCACCTTGGCCATTCGCCTGGTGGGGGATCGATGTCTTGGGTCCGTTCACGGTCGCCCCGGGACAGCTTAAGTACCTAATCGTAGCAGTAGACTACTTTACCAAGTGGATTGAAGCTGAGCCTTTGGCGACCATCACGTCCAGAAACTGTTTGAAATTCTTTGAAAAGAGTATACTGGTCCGGTTCGGGGTTCCAGAGGTATTGGTCTCAGACAATGGCACTCAATTCACAGATAAGAATTTCCAAGAGGCCATGGTAGAGCTAGGAGTGAAGCAGCGCTTAACCTCCGTTGAACACCCGCAGACGAACGACCAAGCTGAGGCCGCCAACCGAGTGATCTTGCGCGGGTTGAAGAGAAGGTTAGATGAAGCTAAAGGCAGATGGGCAGAAGAACTCCCCTTCGTTCTGTGGGCATATAGAACGACCCCCACTCGACAACGGGTGATGCCCCATTCAAGATGGTCTACGGGGTAGATAAACTCATTCTAGTGGAAATCGGAGAGCTTAGTTGGAGGACGGCTAACCCAAAATCATCTGAGCAGAACGACAAAGCACTCAGAGAAGAGCTCGACCTAATTGAAGAACTGCGCACCAAGGCTTCATTAAGGGAAGCACTTGTGAAACAGAGGATGGCAGCTAGATACAACGCCAAGCTCGTTCCAAGGGACTTCTCAGTTGGCCAACTCGTGCTAAGAAAGGCGACAATAGGACAGAAGAACGCATCTCAGGGAAAGCTCGCCCCGAATTGGGAAGGACCCTATCGAGTCGTCTCGAAGACGGGGAAGAGTGCTTACCAGCTCCAGACCATGAGCGTGGGACTAGTGCCAAGGACCTGGAATGCTGTAAAACTTAGGCGTTATTTTGTTTGATCAAAATGTATCATTGACAAGAGCTCTTGTAACACGATTAATCAAGTTAACCGGGCGCGGCACTCTTTTTTCCCACTGGGTTTTTATCGTGGCCCGCCCGACCATCAATAAAGATGAAATATTTTCTTATGATCGTACATTTACATTTTGCTCATAACAAGTAAAAGACTGCCAGGCGATTTAAGTTCAAACTGAGTTTGATAAACTACTGAGTAAGTCAGAACGTGCTTAGTCGATCTAAGTTACACACGATGCGACTTCAAGAGATGGTCGCACCTCCAAGGACGAGTTCAATCTAGATAGAAGTCTAGTAAACTTTCCGAGGACGAATACTCGAATAAAAAGAAAGAAAGAACGATTATCGATTATCAATTGAGCGATAAAATCATCAATAGAGCATGAAATTAGAAAAACGATCGAAATAAAGTACATAGATAAAAAAGGGGAGAGCCCCAACGAAGTACATATTACATCAAAAAGGGGGCGGCCAACAGGCCGCCCTAGACGAAAGTACAACAAAAATGTTACAAGTTAAAAAGGACGCTCATAAACAACAACTTCCTCTCTCACGATGTTCCCCTGCTCGTCCTTCTCCGCGGGGTAGACAATGTGACCATTCTTGAGGGAGTGGTAGGGAATGATAATGTTGGGATCGATCTCCAAGGTGGGATAGACACATTGCACCTGGGCCAGAGCCTCTTCAAACCGCTCCTGGCAAATAGCAAGGGTTGACTCAACCACCCGGTCGCATTCCTCCTGAGCCTCGTCCCGCTCTTTTTCCAGGGTGCCGACGTTCTTCTTAAGCTCAACGACCTCTTCAACCAACCCCTCTACCCGGCCGGACAGCTCGTTC
This sequence comes from Astragalus membranaceus, assembly GCA_039519185.1. Lineage (NCBI taxonomy): Eukaryota > Viridiplantae > Streptophyta > Magnoliopsida > Fabales > Fabaceae > Astragalus > Astragalus membranaceus. The sequence continues at coordinate 166,512,510 of CM076849.1, forward strand.
GCCTTGGATACTTTCAGCTGCGTCCTCCTTTCGGCCTCAGCTTGGGCGCTCAGGGCATCGTCCCGCTCTTTGCTCGTGGTGGAGAGGGTCTTCCTTGTTTCATCAAGAGCATCGGCAGTAGGCTTGAGAGCGGCCTCAGACTCTTGAAGTTTCTTCTTGGTGGCCTCTAGCTCCTCCCGTAACTCTGAGATAAATCCATAGGCAAGGTTTAGCTTATCAGTTTTTTCTAAATTATCACTTTCCAACCACAAGTTTTGGGCGAGGAGGCTATTACCTGCAGTCTGATCCGCCTCTCCTTGCTTCAATTTAGCGATCAGGCGAGAACCGGCCTTGGCCACTTCTACCATGAAGAGAAGAGGGTCTTGGCGGAAGCGGTCGAAGTCCGCCTCAGAGACCTCATCCAAGTCGAGGCCAGAGACCGGCCTCCTCTGAGCTTCTTTTGCAGCCTTAGCCCTCTTCGATGGAGGGTCAACCCCGAAGTCGTTCCCAGTAAGATCAACAGCGGGGAGAGAGCGATCCCTCTTCTTTCCAGAGCTGGGGTTGATAGGTGTGTTGTTTCCCCCTTCATCGGCAGCAATGGCACCTACACCGGCCGGGAGGGGAGGTTCGACTGAGGCAGAAGGAGCGGGTTAAGATCTTCTGCCATTCCTAGCCTACCTCATGAGCTCCTCATATCCCATGCCCACCATTTCACCTTAAAAGGAAGAAAGAATGGTCAGGACCCTAAAAAAAAAGAAAGAAGAAGTAGCGGTCGCGCCAAGAGCGACGCGGAAACCAGAATCGTCCCGTGCCCATATCAGCTGATAACACTTAATCAATTCCTCGTCCAGCCAGGAAGCCATGTTCTCAAGCAGTCTCAAGGTTTCCCGATCGCCCTCGCTAAGTTTGCAACGTGTTCTATAAGTGCCTGGGAGACGACGGTAGTGTGCGTACGTCCACGCAATGGGAAACTTGTAGCTGCTTACCCGTCCCCGAGCGTCCAGAGACCCGACCATCTTGCGAGATTCCTCACAAACACATACAACCCACATGAAAGAAAGCTTCCAGGGCTTCAGTGAATCGGAGTAAGGTTTGAAAATTTTGAAGTCCAGCTGGCCCTTGATACTTAGATGCTCCCACCGGTTTCTATTACTCCCAGGTTATGGCCGCCTGCTCATCTCGAAAATCTTGAAGAATAGAGACCGAGAGCAGTCGCGCCCCATTACTCTCATTAGCTGCTCGAACACCTTGATGAAGGCCAAGAGTTTGGGTGCAGTTGGGACGAGGCGACTCCAAGGTAACGAAGGATGGAACGTTGAAAAGAAGTAAATGGGGGACGAACCCTTATATCGTGAAGAACGTTCGCGTACATAGTGAATTTGAGAGAGGAAGGGACTGTGCCCACGTGCTCGTCCGGAGAAGGACCTTCCACCGCACTATATTTGACCCGGATCGCCTATCATGTTTGCAAAATATTGAAGTACCTCATCCCCGGGGTGAATGATCGAGGGTACGTTGTTGAGCACGGTCAAAGAAATCCAAGAGAGATCTTCGCCAATCACGCCTCCTCAGTCAGGATCCCCTACTCCGTCAACTTGATGCGAGTCCCACTCCGAACGAGCTGAGGTAGTAGCAACATGGGTGGGGGTATTCCCGGCCTCGAATGGTTCAACAATATCTTCTGATCCTCGAGAAGGTGACGGATGAAGGGACGACTGGTGCACAGCGGCAACGAGCTCCGACTCCTCTATGAGGGGGGTATGAGCGAGATTACCCATAGAAATTGTCCGGTCGGAAGACGTGCTCCAGCCAGACAAGTTAGTAGAAGAGGTAGGCGGGCGAGCTTCAGATTGAGATTCGCTCATAGCTCCACACGAAGCAAGGCGAGTACAAGTTTCGGCCAGCCGAACAGGAGGACTGCCGGGAATGCGGGCGGTTTGCTTTGTCCGCGCCAAAGCCTGAAATGAAGTGATCCTGCAAGGAGGGGGCAAGAAAGTCAGACCACCTATAGACGACCTACAGAAGGGGGCGACACCCCGGGCCTGACACCCCCTCCTCGCTAACGTCGGAATAAAAAGGAAAAATCAAAAATCAAGGCTGGAAACTAATGAGAAGATAAGTACCTGGAGTTGGAGACAAGTTGGTCGCGCTGGCCATTACAAGAAGAAGGCGGTCTGGAGTTGAATTGCGCCGGAGTGAGAAGTCGCTCACCGGAGAACACCTCGCTAGAATATCACCGGAAACCTGGTCGCTCACCGGAGAATATAAGTCGTTCTCAGAGCAGAAATGCGAGAAAGAAAAATGAGAAATGAAGGAAGGGTGCCCCATATATAGAGGAAGCAGACCAGGAATCGAAGCGACATGACCCTTCGCTTCCAGCATTAATGACGCCCCTCGAAAATTGAACCACCATCATTGCGCGCCCCCATTGGGAAACGCAAAATGTCACAACTGTCACATCGAAAGGCGAAACGTCACGTCCATCGAACTCAGAATGCCACATCATTAAAGGGAAAGGAGGAACCCGTTGCTCGGACATGAATGCAAGTCGCCTCAGCGCAGGCGACCATACGAAGACAAAGTCTCTCCTTTGAGGGCAATCGTTCTCAGGCCTGAACCCGTCCCTATGGACGACTTCGGCTTGGGGGGCAACTGTTCTGGACTGGGCCGGAGCCCAATGTTGTCACAAGATCGACCGCGAGCGGCCCAATTAGCGAAATAGAGAGACATGACCTAAATCCACAAGATCAACGGCTCAGATCAAGCCGTACGCGATCCGACGGTCGCCCGCAGAGTCTCTGGCACTATATATAGAGGTCTGACCTCAGCTGACAGGTACTCTGCTCGAATATTACCCCACTGACTTGGGCGTCGGAGTATCATCGCAGGTACACCCCGCCGAAGCTCTGAACGCGACCAGCAACAACTCAACTCGACTTCACCACCACCTTCGCCCAAGCAACGAGCGACCTCAACGAGCCGGTAACGTGACCAGGCGAATCAAAGGAACTGATCGCCCACATTGGGGCTCAGATCAAAATCCGTTTTGGAAAAAAACCAAAAACAGATTTATCTTTAAGTTAGATAAATCCATGTGAAGAAATTTATAGAGGTATTCTCGGAATATCAAATTGTGTGGGGGTGTAGGGGGGAACTATGGAGGTAAAAAAACAACTATATATCGGACTATTAAAATAATGGGCCTAAAGACTAAAAGCCCAATTAAAACAACACTAAATAAAAGCACAATTAATTAAAATCTTAAATCTAAAAGATATTTCTAATCATCTTTCTACTCCTAACATTTATCATCGTACCTTGAAAATAATTTTCCAAAAAAAGTATTTATATATATAAAAAAAATTTTATACCCACAACATATAACTTTTCAACAATATATATATATATATATATATATATATATATATATATATATATATATATATATATATTGTCATTTATGATTCGAAAATCAAATAAGCATTTATGATTTATAAAAACATGTATTATACAAAACTAAGACATTTACAAAACTCATATATGTTCAAAGATTATAAAATAATCCAACAATATCTAATTTTATATCGATGTCCAGTTTCCACCTTCCCGTAGGTGAGATGATTCTCACTCTGGACGAAGTATCTCAACTGCTCTACATTTCCCTCGTTGGCCAGTTTTTCAACCTCCCTTCCTATACAAAGATGGAGGCAGCTCAAATACTATATCAGCTTTTGGGAGTCCCATATGAGATGGTGCTACAGCAGATGGGGAAGATAACTAGTGTTTCACTAAAGTGGCTACCGGAGGAGGTGTACAAACCGCGCTCTAGCGCCGAAGATTGGGAGCTTGCAACTAGGGCATTTATGCTATACCTGCTGGGCAGTACTATTACCGACAAATCTTGGTCCAAGGTGAAGGTATGCTATCTAGCGATGTTGAGTGACCTCCAAGCGATCAACATTTACTCGTGGGGGTGGGGTGGCCCTTGCCTACGCCTACAATCATCTTAAAGATGCTAGTAGAGAAACCTGTAAGCAGATGGCAAGTTACGTGATATTGATTTAGGTTTATATAATTAATTTATTTCTCAATTTAGCGTGTTTATGTTTACTAACTCAGTTTGCATGTTGATTACAGACCTGGATCTATGAGCATTTCCAGGGGACTTCTTTAGGGTCTAAGGAGCCGAACTTTGAGTATGAGGAGGACAAGACACCTGTTAGTCACTTGAAGACTATTAGAGGCGCCAGGTCAGGTTAAGGCATATCGCGTTCTCCTGTATTGACTGACACTAGACGAGGTCACATGGTATCCCTAAACACTGAGCACAGATATGTCATGCCTTTACATCGGCTGGTCTACTAGAAACGATTCTTGGGTATATGGCCTAGTATCGAAGGGCCTCGCACCCACACTTTGCCTTGCAAATGCTCCACACCCCCCCCCCCCCACCACCGTAGTCACCAGAGCACACAGGCAGTGGCAGATCTAATATGTGAAATTTCTTTTTATGAATTTTTATGGTTTGTTTTTAATACATGATGTTATATTTTATTGTGTTTTCTGGCAGGAACGACGCATGGCCAGGGTATTGTAGATATGTAAGTAGTTGGAACGACATGTTCCACGACCGACGCGGGCTTGGGAGTCCAGGAGTTGAACACCATTGCCAGACCATCCACTCAATTTAAAGGGATGACATATAAGCGGAGAGGCGGTCAACCCCCACGACAGACCCAGTGGTGCTTTAGGACTTGAATATTTTAGATTATTTATTTTTATATTTTGTGTATGACTATGGATGATGTGTTAACTTTACCATGTTTTGTTAAAATATCTATTCACATCAAGGTTGTCAAAATTGGGCCGAGTGATTCGACCGGTTGAACTGGACCTCTATCCGGTCCAAATTTATGTGAAAACCGGGAATCAAACCGGATAACCGGCTAAAAACCGGGAACCGGACAGGAAGCCGGCCAAAAACCAGGGAACAAGACAGAAAACCAGATTTAATCTATTTTTCTTAAAAAAATGGTGTATCATGTTGATTTTTGAAAAAAAAATGATAAATGTTCATTTTTGGTATATGGGATACTTTTTATCCTTTTTTATAATTAAATTGATGAAGTAAATCAAACAATTTAAAAAATAAAGGCTAAATTGCAGTTTTGGCCTTTTATCTTTGGGGTTGGTGTCACTTTGGCCCTTTATCTTTTTTTCTTCTCGTTTTAGCCCCTCGTGTTTTTTTTGTGTGTCATTTTGGTCCCTACCGTTAGTTTTTTCTAACGGACGCCACGCTGGCAGTTAACTGCTGACGTGGCGTTTTAAATGTTAGGGCTGACTTGGACCTGATTTGGTGATGTGGCACATAAGGGACCAAATTGAAACTTAAAAAGAACATGGGGGCCAAATTGACAGAAACACAAAACATTCATCTTCTTACTCCAAACACCACCTCCATCTTTCATCTTCTTCTGCGAGCCACCACCACCTCCGGTGAGCCTCCGCCACCACCACCACAAACACTGAATTTTGGTTGAGTTTTGAAGGTTTCCCCACTTTGCAAAACCCAAAACGCGTTTTCCTCTGAAAATCACGTTTTTGATTAAGTTCTTCCACTTTTTTGTGCCAATTGGTGATGGATTCTAGTTCCTTGTGAAATTCCGCATGAAATGCAATATTCATTTGCTTGATTTGGTGAAGAATTGAGAATTTTGGTGTTCTTGAGGAGAGAGAGAGGGAGAGAGAGAGAGAGAGAGAGGCGATGTCACTGTTTGTGGTGGTGGTGGCGGAGGCTCACCGGAGGTGGTGGTGGCTCGCCGAAGAAGATAAAGATGGAGGTGATGTTTGGAGGAAGAAGATGAATGTTTTGTGTTTGTGTCAATTTGGTCCCCCATGTTCTTTTTAAGTTTCAATTTGGTCCCTTATGTGCCACATCACCAAATCAGGTCCAAGTCAGCCCTGACATTTAAGACGCCACGTCAGTAGTTAACTGTCAGCCTGGCGTCCGTTAGAAAAAACTAACGGCAGGGACCAAAATGACACACAAAAAAGCATGAGGGGCTAAAACGAGGAAAAAAAAAGATAAAGGGCCAAAGTGACACCAACCCCAAAGATAAATGGCCAAAACTGCAATTTAGCCAAAAATAAATATGTATAGTAATGTTATTATGAGAGTACTTACATTGTAGTATAGTATCTATGATTATTGAATATTATAATGTCATTATGTCATATTATAATTTTTTTTGTTATTTATCCTCTATATATTGTAAAAATATATATTAAATAATGTATTTAATTAATTCCGATTCGACCCCCGATTCAACCGGTTGAACCCCATGAACCTTGAACCACTTTCAATAGTCGGTCCGATTTTGATTACCTTGGTTTACAGTAATTTTAACTGAAATTGTATTGATAAAAATGGATTCGTACATCACAAGACACACATAACAAAATACAAATGGAACATGATCAAACAGATACATATTAGTCTACTGTGACAAAAGGAAAAATTATCTCGTCAGCACTCCAGACGGTATTGACATACAACTCTATAGAAACAACTGATGAAGATTGGCCATGGTTGTTGATCATTGCTTGCACAACGTTGTCCATCTGAATAATCATCTCTGAATAGAGAATACACACATCAGCTCCACGATTAGGTTTGCGATAACGAGTATTACTTACCTCTATGGATATAGCCCTCTTGAGCCTTTTCCTCAACTTTTTGTTTTAACACCATTTTCCTACAGAAGATAAGATTGAGACATTGAAACTAAACACCATTTTCCTTTGTGGTGGGTATCTCCACGATGATAAAGGAGAGTCACAGTTGTGTCCATTGAGAACTCAGTGTAAAAGGTGTCCATTTGAGAGGGTGTTGTGTGTGAATAAGCAAATGATTACTAAAGGAGAGATGTTAGTGGAAGTTGGTATGAAAGAAATAGGGGTAAGTGTGCCTATTTATAGCAGTTGCCGTTGAGAGGGTGTCGTTGATCAAAATTATGGATGATAAATCTAGACTGCTAAAATTCTATCCGTTGAGGCACATTTATCATAGCAAATGTCATCCACTCCTTTTTAACACAAAGGACGAGATTCCAATGACTCAGTTAATTTTTTTATTGAAAATAGGTCATTGATCAAGTTTGTCGGTGGAATCTATGCCGTTGAAATTTTATCTGTTGATCAAAAGTGTTGGTGGAATTTAAGCTGTTAAACGCATAAAATATTTGTGAAATGTGATTCTACACAATCTGCAATAGGTCCGGTTCCAAGTGTTGTACGTATGATGTTTCATGCCTAACACAATCGGTACCTTGGTACCGGACAGTTCGGTACCCTAGTACCAGACAATTTCGGTACCTTGGTACCGAACTTGTAATACGTAAATTTTTATAACGAGCGGGATCTTGATAGCGTACTTGTTGAAAATGCGAGGAAAAATGACGAAAGGAAGATGTAGGGAAAACTTTTATAGTTCAGGCGTATTTTAGACTTTTTACCAACTTGGTGGTGAGAGAGTAGTGGAGGGTGGCATTAGAATGGGCCTTGTTTTCGTAAGTGAATTTCGTGTCGGGGCTAGATTGTCTACTTTTTTTTTCAACAGACTAGATTACCTTATACCATGAACCATGTTACAACTGTTCGACAAGCAAGGTAGAGTTCATGAGGTTGTTATCCTAACAAGACGAAACGCACAGGGTAGGAGATTTAGTTTTGCTCATTTCCTGAACGTCAGGGAACCGGAATGCCTGGCACTCATCCTTGACAACATTTTTGTTGAAGGGGAGAAGATTCATGTAAATCTCCCAAGATTCCAGAGGGAGGAGAAGCAAAACCGGCAGAATGTCAGGAAAGTCTGGGTGACGAAGAACACCATCAACCCACCAGCGAAGGGGAGTATAGTGAAGGAAGGTGATTGGAATTGTGATATCATTGTCAAGCCACGGTTATCATTAGCCATGGTGGGGGAAGTTATCACTCCATGCAAATCTTACTATATACAGGATGAACTTAACAGGGAGTATTTGCGATAAAGGCTACTCTGATGGGTTTTAACTTGGTACTGCTGGAAGGCGACTCGGATGAGGGTAACTTTAACGACTTCATAGAAGAGGCTCGAGATTGGCTTTATCAGTGGTTCAAATGGATCCGTCCATGGAAACCAACGGATGTTGATCCCGAGAGGGTCTCTTGGCTCAGGTGTTACGGAATTCCGGTCCACGCGTGGAATTCGCTTTTCTTCTCCAAACTTACTGCCTGCGTAGGTGAGTTTGTGTGTGCTGATGAGAATACAGAGAAAAGGAGATCACTAGGTGTCGCTCGTTTAATGGTACGTACTCAGTCTGCGGAGTTGATTAACAGGGTGATTAACGTGCGTATTAATAATGTACCATTTTCGATCAAAATTGCGGAGCATTGGAGTGGTCCGTTGCAATGGAGAAATAAGGACAGTAGTGGCACATTGATGAAGGAATATTCTTCAAGTTCGGAAGATGATTTCCCCGATCAGTTTCACTCTGGTGCCGATAGCGATCATGGTGAAGATGAGGTTGGGGAAGACGAATTAAATGCACTCCTTAATGCATTGCGTAAGTCAAGTCAGGCAAATCCAAAGGTTGTGGATAATTGTTCGAAGGTTTCAAAACATGTCATTAATGATATTAATGATGGGGCTATGATGGTGCAAGGTGGTTAAAGTTATTCAATTGATGATTCACCCATATCTTCAGGTGCCAGCTTCGTGGAGGACCTCTTTACCCTGCGCAAAACAAGTTAGAGCCCACACCTTCCACCAAACTTGGACTAGTTCATCAAGTATCCAAAGAAATCACAGCCATAGCTAGCTTAGCGCAAGACCTCCCTTCAATCCCAAACAGGCCAACTTTCAAAGAGGCTCTTGTTAAGCCCAAGAAACAAAGAAAATTTTTACTAGTTGGAGAGAAAAGGAAACCGAAGTCAGGGAAATTGCAGAAAGCCACTCGTGAGCTGACAGAAGTTTCTTTGCCCTCAGCCCCGGAGAACCATGTGGCGCAACCATCCAAGGACAATAGTATTCACCCTTCTTATTTGTTTTCTGTAGGTACGGTTTTATGTGGAGGGTCAATTTCTAGCAGTGACATCGCTCAATGCAATAATAGATTTTGGGCCCTTCAAAGCAAGTCTGTGGCAAGGAAAGTCTGGGAAAATGCTAAGAGCCTACGGGTGGAAGGGAAGTTGCATGATGATAAGTATATTGATTTGATTGAAGCTGGCGAAAGAAGAGATGAAGCAGAGTGTAGTAAGAGGGTGAATAATAACAGAACCTCATGAATTTGCTATCTTTAAATATGCATGGGTGGGGCGATCGAGGTAAACGTCGTCAGTTGGCTTCTTTAATTAATTCCAGGTCGTTTTATTTTGTTTGTATTCAGGAACGAAGAGGGAGAAAATGGTAGAGGGCGAGATTGGGACTCTATGGGGTAATCGTTCTTTTCAGTGGATTCATCAACCTTCTCGGGGTTCGTCGGGTGGTATTTTATGTTCTTGGCTAGAGGGTGCGTGCACGGTGACGTCAAATTTTTCCGGGGTTGAATTTCTTGGCATTAGCACGGTTACTCGAGATAAAGTTGTTCATGTGGTCAATGTATATGCTCCTTGTTCTACAGTAGCGAAAAGAAGCGTTTGGGCTGAATTGTTAGCTGCTAAACAGAGCCTAGGTGATGGAGAGTGGTGTATAGTAGGTGACTTTAATGTTGTATCTTGCGCTTTTGAGAGAAAGGGCAGAAACAGAAGTTATTCAGATGCAGAGATGGACGATTTCAATAGTTTCATCATGGACATGGATTTAGTTGATGTGCCGGTGTCGGGAAAAAAGTTCTCATGGTTTTATTTAGATGGTGTGTCCAAGAGTAGACTAGACAGCTTTTTGATCTCAGAGGGGCTTATATCGGATTGGGGGATCACGGGTCAATGGATTGGTAATCGGGACATTTCGGATCATTCGCCTATTTGGCTTCTTAGAGCATCGAAAGATTGGGGTCCAAAGCCGTTTCGCTTATTTAATGCATGGTTGGAACATGACGACTTCTTGCCCTTTGTTCAAAAGTGTTGGAGTGATCTTAGCGTCTCGGGACACAAGGCTTTTGTCATAAAGAAAAAACTGAAACTCTAGGAGAAAAAGATGCAACGTCGTAATTCAAAGGGAGGATATATGAACTCGAAATACTTCCACTCTCTTTTGCGGTATAGAAGAAGAAGATGCAACATCGTAATTCAAAGGGAGAGCGGGGATTTAGTGGAAGATGTAGATGAAGTGAAGTTGTGTGTTAAGCAACATTTTGAGAAGTGTTTTGTCGAGCCAAACTATAATCACCCAACTCTAGGAGGTCTTCACTTCAACCAACTATCGGCGTCCGAGTCGGAATCTTTAATTCAACCTTTCTCCGGGGAAGAATGAGGATGGGTGTGTGGGATTGTGATGGTGACAAGACCCCGGATCCGGAGGGTTTAACTTCAATTTCATAAAGCTTTGTTGAAGTTTGTTGAAGGATGATGTGGTGGGCTTTTTTATTGAATTTTTCGTGAATGCTTTTCTTCCTAAGGCAATTTCGGCCTCTTTTATTGCATTGGTTCCTAAGAATGACAATCCCCAAGGTTTGGGTGAATTTAGGCCTATTTGTTTGATTGGGTGTTTATACAAAATTTTGGCCAAAGTGTTGGCAAATCGTCTCAAGAAAGTGATGCCTAGTATAGTTTCCAACCACCAAAGCTTTCATTGGGGGGAGACAAATCCTAGATGGGGGTGGTGATTGTCAATGAAGTGGTGGCTTATGCTAAGCGGGGTAAGGAAGAGTGTTTGTTGTTTAAGGTTGATTTTGAGAAAGCCTACGATTCTATATCTTGGGTTTTTTTAATTTATATGCTTCAAAGAATGGGATTCCCACGTAGATGGATATCTTGGATAAAATCTTGTGTGTGTACTAGCTCTATGTCGGTTCTAGTGAATGGTAACCCAACGCAAGACTTCAAAGCTCACTGGGGGTTGAGGCAAAGGGATCCGTTGTCGCCATTCCTCTTCCTCATTGTTGCCGAAGGTTTGTCGGGTTTAGTGCGCAAGGCGGTAGACATTGGCTCCTTTCAAGACTTTTATATTAACGATGATGTCCGGTTCTCAATTTTGCAATTCGCAGATGATACCATGTTGTTGGGTAAAGCCATGTGGGACAACCTATGGAGCATTAAGACCTCGTTGAGAGCCTTTGAGCTTGTATCCGGTTTGAAGGTAAATTTCCACAAGAGCAAATTGGTCGGTATTAACATTCCAGATGGTTATTTTGGAAAGAGCTAGCACCTTCCTATTTTGTAGAACGGAATCAATACCTTTCAAGTTCATGGGCATTCCGATTGGCGCTAATCCGAGGCGGGAAGCTACTTGGAGTACCGTTCTAGGGTGTATTAGAAAGAGATTAGCGATGTGGAAAGGTCGTTTTCAATCCATTGGTGGTCGGGTTACTCTCATCAACTCCGTTTTGAATAACATCCCTTTATACATGTTCTCCTTTTATAAAGCTCCGAAAGTGGTTATTAAGAAGATGGTTAAAATTCAACGGGATTTTCTTTGGGGAATCAAGAAGGGAGATAATGGAATGTATTGGGTGGCTTGGGATAGAGTTTGCAAGTCAAAAAAAGATGGCAGGTCTTGGAATCAAAAATCTTGAGTTATTTAATATAGCTCTTTTATCTAAATGGAAGTTGAGGGCATTGACAGATAGTAATGCGAGTTGGAGTCGGTTGTTGAGACATAGATATGGGGAATTCGCTTCTTGCTTCATTCATGATTCGGTTGAAGGCAATTCTCGCTGGAATTTTGGCTCTATTTGGTGGAGAGACTTGGTGACTTTGGATGATAACTTAGAGGAACCGAGAAGGTTCGCTTGGTGCATTAAAAGAGTGCTGGGTGATGGCGCTTTATAAAACTTTTGGAAGGAACAATGGTTAGGTACCGAGCCTTTGCTCAAAGTCTTTCCCTTATTGTTTGATGGAGGTGGGCAGCAACTTGTTACAGTGGCAGATTTCGGGTCTTGGCATGGAGATACTTAGAGTTGGAACAAACCGTGGCAGGTTTTTACGGATTCTGTCCGCGCATCAGAAGGTGAGATATTAGTATTTTGCAATCGGTAACGCCAACGAGAGGGAAGGAAGACGCATGGATTTGGCCGCAGGATCAGACTAAGAGTTTCACGGTGAATTCAGCATATCATCTACTGGTCCGCAGCAACATTATTTCAACTGCTTCGGTTCAGCAGCGTCTGTCGGGGGTGTTGTTGACATTGCTTGTTCCTTCGAAGGTTGCGGTCTTTGGATGACATCTTTTGCTTGATTCTCTGCCTGTCTGTGACCAATTATCTCACAGAAATGTCAACCATTCTGAACAGGAGGCTGGCTGCTCGTTGTGTAGTAACTTTCGCGAGACCGCCAGCCACTTGTTCCTCAGCTGCAGCTTTGCTCGTTCTGTATGGCAGCTTGTTGGCAATTAGCTCGGAGTTGGTTTCGACATGTCCCTGGATATTGTTGAATTATTCCTTAGTTGTGGTCGCTTATGCAAAGGGAAGAAGGCGAAGCGTACGAAACACATGTTCTGGTTAACAACATGTTGGAGTGTGTGGCTTGCAAGGAATTGTGCTATTTTTAATTACAACGAGGAACCAAATGCCGAATCCGTGGTGAACCGCATCAAATGCTTAACTTGGAGTTGGTGTGTTTATAGATTGAAGTTATGCTCATCTATTTCAATTTCAATGTGGTGGTCTAATCCATTTCAATGCTTAGAAGGGGGAGAAACGGTGGGTTGGCATTCACATTGTTAGCAATCTTATTTCGTTTTGAGGTACTCTTTTTCCTGCCTGAGTCTTTTTCCTACTGGGTTTTGGCTCAGGGAGGTTTTGAGGAGGCCCTCCCCCTTTCATTAATGTATATGGGATTGGTGCACCCCTAGTGCCCCCATCAATACAATTCTTGTTTATCTAAAAAAAGTAGTATGCACATTGTATGTTGGGCCCAATTTTTGGGCTTTACTCTATTTTGGGTTCTTTAATTATGGAAATTCGTGGAGAGAAAAAAAAAGGTTTTCGGGTAACATTTTTCAAAATAATAATAGATCAAACATTAAAAGGGTCTATAAAGCGCAAAACACCCTTTAAGGTATTTAGTTAAGGAAATAGATTAGAACTTTTTTGAATTGGTTTATTCAGGTTTATATACTGGGATTAGAATTTGTGAGACTCTGGGAGATCTCGTGGAAAAAACTAATAACATGTTTATAATTCATTTTCGGCTAATCTTCATATAGCTTTTGAAAATAATCTATATCTTATATGAAAATAAATTAACATTTTTAATTTTTTAATTGCAGTAATAACTTATGCATAAAAACTTATATGATATGTGTTTATGCATAATTTGTGGCCTAATGTTCCAAAACCGTGGACTAAAGGAATAGGCGACGGCCACCTAGACAGCGCCTAGAAAACCGTGGCCAACCCGTGGCCTAAATTTCAGGCCACGGTTTTTTCACTTCTGGCCTCAATTTTGTCACAACGTCTATAGGCACTTAAGCATGTAATTTTTTGACAAAATTTTTACCTATGGTCCTAATATAAAAGTCAAATAACTCGGAAAATAAGATTATCAAGGTAATTTTAGTTAATAAATTAAATATAATATATATATATATATATATATATATATATATATATATATATATATAGAGAGAGAGAGAGAGAGATAGGAGAGAGAGGGAGAGAGAGAGAGAGAGAGAAAGAGAGAGAGAGGGGAATTAGTTAGAAATTTCTTTGAGTGTGTTTGGGTTGTAGGTAGTGAGACATTTGTAAACACTCGTGTATATTTCAAAAATGTATTTGCTAATAAATATAGACGTAGGTACAAATTTAATTAACACTTTGCAATTCCAAAGATCATTTTTGAATATTGATAATCTACCTAACTAATTGGGAATAACTAAATATGCATCTAGTGTTGCTAGTATACACATGTCCTAATTTCTAGAAATACATTTTCAAACTACACAATTTGTCTAGATTTGTTAGGAAATAAACTTCTAAATAGAAAAATGAAATAAACTTCCACACCCATAAAGCCCATTTCTTCTAAGTCATATCCATGTTAGTACATGCATGCCCATCACTAGGAGCAAAAAGAGACTCGATTTACACATGGGCATATATAATTATTATGACACTAAAAGGCAAAAGGATGGTCTTATCTTACATAAACCGAAACATATGCAGTTATCATGGCATGTCGATGATCCCTTCCTTTTGTCACATGTGATAGAGCTACTACATCAAGTTTCTACGTCCAATGCTTCTTTTTTTTTTTTGAATTGAAATCAAATGCTTTAGTACTTATAATAACTTAGTGATATGTGGATCATGGGATACTATAAAAAGTTGATCTTTTTGAATTATTAAAGGCAGACTTTCCAAACCCATTATTTTACTATTTTGTCAACAGATTACAATCAACTAGTAAGCTGTAAAGGAAGTAAGAAGAATGAAATCAAATATTGATTAAACTAAAAATAATTAGAAATTAACGATGTTTTTAGAACCGAATTAATTGTACGGTTAAACTAGGTCATTGGTTATTTGAGCAGTTCGAATGCAGTTTCATCCATTCGAGCGGTTTAAAGTGACTGAACCATGAATCGAAGGTCTCGCCACTTAAATGTTTGATCCAATTTTCAAATCATTGAAAATTGCATCTCATCAAGTGTTTTTTATGTAGAGAGAGAGAGAGAGAGTCATCATTAACACATGTTGATGTAGTGTATGTACTTGAAAATTCAAGGCCCACAAAGGTTCCAAAATTGGACATGCCCAATTGGATATATATGGGCCATCTTCATCTAGCAATATAAAAGTCAACAGGAAAAGTTTCCCACAGTGCCTACAAACCTTTCCAGATGTGTTTGTGTGATACTAATCATGATTTAACCTTGTAGCAAAATCCATTATTCTAAATATTAATCATTCCGACGTCAATTCCAACTTTTATATTCATTCTCCTTCATCACTGTATAATCTTTTGTGCAGTTGGCAATGTCGGGCAATGGATCTAGAATTTTTTGCATTTGTTCCTTACACGGTTTTTGTCGAAACATCATTGTTCTTTCTTCTTGCTGCTTGATTCCTTTTCTTTACCCTTTTCTTTCTTGTTGTCTGCTTTCCAGTTTTTCTTAGCGGAGTATGATAACCAGTGGCGTATCTAGCACCTTGATCCAGGGTGGTCAAATGAATTAATTTAATAAAATTTTAAATTAAGATATATATATATATATATATATGTGTGTGTGTGTGTGTGTGTGTGTGTGTGATTTATATACATCGGCAGCGTAGAAATTTTTTTACCACGTCAATTAATGACGAAACAAGATTAAATTTTTTTTACAGCGATGGTGTATACCGATGCCAATAAAACATATTTTGCTCTTATAATTTGGTAATTTTGGTCCATATATTTTTTCGTTGCACTTTTGGTCGCTAAAATTATGGATTGTGCAATTTTAATCCCCCATTTTCCCAAAATTCGTGATTTTTGAAGACCAAAAATGCAAATAATCATTGATTTTGAGGATAAAAATTGTGAAATTAAGGAAAACGGGATCAAAATTGCCAAAAGTAAAATAGAGGCACCAAAATCACCAAGTTAACAAAAATCACCATATTTGTTTGTGATAATAATAGACCAATGGGACTTAAACTAATGGACTTGTAATTGTTCTTTTATCTCAATTGACATATAAACTTAGTTCCATCTTAGTGTGCGTCCACCTCAACGTCTATACAAAGGATAGCTAAACATAAAATATACCTAATTATTAAAATACATATATTATTTTTTGGGTAGCCAAAACTACCTCATAGTTACACTACTATCCACCCCTAGAGCTGCAACAGTAAAGGGTAGCTAGCAATAGAGAGAAAAATAAGAACAGGGTGTGCAAAAAACAAAACTAGCGGTGTCAAAATATATTTTTATAGGGGTATTGGTGCAAATTTTTAAATTTTGTAAGTCCGCCCCTGATGATAACAAGGCTTGTTCAGTTTCTTTCTCTGAACTTCTCTGCCTTATTCTCAATTCATGAGCCTCTAAGGAACCTTGAAGTTCATCTAACTTCAATTCATCTAGGTTCTTGGATTCTTCAATAGCAGTAAAAACATAGTCGAATTCCTGGGTTAAGGATCTAAGCACCTTTTCGACTTTACTTGTTTCCGACACAGTTTTACCATTGCCTTTCATTTGATTAGTTAAAGCTACTAACCTCGTGATGAATTCTCCAATTGATTCTCCATCTTTCATCTTCAAGGTCTCGTACTGTTTTCTGAGCGACTGTAGGCGTATCTCACTACAAAAAACGGATCAAATAGCGGGGGTTTTATTGCGGATGTTTTTAAAACCCCCTCGGTTTAACAATAAAAAAGGAACTCCTCGGTAAACAGGTTGAAAATGTTGTTTCATTTTACGGAGGTTTAAAAAACCCCCGCTGAGTGTCACGAAAAACCCCCGCTAAATGTAAAATAAAAAAACAAAAAACAAAACCTTTTAATTTCAGCTTCCCTCTTCTAACTTTCACTCTCTCCCTCGCGTAATTTCAGCTAAAAAAAAAACCTTCTACCTTCGCGTTTCAACGAACCTCATCTGCTTCCCTCAGCTTCTCTCCTGTGTTTCAACGAAACCTCCTCTCAAAACCCAGCTCTCGCGTAACCTAATTTCTGCTCACGTAAACCTAATTTCTGCTCGCGTAAACCCTTCTCACACCCTCGCGAAACCTCCCTCGCGTAAACCTAATTTCTGCTCCTCCTTCTCTCTCCCTCTCGCGACATCTTGCGTTCAATGCAAATTGCTGCTCCTCCTTCTCAGCAACTTCAGCAACAACAAGAAAACCAAACCCTATTTCTTCCTTCCACTTCTTCCTCCACCGATTCCTCTCTCATTGACGATCTGCTCTTACAGGTAACTTAACTTCTCTTTGCTCTTAATATTCTTTTGGTGTCTCAGATAGATGTAGGAGTTTCAAGCAAAAATATTGTGAATTCTGAGAATAACATTTATGCTGGAACTTAATTTAAAAAAGATTCCCCCAATTTTGTTCTTAGATTCAGCTGTGTAAGTTTAGTTCGACTATTTTACTTCCTAGAAATTAGAAAATAGTGTTAGTCTTTTAATTGAATTACATTTGATGCATTTGGAATAAATGAAAAGGATTAGATGTAACTACCCATGCAGGTATTTGGAATTTACTAAATCCTTTATGTGTCTACAAGTTTCTTAGCTAAATTTTGGAAATATCAGTGTCTATTTGCCTTGCGAAACATAACACTTGTGTTTTTTTACTACTGAGTTGTGCTCTCTGGACATAAAAATCAATGTATATTTTGAACATACTTTGCAGAATTATAGGCTTCTTAATTCAATTAAATTATAGGCTTCTGAGTTGTAGCTTATTGTCGTGTCTCTTATTGCTGTTGTCGTTGCTTATTATTGTCGTCGTCTTTTAAACCGAAAAGTTGAAATTACATTTTCAAAGCTCGTAGCTAGATATGACAGATTTTTCATACCAGTATTTCTTGTTTTTTTTAAAGATGCGTCCTACTAGTTTCTAATATATGACATATTGTATTGCTTGCAACTATTTGTATTGCTAGTGTTCTCCATCGTTAATTCACTTGAGGTTTTCTTAATTTCTTTTATACCTTCTTGTCATTATTTAGACGACAATTAAATATGGACAAATCTTGGATTGCAAAGCCAAGAAATACAAGTGAGTACTTAAATGGAATAAGTCATTTCTTGGGTTTTGCTTTTAAGCATGGCGCTATTAGAGATACAATACAATGTCCATGTCCTGATTGCGGGATTGTTGATTGGCAAACCAGAGATATAGTCCAATCACACTTAGAATCGAAACCATTCCCTAAAAACTATATCGTATGGACTCGTCATGGTGAGAAACAAGTACCGCAATGTACTAGAAATGAAGATCATGTGCAAGGTATATTTGGTTATGAGAACCCGCTAGACACAATGGTCAATGATGCATTTGGTCACCATAGGCAACAAGCCACTAATAGAGATGAACCACAAGCAATAGGCACAAATGAAGTATTAAACGAAGGGCCAAGGGAGGATTTTAGTGATTTTCATGAGTTTATCAAAGACGGAAGTCAGATGTTGCACGAAGGGAGCAAGTATACAAAACTAGAATTTGTAATCAAATTATATCATATAAAGGTTTTGTGTGGATTGAGTGACAAGGCAATGACTATGATACTAGATTTGTTGAGATCGAGATGTGTTTCAACAAGCAAAGTTCCCCCCTTCTTTTTATGAGGCAAAGAAAATCATCAACAAACTAGGTCTTAATTATACGAAGATAGATGCATGTCCAAGAGATTGCATGTTATATTTGGGAGATGAAGACAAAGACTTGCAAGCCTGTAAGCATTGTGGAGCGTCTCGATGGAACCCTAAGAAGAAGAAGAAACAAGCTGTAAAAGTTCTGCGTTACTTTCCATTAAAAGCAAGATTGCAAAGATTGTTCATGTGTTGTAAGACTGCAGAGCATTTGAGGTGGCACTCTATTGAGAGTAATAAGGATGGGTTGCTAAGGCATCCGAGGGATGGTAAAGCATGGAAGACATTTGATTTGATGCATCCTGAATTTGCTTTAAATCCTCGAAATGTTCGCTTAGGCCTTGCTAGTGATGGTTTTAACCCTTTTGGAACCATGAGTTCTGCCTATAGCATTTGGCCGGTGTTTTTGATTCCGTATAATTTTCCTCCTTGGATGTGTATGAAGCACACTTCCTTCATCTTATCGATGATCATTCCAGGCAAGAAGATGCTTGGAAATAATATAGATGTTTACTTACAACCCCTTATAAATGAGTTAAAGGAGCTATGGAATGATGGCGTGGTTACTTTTGATGCATCAATGAATGAAAACTTTAGAATGCGGGCGGCCCTTATGTGGACAATTAGTGACTTTCCTGGCTTAGGAAATTTGTCTGGTTGGAACACTCATACAGGTTTGGCTTGTCCAACTTGTAATTTTGATGCAGAGCCCTGTCGTCTCCCTCATAGTAGAAAATGGTGTTTTATGGGCCATCGTCGTTTTTTGAGCAGAAATCATAGATTTAGACTGAACCGTGTTCGCTTCGATGGAAGCACAGAGGAGAGAAGTCCACCCTCAATTATATCAGGATCTGATGTTTTGAAGCAAGTGGAAAACCTAGATGTTCCATTTGGAAGAGAAGCAGTGTTGAATGGTACAGGAAAAAGATCTAGACAACCAACTAAGCAATGGAATAAAAGAAGCATATTCTTTGAACTTCCATATTGGGAATCTAATTTGTTGCGTCATAATTTGGATTTCATGCATATTGAAAAAAAATGTATGTGACAATGTTTTGTATACTTTGCTCCACGAGAAGCCTAGATCAAAAGACAATCTTAATGCTCTAAAAGATTTGCAAGATATGGGTATAAGGCGTGATCTTTGGCCCGATGATAAAGGGAGATATCGCCTTGCTTTGTTTTCACTAACACGCGATACAAAAAAGTTGTTCTTTAAAACCTTGAAGAATGTTAAAGTACCGGATGGTTACTCAAGTAACATTTCTAGATGTGTTGATGAGGCACAACAAAAAATATTTGGATTGAAAAGCCATGATTCTCATATTATAATGGAACAACTACTACCATTAGCCATCCGCAATTTGTTGCCAAACCATGTTACGGCTGTCTTGGTGGAGTTCTGTTCATTTTTTAGAGTTCTTTATGGTAAAAGTCTGAGCCTTTCAGATCTTCAAATTCTCCAAGATCGCATTGTGATTACACTTTGTCATTTGGAAATGTTATTCCCTCCTTCATTTTTCACAGTTATGGTTCATTTAACTGTCCATTTAATAGAGGAAGCCAAGCTTGGAGGTCCAGTACATTATAGATACATGTATCCTGTAGAGAGGTAAAAGAATTGCTCCTTCAATTGAAGCTATCTTGTTCTATATATGCCACTTGCATACACTAATTATCGATCATTCTTGTAGGGAATTGGGTCACTTGAAGTCCTTTGTACGTAACAAGGCTCAACCAGAAGGGTCTATAGCTGAAGGTTACTTAGCTGAAGAGTCTCTAAATTTTTGTTCTCGCTATATTGAAGATATAGAGACATGATTCAATAGACCTGGGCGTGTTTGTGATGTCCCAAATGAGAATGAGTCCCCCTATGCATCCTCTATCTTCCCTCAACTTGGAAAACCAGTAGGAGCTTCCTCAATGTTCACGTTAACTCAAATGCAAAAACTACAAGCTCATCGATACGTGCTTCTGAATTGTTCAATAGTTGCACCATTTGTTGAGTGAGTATTTAGAATAAACATCAGCTCATTCATTATTAGACTTTTAAATATACTAATCATGTGCACTGAATTGCCATTATTAATTCGTGTGGGGAATTTAGACAATTCATAAAAAGAAGTTCAAGGTCAAGAAGACCTTCAGCAACAGAGATAGAAAAGAGAGTATCTAAGGAATTTGTTGATTGGTTTCGAAAGCGGGTATGTGATCATCCAATAGTTATGTTCCTATTTGTCATGTTTGCTTCGAAATTTGACTGGCACAATTGCATTACGTTATCTAGATTACGAATCCAGAAACAATGAATAACATGACTGCTGATCTAAAATTTCTAGCACGCGGTCCTTTGGACAATGCAAAGAGATTTAGTGGTTACAACATTAATGGGTTCAAATTTCGAACTTTGGCTCGAGAAGAGGGACTGAGAACACAAAATAGTGGAGTTTTTTTAACATCCAACACATCTTGTGTTTCGAGTAGTGTTGATAGGAACTCAAGACAAGCAGAGATACCTTATTATGGGAAGTTGGAAGATATTATTGAGATTAACTTCTATGGGCAGTTCAATGTTGTTCTTTTTAAATGCAAGTGGGCGGAAACTACACGGAACAGAGGGTATAAAAAGGATAGTTGGAATTTTAATTGTGTAAATTTTGAAAGATTGATTCATAATGGTGATTGTGAAGAACATGACCCTTACATTGAGGCATCTCAAGCAC
The DNA here is from genome assembly GCA_039519185.1 of Astragalus membranaceus. Classification (NCBI taxonomy): domain Eukaryota; kingdom Viridiplantae; phylum Streptophyta; class Magnoliopsida; order Fabales; family Fabaceae; genus Astragalus; species Astragalus membranaceus. The sequence goes on from CM076849.1 coordinate 166,533,641, forward strand.
AACTAGTGTATTATGTCGATGATGTGGTTAATAAAGGATGGAGTGTTGCAGTGCATTTAAAGCCAAGAGATTTGTATGAAATGGGCGAAGAAATAGAAGATGAAGTGTATGAAAATGAACCGTACCAAGAGCAACAACTTGAACAATTTTGTAATATTGATGATGAGTATGTGCAATTGGCTACAAACCACTTTATTGATGATGTAATTGAGTCAAATATGCCTGCTGACTTGGTAACAGACTCACACATGTATGAGTAGAATAGTTAATATTGTACTGTAAATAAGGTAATAGCTCCATTACGCTTTCTATGCATGCTAAAAAAATTGACAATATGACATTTGATTTTGAATTTAACTTTTTATGTTTCTCCCTTTTCATGAATATGCAGTGATGGCAAAGACTAGACGTTTCCAAAATCCACTAAAGTCAGCACCGAAAACTCAAACTCCAACACATCCTTCAACTCAAGCTCATTGTGCAACACACCCTCCTACTCTAACTCAAGCCCCAGTTGAGGCTTCTCAAACACATCCTCCAACTCAAGCCCCAACACATCCTTCAACTCAAGCGCCAACACATTGTGCAACTCAAGCTTCAAACCATTTTTTACCCCACACTCAAAGTGCAGGATACCATCCAACTACAAATCAAGCACCAACTAGTTCTTCACCTCAACCACATCTTCAAACTCACACTCATAGTGCAAGGTACCCCCCAACTCCAAATCAAGCCTCAACTAATTCTTCACCTCAAACACATCCTTCAACTCAAGCCCCAACACATTGTGCAACTCAAGCTTCAAACCATTTTTTACCCCACACTCAAAGTGCAGGATACCATCCAACTACAAATCAAGCTCCAACTAATTCTTCACCTCAAGCACATCTTCCAACTCAATCCCCAAGTCATTCACATCACACTCAGAGTGAAGGACATTCTTCTCAGTCTTCCCATCAAACATCATTTGCCTCAGTCAGAAATACAAGTCACAGTTCACCACAACCATCTCAAACCTGTGGGCCATGTATTGGACGCGAGTGTGCAAGTAGTTGGTCTGTTGAACAAATAGGTATATGCGTTATACTTTATTTTATTTTTCGAAGTTCTTATACATTTTATCTTTTTGATTAAATGAATTCTTTTGTTGTTTAAGACCCCGAAGGTGTTATTAAGAAGATTAGACTCAAGGTTAAGCAAGTTGAATTCTTACCTAGAGGGAAGCGCATAATTGTGCACTTTGATGATCAAGGTGCTGCAATTGGTGAGGCACAAGGCTTGCTTGCAGGATATTTGGGTATACTAGCAATTGATTGCAAGATATTTCCAATCAACTTTGACCGGTGGAATGGGCCACGAGGTGTTCCGATTAAGTATTTTAATGATTGCTTTAAAGATAGCATTTTGGTAATAATTCTGCTTCCTCTCATAACTTGTATTTATCTTTTAAATTTCACCTCACGTGAATAATTGGTTAATGCTGAATCTGTTAATGCTGAACTTGAACTGCTGTTTACTGAATCTGTTAATGCTGAACTGCTATTTACTGAATCTGTTAATGCTGAACTGCTGTTAATGCTGAACTGCTGTTTACCGAATAATTGGTTAATGCTGAATCTGTTAATACTGAACTGCTGTTTACTGAATCTGTTAATGCTGAACTGCTGTTTACTGAATAATTGGTTAATGCTGAATCTGTTAATGCTGAACTGCTGTTTACTGAATCTGTTAATGCTTTACTGATTTACTGAATCTGCTGAATTACTGAATATGTTAATGATGAATCTGCTGAATTACTGATGAATCTCAGATGTTGTAAAACGATCACACCCATATTGTTGAGATAAATGCTAAATATGTGTTAGAATTCATGTTGTTGAATTTCATACCTAGGACAACTAAGTTTAAACAACTGAACATAAAACAAACCTCTTTTCACCTCTGTAAATACCTTACTGAATTTCATACATGTTCTAATACCTTACATATAATCGTGCAGTTTTCACCTCTGTAAATAGATATCTAGACAAAAGATATACACAATAGGAATACACCCTCTCAGTATCTTAGAAGACTCACACCAACCCTCTAGCTTCAATCTTGTGCCTATTTCCTCAACTCCAAATACTATAATGATAGGAAATATAGAATGCACAATAAGAGAAACCTCAAACTCACAATCCCTATATAATGACTTGTTTGGTGAAATATTTCTCACAAAAAGAACAATAGAATCTTGAAAAGTCTTCAATCTTGAAAATCTAAGACATCAAGGATGGGGCATTACTCCATTTCTAGTTAGAAAAAAAATGGTAAAACTTCGACCAATTAGAAGAAAAAGTATACCACCTTTTAGTTAGAGATTTCTAATATACCACCTTTGCTGAGACACTAGAAATTTCCATTCATAGTTGCAAACTCTTCAAATCTGACTGGTTCTAAAGAACAGGAACATATCTTCAAAATGTGCAAGAATATGTTCTCAAAAATCCCTTATCTAAACTGTCTGCATCAAATCTGACTGGTTCTCAAAAATCTGACTGGTTCTCAAATCTGACTGGTTTTTCAAATCTGACTGGTTCTTCAAATCTGACTGGTTCTCAAAAATCCCTTATCTAAACTGTCTGCTTCCCTTTTTACTGATCTGTTAATACTGAAACTGCTTTCTCGTTAATACTGAAACTGCTTCCCTTTTTACTGGCAGCCTCATTTTTGTTTTAGAACTACTGAAGCTGTTGCAGAAAGATATTGCAAACTTAGCCTTGGAAAGAAGTGGGCCGCAAATAGGCAAACCTTATGGAACCATTTCTCTGATCCAACCAAAACTAGAGATGAAATCATAAGTAACGTGCCACCCGGCATAGATGAAACTCAATGGGCTTATTTTGTTACCTATCGTCTAACACCAAAAACACAGGTAGGATTTGTGTTACTTTGATCTATTTATTTTTGGTGAAGCAAGTTATTTAACTAATACATAATTATATTTGTTTGTTTGTAGGCGGTTTGTCAAAGAAATAAAGAAATACGGGGCCTACAAGATATTCCTCATACTGGCGGTTCTAAACCTCTCTCTAGAAAAAGACATGAGATGGTAGTTATATTAATTAACCTAATAGAGTTTATGATCTAGTATATTTAATTATATCTATTGTGACATTTTTTTTATCGATTTTAGTTTTTGGAAACTGGACAACTACCGAGTCGAGGAAAAGTGTATATTGAAACCCATAAAAAGAAGGACGGATCAGTTGTTAACGATAAAGCAAAAGATATAGTGGTAAATTTCACTCATCGATATCTCGTCATTTTGATGGTCTTTGTCTTTGAAATTTCTGCAGTTTTGTCAATTTCCACCTCTCTACTAATACCTTATGCATGGTCTGTTCTAATTCTAATTCCTTATGCATGGTCTGATCAATTTCTGCAGTTTTGTCATTTCAGAGGGAGTATTCTAACTGAGATGCTAGGATCTTTATATCATCTATAAAGAATGATCATATAGTTTTCATTTACCTGCATGCATACAGTTTGTATTTTCCCTTTATTAACTACCATTTTCAGTTTGTATTTTCCCTTCATTAACTACCATTTTCAGTTTTCATTTACCTCCAATGCATACAGTTTGTATCAACTAGTGCGTTTTGATGTTCTAACTCTTTATATTTAATCACGGGTTTTAAATTCAAAAATCTTAATGATTGTAGGAAGAAGTTGAAGTGGGTTTGACTCAAAGTAATATTGATGAGGCTGAAGTTTCTCCAAATGATGTTTTGGGTAGACTGTTGGGGCCTGAACACTCTGGGAGAGTGCGGAGCATGGGTATGGGAGTAACTCCTACTAATGCATTTAGAAATACTAGACTTCGACTTTCAAATTTGAGTGTTTCTTCATCCACTATTGGCACACCATCTCCTAACATATGGCAAGAAAAGTACACAAACTTGGAACCGTGCACTTAAAGCTTACATGGTACGGAAAGAAGGAGAGATCCCCGAAGAATTTATTGGTGTCTTTGATTCATCAAATGTAAGTTTTCAAATTTCAATAAAGTTTGAATTAATTGTTGAAAAGTTTGAATCAAGTAAACACTTGTATTATAAACACATGAGATCTTACAGTGGTGTAGATTTTGTTAGTGGTATCTTTGATTCGTCACTGATGTTGATTTTGTTATTGATGTCTTTGATTCTTATAATAATGCTTATCATGTTACCTTACAATGGGTAGAATTAAATATGTATTGCAATATATATGTATTAGTTGGAAATGAGTCAATTTGTTCGGATTAAACATGAGTATGTATTGTAGAAACATATAGTATGTATTAGTTGGAATTAAATATGTATCAATTTAGTTCTTTTTTATTTTGATTTTTGATATTTGAAATGAGTTAATTTTTCTTTTGTTAGGAGCCTCATTCTCCAATGGATGCAAATGGATCATTTGGTGCTAGCAATATTTAGTGGTTTTAGGATCCTTTAGTATAGGATTTTTTTGTTGCCATTATGATTTTGAGCTACAATTGTTTCTTTCTATTATCTTTTTGAGTTAGATGACATTAAATATTTGACATTACATTTATGTTATCAGAATTATATTTTAAATGAAATTTTCAGTTTTTTTTAGTAAGCTTAGTAAGTGTTATTTAAGATATATGTATAGTTATTGGTGATGAAAAGAGATAATTAGATAAAGAAAAAAGAAATTCTCAAATTACAAAAGAAATATTGTCTCTGCATAACTCTAATAAGAGGTTGAAACCCCCACAAAAAAAGTCCTATCAACTATGGCAATAAAAAATCACCACAAATAAATCAATTTCAGGAGGTTTATAACCCCCCTCAAAAAAACCTCCACTAATTGTGAGGGTTAAAAACCCTCGCAGTAAAACCCCGCTAAATGACAGGATACCATCGTTTTCAAAAAACCCCCGCAGTTAGATTGCGGCACTTAAAACTCCGGCGTTTTTTAAAACCCCCACTGACTACGTTGCGGGGGTTAAAAACCCCCGCTATTCGACAAAAAAACCGCCGCAATCTACACTTTTTTTGTAGTGTCTTCTTCAGTCTATCTGCTCCTCGATACGAGTTCTTGAGGACATCCCACGCTGCCTTTGCTGAATCGCAATCAATGACCAGGTTTAGGATGTTGGAATCAACACTTTGGTGAATCAAGAACAGCCCTTTTCCATCTTTCTTTCTCAGCGAATGGTGGTTGTTCCTCACCGCTTCAGTGGCGTTTGCTGCCAATGGTGGAACACCATCATTCACAACATAAAGAACATCTTGATACCGAAACAGGACCTTCATCTGCGCGCACCACCGTTCGTAATCCTTTCCATCAAAGATGGGGAGGTTCCCCGGAATACCTCCACCAGAGTTATCACGCGTTGCCAAGAGTCTTGAAGGATCTTGAAGGATCTTTAAAGCTCTTGATACCAGTTTGTTGGGAAAAACGGCGTAAGGGGTGTGAGGGAAAGGAGCGAAAGCGCTAGAGAGAAGAGAAAGCTAGGGCAAGACAATGATACAGTAAAACTGTATTATGTAAAATCGTTCTTAACAAGAGATATGTAACTGTACATGCTACTACGTATATATATATATATATATAAGCCAGACCCATAATTTCGACCAGGCCCACACTTTCGACTAGGTCCATAATAGGCTTACTTACTACACCTATCTGTATTACTAGCGCCTACCTGTATTTACAAGTAATTGAATTACAGAAGATATGTCAAATGGGAAGGAGAGAGTAAAAAAAAAGTAAGTGATGCACTGTACAATTTCCCGGTCAAAGTAATAGATTGGAACTTGGAAAAGAGTTTTGTAACATTGAATGATAGGAAGTGACGTGTGACAGTTTTTTGAGAGGAAGGGACGTGTGAGAGTTACTAAAAGCCAAGTATTTTTAAAAAGAATATAAGGCAAGCAGTCATTGATTGATGTATTCAGAATATTATAGGAACATGAAACAGTTTTACTTTTTAATACATGTATAGATTCGTTTTGAAATCCTATTTCAACGGTACGTAACATGAGCAATACAACATCTACTACAGACAAGAAATGTGAAAGATGAGTATACAGAGATATGCTGTTGCATGCAAGAAAAATGAAAAGAAGGACAATAAAAATGGCATAGTTTAGAGTTTAAACTCACTACTACAGAGGCCGAGGATGATTTCAACTTTCCTTCTGAAATAGTGAAGAAAAAAGCCAAAGAGAAGCGATATATATATAATGTCGAAGCAAGCAAGACAACGAAAACGTCAAAAAATAAAGTGAGGGTCACATTATGCTAAAATTAAAATAGGAAAAATAATCTTCACTACTCCCTCTCTCCCATGTTATAAAAAAAATATCTTGACTAAAAATATATTCGCTACTGCCTCTATTTTATAGTTTGTTCTCCATAATTTTAGTTTGATAAATGTATTCTCTACAAATAGGTAGTGGAAATTTACATTTGTGGGTGCTTAGATATTAGTTGAAGTATTAGAAGACTCAATTATAGGTGCTTAGATATTAGTTGAATTCACTTTTATAGGTGCTTAGATATTAGTTGAAGTATTAGAAGACTCAATTATAATAGTCTCTTAATTTATTATGGGTATAGTTAGAAGAAAATAGTCAAATTAGTATAGGTTTTGTATAACATCAAAAAATTTGAGACAAAATTAGAAGACTAAAATATTAAAAGATATGGAACAGCGAGTACGTATAATTTTATAAGAATAAATGCATAGTCATTATAAAATGAGGGAGATATATTACTCCAAGGGGTTTGGTTTAGGGGAGCGATTTGTATATATCTCATATTAATACTTTAGTAGTGAGTCTAAACTCCCACTAGTCATTTTGCACCAAGGTAAATATAATTTCATTTATAAGTGTTTGGATTATATTAGTGTCATTTATTCCCCATAAAATTTTTCAATAAATATATATATATATATATATATATATATATATATATATATATTATGTATTTATATTATATAATTTTTATTAAACCTAATAATAATAATAATAATAATAATAATTTGTTTCTATAAGCAAAAATATATATAAAAGGGGATGCAAACGGGCACCCAAACCGTTACAGATATAAGTGGCCTCATTAAATAATAATAATAATAATAATAATGCAAAATTACACTAGAGTTCCTTTAAGTTATTTAATTGTAACAAGTTAGTCCTTTAAGTTTATTTCGTACCACTTAGGTCATTTAAGTTACATAATGTGTATACCGTTAGTCCTTTTTCATTTTTAGTTACAAAAAACTCAAGTTGGCACTAATAGAGCTGACGTGGCCATGACAGAGTCTACGTGTCATCTATCTGGTGAAAATTTGGTCATTTAAGACTACTGTCATGTAACAAATTTGATACTTTAGACTTAATTTTTTTTTTTTAAAAAATGGTTCATCTTCTTTTTTATTTACGTTAAAAGGACCAAATTATTACATGACGACAGTCTTAAATGAAAAAATTGTTACGAGACAGATGATACGTAGACTCCGTCACGACCACGTCAGCTCTATTAGTGCCAACTTGGGTTTTTTCACGAATTTAGTCCCCTTATTTTCCCAATTTGTAAAATTATAGTCCCTCCCTAATTTAGTCAAACTTATTGGTGAGGTGTCCTTCACTTAATCTAGAACAAGCCGCCTTGCCATTGCCATGTTGGATTTTGAATTAAAAAAAATTTAATTTTATTATAATACATTGTTTTTATTGATAATTTTATTATAATAATTGTTTTTTAAATTTATAATAATAATTGTTTTTATTGATAATTTTATTATGATAGTTGTTTTTTAATTTTAATTCTTCATCCTCGAATATCACTGTCATCTCTCATGTCTCACCACCCAACTGTCTCACCACACCGTGCACAACAACACTCACACCGTCCTCTCCTCATCTCTCCAGCGTCTCATCACAGTTCGTCCGGATTCGAATCGTCTTCTGCGTTTTCTCTTCGGCACTCCCTTCTGCGCTATTTTGCAACCACTTGACTAAATCTACTAAATCTACAGCTTGAGATTAAGAGAGATGAAAACTTAAAAACGGCAACAACATCAAATTCATAAAAGAGGCATCGATCTGTGACACCCAACTCTGCAAAGTGACGAGTGAGAGCGCGGTGTTCGGCGGCGGCGACGATTGACAGTGTTGTGTTTGGCAGTGGCGATAACAAACGCTGGGGTTGGCGGCGGCGAGTGAGAGTTTTGTGTTTGACATGCGAAGTTTCAATTTTCAACATCAACGTTCTGAGTTTTTTGTTTTCCAGATGAAGAAAATGCAAATGAAGAATACCAGATTTGTAAAAATCACAGATCTGTTCTCAAGAAGGGTTTGAAGAACTTCACATTTAAGGGTAAACGAAAATCGAAGAAAAAGGGGGAGGTGGGTAAGATATGAGGCTGAGATATGAGGAAAAGGGAAAATTGTGGTGAGGAGAGTGGTGAGTCCGATGGGTTGCAGGCTTGCAGCGAGAGAGACGATAAGAGAACCGAAAGAAAGAAAGAAGAGATTCAGGAGAATGGGTTAAAATTTGAAGAAAGGAAATTTAAAAAAATCATATTATTTATTTATATATTTAACAAATTAAAATAATATTTTTAAAATACCAAGGTCATGTGGCATTCCAACGTGGGTTGCCACATCAGTTAATAGAGCACCACATCAGATTCAATTTTGACCAAATTAGGGATGAACTATAATTTTACAAATTGAGAAAATATGGGGACTAAATTCGTGACAAAAAAAGTTAGGGGACTAAAATCGTGAGTTGGTCATAATAGGGGGACCAAAACTGTAATTAAGCCTAATAATTTCAGCTCCATTGAATGTTTTTTTTATAAGCAATTTTAGTGGGGGTGGGGGAATATTAGTTTCCGGAAGTTGAACCCGGAACCTTCTTCTTGCACTCATTTGGGTGAGGGAATGTTAGCTCCATTGAAAGTTTTTTTTTTTGATAAGCAATGTTAAAGTAGTGGGGGAAATGTTAGTTTTCGGGGTTTGAATTCGGGACTTTCTTCTTATACTCTTTTGATGGACTTATTCAATATCTCTTAGCTCGCCAACCGAGGTCCATTGAAAGTTGAAAGAGAGCGGCTGAAGCAAAGAGAGCAGTAAATAGGAGAATGTTGAATGCACGTGAACCACTTTAGTACTAACCTCAGAGTCAGAGGGACATTGGCAGTGCTCTCCTTGGGCCCCATAATATAAATAAAAAAATGAGGAAAATGCTCAGCACACGTGCAAGGACTGACATAGCCATTCGTGCGGACAAGTGGGTTAGACTGACATGACATGGGAAAGTGTGAGAAAGGAGAGGACGCGTATGGTACAGGTACACAACAGACCTCGTGTTTCCAACCTCACTTTTGTCTCCATTCTTCATCTCATGGATGGGATTGGGAGTGATGGGACTAATTTCGACGCTGTAATTTCTGAACCGTGGGACGAAATCGGGAGATCCAATTTTGTTACCCCAAACAAGCAATTTTGTGAACGAGATTTTCTATGTCGAAATTTCATACTTACCATCTATGGGTAGATATTACTAGACGTGTTCACGTTGTAGGTTGGATTGGGATCCTCTCCATTTAATGGAGGGTTCCATTTGGAGAAAGAGTGACACATTGAATATTTTAATATTATTTTAAAAATAATATTAAAATATTCAATGTGTCACTCTTTCTCCAAATGGAACCCTCCATTAAATGGAGAGGATCCTGATCGTGTAGGTTGATTTGGCTTTGATAGAAAAAGTCACTCGAACCGCCGAGAGTGGAGGGTAGAATAGAATGAGTAGTGTTGTGGCAGCCTCAAAAATAATACTCCTTCCGTTGTATATTATATGTTGTTTTTGGTCATTTCACAAATATTAAGAAAAGTAGTTAATTTTATACGAAAGAGAAATTGTGAGTTAGTTTACCAAATTAACATTCATTAATGACATTGGAAAGATAAATTATTGAGTTATGAAAAATATATTATTAAATAATAAATGGTATGGTAGGAAAGAAACATTAATGTTTTACTGGGATTCTAAAAAATCATGTATTATGGGACAATTTTTTTTACTATAAAGTCATATAATATGGGACGGATGGAGTACTCTTTTTGTCCCATTTTGTTTGTAGTTTTAACAAAATCAATTTGTCCAAAATTGATTGTTGTTTTAGATTTGCGATCAAACTTTTAATATTCTTTATCACTTATACCATTATTAATTATGACAATTCTTTACATGCAATGAATGATTCACTTTTTTTTTGTAACGAAATAAAAGATTAAATGATAAATTAAACAATACTTTTAAAATATTTAGACTTCTAACGATTTTTCTTAAAATGTGTGTCAAAATCTTAAATGCAAACAAAGTGGGAAAGAAGGAGTAGTATATATATAGAACTATGTTTTTTTGTTCAAGGAGATAAAAGAAACAACAAACACTAGTGGAAAAAAGGCTTTTAACATCACAATTTAACATCGGTTAAAATTGAACTGATGTTAAAAATAGACACGGTGGCAAACTAGTAAATAAATGGCACACATAATACGCTTTTAACATCTGTTACTAAATGACCGATGCCAAAAGTGAAGATACGGTGGCAAACTTGTAAATAAATGGGTATAAAACACATTTTTAACATCAGTTGCTAAATGACCGATGCCAAAAGTGAAGACACGGTGGCAAACTTGTAAATAAATGGTGTTTAGAACAGACTTTTAACATCAGGTACTTTACAACCGATATCAAAAGTGTAAAATGAGATTAAACCATCGTGCCCTCTCTTCTCTCTAGCGCCGCCTAACCCTTTTCTCTTGCTTTCAGTTCTCTTCTCTCTCGCTCTCAGAGAGCTTTCAGCAACCTCTCGCCTCCAGCAAGCTCAAAGGACCTCTCGCTGTCAACCTTTATCTCGCCTGCAAACGTGAAGAGAGGTAACGTTTCTTCCTTTCTTTTTTCCTTTTCACAAAAAATCGCTATTCCTTTCTTCTTCAGGTTTCACTACGCAATAAGAGAAGAGAACTGAGCGCCTTTACCAGGAAACACTGGCAGCGGTTGCTATTATGTTCGCGGCGGGTCTGATTTTCAGATACACAAATCACAGAGCGCATTGTTTTTTTGGTTCCCCGCGATTTTCAGAAACACAAATTAGGGGTTTCGGGATCTTTTCCTCTGTTCGTCTCTTCCTCTCTTCCTCTCTTCGATTTTCCTCTGTTCGTATCTTTTCCTGCACTTCTCTGTTGTGTGTGTAAAAACCCCCAATCGTATCTTTTCCTCTCCTCGATTTTCCTCCATTCCTCTCTGTAAAAACCCCCAATCACTGCATTCTTTGTTGTACTTGATAAGTTTAGAACAATTACAAATTTTTATGATTACACTAATAGCCCTTTGATTAGTTGATTTCGTGTTTGAACTTTTCTATTCTGAATTTTGGATTTGTTGGTTTCTTTTAGGTATTTTCTGAGGAAGCTGAAGATGGTTAAGAAGAGCAATGGTGAAGTCCTTGCTATCAATGAGGTAAAATCTCATTTGGCCTTCTTTTTATTTTACTTGAGAAGCTTGCTGTTTTTGTGAAGAAAAATGTGGATTTCTAAATTCAAATTAGTAATTGTAGACAGTTTTAGGTCACTCAAACTTCTAAGGAATATTTGGTACAAATGGGTTATTAGAGCAGTCATAAATACCTGGGTGAGGGAATAGGATAGAGCTCTTTTGTTGTAGTATTTGACTATTTATGTTCTTAATCCCTGTTCGGTATCACATTAATATTATTGCAGAGCTTGCAAGAAAATCATTATCTTGTTGCGGGCTTATGGGAAAATCATTGGTGACTATAGCTTGCAAGAAAAGTTTGAAGTTCAAACGCGCTTACAAATGATTCTTAACTTGTGTTTAACGGATGGCTTTGGTATGTTTCCTTCTCTGTTAGTTACTGATGGATCTTGCATGATAGACAGAAGGATGGGTATTCATGGTCACTCTCTTGAAATTCAAGTGAGTCTAACTAACCTATGTTCGCTCTCACTTAGGTGATATAACTACTACAGATTCGGAAACCATGTAGTTTCTTATGATTTTGCTTCTACTTTGTAGGATGGTTAGGTTTGGCCTAAAACTAGTGAGCTGGCTGCTAACATTTTGTAAGATTTTCTGCTGGAAGTTTGAAACAGAAGTGCAATGGTGGATTTGAGCATTTGAGCTATATTTTCTGCAGAAACTGTCAAATTCAGAATCAAATTTGTAATTTATCTTCTAATTGAGTTTCAATTTAAGTTTATATGCTACTTTCAGTTGTAGTTAATATTGAGCATCTTTGTTAGTTAGAATTACAACATGGTGAGCCATCATCAAAAGATATTCATTTGGTATTTTATGGTTTTTTGTTTTGCTACTCTTGTTTTCACTCATTCTTTGTTAAATCTTTTAGCAGGGAGTTAATTATTTTGTAGCACCTACTGTATTATTTTGTATTATCTACTATTGAAAAACTTTTTTTTTTAAATACAAAATGGACTTTTAACATCAGTTCCTACAAAAACCGATGTCAATAGTTATATTTAATATCGGTTCTTTAAAAGAACCGATGTCAAAAAGGTGTTAAAATCTAATTAAAACAGACTTTCGGCATCGGTTCTTTAAAAGAACCGATATTAAAAATACTTTTCGCATCAGGTCCGTACCTGATGTAAAAAAGTGTCTACTTTTAACATCAGTCTTTTACTATGCGAAAAGTCATTTTTAACCGATGCGAAAAGCCTAAATTGTAGTGGTGAAATCCACAAATTTAAGTCCATTAGTCTTTTACTATCTCAAATAAATATGGTGATTTGTTATTAGTTTGACATTTTACTTACGACATTGTGGTCCCAAATTTTCTTAATTTGACATTTATTTTCTTTATATATATATATATATATATATATATATATATATATATATATATATATATATATATATTTGCACTTTTGGACCCAAAAAATCTTAGATTTTGGGAAAATAGATGACCAAAATTGCACAATAAACGATTTTTTAGGACCAAAAGTGAAATGAAAAAATCGCAAGGACCAAAATTGCAAAATGAGAGAAACAGAATTGCTAAAAGTAAAATAAAATTACCAAACTCGTCAATCGAAGAAAGTTGGCAGACAAAAAAAGCAAGTAAACTTTTATATTTAGCTCACTCGTAAAATTTAGGCTAACTGCTTACTGCAATGTATAAATACATGTTGTTTGGTTTGTTTTGGTTGGCTTTCTTAAAAATATATGAACCAACCCGAATAGAATCCATGCAGTTGTGATTGGTTCGGTTGGTTCGATTTTTTATTAATCGAAACAAATAATTTGATTTAAAATTAAATTAATTAATTTAACTCTAAAGAGCCAAAGGGTTAAATAAGGTTTTTGGTCCCTATAAAATTTGAGTTTTTTGGATTTAGTCCATCAAAAAAATTTCGCCAACTTTTAGTCCTATAAAATTCAGGGTTTTTTTGCTTTTAGTCTCATGATTTTTAATAGTGCTTCAAGGTTTTTAATAGTGCTTATAAAAGATAAAAAAAAAATGCTATTAAAAGTCATGAAGCTTTATTAAATGTCATGAGGGACTAAAAGTAAAAAACCCTAAATTTATAGGGATCAAAAGTTGGTGGACTTTTTTTGAGGGACTAAATACAACAAACCCAAATTTTATGGAGACCACAAACATATTTAACTCAAGAGCCAAATATAAAAAAATAGTGTTATTGTTGTTTTATTCACATATGAACTACCAAACTTAAAATGTAGTAAAACTAAAATAGATACTTCATGTGACTAAGTAAGCTGTAAAGGTGTGTGAGACTAAGGCGGTGCGTGTGTTATGTGACTAGATTAAGTAGACAATTTTATTTTTTAATAATATAATAATATGTGCAGGTTTGGTTTGATTTGGTTTGATTTTGGAAAAATAAACCGCCATCTGAACCGAACCGATCAGTTGATTGAAAAAGTGACCTGAACACATCCAAACCAAAGTAGTTAATTTTGCGGTTTTTTCGTTTGGGTTAGTTTGGTTTGCGGTTTTCTATTGGGTTGGTTCGGTTTTGAACACCCATAGATCTCACCAACAAGGATTGGTCTGAGCAGTAGTTGGGCTCGAATTCCACTCTAAGATCTCGAGTTTCAATCTTGGGTGTGGTAAAAACCCTGTTAGGAGGGAGAGAACCACATGGATCGACAAAGCAAGTATACACGTGACCAACCAGACTCTCTGGCGTAGATTTGTTAACAGCAAAGCCTGATGAATACTCAACACCAATAACAGGATAACCAAAAGAGTTCTATTCCGAAATCTCAACCACCCAATAATTTTTTTTATATGTTAAAGTTTTTTTCTCTTATTTTTAATTAATAGTTGAGATTTTAAATTGAAAATTATGTTATTACATCAAACCCAAACCCACCAATTTCGTGTCTTCTCAATATTTCTTATTTCCAAAACCATTGATCTAGTTTACTTTTGTTTCAAAACAAATAATTTTGTAAAACTTCAATATATAACTAATGTTGTTCCTTTTTATGTTTCAAAAGCAGAAAACAAAAAGTAAACTAGATCAATGGCATCAACAGACAACAAACCTTCCAACTCGCTTGGAGGAGTATCCAAAATGACAAACTCTTGGTTATCGTGAGAGGCCAATTTTGCTAAGAAATTAGCACACTGGTTCCCTTTCCTAAGGATATGATGCAAATGAATATCCCATGGCTTGTTGACAAAGTCTTTAATGAGAGAAATCTCATTACCATATTTATGGTAATCTTGGTTACAGTCTCGAACCAAATCTAAACAATGCTGAGAATCTAAGTAGCAAACCAAATTGGTCAACCCCATCTCCCAACAAATAGATAAAACTTGTGTCCTGATATAGAACGTGAGTTGAGATGGAATCCAGGTTGGATCGATGTATCCTTCCAGTTGATGAGTTGCTGACCGACGTGGGTGTGGTACCTGCACACACTTCGACGCCCAAGTCAGTATATATAGTGAATTGTATGGTGAGATAGGATATGAGATCTTGCCTGGAGCGGGAGATGGATTGGTATTTATAACGTTGGTGGCTTGGCTGCCAGCCGTTGGATCTGGGTTGATCATGACCCTTGAATTGGGCGAGGCACGAATGGCGATCTGCGCCTGCGCGCGTCGGCTTGTTTTGGTCTTGTGCACGCTGACCTACGTCATTGTAGTCCGTTGAGGCCGGTTCGATGTACACCTCGGGCCTAAACAACTTGTAAAAGCCCCATACATGTCTGCATGGATCACATCAGTCACCCCGGAAAAAGCCATAAAAGCCACGAATAAAATTTCCACCGCTATCATGAATCAAACCACCAAAAACCGCCACAAGTTAAAGAGAGATAGCGGTTCTGTTGGCAAAATTGGCATGTGTTAAAGTGTTTAGTGGGTAACTTATAGCGGGTAAACTAATGATAAGTATTTGACACTAATAGCTTATGGAGTTTTTTCATATGTCTATTTGAAGTGGCGTTTAAACTTATAGGATTTTATTTTTTCTCTCGTTTTAACATTATTATCTTAAGGGTTAAGTATGTTTGTGGCCCCTATAAAATTTGGGTTTTTTTATTCCCTCAAAAATTTCACATACTTTTGTCCCTATGTTTTATTTTTTCATCAGTTTCAGCCCCTCGTGACTATTAACAAGAGTTCATGTCTTTTAATAACATTTTTTGACCTTTTATTAGTGTTATTAGAAGTCGTGAAGCACTATTAAAATCTTGAGGGACTAAAACTGATGGAAAAAATAAAACTTGGGGACCAAAATTAGGTGAATTTTTTTTTAGGGACTAAAATAAAAAAATACAAATTTTATAGGGTTGAAAAACATATTTAACCCTTTTCAGAATTAAATTCTACATTTATTTATATGAATATTTTCTCTTATTTTTAAGTATTAATTACATGTCATTTAAATTTTTTATATTAGTTCAACTGTTAATTTTAGCAAACACTTTAAATTCAATATACTAGTCACGTTTTCTTTTTATTGTAACTGGGATTATGTCATTTCATTTATGATAATATATATGATAAATACCAGAGCTACATCAGAAACCAAAGGATTAGCCATATATAAAGCCGCCCTACTTAGAGAATGAGCTGTCTCATTGGTTTACCTCCCAGTATACTCTATCCAAGAATTTGAAAAAAAAAGGAGCTAATATAATTTTTACTATGAGACATGATAGCTCCAAAACAAGAAAATTCAATGATAGAAGAATTAATCTCGAGTAGTAGCTCAATTGGTAAACTAAGAGATTTTTAAGACAACTTCAATTCAGTAAAAATAACAGAAAATTAACTGTTTGTACATAACTAGAACTACCTTTTCTTAAATCCTCATTTATAAACAAGTTGTTGACTTGTTTCTTAAAAAGCATACATTGCACTCAGAGTGCACCGATTTTATAAATGCAACTTGAATATTGTTCTGTACCGTGCTACCGATCGTGAGGATCGATATTATGCAGTTGGTAGATATTTTGTCCTTGATTCTATCATTGTCTTTAGGCTGAGAGGAAAGTCTTGTTCGACCGGGGACGTTCGACCTTGAGAGGCGATGTTAAGGTGTTCGATCTTGAAATGTTCGATCTTGGAGGGCGAGGTTGTACCTGCAATGATACTCCGACGCTTAAGTCAGTATTTGAGAGAATAAGTGTTTGGTTAGAAAAGTGCTTACCATTAATGAGCATTGAATGGGGTATTTATAGAGTTTGGATGAGTTTGTGTTGGCGTTTTTGGGCTGTCCGATCTTGCGGGCTGATCTTGGCCATTGAAGATTGGACTCTCTTGATTACAATTGGGCTTCTCATCAATTGGGCTTTTGGAGAAGGGGTGCAAATAGAAATTACTGTAATTACCATAACAGTGGTCCCCCAAGTCTGGTCGCTATGAGGAGCGATCTTGACTTTGAGTGGAGGTTCTATTCGCTTATCGAGCTTATGTCGGGGCCGGGGTTTCTCGAGCGATGCTAGCTGTCCGTCGAGCTTTCGAGCGACGTGGGCAGTTTTTCCGAACTCAGTGCTGCTTTGGAATCAGTGCTGCTTTGGAATCAGTGCCACTTTTACTGTTTCTGACAAGGCGTCTCTTCGTAGTGGCGGCGCATGATGGTGACGTTTATTCTTCAGCGTGCGGATTTTAATGGACCATGGGTTGGATGTGACGCTTCGACTTCCAGGCCCAGGCCCATTGGATTCGCCTTGCTATAAATAAAGGGTCTCACCAATTCATTTGTTGTTTGTTGTTCATTTGTTCTGATTTGCCGATCTTTCGAGAGCTCCCGAGTTTCTTTAGAGTGAACGTGTTTGAAGTACCTTTAAGGTCGGTTTCTGAGGATCGACAACCGTTTATTTCCAGACATCATCAGCTTGCGACATAGTTTCGAGGTTAGTCTACTTTTTGGTTTTTTCTTTACTTTTCATTTGTGCCTGGACCTTCCCCCGTCCCCTTTGATCTCAGAATGGGGGTCGTCAGGTCGGGTTCCGACTTGCTCGCGAACCCATTTTTCGATCTTTATTCCTGACATTTCGTCCCCCATTCCTGTAGATTCGATCTGGCGAGGACGAAACAAACTCGGAGAGACGTCACTCAGTACCGGAAAGAGTTTACGAGTGCGATGGCTTCTGGTGGTGAAATCCCTGAGGTCCGTGCCGAGCCTTCCGAAGTCGCCGCCCCGGACATGCAAGAGCACTCTGCTTCCGCCCCTGTGAGTGATAAGGCGGAAGATAATTTTGAGAGCGAAAGTTCTTCTCCTGCGACCGATGCTAATGAGCCGAATGACGATACCCCCGAAGATGTGGAGGACGATTGCTTGGTGGATGTGATGGCTGTTACTTCCGAGTCTGATGAGGAAATCCCAGTGGAGGAATCAGAGGGTTCCGAGGTCGATCTTGGGTCGAGTTCCGACTCTGCTGATGAGTCCGATAGAGAGGGTGTTGAAAAACAAGTTGAATCTCGCCCTAAGAGCCAACCGGAGTCCAGCCGAGCTTCTGCCGTTTCTCTGGATGAGTACTCTAGTACTGGTTGTGGGGACCTTGACGTACCGGTGCGAGAGGTCTCCCAATATGATTGGGTTTCCAGAAATATTTTGGAGATCGAATCGTTGTACCAGCATGGGTTTAATTTGGAGAGGGTCGGGAGGAAAGCTTCGGGTCGCTCGAAGCGAATTTGGAGAGTTGAGGGAATGAAAAAGGGAGAGCATGTGGCTTTGTGGCCAGGAGAGCTCAAGTTTACTTTGTATCATATGCTGATAAACGAGATGAATATCAGGCCTCCTTTCACTTGGTTCGAGCAGACGGTCTTGGCGACTTTGGATGTTGCGCCTTCTCAGTTGCATCCAAACGCGTGGGCTTTTGTTCGAGCTTTCGAGCTAATGTGTCTTCATCTGGAGAGGCCGGTCTCGCCGTTGCTCTTTTTTCATTTGTTTGAGATCAATCGGAATAGTAGTGAGAATAAGTCCGGTCGCGAACACGTCAGTCTTCGTTCGAGGCGAGGTGCCAAGATTTTTAAAGCCTATGCGGACTCGTTGAAGGGGAATTGGAAGGAGTTATTTTATTGGGTCGAACCGGTGACCGACGAAGCGATTGAGAGAGTGGGAAAGTTTTCAGAGGATGGTCGGACTTTGGTGTCCACCAAGTTTCCCATTGGTTGGAGTCAGGCCCATTTTGAACGATCCACCAATTCCTTTTCTGTTAGTCAGAATCGTTTGAACGCTGCCGATCTTCTTACCAAGAGGATCCTGATGTTTATTTCTGAGAACATTCCGTTTTCAAAACATAAGTATCGGGGTATCCCTGCGGCTAAGATAGTTCAGGCCGGGAAGCGAAGACGAGTGCAAATTGTCTTAGGTAGCCTTGGTTTTCTTGCTTTTGATATTTGCATATTTTTGACCGTAGTTTGTATGACCGATTTATGTTTCTTTTCCAGATACCATGGCCCCAAAGAAGCTCGCCGTAATGAAGGCGCTGGCGATGAGGAGTGTCGAGATATCTGGCGATGCTGAGGGGGTTGGTGTTCCACTTCCGACGTCTCCCCAGGCCGAGACTGTTGTTGGGACGGTTACTGCTGCTTCTCCGATAAATATTGTTATCCAGGAGGACCTTGCCTATGAGGCTATGGTCGATCTTGTTTCCAGTTCTCCTCCCCCGACTGCTCCCGATGTTGGTGCGGGTACCTCGGCGAAAAGGGTGCGCACCGAGGCAAGTGGCGAGCAGAGGCCAGAAAAAAGGAGTAAGACTTCGAGGAGACCGAAGCATAAGAGTAAGGCCGTACCCTTGGAGGAGGGTTTTTTGGAGCAGAATTACGCCCAATGGCGGGAGGATCCTGTCGGGGCGTCTGTTAAATTGTTGGCGAATTTGGCCGATGTTCATAGGATCGAAAAAGAGAAATACGAGCAGCGGGCTAAGGGTAAATGACATCATTTCTTTTTACATTCATAAAAACATCTCTTTCTTCATAAACTGATTTCCCTCATTTTTCGATTTTGCAGCTTCGTTGGAGCTCGAGAAGTCAAAAATAGTGAAGCTCGTGGAAGACGTGGCTTTAAAATCGAAAGAGCTTGCTCGAACAAAGCAAGAACTTCTGGTTCTGAAGGAAAGCCAAGGGGAGGTTGTACGTCGGGCGGAGTTTGCGGAGAATCGCGTCAAGGAGCTTGAAGAAAGGGAAAAAGTTTTGGAGGGGCAACTTGCCGAGGCCAACGAGAAGATCAAAGGTTTGGAGTTTCGTGTAGCTGGTTTGGAAGAGGATTTGAAGAAAGCATCTGAGGCACGGGTCGGTACGAGCAGCGATGCGGAGGCTCGAATTGCAGAGCTTGAGGCAGCCCTTCAGCAAAGCAGAAGAAATGCTAAAGAGGCTACGAAACTTGCAAATGAGGCTAGGAGGGAGGCTCGGGAAGCTGCTAACTCTGCAATTGAGCTGTACAAGGAGGGTTTTGAGTGCGCCCAGGAGCAAATTACTTTGGTCCATCCTTCTGTAATTTTGGATCGGTCGATTATTGACGCCGACCATGAGGTTGAAGGGGGTAAGATCTTTAAGATCGATGCTCAGACGCAGACGAAGAGTGTGATATTCCCGACCTCCACTGCCTGATGTTTTAATAGCGTTTCTTTTGCAGAAGTTCCTGGTGTATGCTTTTACTTATGTATTTTTTGTATAGATCCGGAACTTCTGTTTGGTCTAGCTGGAGATATTTGTAACCTCTTTTTGGAATATGCCTATAAGGCCTTTACGAGCTTTAATGAATGCTTTTCGAATTTCGCATGTCATGTATGTCGTTTTTGCGAGTTTTTAACGAGTGCTTTTTAAATTCTGCACGTCGCGTGTGACGTAAAAACGTCGGTAAACGAGGAACTCGATTTACCGGTTTGAACCTATAGGACAGTTTACTAGGACTCGGCCCAGATTTAACTCGCCCCATAGGGGTATCGGCAGCTGTGGCCGATGGTCGTTCGTAGGACGTTTCGATCCTTGAAGACCCGGTCTCTTTGAGATAGTTTGCCAAGACTCGGCTCGGATTTAACTGTTTTCTCAAAGAGTTTTTGACCTTGGGTGGTCGCTTTTGGGGAGATCATTTAAGATCGGTCCCAGTTGATTCCTGTTGGGGGGAATTAGGTCCCTTCATTCTGTTTGATGAAGATCAAGAATGTGTGGCGACTTGAAAAAACTTTTGAGAAGTATTGAAAGCGTTTGAAAGAAATGTCAAGCTTCTTATTAATAGCTTGTTTCGAGTTTACATAAGATCGGTGTGAGTGACTTCTTTCTAAGGATAATAACTTTTCAGTTTTGTTGCGTTCCAAGTTCTCTCAATCTTTCTTCCTTGGAGGGTCTCCAATTTAAAGGCTCCCGTGCCGGTTTTAGATAAAATTCGGTAGGGGCCTTCCCAGTTTGGGGCGAGCTTTCCTTGGGAGGCGTTTTTCTGACCGACGTCAGCCCTTCTGAGTACCAGATCGCCAGGATTGAAATCTCTGTGAACGACCTTGGTGTTGTATCTGGTTGCCACCTTTTGTTTGATGATCGCTTCTCGGAGCGAGGCTCGACCTCGGACTTCATCGATGAGGTCGAGTTCTTCTCTTAGGGCTTGATCGTTATTGCTTTGTGTTTTGGGATTTGCCGTTCTCCAACTAAGTTCGCCGATCTCGACGGGGATGACCGCCTCGCTGCCGTAGGAGAGCCTAAAAGGTGTTTCCCCAGTGGAGCTTTGGGGGGTCGTCCGGTATCCCCAGAGGACGTAAGGCAATTCTTCTACCCAATTTCCTTTAGCATCGTCCAAACGTCGTTTCAGCCCCTTCAGTATTACTTTGTTTGCAGCCTCTGCTTGACCGTTGGTTTGAGGGTGCTCTACTGAAGTGAAATGGTGTTTAATTTTAAGCTCGAACATTAGTTTGCGGAATCCCGTGTCTGTGAATTGCGTTCCGTTGTCTGTTACTACTACCTCGGGGATCCCGAACCTGCTCATAATGCTTTTTTTGAAGAATTTTATGCAGTTTTTTGCAGTGATGGTCGCCAGGGGTTCCGCTTCTATCCATTTACTGAAGTAGTCTACGGCGACGATCAAGAATTTGACTTGTCCTGGTGCTTTTGCGAAAGGTCCGAGCAAGTCCATTCCCCACCATGCGAAGGGCCATGTGGAGGATAAACTCGTGAGGTCTGTGGGGGGAGCCACGTGCATGTTGGCGTGGATTTGACATTTCTTGCATTTCTTCACGTGATCACTAGCATCGCCGATCATGCTCGGCCAGTAGTAGCCGGCTCGAAGGGTTTTTCGTGCTAAAGATCGAGCTCCCATGTGCTGGCCGCGGATTCCCTCATGAATTTCTGTTAACACATAGGCCGCTTCCTCTCCCTCGATGCATTTAATTAACGGGGAAGAGAGGCTTCGTTTATAGAGCGTCCCGTTGATGGCTGAAAAAGCCGAGGCTCTTCTCCTGATATATTTGGCGTCGTTTCTGTCTGGGGGTTCCGTTCCTGAGACGATGTACTCTAAAATTGGGGTTATCCAGCTGTCTGCCTCTTCAAGTACGTAGATGGTCGGGTTAAACAGCGGCTCGAGAGATACACTGGGATTGCGTAGTGTTTCTTGGATGGTCGTCCTTTGGTTACCTGGGGTTTTTGTGCTTGCGAGTTTGGCGAGGATATCAGCTCGTTGGTTTTCCGTTCTTGGGACATGAACTATCTCGCTTGCTTCAAATTTAGCTATTAGCGACCGTACCTGAAGTAGGTATTTTTGCAGGATCGGTTCTTTGGTCTCGTATTTGCTTTCGATCTGGGAGACCACCAAGAGAGAGTCGGTATGGAGTTTAATTTTTTGGACTTGGAGGTCAATTGCCAGGCGAAGTCCGGCAATGCAAGCTTCGTACTCTGCTTGGTTGTTCGAGGTGGGAAAACCGAATGTAAGGGAAACTTCGATGATGACCCCAGTCGGGCTTTCTAGCATAATCCCAGCGCCACTCCCTTTTGGATTTGAGGAACCATCGACGTAGAGGATCCATATGTCAGAGTCGGTGTTAGCAGGTGTCATCTCGGCGATGAAGTCCACCAAAACTTGTGCTTTAAGTGTAGTTCGAGCTTCATATTTGATACCGAACTCTGAGAGTTCTACGGCCCATTTGATCATCCTTCCAGCTAGATCGGGCCTGTGGAGTATCTGTCTGATTGGGTAGTTAGTGCGGACGATTACCTGGTGGGCGACGAAATAAGCTCGAAAACGTCGAGCTGCAACAATGAGGGCCAGGGCGATTTTCTCGATTTTCTGATAACGACTTTCAGCCCCGTGCAGAGCCTTGCTTGCGAAGTAGATGGGACTTTGCCCGGTTTCGAGTTCGCGTACTAGAACGGCAGCTAATGCCTCTTCCGAGACTGCTAGATATAAGTATAATGTTTCTCCTTCATTTGGGCGAGTTAAAATTGGAGGCTCGGAGAGAGATTTTTTAAGTTGCTTCAAAGCTTCGTCTTGCTCGGGTGTCCATTTGAAATCTCTTTCTTCTTTTTTGAGGATTTTGAAAAGTGGAAGAGATTTGAATGCTGCATTCGATATGAAACGAGATAGAGCAGCTATCATTCCATTGAGTTTTTGTACTTCTCTTTTGGACGTCGGAGTTCGCATTTCTGTGACGGATCGACATTTGTCTGGGTTTGCCTCGATACCTCGTTCTGTTAAGAAGAAACCTAAGAATTTCCCAGCTCGAACCCCGAAAGTGCATTTCTCTGGGTTTAATCTCATTCTGTTTTTTCGTACCTCAGAGAAAATTGCTTTCAGATCGCTTACATGGTCGGCATCACTTTTGCTTTTGGCGATCATATCGTCGAGGTAAACCTCTACGCTTTTACCGATCTGGTTTTGGAAAACTTTGTTCATCATTCTTTGATAAGTTGCTCCAGCGTTTTTTAAACCAAAGGGCATAACACGGTACGCGAAGTTTCCTCGGTCAGTGATGAAGGCGGTTTTTGCTTGATCTGGTGGAAACATGGCGATTTGGTTGTACCCGGAGTATGCGTCCATGAAAGATAACAACTGGAAACCGGAAGCGCTGTCGACCAAACGATCGATGCTGGGGACCGGAAAAGCGTCTTTTGGGCAAGCTTTATTAAGATCGGTGTAGTCGACACACATACGCCATTTTCCGTTAGACTTCTTCACCAGGACAGGGTTTGATAACCAAGTTGTGTATTTAACCTCAGAGATAAAGTTGGCTCGGATGAGGTCGTCTACTGCTAAGGCGGCAGCAATGGCTTTTTCTTTGCTTTGGGCCCGCTTTCTTTGGGCGATCCATTTTGCTTCTGGGTTTATTGCGAGCCGATGGCAGGCAATCTCTGGCGGGATCCCAGGCATGTCTTCGGCCGACCAAGCAAAGATGTCTTTGAAATCTTTAAGACATTGGGTTAATTCGGTCTTGATTTTTTCTGGAAGGTCGATCCCTATTTTGATTTTTTGGGAGGGGTCTGAACCGAGTTGTGTTTCGACGAACTTTCCATCAGGCTCTAGTCTTCTGATTTTGCGTTTGAGCTCTTTTGTTAGCTCGTCGACATCTATCTGTTTTTCGACCTCCGGACCGCAGTTGGTTCCTACGTTAGTGGCGGTGTTAACTTCAGTTGATCTTCCTTTTGGCATTTTGGGAGTTGCCAGTTCTTCCGAAGGGGGAACCCCTTCATGCTCCGAAGCTTTTCGTTCGTTCTTAGTCCATAGGAAAAAACACCTGGAGGCCGACTCTAAGTCAGAGTTTAAAGTGATAACTCTGTCGCAAAGAGAGTGGAACTTCATCTTTAAGTGAGTGGTGGATGTAACCGCCCCGAGCCTGCCGAGGGTCGGTCTTCCTATAATGCCGTTGTATATGGATTCACAAGGCAAGACGAGGAATTTGGTTCTGACGGTTCGGACCATTGGTTCGGTTCCGTAGGTAACCATTAGCTCCAGATGTCCAAGGGGTTTCGTTCGAGATCCGTTAAAACCGGACAAAGCCGTCCCTCTATAAGGGGTGAGTTCCTCTTTGCTGATCCCCATTTTGCTCAGAAGATCGATAAAGATGATGTCTGATGAGCTCCCCTGATCGACCAGGATTCTACGTACCTCTTTGTTGGCTATGATTGCTGATATCAAGAGAGGTACGTGTTTGTTAGCTTTTCCGTCAATAAGGTCGTTGTCACTAAAAGATAATGGAGGTCGATTAGTCACGACCGGGGTTGTCGACGTTGAAGCCACGCACAACAATTCCTTCCATTTTCTCTTCATGGATTTTCCCGATCCTTCATGATCGAATCCCCCAGTTATCATCATGATAACCGAGCGTTTTATATCCAGCTCTTCGCGGTCTGCGTCGATCACTTCTTTTCCTTTTGTCCTGAGGTTTTCATTCCTTTCTCTTCCGAGGTTGTCAGACCGTTCCCCCTCCCTTTTGACGTAAGAAGATAGTTTTCCCCGTTTTATTAAATCTTCTATGTCATCCTTTAGGGCGTTGCAATGGTTTGTGTCATGGCCATTGCTTCTGTGGTATCGGCAGTATTTGTTGGCCTTCTGCCCAGGTCGGCTAGGCAAAGACCTGGGAGGCTTGACGTCCCTGAATTCGACGTTCCAACATTCCCCTAGTAACTGGGCGTTGGAGACGTTGAGTTCGGTGTATACCTGGTGACGATTTTTCTTACCGATGTTCCACGAGTTTTTACGAGGGTCGATCTCGATGTGGCGTTTTGATGGTTCTGCATGTGACGAAGTTTTATCGACCTTTGAATTTTCTTCTTCGTTAATGAAGCACTGGGATAGTTCGAGGAATTCCTGGAGGGTGTTAGGTTCCCAGGTATTGATGTGTTTTCGGAACGAGCTTCCAGGTAACAGACCTTGGGCCATGAAGAAAATTCGAAAAGCGTCGTCTAACTGCCGAACCTGAAGAGCTTCAACGTTGAATCGCTCTATATATTCCCTCAGGGGTTCATTTACTTTCTGGACAATAGACGCTAGAACATTTTTGTTTTTGGGTTTGCTTTTGGAATGGGCAAAGTGCACCGAGAAGTGTTTTGCTAACTGGTCCCATGAGGAAATGGTATTCGACCTTAACGTTCGGAACCATTCGGAAGCCATTTTGTCTAGGGTTAAAGGGAATATTCGGCATTTCATTTCCATGGGTACATTTCGATACTGCATGGTCGTGTCAAATTGGTCTAGATGCCTGTCGGGGTCGCCCGTTCCGTCGTAAGTTTTCAAACCTCCAGGTGGTTTCTCGAGATACCGGGGAACCCGGAAGTTGTCAATCGATCTTGTGAAAGGACCTTTTCTCCCAGGTCGATTAGCCCGTGACAATGGTTGGCGTCCGTGATGGGGTTCAGGACGTCCGTATCGTCGTGTTTGATTGTTTTGAATGCTGTCACGGCTTCTCGATCGTCTCCTTGACGAGGTCGAGCCTTCAATTCGGCGAGCCGGAGGAGAACGAGAGCCATTCCCTCGGTGGCGGCGTGGAGGAGAGTGAGGATCATCAAGATCGTCGTATTGTCGAGCTGATGGAGAACGGAAATCACTCCCCTGGTGGCGGCGTGGCGGAGAATGAGGATTATCAAGATCGTCGTATTGGCGAGCTGGAGGAGAACGGGAACCATTCCCTCGGTGGCGGCGTGGCGGGGAGCGATGGCTGAGCTTTCTCCGAGGGGGTGATCGATGAAAAAGTCTCCTTCGAGTTGGGCGTCGTTCTTCCAGTGAGCTCTGCCCGGATGATTGTTGATCCAGGACGTTTCGATTTTGCAGCCTCGCTACTTCGGATTCGAGGTTGGCGAAACGATTGTGTCTTTCTTCACTTACCGCTTCTTGCCGAGCCAATAGCTGAACGAGTTGTTGAACCGCGTCAGTCAAAGTCGGGAGTAATTGGTGGGGAGGTGGCAAGCTCATCTCATCTGCGCCCGATTGAGCTCGGGAAGGTCCCGTGTTGGGATGTCGGCTTCGTGTTTGTGACGAATTCGTGAGTTCCTGGACGTGGCCTTCAGGGGTTCGCTGAGGGCCGAGGTCAGGCTCGGCCATGAGACGAGTTGGTATTGAGCGGCGTGTTGGTGCCATTTAATAGGTTCAAGGAGATGGTGAGAAAAATCGGGTACTGGTTCCTCCCACTGTGGTCGCCAATGTTCTGTACCGTGCTACCGATCGTGAGGATCGATATTATGCAGTTGGTAGATATTTTGTCCTTGATTCTATCATTGTCTTTAGGCTGAGAAGAAAGTCTTGTTCGACCGGGGACGTTCGACCTTGAGAGGCGATGTTAAGGTGTTCGATCTTGAAATGTTCGATCTTGGAGGGCGAGGTTGTACCTGCAATGATACTCCGACGCTTAAGTCAGTATTTGAGAGAATAAGTGTTTGGTTAGAAAAGTGCTTACCATTAATGAGCATTGAATGGGGTATTTATAGAGTTTGGATGAGTTTGTGTTGGCGTTTTTGGGCCGTCCGATCTTGCGGGCTGATCTTGGCCATTGAAGATTGGACTCTCTTGATTACAATTGGGCTTCTCATCAATTGGGCTTTTGGAGAAGAGGTGCAAATAGAAATTACTGTAATTACCATAACAAATATGATCAAAGAATACTGTTCCATCCCATAGGGAGAGTAAATGATATACCAGTTTTAAAGGGAAGAAGAGATGAGCATCTTAATAGAGACGTAGTAAAGTGTTGCAAGTTAGCAACAATCAGTTTGGCCGCCGGCTTTGTGGTGCCACCCTTTGTAACAACGGAGGACCTCACAATTTTTTTCTTGCTAACCAAACTAGCTAAACAAGTTCATAAATTTTAGAAATCTACGTGTGAACACAATTATTTTTCACCTTTTCACATTCATGTGTTTTTAGAGAGAGAGAGATCTGTCGGCATTTTCACTTTCTCTGTATTCGTTCAATTATTTTTTGTTATTACTACAGTAGGTGATTATTTCAGTAAGACAATTAATTATTTGTGTAAAACAAAGACAATTAATTATTACTGTATAGTAGATGTTGGGAATGCAGTAGATGTTGGGAATGGCTAATTTCCGGTGACTTTATAGTGCAGTAAAATCTCAACCATCTATTTATTGAGACAAATAGTGGGAGAGAAATAATTAAAAATTAAGATAGGTGGGTTGAATGGTGAGGATTTAGGATATGTTAGTTATTAATTAGAGATATCAAACATAAATGGTCAAACTAAAACATATTATACCACTTGAAGGACCAAACTGAAACATACCAAACATAAATGGTGACACATATTTGAAACATAAATGACCAAAATAGGAGTAAAAAGATAAATGATCAAACTGTAACAAAGGTCAAAGATAAAAGAACAAAAATACAATTTAGCCAATTATTTTTTCAGGGCGTGCAAAATTTAATTTTTATAGAAGATAAGTGCAAATTATATTTAAGGTGTGTGGTTGACCCCCTCAAGTAAGGATAGGTCCGCCACTGATTATGTGTCTAAAGTCCACAGACATCCCAAGGGGGCTATATATGAGTGAAATACTAACACTACAAAAAAAAACACCTATTAGCGACGGATTTTAGCGATGGAATCATGGTTCGTCGCTAAAAACATCATTAGCGATGGATTTTGGCACCTTTAGCGACGGAAAAGACTTTGGTTGTTTACGAGGTCTTTAACGACAGATTTTGGCAACTTTAGCGATGGATTTTACAAGGCGGGAAATTTAAAATTTTCGTTTCGAATTAGCGATGGAAATCCTTCGCTAATTAGCGACGAATTTCCCTCGCTAATCATGGAGAAATGTGTCACTCTGACTGTTGCAGATTATTGAAGACTGGGCCTTTTTTAGTGACGAATTTCCCTCACTAAATCCGTCGCTAAATGTTAATTTTTTTTTATAAACCCGAATTCTTTCATTTCTTGCTCTTCCACTTTCATTTCTTTTTCTTCTCCGTTTTCTTTTCCTCTTACCTCGCGAAAATCTCTCCCTTTTCACCACCACCACCACCACCACCATCATCTTCTCCCTTTTTCCTCTCTCACAAACCATCTCTCTCTCTCTCTCACGAACCATTTCTCTCTCTAACTGTCCCTCTCTTCCTTTTCAGCACCACCATCATCTTCTCCCTTTTTCTCTCTCACGAACCATCTCTCTCTCACGAACCATTTCTCTCTCTAACCGTCCCCCTCTTCCTTTTCACCACCACCACCACCACAACCTCACTCTCTCTCTCTCTCATATTACTAGCATCTCTCTCCCTCTTCACCACCACCACAACCACACTCTCTCTCTCTCTCTCTCACTGGAGCTCTCCCTTCACTACCACTGAGCAACCACAACCGGAATCAGATGATGCCAATCCACAAATTCATGTTGTTAAATTGGTGGCCAACCTAGCAGCAGAAGGTTGAAGCCTTATTAAGGAATTCTGGACATTTATTTTTCTCAATGCTAAAAGAATTATGGACTACCAAAGGCTGCCTGAACTACTAAAACTAGTAACATGGGAAACATTTTTTTTTTAAAAAAAAAAACTAGGTTAGCGACGGATTTAGTGAGGGATTTCCCTCGCTAATAAGCGAGGGATTTCCCTCGCTAATTAGTGATGGATTTAGTGAGGGATTTTCGTCGCTAAATCTGTCGCAAAACATTAGCGTCAAGGTTTTTAACGACTGATTTCGTTTGTCGCTAATTTCGTCGTTAAAAGAGATTAACAGCAGTTAGCGAGGGAAAATTCCGTCGCTAATCCACTATTTTTTTTGTAGTGTAACTTTTAGTAATTTAGTTTGATTGATACACATATTAGGACTTATTTAGTAATTCCACATTCAACAACTATCTAAACGTTACAAATCAATAAAAAAAATCTTTCATAAAAAAAATATCAATACAAAGAATTCTTGAATGTATATGTTAACATTAATCACATTAGAATGAACTTACTTTTAAAACATTAGTCCAGCCAAAATTAATTTTCGTTACCAATCAATCAAACACACACTTGTCTTGCCCACTTAACAACCTTTGAGCTAACCTTATCAACTAAAAAGCTTAATATGTGGAGAGTATAGGTGGGTCGTGTCTTGTTGATCATAATGCATGGATATGTCTAGTGGGTAGAGGAATTCGTGACCCTTCATGGGACCATGTGGTTGAAGTTATAACATGTCAATATGCATTTTCACTAATCATTATACACTCGCTTGCATGTGGGTCATCAAGTCAGTGTTAGTAGTAAAGTAATATAATCTAGCTTGGGTAATCTTCTCACAATAAGCTTCAGTTTATGGGAGCTCATAGTATGTTGGCAATCATATTAGTGCTCGTGAGTCGTGATCACTCAGTTTTTGTAAATTAATGCTAGGATATTTTCTCTTAATAAATTAATGCTACTTAACTTGTATTTATAAATAGGGATGTTGACATTCAAACCAATTTAAAATAAAACTACAAACCGATCAAAAAAACAAAAAATACAAAAAACCACTATAAGACATTCGCATATCACCGGTGAACATTTTCCAGAAGACATAAAAATGTCGCTAATTTCGATAGCTCTGACTAGCAGAACGATATTGGTTGTCTGGTGTTGACGTTACCAGCGGCCACATTCGACGGTAATTTTCGGCGATGTGTTTTTAGCGGCCAAAGTCACCGGTTGTTTCCGTCAAAATTTTTCTGACGACCATAACCATTAGTAATAGAAAAATTTCGGCGATCATATTTAGTCATATTCCCACCTGTTTATCTTGAAGTAAACTGACGTTTTTTATATTTGCTTAAGCGCTTTGTTTTTTATTGAGCATTTTGGTTTGACAGGGAGTCACTAGTGGAAAAAATGCATTTTATAACTGTCATTCATATCGGTTAAAAACGGCCTGATGTTAAAACTGACGCGCTGGCAGTTTTGTAATTAAAATTACAATTTTTATATCGGTTGCCACATGAACCGATATAGAAACAAAATCTTTGCATTTTTCATATCGGTTCCATTCCATAACCGTTATAGAAAATTCTAATTTGCATTTTCCATATCGGGTCACATATTCACCCGTTATAGAAAATGCATTCTGATCATTCATCTTCATCGAGACCCCTCATTTTCCCTCACACTCTTTCTCTCTCATTTCAGTCTCCCTCTCTCACTCTCTCCGTCAAAACCGTCATCAGCTCGACGACGCCGCCCCACCACCCACCACCGAACACCACCGTTCCTCCTTCACTTCTCTTCTCCTTCTCTTCCACTGCGTCTCTCCCTCTCACTGCGTTGACGAAATCGCGCGGAGATCCACCGTTGCCACCGGTGCAAGACGAAGAAGAAGAGAGAAAGCAGCATGGTTTCAACGAGACGGAACAACAGATCTTTCTCCTCCCCAAACAACGCCAAAAGATCTTCCTCTCCCGAAGACAAACCTCCTTCCCCTTCTACCAAACGCCAAATTAAAAGGTTCTTCCTTTGCCAACCATATCCCAATCCGTAACGCTTCCTTTTACACTTTCTCTCTCTTCATCGCCTTTCTGCGATTTTCCTCTGATTCCTTCTATTTTTTTCTAGGTCGACAATGGTGCTGCCGCCTCGGAGAAACTGACGTCCTCTGCGGAGAATTCCAAGGAAATGCGCACTCCAGAGCCTCCCGCTGTTAACAATTTGGCAAGTGTACCAAATTCGTTGCAAGTAATAATTTAAACGGTAAGTACCGGTCGTATCCACAGGGATTGCGTTTTATTATCAATTAGGCAAGTTTATTAATTCTTAGCGGTAGAAACGAAAAGATAATATTTTTTGGAATTTGTAAATTAAATGCAAGATAGTGTTTGAAAATAAAGCAAGATACAAGCGATTAAGGATTGATTCATCTTCCCTACGCTATCCTATGACCTTCAGCTAATTACAGATTAGTTGTTTGAACTACCAGATTCAATTCACTATGATAGGTTAAGAGCAATTCCTTGCCTCAGAACCCCTTTTACCTAATCGAGTTACCCTAATTCCTTAGGTGAATCATGTCAATCGGTAAAGCAATAAACTCAAGAAATAAAGAATTCATGCATCCAACCCCATATTCCTATGGTGATCACAAGTACATGATCTAATACCCCATATCCAGCATGCAACCCATATTCCTATGCAGTCACATAACCTAGATCATTATAATTATCATATGTAACTATAAAGCATTAAACTCAGAGGCATAGACTTATGATAATTCAAACTACTAATTGTATTAACCATAACAAAGCATTCATAGGATAGTTTTGGGAAGAGTCATCTCTCCCTAATCAAAAGAAACTAAGTAGACAACATCATAAGAGTAAAAATCAAGAGTAGGAGAAGATTACACAAGTAAGGATCCATTAGAACCTTCAAACCCTTGTTCCCAAGGTGAAGGAAGGCCTCCAAATTCGCCCCCAGCTGCTGCTCCAAACCCTAGCACTGCTCTCCAGACGAAGTCCCTGAACAATTCGCTGAAAACTGATATTTAACCTAACTTTCTGAAGTCCATCGCGACGCGGCCCGTAGCCATCGTGACGCGATATTGCACAGAATCAACAATCCTCCTGTTTTATGCTTCCTTCGCGACGCGAACCCTCCTGGTCGCGACGCGAAATTGCTCAGAAACTCAAATCTTCCCAATTGTGCTGCATCTCCGGGCAGGTGTCTGGTTCGCCGAATGATAACACACAAATTGGAGGTCTTCAAGTACAATTTAGCTCCAAAAGTGAAGGAATTGCTTACAACTGGACTTCCTACTACAATTATCTAAAACTATGCCAAATCCCTTAACGATTGACTGAAATAAACTTAAATGACTAACAAATTGGTTGCAAACTGAATAAAAATATACATATGATGAGGACTCATCACAACCCCAAACTTGAACTTTTGCTTGTCCTCAAGCAATCACTCCATTCATTGTGGCAATTTGACATTCAGCTTTTACATAATTCACAGGCCAATAGATCATTCAGCACATCAGAAAGTATCATCCAACATAATATAGTGACAAAACAATTGAATTGGAAAACACAAGATCATAAGCAGGCAAGCAATCTCAAGTCCTCTCTTTTTCACACATCTCACTACTGTTTCGCTCTTTGAGGTGTTTTAGGTGTTTCACTCAATTCACAGTACCTGCATCATTGTTTCATAGGCTTGAACAAGTACTATACCAATCAATACACATGAATTTCACACACACTATTTGAGGACTTTGAAGGTTATAATGGGGCTTAGGTAAGGGTGGTTAAAATTTGGATAAGTAGGTTAAAACTTGGAGTTAGGCCTACCTCTCACTTGTCAATTTTTAACATTCTCACTCACTTACCATTTTCCCAAAGCATTTCACAAGAGAAGGAATTTCATACAATATATATATATATTTTATAGCATCGCGACGCGAAGGCATGCTGTCGCGACGCGAAAATAGACAGAACCCAGAACTGAAACATTTTGCTTTTCTTTTCTTTTTTTTTTCTTTGTATGTTCCATTCTCTTGTATACCACCCCAAACTTAGATTGTTGCTATTCCATGAGCAACCCCAAACTTAGAATTTTTCCCCACCCTCATGCTTTTGTCTACCTAACTCCAAGTTAAGAAAACTAGGCAATGATATGTAGAAAAAAAAATACAAAAACAACAAAATGGCTCAGAGGGGCTAGCGAAGGATAAACATTAATGGGTTGGCTTGAAAGGCTCAGGGGTGCCAAAAATTTGCCTCAGTGTGTGTATAAATCACATGTATGACAGTTAAGTACAAACTCAAGTTCTGCAGACTAATACAGGCAATGAATAATCACACAATGAATATAGGAAGTGTTTGGGCTCAAACCTCACAGCTGGGATAAGAGATGAACTTTTGAGAGCTTGCCCAAAGATGATCCAGGTCTTCCTCAACCTTTGACTTGGCCACTGACATTATCTGATGAAAAAAATCTGAAATGGAAGAAATCACATGGTAGCTGCAAAAATGTTAGACTGAACAACCACCACAGTGAACTAGTTCAAAATTGTGGTGCATCATCGTCAATGTAAAAGTTAGACAGCAGTACAACCAGAATGCAAAACAAACTGAAAAAAAAAAGGGAATGAAAAATAAAGACTCAAAACAGTAAATAGTGAACCAATGGGTTGTCTCCCACCAAGCGCTTCTTTAACGTCACTAGCTTGACGTTTGTCATCCCACTATTAAGGTGGCTGATATGACACAAAGAACACATCATCCTTCTTCTTTCGCTTCTGAGGCAGGAACATCATGAATTTGAAACATAGTTGTAGATGCTTCCATACCCTTTTAAGGTGAAGGGTGACGAATAAGGCATAGAAAGAGTCTAAGTATATGTCAATCTCCTCACTTCTATCCTCCTTGCTACTTGGAAGAATAATAGGAACCATGATTTGTTGGTTTTTTTCTTGTTGGGTTTTCACCCCTTCCCCACATTGGGAGCTTTGATCTTCCCTCCAAACTACATGCTCCTCCATTTCAATATTTTCTTCTTCCTCATCTTCCTTATCCTCCCCAGATTCTTCTTTTGTTGGGGCTTGTTCTTCTTGTTCCTCATTGGTAGTGCATAACCATGGGTAATTTTCTGATATAGTTACCCACTCATCCTCACAGTTGCACTCCACAAGATACTCCCCACAAGAATCGCAAAAGGTGCGTGTCACACATTTTCCATTCAAGTGGGGTTCTTCACAAAAATTACCGCTAAGTGAGGGTGGCGAGGACTCTATCATCACTTGCTCTTGAGGTTGGAAGAGGGTCTCGGACATTCGCATAAACTCGGACAAAGCATCTTCCAACCGAGAAGCTTGCTCTTTAGGCTGGAAGATAGTCTCAGTCATTTGCCTAAACTGGGCCAAAGCATCTTCCAACCGAGAAGTGGATTCCATGATTTTTTTTTTTCGGGACAAACAGCAATTCTTTCGAACTTTGCCCCTGCTACACAGTTCACTGAAACACCTCAACAAACCGTTAACAAGTCCAACACACTAACTAAGTATCTAAATAAATAAAAAAAATAAATAAATACTAAAATAAAATAAAACAAAATAAAACAACTAAGAATTAACTCACTTGCCTTAATGACAATGAAATCAACAATTCCCGACAACGGCGCCAAAAACTTGTTAACAATTTGGCAAGTGTACCAAATTCGTTGCAAGTAATAATTTAAACGGTAAGTACCGGTCGTATCCACAGGGATTGCGTTTTATTATCAATTAGGCAAGTTTATTAATTCTTAGCGGTAGAAACGAAAAGATAATATTTTTGGGAATTTGTAAATTAAATGCAAGATAGTGTTTGAAAATAAAGCAAGATACAAGCGATTAAGGATTGATTCATCTTCCCTACGCTATCCTATGACCTTCAGCTAATTACAGATTAGTTGTTTGAACTACCAGATTCAATTCACTATGATAGGTTAAGAGCAATTCCTTGCCTCAGAACCCCTTTTACCTAATCGAGTTACCCTAATTCCTTAGGTGAATCATGCCAATCGGTAAAGCAATAAACTCAAGAAATAAAGAATTCATGCATCCAACCCCATATTCCTATGGTGATCACAAGTACATGATCTAATACCCCATATCCAGCATGCAACCCATATTCCTATGCAGTCACATAACCTAGATCATTATAATTATCATATGTAACTATAAAGCATTAAACTCAGAGGCATAGACTTATGATAATTCAAACTACTAATTGTATTAACCATAACAAAGCATTCATAGGATAGTTTTGGGAAGAGCCATCTCTCCCTAATCAAAAGAAACTAAGTAGACAACATCATAAGAGTAAAAATCAAGAGTAGGAGAAGATTACATAAGTAAGGATCCATTAGAACCTTCAAACCCTTGTTCCCAAGGTGAAGGAAGGCCTCCAAATTCGCCCCCAGCTGCTGCTCCAAACCCTAGCACTGCTCTCCAGACGAAGTCCCTGAACAATTCGCTGAAAACTGATATTTAACCTAACTTTCTGAAGTCCATCGCGACGCGGCCCGTAACCATCGCGACGCGATATTGCACAGAATCAACAATTCTCCTGTTTTATGCTTCCTTCGCGACGCGAACCCTCCTGGTCGCGACGCGAAATTGCTCAGAAACTCAAATCTTCCCAATTGTGCTGCATCTCCGGGCAAGTGTCTGGTTCGCCGAATGATAACACACAAATTGGAGGTCTTCAAGTACAATTTAGCTCCAAAAGTGAAGGAATTGCTTACAACAGGACTTCCTACTACAATTATCTAAAACTATGCCAAATCCCTTAACGATTGACTGAAATAAACTTAAATGACTAACAAATTGGTTGCAAACTGAATAAAAATATACATATGATGAGGACTCATCACCCGCCGATCCCGGAGAATGCGGTCATACCGATGCTCAGATCGATGGAGCTGTCGCCGCTCTTTGCCAGTCACACTTATCAATCTTCTGGTTACCTTAATATTTATTTACTTAATTATTTATTTGCTTGATAACCGTGAAGGTTCTTCGCCGACTCTGGTGACTGATAAACCTAGGGCTTCGTTCTCTTCGTGGAGCATATATCAGAAACAAAACCCAAATGTTGAGGCTTCAGCTCCATGGTGTAGGCTCCTCTCCCAGTCTGCACGGGTAATTCATTTCTAAGTGAAAAGAACATGAATTCATATCTGATTGATCGTATTAGTATCCTAATTTTGAAGTGTACATGGATTTTCACGTGTTTATAATTTCTTTACTTGAAATGTCTATTATTACTGCATAATCTAAATGTTGCCATTTGCACATCCAATTTCACTATTGGCTCTAGCAGAAATTGCACTTTTCCAATAAAGGATCATACTATAAGTGGAAATTTATGCAAAATCAAACACACCCAGGTATTTCTCAGGACTAATGTAAGATTTAGTGACAGGTTTTGGAAGGTCGTGACTGTGGTATGGTTAGGCTTTTCCAAGCATACACGTCAGCAGTTGTTACTCAATCATTTTATCTTGTTACAAGTTGACATTTGACATAAGATTTTGTATAAAACCTGCGTGGAGGTGTGTGCTTGGTTGCCTTCTTTCCTTTCTTTTCGTTCTAGTTGTTTGAGGTGAATATCTTAGATATGTTGTGCAGTATGATTACTGTTGTTTATCGAAATGATCAGTGCGAGGGAAGTGCTATGGTTGTGCTAGAAAGTACGGGTAGCAAAGGATCTGTGCTAGTAAATGCGACACTCGTCAAGAAGAATACCAGCTGCATGCTTAACTCTGTATACATTCAATATACATGTGATATGCCTTTATTTGTTTTTTGTTCTTTCTTTTAAGCAAGAAGAGAGGTTGATGTTGGTGGCCATTTTGTTTTTGTTATCATTATCATTTGGCCTGGTTCTGTGAGGAAGAGGCTATTGAATCACTCTCAGCTAAAGTACATTACTTACTCTTTCATCCTACTATTTCAACTGTTATTATTATCAAGAGAAGAAATGTAGCTCTCTTTTATTTGTGTTTGATAAAATTTGGTGTGTGGTAACAACTCAAGCTTTATGGGAAGAGAGGGGTGTATAAAGATATACAAAATTGCAGGAACAAGGTGGAGAGCGATTAGAAGAGTATGAAAATGTTGACAATGCTATCACAGAGTTTGTTAGGCTCTTTGAGGAAATAACAGGAAATGATTTTGAATCATGGGAAAGAGAGAAGAAGTTTCAGAAGAAGCCTTTGAAGTTTTACCCTATTGACACTGTACATAAATATATTCCCTCCCTCAAATGATTAATGATTTATCCATGCCATTTATCTTTTAGCTTTATGTCATTGAATAGGATGTTGGAGTTGAAGTTAGACATGGGGCACTGGGTCTTAGGCAGTTGGGGATAGCAGCCACACACCTTAAACTTGAGCCTATGATTAATGATTAATGATTTATTCATTCTTCTATGCTTCCAACTTCCTTTTGTATTGGACTGAATGAAAACTCGTTCTTAATTTACTCAAGTCATACAAATTACAATTTTTTTTGGCTTTGGCTGTATTACTTGTCTAGAATCAGTCTGAGGAATTTGTATATGCCTACTACATGGTTCGAACATTTTCGTACATAATCAGTCAAGGGAGTATCTTCTGTATTTCTGTTGCATATGTGGTGAGATTTTTCTCCTAGCTAACTGAATATAACAAAGGATTTGGAAAATATTTTAATGATACTTGTATTTGTTTTTGTTTTTCATTTTTTGTTATGACATCTTACAACAGGAGCTACCCAAGGATAAGTGGTTTTGTTGTGATGACTGCAACCGAATATATGTGGCTCTACAGAATTCTGCTTCCACTGGAGCAGATATTATACCATCTTCCTTGTCTGAATTAATAATCAGGAAGCACGAGGAGAGGGGATTATGTACGTATGGAGGCATGAATGATATTCAGTGGAGAATTTTAAGTGGAAAAAGTCATTATCCAGAATTCCAGAGCATTTACCGTTACTTTCACGGGATGCTGCAATTTTTCGAGTGAGTATTTGTTGCTTCTATATTGCTTATGTTGGTTGCAGGGAAAGGGGCTTTTCTTGTCTGTTAGGTCGTTGACGAGTTTTAGGCTGAGACTTTTAACTCTTGTGAAATATATGCACTTACGCAGAAATGCATTTTGGAAATGCCTTTCTACTCTAGTATTCTATCTTTTCTGCATTCTCTTTAACGTGTGTAATTCTATTTCTGTTGTAAACATGTTTTGCCATCAATAAAAGTCAGCTTCTACAATTAAACTGTATTTTGGTACCAATTTCTAACAGTTTTCTGTGGCTGTCTTGTGTTATCATTTATGTATTTTTTGCTTTGTTTTAACTACATTTCTTTTTTTGCTCTGGTAATGTTTTGGCAGGAGTGTTTTGATCCCATTGTTGCACTATCTGGTCGTGACCTGATTCCTGTTATGGTCTCTGGGTAAGCAATTATGATTTATTTTACTATTTGTTGGCTGTGGTTGATCCTTGCCCCTATAGCCTTTTATTGTTGTACTTCCAGTTTCCAAGTGATTGCTTATTGTGCCATGAATTGTGAAAAGTATAGTAACAAACTAACAATGGCTAGCTGTTAAGGGGAAGAACCAAGCCACGAATTTTTTTTACCACGTCGGTAATTGAGGAATAAACTTTGAGTATTTTAACGTTTAAGCTTTTTTCGAACACTAAAATACTCCAAAACATGCTTGTTATTGAGACACAATTTTTGCATATTTGAATAGTTGATTTTTATGCAAACACAAAAACATCCGAAACCACACTACTTAACATCGTATTTTACATATTTTGTTATGAAATTATTTTTATTCACCGAACCGGTTACTAAGGAACAAAATTTGCGTATTTGAACGGTTAAACATTGCACTTTACGTACTTGAACACACTTTGCTTATTTGAACAATTAATTTTTTTTTTCAGACTCTAAAGTATCTCAAAACACGCTGCCTAACATTGCACTTTAGATAAAATATGGAAAAAAAGGAGGGATGAGGGATTAAAAGGGGAGCGGAGGGATTAAAAAAAGAAAAAAAAGAGGGGGTGAGGGGGGGGGGGGGGTAGGGGGCTTGGCACCAAAACCAGTGGGAGGGCCCACCCAGAGACTAGCCAAAGTTTATATTTTTAAGATGATCCAAATACATAGAAAGAAAATAATGGAGGGAAATGATGTCATATTTATATACCAAAAAACTTCAACTATATAATTTAAGAAAAGTAACCACTAGTTAATTTACTAAAACAACCCTCACAAAAAAAATTAACAAAACATCAGCTGAGAGATAATTTCGTAACTGACAAAAAAAATTAAAAGGTCGAGAGAGAGAGAGAGAGAGAGAGAGAGAGAGAGAGAGGTGTCAGAAAAAAAACAGAAACTGTAAAAGCGCTGACGCACTGATACAGGAAAAACAATAGAGACAAACTGTAAAAGTGCTGATGAGCAAAAAAACAAAGACAAAAGCTGTCGTTGATGCTGACGCACTGGCGAGGTAATTTCGTAACAGACAAAAAAATAAATAAATAATCTTTTTAAAAGGTGAAGAGGAAGAGAGACAAAAAGTGTCAGAAAAAAACAGAAACTGTAAAAGCGCTGACGCGATGACACAGAAAAAAAGAAGAGAGACAGAAACTGTAAAAGCACCGGCGCGCAAAAAAAGGACAAAAGTTTCCGCTGATGCTGATGCTGCACGCTGACGCTAACACGAGGAGAGAGAAAAAAATTCAATTCTTTATTATAATCTACTAGAACTAGTAAAATCAATCAATTTAACCACTAGCAAAAATCTCAATTTAACTTTTTAGTCTCTTAGAAAAAAAAGGAAAAAACTTAATTACTATTTAAACTACTGATTAACATTTTACAGAATTTCTACTCTTTAAAAGGTGAAGAGAGAGAGAGAGAGAGAGAGATTAGCTGAGGGGTAATTTGGTAACTGGCAAAAAAATTTAAGAAAACATCAGCTGAGGGGTAATTTCGTAACTGATAAAAAAATAACCTTTTTAAAAGGTGGAGAGAGAGAGAGAGAGAGAGAGGGGTGTAAAAAAACAGAAAATGTGAAAGTGTTGATGCACTAGTACATAAAATAAAAGAGGGACAGAAACCGTAAAAGCACTGACGTGCAAAAAAAGAAGACAAAAGTTGACATGATGACGTGTCAGCTGACGTATAATTTCGTAAAAGACAAATAAAATAATTAAATAATATTTTTAAGTACTGACATAGAAAAATGAAGAGAGACAGAAAGAGGTGACAGAAAAAAATAGAAATTATAAAAGCACTGACATAGAAAAATGAAGAGAGACCGAAACTGTAAAAGTACTGAAGCGAAAAAAAAGGACAAAAGTTGTCGTTGGCGTGCTGAGAGAGAAAAAAAAATTCTACTATTTATTATATTCTACTAAAACTAGTCAATTTAACCACTAGCAAAAATGTCAATTTAACTTTTTAGTCTCTTAGAAAAATAAAGTAGAAAACTTTATGTTTAAATATGTTTTTCGTCCGTGCAAATATAGTTGTTTTTCAAATAAGTCACTACAATTTTTTTTAAATAAGTCCCTACAAAATATTTTTGTTTTAAATATGTCCTTCTGTTAACCCTCAGTTAGCCATCTGCTGATGTGGCTAACAGAAATCTAATGTGTTATTTATTTTCGTTTTAATTTATACTAAACACCTACCTGGCATGCCACCTATCGCATGACATCACACCACACCTTCTTCCACTTTCCCCACTTTCTCCCCACCGATTCATTTCACTCTCTCTGAAACAAAAGCACCATGTCTTGCTTGCATGAGATCGAGCCTTCCTTTGTTCAATATACGAGCCTTTCTCTTCTCTTCTCCTTAGTGACCCACTCCTATTTCACTTCAAAAAAATGCTGACAGTTCTTCACCCCACTTGCTGAATCCGGGTCGCTAGGGACCCAAATTTTCGACCTAGTTCGTTCTCGCGCTACTGTCAATAAAATGCTACGAGATTTAACTGTTTTGATCCTAAGATGAATTCTAAGAGAAACCCCATGTTAATTTTAAGAACCATTCTTCTGTTTATCAGAAATTTTGGATCTAATTAAAAAACGATTATATGAACTTCAATGGAGGACCACGCAAAAGTTATCATTCAAAGATTAGGGAACCAAATTTGTACAGAAGAATATATGCTAAGTGAAAATCTCAAGCAAATGCATATCAGAAATTTTAGGTAACCACTCCCTCCTAGAAATTTCAATTACCACTCCCCACTCGTTCATCCACGTGTTGTTAGCTATTCGATTCTTGAGGGTTTCCGTCTCTGGTTTTCCTTCTCTAGTTGTACAACCCATGCACAAAATTTTTTAGGAAGAAAGTTGAAGCTGTTGGTGTAGAATATGAAACTGTGGTGCAAATAGAAGAAAAATAGGCCCAAGAATGTTAGAAACAAAACTGACCTACTTGTTCTCACTACAGGTTACTGTGCACTTGGGTCCAATGGGTCAATACCCGACCCAATGCAAATACAGAGAGGCAAGATAAACAACTAAACCCTAGTTGTTCTTTCTATTCGGTGAGATTCTTTCTCTCTCTATTCTTTCTTTTCTCTTCCTTCTTTCTACGAAATACAAACCCTAAGTTCTTCTTGGTCTTCAATTGCAGGTTGCAGAGTTTCAATCAAGCAATCTGAGACACGGCAACTGAGAGAACAAGATGGTGATGATGATCTGGTGGTAATGGTTACGAGACCCAGCATTATGTGAAGGATAATCGTGAGAGAAGAGAACGAAGCAACGGTTATGAAGCTAGAAGAAAAAGTGAGGATGCAAGGGAACTGTAAAAAACTCTGTAGTTTTTTTCTTCTTGCTATTCAAATCATATATTCTGTACATACATGTATGACCCTTTTATAGTACATTTAGGGTTTGTTGATCTGGGTTAGTTACTCTAACAACCTAGCTATTTTGCTAAGCAGCTTTCCTAACAAACTTATAACCGATTTGGTTTTTCTTTCAAACGGTCACTTTTGACCTTTACAAAAACCTAGTTTTTACAATCAGCTATTGTTTAGGGTTCTTTTACAATTTAAACCCTAAAAATCTAAAGTAAAATCAACAGAATTACAAGTCAATACTCCTCCTTCATAAACTGTTCTCCTTTGACTGCCTTAGTGAGTATGTCTGCCTATTGCTCCTTTGTAGGACAGTAGTCTAGTTGTAGCTTCAGCTTGTTCACCTGGTCTCTTAGGTAGTGAAAACGAGTCTTTATGTGTTTGCTTTTCCCATGAGAGATGGGATTCTTTGCTAGGTTGATTGCTGACTTGTTATCAATCAGTAGTTTGATTGGTTGTTTTTCCTTAGCAGTAGTTCTTCCAATAGA
The DNA here is from genome assembly GCA_039519185.1 of Astragalus membranaceus. Lineage (NCBI taxonomy): Eukaryota > Viridiplantae > Streptophyta > Magnoliopsida > Fabales > Fabaceae > Astragalus > Astragalus membranaceus. The sequence continues at coordinate 166,575,993 of CM076849.1, forward strand.
GAATCAAACCAGTTAGCTTGGCAAGCAGCAGATGAGCCTGCTACATATTCAGCCTCACAACTTGATAATGCCACTACACTTTGTTTCTTGGAGCTCCATGAGATTGGGGCTCCATTAAACTTGAACAAATACCCACTTGTGCTTCTCCTGTCAGCCTTATTCCCACACCAGTCTGAATCAGAATATCCAATCAATTCTGATCCTTTACTTCTCTATCCCTTAGGAAATAGTATGCCATAGTGTAGAGTACCTTTGATGTACCTTAGAACTCTCTTTGCAGCAAGCAAATGAGGCTTCAAAGGTTTTTTCAAGTGTCTGCTCACTAAACCAGTAGCATAACAAATATCTGGCCTAGTGTGACATAGGTACCTTAGTGAGCCAATAATGCCTCTATACATTGTAGGATCAACTTCCTCATGCTCTTCTTCAATGATATGCACACTGCCATCTGCAGGAGTGCTTGCTGGATTACAATCCAGCATATTGAACCTCTTTAGGATGTCTTTAGCATACTTAGATTGATGTAGTATCAGTCCTTGTTCTGTGTAAGCAAGTTCCAGCCCTAGGAAGTAGGATAATCTGCCCAGATCAGTCATCTCAAACTCTGACTGCATCTGTTGCTTGAATCCAGAAATTTCAGCCCTGTTGCTTCCTGTAACAAGTAAATCATCAACATATAGGCACACAATAAGCAGATCAGAATCTTTCTTCTGCCTTATATAGAGCCCATATTCAAATGTACACCTTTTAAAGCCTAGGTCTAAGAAGAATTTGTCAATTCTCTTATTCCAAGCTCTAGGTGCTTGCTTCAGCCCATATAAGGCCTTATTCAACTTGTATACCCTATCCTCCTTGCCCTTGGCTTCAAAACCAGGTTGCTGGTCCACATAGACTGTTTCTTCTAATGGCCCATTAAGAAAGGCAGATTTCACATCCAGGTGAAACAATGGCCAAGCTCTGCTGCAAGCAAGAGCAATCACCAATCTGATTGTTTCATGCCTAGCAACAGGAGAGAAAACTTTTGTGAAATCAAAACCTTCCCTTTGTTGGAAGCCTTTGGCCACTAACCTGGTCTTGTGCTTCACTATCTTGCCTTCTGGATTGAGTTTCAGCTTGAATACCCACTTCACAGCTATAGATTTCTGACCTTGTGGTAACTTGGTCAACTTCCAAGTATCATTCTTTTCAATGGACTTTAGCTCCTCTACCATTGCACCCTTCCAAGCCTCATCATCTAAGGCTTCTTTGACATTAACTGGCTCTCCATCAGCCAGTATTGCAAACTCCACTAAATCACCTTCATTGGTGATTTCAGCATCATTATTCACCTCATAATCATCAAATCTTCTAGGCATCTGTCTATGCCTTTGAGGTCTAGGTTCTGCCACCTCCTCAGCTTGTTCCTCTTCACTGTCATCACTACTAGGAACATTTACAGGTTCTGTCCCCTCCTCAATAGGTTCCAAATTCACTGTCACAGAGGGTTGAGAGCTGATTGGGTTTAATTTTTGCCAATCCCAGCTTTCATCCTCCAATACAACAACATCTGTATTAATTTCAACCTTATCATTAGTAGGATTATACAACCTATAAGCACCAGTAGGATGATAACCAACTAAGATAAGAGGTTTACTCTTGTCTTCAAGTTTCTTTCTAGTAGCATCAGGAATGTGTCCATAGCATAAAGAACCAAACACCCTTAGATGAGATACACTAGGATTTTTTCCTAGCCAAACTTCCTCAGGCACCTTCCCATTCAGATTCTTAGTAGGACATTTATTCAACAAGTAAGTGGTTGTCATCATAGCTTCACCCCATAGTTTATGAGGCAACTGTTTCTGTTTTAGCATACTCCTGGCCATATCCAATATGCTTCTGTTTCTCCTTTCTGCCAAGCCATTGTGCTGTGGTGTATAAGGAGATGTCACTTCATGAATGATTCCTTCCTTAGAACAAAATTTCTCAAAATCATTTGAGGTATATTCACCTCCACCATCAGTCCTTAGAATCTTGATTGTCTTACCACTCTGCTTTTCAGCCATTGCCTTGAATCTCTTGAAAACTTCAAGAGCATTACTCTTTGCCTTGATTAGATACATCCAAAGCATCCTTGAGTACTCATCCACAAAAGTGATGAAGCACTTGTTGCCTCCAGCAGATTGTACCTCAAAAGGACCACAAATATCAGAATGTAAGACACCTAGCACATCCTTAGCTCTTCCTTTTAGGTCTGATTTAAACTTTAACCTAGGTTGTTACCAACTAGACATACAGTACAAGTTTTTTCTGGTAAAACAGTCCTAGGCATGCCACAAACTAGTTCCCTAGCATTCAATAGAGATAGACTTCTAAAATTTAGTTGTCCATACCTTTGATGCCAAAGGAAACTTTCTGAATCAGCTATTGTTGCATTGCGGCATTCTGCTTTTGCAACTTCTAGGATGGTTCTGAATGTTCTGTTCTTAGATAGTGGTGAGGATAGGACCAATTTCTCCCTTTTGTCATAGAGCTTCAGCTTGTTGTCCTTGATTGTCACTGAAAAGCCCTTTTCAACTAGCTGTCCAACACTAATGAGATTGCTTCTCATGTTGGGAATGTACCACACATTCTCAATCAACACAGTTTTGCCATCTGCCCTTTGAATAAGTATATCACTCATTCCCTCAGCCACCATACTCTTGTTATTAGCACACTTAATGGAGGTTTTCTTGGTTGGATCAAAATTGATCAACCAATCTCTGTTTCCAGTCATGTGATTTGAACACCCAGTATCCAAATACCATATGTCCACCACTGTCTTGCCATCACCTGTGGTGATCATGAATGCCACCCATTATGAATCATCATTAACAGCTGTGAAAGCCACAGGATCAGAATCTGAATCAGATTCCTGAGCCACATTTGTCACATCCCCAAAATAATTAATAGAATTATTTGGATGTTAACCCAATTGAATTATTTTAGTACTTGACTGGTAAATTTATTGAGTGCTAAAATTAATTATTGGTTGTCATAGGATCGTTAACCGGATAATACGGAATAAAGACAATTCGGAATGAAATAAGAGATTAAGGACAATATGGTAATTTGACCACGTTACCACTTATATATTAAGTAAATATATATATGTGTGTGTGTGTGTGTGTGTGTGTGTGTGTGTGAGTGAAAGAAAGAATTAAAAGAAAGAAAAAAAACGAAATAAAGGAAGAGAAACAGAGAGAGCCGTGAGAAAAGAAAGAAAAGAAATGGAGAAAAGAGAAGAGTGGGTTTGGTGACTCATCAAAACACAATCCTTCCTTCACATAAAATGATCTCCTCATCATCCTCTTCAACTTGGTACGAATCATCAACAACAACTCACTATCTCACATGTTGCCATTTTCGAAATTTGAAGGAAAAAGAGAAGTCTTGGAGCTATCTTCTTCAATCAAGTAGTTTGAAGGTTAGGGAAGTCCATTTGAGAGTTTGGATGCAAGCTAGGAGTAAAGGAATCAAAGATTGGGTGAGTTAGGGTTTGAGAATCAAAATTGGGGTTTTATGTAAATAGGAGCAAATGGAGCTAGGAGATGATGAATAGTGTTTTTGGGTACTTCATGGTTGATTGGGAAGCTTTGGAGTCTTTAAGGAGCTTGGAACCTTAGGAATCAAGTTGATGGTGCCTAGGTCAAAGTTGATATTTCTCGCGGGTCGGATGTTCGAGTGGCGGAAAGCTTTGGAAGTGGATTTGAGTGTCGTAGGAGCGTCGAAGTTGATGCGGGGATCGTTCGTGTGGTTATGTGGAGAATTTTGTTTTTGGTGGATCTCGGTTAATTGTGATTTTCATCACAACTGGTGAGTTTTACTCACGTTTAGGTTTACTCTGTTTTGAAATGAATTTTATGTGATTTGGTTTCGAAAGATTTTGAGTCGAAAACGTTATTTTGAAATATATTGCGTTTTGACGAAATTCGTATATGTTGAGTTTTTGATTGGATTGATTGATCGAGTGATGTTATTGGATGTGTTTTTGTACTGTTTTGGTGTTGGGATTGGACTGGAACAGGTACCGGAAGTGATCGAAATTGATAGGAACGACGAAAAATGCGAAAACGGGATAAAATCCAAGCGATATCAAAGACGCACGATCCGTGCGCCCCAAGCGCACGATCTGTGCGTCCAGGCGCACAGTGCAAATTTCCTCATGCGCCCCAAGCGCACAGTCCGTGCGCCCTGTAACAGCCCAGGTCCAACGCATTGGCCACCCCGGCACTATTACCTCACGCTCAATTGGTAGTGGGAGGTGTGTTTAACTTGCACTTATGCCTCAGGTGCAAGGTTCGATTCCCACGGAAGGCAAAAATTCTACAAGAGGGGTAGAGAAGACCGTGAGGTAATAGTGCCGGGGTGGCCAATGCGTTGGACCTGGGCTGTTACACGCCCCAGCGCACGACCCGTGCACAGTGTTCTGTCCAAATTTTCTGAACTTGCCCGAAACGATCCTGATTGATTCCCATCCTCTTCTAATCCTTTCCTAACCCTTCTATAATGATATTAGGCTTATAATGCCATGATTTTGGGTATGTTTCAAAAGGGTTTTATAAAATACTTTTGAAGTTGAAATTATTTCGAAAAGCCGAACAATAGTACACGTGTGCGGATATGTTTTATTAATAGTAAAGCGGACTATGAGTCCTACGTGGTATGGTATAACTGACGCGGGATGGTTATTATTTATTCGTCTAAACCGGTCTACGATTCACGATATATATATATTATATCGACTATAGGAAACGGCCCAATGCGGGTATTATGTTCAGTTATCGGTCTAATGTAAATGAACTAAATGTTCATGTGAAAGTAGATATATAAATTATACCGAGTGTGGGTGACGACCCACGAGGTTAACATACTAGGCGGGGAAGTCATGATCCCCACCCTAGGCCCGTATACCATTAGGGAAAGTACTATTGGTAAAAGGGTTCACCGGGATTATAGCAGAGTTGCAGTCGGTGTTGTGTTAAAAGTTTGTAGTGCGGTTCACCGGGATTATAGCAGAGTTGCAGTCGGTGCCGTACTGAGCCATAACAGGTTCACCGAGATTATAGCAGAGTTGCAGTCGGTGATTGGTGTGGAAAATAGTATGCAAGTATACATAGTCACACAAGTAATATAATGATAAGAAAAGGTCGAACCGACAGGGATTATGAAAACTCTATGTTGCTTAGAGTGTATACTTAGTGTGTCTACACTATTCACAATTGGTTGGAGTTTATGAATTGTATTTAAACAATATAAACAGAAAATATGTGAAGGAAATCAGTTAGATAAAGTAGTTGAGATGTTTTCACCAAGTAACTTACTTCTAAGAGTTTTAGTGGTGTAGGAAGTGTAGGTACACTGAGTGCAGCTGCATGAGTGTGTGCTTTTCAGTCACTTTCTTCAGAGTTTCATTACAAGCTTCCTATGTCTAGGAATGCTAAATAGGTTCACTCTTGTCTCTTAAGCGCCCACTGTATCAACCTAAGAACTATGTTATCCTATGTCTAAGACTTAACATGGTTTTAACAAGCAATTCTTTATTAAAGCTAGTTTAACAAAGATGATGTTACAAACACTTATTCTTATCAACTCTTGATGTCTCAAATGTAACCCATGTCTGCTGTTACAAGTTTTCCTATTCTAAGGTGATCAAATTCAGAATAAGTTTTGAAAGAAGTATTGCACAAGAGTTAAAATGCATACACTACTTGAACCACATATACTTACTTAGAAGTTCATTACAAAGCTTACAACATCTCAACTTAAGGAAATTAGCTCATATTACTCATTATAAAATAGAAAGAATCTGTAACGAACATAACAAGATGAGTAATATTGCAAAAGAACTAAAAGAGATAAACATTAGTCAAGTAGAAGAACTTTTGCATGAGATTTCCAAGTTGAAGTACAAGATGATATCCTTACACAAGTTTCCTCCAAGTAAAAGTGAAGGGAGTGGTTGTCAAGCACCTCCTTACCTTCCTTCTCTTCAAAAACGTAAATAAAACTAAACTAAACTGAAAATAAAACTAAACTTAAGTGATCCTTTAAGAAATGGATGAAGGATGATTTCTAAGTGAAGATATGGCTTCTATTTATAGGCATGAGAGCTTTCCTCCCTTGGAGGGTTTCCTTTGGCGCGAAATTGTAACTGAGATAATTAACCATGGTTAGTTGCAGACCTCTGATAACCCTATTTTATATAGGTTATTTATGCTCCTAATACTTAAGTCAAGCTTACTTCTCAAGTAATTCTAGTGCTTAAATATGTGAATATATGAATATTAGAATAAATATAGGTTATGAGTCGATTCCTTAAACCGTGGGCATAATCAAACGCCTTTGTGAATATGTTTGATGTTTTGCTTTAGCGCTGCAGCGGTATGCTATCAAGGAGACGCTACAGCGTTATATGACGGCTGACCATTGAGATATTTGTGTGGCCACTTGAGGACATGATGAGTCACCACCCTTATCCCTTCCTCTCAGCTGGATATTTTGACTTTCAAGTGGATGCTAAATTACACTTGGCGCCTCCTAAATGGAACCCATGTGATAGTTGGTGTATTCCATCATTAGTACTTTTTGTAAAGTGCTTTAAGGATAATATCTAAGTCTTATGATTATCATGATATATTATTATTCTATTAAGACTTAGTTAGTTAGAGAGATTAATTAAGATTGCTTCACAAGTAAGTGACATACGTAGACAACAAGTAGTGGTAACTTGGAAGAAGAACTTCATATGACATAGTAGCTTTTCTCCATTGTTATGCTACCTTTAAGCTTTTATTTTTAGCATAGTTTTCTAGTCTTCATTCAAGGTTTTGCTCACGCCTCAACTTCATCTCTTGTATGCCACTTGGATCATTGGAGTGTATCTTTTGCAACCACTCTTCTCTTGTCTTCATACGGTAATACATACTCTTTAGTTGTATTATGTTGATGGAACTTGTGTTTTATTCCTTGTGTCATAATACTTTCAATCTTGGTTTGGGAATGATCAACTAAAACAAGGTAACTTTGTGGGTACAGACATGGTTCACAAAGAGAACTCAAGGAATGATATGAATGAAAACCCTTTAAAGACATTTAAAGGAAGCACTACTTAACTCTAGACATAGGGGAGTAGTAGTTCATAAGGCAAATGTTGTAAGAGCTTAATATACAGGGGTAAAACTTATTTAGAGCCTAGACATAGGAGTCTTGTAACATAACCCTGACGAAAGTGACTGAAAGGCACGCCACCAAGGCGCTACAGCGTCTACGGATTCTGAAGCGCTACAGCGCTTAACGCTACAGCATCTAATATTATCTGAACATTACTCTTGGGAATTTACATAACTATTGAGCTATCCAACTCACCTTTAATTACTTAAACTTAATACTTTTTTATCACAACTTATAATGTTTACAACTCTTTACCTTTACTTGTTACTTAATTCTTTTCACTAAGCTTCTAATCACTTAAACTTCTTAGATTATTTCCAATCCCTGTGGGAACGAGCTTTACATATCATTATATTACTTGTTGCGATTGTGTATACTTGCACATCACCTTTTCGCACCAACAACCTCCCATCAAGCAAGTTGTTCAAATTGGTCGCTTTGCATGAAGCTCACATGGGGTGGTCCAATGAATGAGTGCCACATGGGCTTGAGTGAGTGAGCCTCTCAACTAGTCTTTGATAGTAGGCGCCGAATTCTGCAAGTGGACCTGCTCCATATGACTAGGCATGACGTCACATATCAAGTGTTGAAGCATTGGAATGGTCCTTGGATGTTTTGGGCCAAAGTGCTGGTTTAGCAGGTGTAGGCAGTGTGGGCACTCCTAGTGTAGGCAGTGTGGGCACTCCTAGTGTAGGCAGTGTGGGCACACCTGAAGTAGCTGCACTGAACAGAAACATCAAACCTAACAAGATATATGCATTTTGCCTAATTCATTGTCCTTATTCATTTGAATCTTTAAAATGTTGTTTCTTAATAAATAAGCTATATTTATATATTAATGTTCTTAAAGATAAGCAATAATCCAAGTTTAATTGTATGAATAACTCTATATAAAATAGAGTTATCAGTGATCTGTTAGAAGTTAAACAATATGTTCACCGGGATTATAGCAGAGTTGCAGTCGGTGATCTATTAAAAGTTAAATAATACGGTTCACCGGGATTATAGCAGAGTTGCAGTCGGTGCCGTGTTAAATTAAACAGGATTCATAATTGGACCGAGAGTGTTAGTAGGGGTCTCGGTAGAACTCATTGAGATTGTATCTCACTGTTTATATGTTGTTGTTTTACAGATAAACAGGGAAAGTGGTAATCCAAGAGGCACGAGTAGGTGGCACTCGGATGGTGGCTGAAGACTTGGCTTTATGCTTAAGTTTATATATTTCCATGTTAATTGTGTATCAAGACTTTCTATCTTTAGCGTTATGCATTTACTTCCGCTTTCTTGTACAATATTGAACACTGTATTTCACTGATGGTTTATGGTCTTATTTATATTTAAGACTGTCCTGTTGTTATTCAGTGAAAATTTTATAGTGGTGTTCAGTATTTAAACAGGAAATATATCTCTGATGTTTTAGGGATGGTGCACTTGGGTATTTTTACTCCATAAAAATACCGGGGTGTTACAACATTGGCAATACCGGGGTGTTACAACATTGGCTTCCTCTTTCTTGTCTTTGTCCTTCTTTGTCTTTGACCAACAGTCACTAGCATAGTGCCCAAATTTCTCACAGTTCCAGCACTGAATCTTCTTCTTATCAGTAGATTCTTTCTTACCTTTAGAGCTACTAGACCCTCATCCTTTAGAGGATTCAGAATCTTTGCCCTTACCCTTGTTAGAGTTCCAATTTCCTTTGCCATTAGACTTCTTCTTGCCCTTAGACCAGTTTGACTTAGAGGATTTAGCTTGGAAGGCTGTCTCCTTCCCTTTATCACCTCCTTCCATCTCATTTAGATGAATTTCCTTGGCCTCTAAGGTGCTTTGAAGTTGTTCAATGGTCACTGCTGCAAGATCCATAGTGTCCTCAATAGAGTTGACTATATAGCCAAATCTTTGAGTTAAAGAACGTATGATCTTTTTACAAATTTGCTGATTTGTGAGTTGTTCACCATTCAATCCCATTGCATTAGTGATAACTCTAAGTCTAGCAATGTAATCACAGATCTTCTCTTGATCCTTCATCTTAGTGTTCTCATATTGCTTTCTCAAAGCATTCAACTTGACCTTTTTACTTGGGTATCACCCAAAAAACTGGTTTTTAGAATATCCCAGGCTTCTTTAGAAGTCTTGGCATTTCTGATTTTGTCAAAATTTGGTTCATCACAACCTTGATGAATGAGATAGTTACCCTTGCAATCTTTCCTCTTGTTCTCAGTGTATGTGGCTCTTTTAGCCTCTGTTGGTTCTGCAGGCAGCTCTTCAAACCCTTCTGTCACAATTTCAAAGATGTCTCGAAAGCCAAAAATTGCTTCCATTTGAATACACCATCTGTCATAGGTTTTACTATCTAGTTTAGGTATGTTTGTGGGTAGACTTCCTGTTGCCATGGTTAAGAACTGAAAACTGTTTCACACACTGTTTCCCTTTAACCCAAGAATCTGTCACTCTAACTAAAACTCACAAAACTTCACACACCTCACACACTCTTGTGTTTCCCAGAATTTTCTTGATCCCCCAAGAACGTAACTATGCTCTAAGATACCAATCTGTTGGTGTAGAATATGAAACTGTGGTGCAAATAGAAGAAAAATAGGTCCAAGAATGTTAGAAACAAAACAGACCTACTTGTTCTCACTGCAGGTTACTGTGCACTTGGGTCCAATGGGTCAATACCCGACCCAATGCAACCACAGAGAGGCAAGATAAACAACTAAACCCTAGTTGTTCTTTCTATTCGGTGAGATTCTTTCTCTTTCTATTCTTTCTTTTCTCTTCCTTCTTTCTACGAAATACAAACCCTAAGTTCTTCTTTCTCTTCAATTGCAGGTTGCAGAGTTTCAATCAAGCAAACTGAGACACAGCAACTGAGAGAACAAGATGATGACGATGATGATGATGGTGATGAAGATCTGGTGGTAATGGTTACGACACCCAGCATTACTGTGAAGGATAATCGTGAGAGAAGAGAACGAAGCAACGGATACGAAGCTAGAAGAAAAAGTGAGGATGCAAGGGAACGAAGCAACGGATACGAAGCTATAGTACATTTAGGGTTTGTTGATCTGGGTTAGTTACTCTAACAACCCAGCTATTTTGCTAAGCAGCTTTCCTAAAAAACTTATAACCGATCTGGTTTTTCTTTCAAACGGTCACTTTTGACCTTTACAAAAACCTAGTTTTTACAATCAGCTATTGTTTAGGGTTCTTTTACAATTCAAACCCTAAAAAACTAAAGTAAAGTAAACAGAATTACAAGTCAATAGAAGCCACAAAGCCAATGCACCGCTTATTTTCTAGACACTGCATCTGATTGAATACGATTCAAACAACAGGAGTGGTACTTCATCTTTTGACTTTTGTTCAATTTTCTACACCTTTTCCAATGCACCGCTTCAAATTGAGAAAAAGGAGAATATGGATTAAACATGGTTTAAGGAAATATGGGTTTTAGGAAATCTTGATTCTTATTATTGGATAAAAAAGGGACCGAATTCAATGGTGGATTGAACATGGTCTTAGAAAATTTGGATTAAAAGGGACCGAATTCAATGGTGGATGAGAGAATTCAATGGTACTCGTTTCAACCTAGTCAGTGAGTTGGACGAGGGAAGTGAATCGATCTGATGGTTGCTGGTTGTTGAAGCGAGAAACTGAGAGACATAGTTGAGAGAGTGAGATTAGGGAGGTAGGAAGAAGATTATCCACCTCATATATGCCAAGTCACCTTTTAAAAAAATTATAAATGGGAAAAAAATAACACATCAGCATTCCGTCAGCCACATAAGCTATTTTTGTAACGGAACACTAACAGAAGAACGAATTTAAGGGACTTATTTAAAATTCTTTTTTGCAATGATTTATTTGAAAAACAACTATATTTGCAGGGACGAAAATTATATTTAAACCAAAACTTAATTATTGTTTCAACTACTGATAAATATTTTAAAAAAATATACTCTTTATATAATCTACTAAAACTACTATATATATATATATATATATATATATATATATATATATATATATATATATTTAAGAAAAGTAACCACTAAGTAAATTCTATTTAAGAAAAGTAACCACTAGGTAATATACTAAAACAACCCTCATTGAAAAAACTAACAAAACATCTTGTCATACCCTAATTTTGTCCGGCTAATTAAAAAAAAATCCAAAAAAAAGTTTTTCGCGTATATTTGATTCCTAATCCCTCGAATAGGTCATTTTGCGCTAATTTACTAATTTTGCGTTGTTATTACTTTTTTTAGTGGTTAAACAAAAATTAAAAAAAATATGCTAACACAAAAATTACATAGTAGATTTAATTTATTTTTCTTGTTACAATATCTTTAATTAAAAAACGAAAATAAAAAATAAAATAGATAAGAAATAATACAAATTACAAAAGAAAATAAAAAAAGGGAGGTGCAATAAAAAATTATTATTACAAAAAAGGAGAATGTCCATGTACATGACTTGGCCCAAGAATGCCAAAGTTATAAAAATACAAAGATAAACCAAGTACCCAAAACTGCAGCTACTTTGCAAAGGTGATTTCTCTCTCTTCGGACATCATTTTGACGATCCGAACGGTGAAAGTGAAGATGAATGTCTCAAAAACCTTCTGGCAAAAAATGAAAACGATCCAACGATTAACGAATCCAGAATCACACTTGTACGGTGGCTGGTTTGAGAAAAACAAGAGTTGTTTTTTCTACTTTTGCGAAGACAATTTCTCTCTCCTCAGACCTCGTTTCGACGATCTGAACGGTAGAAGTGAAGATGGATGTCTCATGAACCTGCTGTCCAAAAACAAAGACGATCCAACGGTTAACGAATCCGGAATTGCACTGTCAATATGGCTGGTTCGAGAAAAAACGGGATTAGTTTTTAGCTACTTTCCAAATGCAATTTCTCTCTTCTCAGACCTTTTTTTCAACGATCTGAACGGTGAAATTGAAGATATATGTCTCACGAACCTTGTGTCAAAAAACAAAGATGATCCAACGGTTAAAAAATCCGAAATCACACTTTTACGGAGGCTGGTTTGAGATAAACGAAAATTGCTTTTTCTATGTTGTTTTAGTCCCACATTTCTTGGGAGAAACAAGAACTACCTAGCCTTTGGCTATAAAAGAGATGGAGATGCAAAGGCTATGGACATTGGTGATTGATGGGGTAAGTGATCTTTTGGGCTAGCATTTGCAGTCCATTAGATTAAAAGCCTGTCTTTAACTCTTTTGGGCTAGCTTTTGCAGTCTATTAGATTAAAAGCCCGTCTTTAGTTATTTTTGGGAGGGCCTTTGAGGTCCTTTACTTGGCGATTTTTGGGTGAAAATGAACCAGATAGGAGTCCGGTTCGCGGTTGATATGGTCAGATTGCTCGGTCTGTTTCGGCGTTGATCGCATTGATCAGATTGAGGTTAGTTTTGCATTTATTTATTTATTTTTGTACATATTTATTTATGGCTAAAGTGCTCCAGGGGTCCCTTATCTTTATTTAAAGTAACGAATTAGTCCTTTATGTTTTTTTTGTCCCAAATAAGTCCTTTATCTTTAAAATTTTTGACACATAAGTCCTTTATCTTTCAAATTTGCAGAAAAGGATTTATGTGTCAAAAATTTAAAACATAAAGGACTGATTTGGGACAAAAAAAGGTAAAGGACCAAATCGTTACTTTAAATAAAGATAATGGACCCCGGGAGCACTTTAGCCTTTAGAAAAGGAGATAGGGAACTTGAAGACCTCCAGTAGGAAGTCCTGTTGTAAGCAATTCCTTCACTTTTGGAGCTAAATTGTACTTGAAGACCTCCAATTTGTGTGTTATCATTCGGCGAACCAGACACTTGCCCGGAGATGCAGCACAATTGGGAAGATTTGAGTTTCTGAGCAATTTCGCGTCGCGACCAGGAGGGTTCGCGTCGCGAAGGAAGCATAAAACAGGAGGATTGTTGATTCTGTGCAATATCGCGTCGCGATGGCTACGGGCCACGTCGCGATGGACTTCAGAAAGTTAGGTTAAATATCAGTTTTCAGCGAATTGTTCGGGGATTTCGTCTGGAGAGCAGTGCTAGGGTTTGGAGCAGCAGCTGGGGGCAAATTTGGAGGCCTTCCTTCACCTTGGGAACAAGGGTTTGAAGGTTCTAATGGATCCTTACTTGTGTAATCTTCTCCTACTCTTGATTTCTACTCTTATGATGTTGTCTACTTAGTTTCTTTTGATTAGGGAGAGATGACTCTTCCCAAAACTATCCTATGAATGCTTTGTTATGGTTAATACAATTAGTAGTTTGAATTATCATAAGTCTATGCCTCTGAGTTTAATGCTTTATAGTTACATATGATATTTATAATGATCTAGGGTACGTGATTGCATAGGAATATGGGTTGCATGCTGGATATGGGGTATTAGATCATGTACTTGTTATCACCATAGGAATATGGGGTTGGATGCATGAATTCTTTATTTCTTGAGTTTATTGCTTTACCGATTGGCATGATTCACCTAAGGAATTAGGGTAACTCAATTAGGTAAAAGGGGTTCTGAGGCAAGGAATTGCTCTTAACCTATCATAGTGAATTGAATCTGGTAGTTCAAACAACTAATTTGTAATTAGCTGAAGGTCATAGGATAGCGTATGGGGAGATGAATCAATCCTTAGTCGCTTGTATCTTGCTTTATTTTCACACACTATCTTGCATTTAATTTACAAAATTCCAAAAAGATGATCTTTCCGTTTCTACCGCTAAGAATTAATAAACTTGCCTAATTGATAATAAAACGCAATCCCTGTGGATACGACCGGTACTTACCGTTTAAATTATTACTTGCAACGAATTTGGTACACTTGCCAAATTGTTAACACTGATACAAAAGAAAGAGAGACAAAAACTGTAAAAGCGCTGATGCGCAAAAAAAAAACACAAAAGCTGCTGCTGATCGAATAATTTCCTAACAGATAAAAAAATAATTAAATAATATTTTTAATAGATGGAGAGAGAGAGAGAGAGAGAGAGTTTTAATAATTTATTTATTTATTTAAGAAAAGTAACCACTAGATATAATTTACTAAAACAACCCTCATTCAAAAAATTAACAAAACATCTCGCATAGGGGTAATTTCGTAACTGACAATAAAGTAAATAAATAATATTTTTAAAAGGTGAAGAGAGAGAGAGAGAGGTGTCGAAAAAAAAGAAACTGTAAAAGCGTTGACGCGCTGATACAAAAAAAAAAAAGAGACAAACTGTAAAAGCACTTATGGGCAAAAAAAAGACAAAAGCTGCCGCTGACCGAATAATTTCGCAACAAACAAAAATAATAATTAATTAATCTTTTTAAAAGGTGGAGAGAGAGAGAGAGAGAGAGAGAGACTATGTAATTTACTGAAACAACCCACATTGAAAAAATTACCAAAACCTCTCACATAGGGGTAATTTCGTAATTGACAAAAAAGTAAATAAATAATATTCTTAAAAGGTGGAGAGAGAGAGAGGTGTCAGAAAAAAAATAGAAGCTGTAAAAGCGTTGACGCGCTGATACAAAAAAAAGAGGCAGAAATTTTAAAAGCGCTTATGGGAAAGAAAAAAAGACAAAAGCTACCGCTGACCGAATAATTTCGTAACAAACAAAAATAATAATTAATTAATCTTTTTAAAAGGTGGAGAGAGAGATGGAGAGAGAGAGAGAGAGAGAGAGAGAGAGAGAGAGAGATGTGTCGGAAACCGCTGACGCGTCAGCTGGCAGAATAATTTTGTAACTGACAAAACAATAATAAAATAATTTTTTTAAAAGGTGGAAAGAGAGAGAGAGTGAAAATTGTGTAAAAAAACAGAAACCGTAAAACCACTGACACGCTGACATAGGAAAAAAAGAGAGACAAAATGTATAAAAGCTACTAAAACCAATCAATTTAACCGATAACACAAATTTCAATTGAACTTATTAGTCTTTTAAGAAAAAAAAGTGAAAACTTAATTACCATTTAAGAATACGAAGTTACTCGTGTACATGTGCATGTATTCTGCTATTTATTTATTTAAGAAAAGTAACCACTATGTAATTTACTAAAACAACCCTCATTGAAAAAATTAGGCTAAAGTGCTATCGGGGTCCCTTATCTTTATTTAAAGTAACGATTTGGTCCTTTATCTTCTTTTTGTCCCAAATCAGTCCTTTATGTTTTAAATTTTTGACACATAAATCCTTTTCTGTCCCAAATCAGTCCTTTATGTTTCAAATTTTTAACACATAAATCCTTTTTTTGACACATAAATCAGCACTGTTAACAGAAAAGGATTTATGTGTCAAAAATTTGAAAGATAAAGGACTTATTTGGGACAAAAAAAAACATAAAGGACTAACTCGTTACTTTAAATAAAGATAAGGGACCCCGGGAGCACTTTAGCCAAAAAATTACCAAAACCTCTCACATAGGGGTAATTTCGTAACTGACAAAAAAGTAAATAAATAATATTTTTAAAAGGTGGAGAGAGAGAGAGAGAGGTGTCAGAAAAAAATAGAAGCTGTAAAAGCGTTGACGCGCTGATACAAAAAAAAAGAGACAGAAACTTTAAAAGCGTTTATGGGAAAAAAAAAGACAAAAGCTATCACTGACCGAATAATTTCGTAACAAACAAAAACAATAATTAATTAATCTTTTTAAAAGGTGGAGAGAGAGATGGAGAGAGAGAGAGATGTGTCGGAAAACGCTGACGCGTCAGCCGACAGAATAATTTTGTAACAGACAAAACAATAATTAAATAATTTTTTTAAAAGGTGGAAAGAGAGAGATAGTGAAAATTGTGTAAAAAAACAGAAACCGTAAAACCACTGACACACTGACAAAATATATAAAAGCTAATAAAACTAATCAATTTAACCGATAACACAAATTTCAATTGAACTTTTTAGTCTTCTAAGAAAAAATGTGAAAACTTAATTACCATTTAAGAATACGAAGTTACTCTTGTGCAGTTGCATGTATTCTGCTAGTAAAAAACAAAGCTAAATTCAAAAATATCCGAAATTTAATTCTTCTGCCATATCGGTGTCCCCTTTTAGATTCTCTGTGGATACCCCCCCGTGTGCTCCCTTCCTTTCCTTTCTACCCCCTCCATTAATTTCCCTTTCTTGAAACCATCACCACCTACTCTCTCTCTCTCTCTCTCTCTGGTGTCATATCTAATCTAACTATCTATATATAATAATACTCCATACAGAGTTTCATAAGATACACATACACATACACAACACAAGCCATGGATTCTATACTCTTATTCATTATCATCATCTCCGTTCTTTACCTCCTCCACCGGGCCACCCGTCTACGGCGGAACAAACTACCACCGGGAACCTTAGGTCTACCTTTTGTAGGTGAAACACTACAACTAATATCAGCTTACAAGAGCGACAATCCCGAACCATTCATGGACAAGCGAATAAATCGTTACGGTTCAATCTTCACAACACACGTGTTTGGTGAACCAACGGTTTTCTCAGCTGATCCGGAATTGAACCGGTTTATTTTGATGAATGAAGGGAAGTTGTTTGATTGTAGTTACCCCGGTTCGATATCGAACCTTTTAGGGAAACACTCTTTGCTTTTGATGAAAGGTGCTCTTCATAAGAGAATGCATTCACTTACTATGAGCTTTGCTAACTCTTCAATTATTAAAGATCATCTTTTAGTTGATATTGATCGGCTTATTCGGCTCAACTTGGATTCTTGGTCCAACCGGGTTTTACTCATGGAGGAAGCCAAGAAGGTTAGCTAGCTACTCATCTCAGTCCTCACTTTTTTTATAATTTACTTTTGGTGTAATATAAAAAATTATTACAAAATTCAGGAAAGATAACGAGCTAGGTTAATAAATATTATAAAATTGAAATTTTGTTCAAAATATATTTCTAAATATTTTATACTGAATTTTTAATAAAAATACATCTCAAGTTGAAAATGAGTATATAAAGAATTTTAACAATTATTACCCATCAAAAAGTCTGAGACTTATGGTTTAATTTAATTTTAGTTAAACAAAGAGTGTGATCTTTTTTCTTTTTTTAAAATAAAAATAAAAATTAATATTAATATTTGAATCACTGAGTCAAATTATTTAGTGTTGGTTGTATTGGCAATTCTAATAAGTAATAACATGTGGACGCTGATTCTTGAATTCAAACTCAAATGTGACCACGTGATAATCTATTTGCGAGGTATTTATTTGTCATTTTATTTTAACTTAGAAAAAAAAAATTACCTACTTAAATAAGTTGTGGATCGCTCAAATCGAGTTCAATGGGAATATCATATAACATAATATTGGGCTGAGGGGCGCGAGAGGTAAGTGGTGGACCAGTTTTCTGCACCTTACGATTTTATTTGGATTTTGTTTCTTCAAAAGTTCATTTGGAACGTTGTTTCCGTATTTATTCAATTTTGGATTGATAGATAAGTACTGAAAGGGTTGATGAATTAATTTATGAATTGATTAAGTTAGCTAGCATGTGATTGTGATTTACTACGTGTGGTGGTAATGTAATGGCACTAGGGTACTACGTTGGTGACTCAGATTCCCGTGGCTAATTATACTATAGTGTGCCCAATTCTATTCGTTAGTAAGAGGCCCCACGTTAACAAAATTGTTTAAGGCTACAAAGAATAATAATCATTCCCTATTTAAACTAGATTTGTAGCATGCACATGTATCAATTTGTAGTGTGTGTGACTGTTAACGTTTACCTTGGGGTGCTCTCGGGTTCGATTCCCCCAGTGGATAAACTCGATGTTGGCCAGTACGAAATTCGATTTTAAGCACGAGCGAAGATTAATCTTTCGTTAAAAACGTTACGACATTTCGTGGGTAGCCAGCAATTGTCGAAACGAAAAAAATATAGTGAGATTATTTTTTTCTTAGTGAAGAAAATAATAGTCATTAAATCTAATTATAAAATGCATTGACTTTTTAAAGTTGGTATGTGACTTTTTAAGCTTTTAACAAACTTTAAATTTTGACTAGTCATGTACGATTTGTAGAGTTATATTTACTCCTCTCTTAGACATATATTAAATATTAACTAATAATTAAAAGATATTTTATTTTTATTCCATTAATTACAATAAAAATGTTAATAAGAAAAAATTCCCTTTCATATAGTTCTTTAATGCTCTGCTTTTTTGTCCTCCTCACGATCCTAATTTATAGTGATTTTTATGTATTATGATGTTGGTGTCACGGATAATGTATTTACCAAATTATTATTCCTTTGATTGGTTACTTGCAGATAACGTTTGAGTTGACAGTGAAGCAGCTAATGAGCTTTGATCCAGGTGAATGGAGTGAGACTCTAAGGAAAGAATATGTTCTTGTCATTGAAGGTTTTTTCTCACTTCCTTTACCTCTCTTCTCTAGCACCTACCGCAGAGCCATTCAGGTACATACCAAGTTTATTTTTATCAATGTATTTTGACATTTATATTATGCAAGGTTATAAGCATTAATTAAGGAAATATTATTATGTAGGCAAGAACTAAGGTGGCTGAGGCATTAACATTGATTGTGAGACAGAGAAGAAAAGAAAGTGTAATGGGGGAGACAAAGAATGACATGTTAGGGGCACTGTTGGCCTCTGGTGATCACTTTTCCGACGAACAAATAGTCGATTTTATGGTGGCTTTGTTGGTCGCCGGCTACGAGACCACCTCTACCATAATGACCCTCGCTGTCAAATTCCTCACGGAAACTCCCCTAGCATTGGCACAGCTCAAGGTAGGTGAAACATAAACCTAATATAATCATGGCTAAATAGCACTTTTAGTCCTTTATCTTTGCTCCAGATTTCACTTTGGTCCTTTATATTTTTTTTGGTCCGTTTTGGTCCCTCATGTTTCATTTTCGTTTCATTTTGGTCCTTGACGTTAGTTTTAGTTAACGGACGCCACGCTAGCAGTTAACTGCTGACGTGACGCCTCAAATTCATTAACTGACGTGGCAAAATATATTATTTAATTCTTAATTAAATTACACATCATAAAAACAAATAACAAATTAACATTAAATCAAAACGAAATCAAGCACCCAAACATACTGTTCATCATCATCATCAAACCCAGATTTCATCTTCTTCCAGCCCTCAAACCCAGATTAAAAACGATTTCTCAGCAATAAAATCAAAAACAGTAAAATCAAAAACGATTTCTGAGCCACGATTTCCCAGCAACGATTTCATCTTCTTTCTCAGGAACGAAACCCAACAAATCGAAACCCAGGAACGAAACTCAGCAAAACGAAACCCAGGAACAAGAACGAACCAGATAATTCAGGAACAAGAACGAACAAGAACAAATCTGGGTTGTTCTTCGTTGTTCTTCTTCGTTAATCAAATCTGGGTTTTTTGTTGTTGTTCTTCGATTCTTGCATTTTTTCTAGGGTTTTTTGCTGGGTCACGCTGCAGATCTGGGTTTTCTACTGAATCACGCTTTGTTTCATTTTGGTCCTCTATGTTTTTGTTTGGTTTCATTTTGATTCACTTTGGTCCCTCTCAGTTTCTTTTAAATATGAAATTCTGAGTTTGATGTATCTTTGTTTGCTTGAGTAATTATGTGTAATTGTGTTTGAATTCTAAGTTGTATTTCAAGAAGAACAACGAAGCGATTTTCAGAAGAACACCGAAGCGATTTCCCATAAGTTTTAATTGTTAAACTGTTTTTTTTCGTTTTCGTTTCAGAAACTTTAAAAAAAAATCTCTCATTCATCAATTTCATTTCCAGATCTAAAATATCTTTTTTCCCTTCAATCTTCGTCCTTATTCACGTTCTTCCTAAAACGAAAACGGTGGAAAAAGAACCCAGATTGAAGAACAACGAAGTAAACTTTGAAGAAACGCAGATCTGAAGGAAAAACGAAAAACGCAGATCTGGAGGATTTTTATATTTCTAGTTTTTTGTTAATTGCTGAACTGCTTTGGAACAACGAAGAACAAGATATGGAGGAACGCAAATCTGTTTGATTTTTATGTTTCTAGTTTTTTGTTAATTGCTGAACTGCTTTTATGAACTGCTTTTAATTGTTTTAATTGTTAATTGTTTGATTTTTATGTTTTTGTTAATTGTTTGTTTATTTGTGCTTCAGCTTGATGTTGTTTTAATAATAGTTTTATTTATATGTGTAAATAATAGTTTTAATTTTAAAAACTTAATTGTTGATGTGTAAGAATTAAATAATTTTTTTTTGCCACGTCAGTAATGAATAACGGACGCCACGTCAGCAGTTAACTGCCAGCGTGGCGTCCGTTAGTCAAAACTAACGTCAGGGACCAAAATGAAACAAAAATGAAACATGAGGGACCAAAACGGACCAAAAAAAAGATAAAGGACCAAAGTGAAATCTGGCAGCAAACATAAAGGACCAAAAGTGCTATTTAGCCTATAATCATATATAGTTTGTTAAAATGTTAGTGTCACATAGTCTCTCATACACTCTTTTAAAACATCTTTCAATTCTAGCCCATCCCAATAGATACTCCATTGGTCCGTATTTTATAGAGGGTTCAATTTTGGCTTAGTCCAGCTGGTTGGCCCAATGGACCGGTGCTCGGTGTTGAGCTGAGCTCAAAAATAGAGGCCAAAAAAAGAATCAGAACATTTTAGCCCATTTCAATTGGCCCATGGGCTAGACTAATTCCTGTCGTTTTATGTTTTTTTGAACAATTTTTGTGTTTTCTTTTGTTAAAAATTGGGCTGGGCTAGGCCGACCCATCGCCTCGTGTTTTGGGCTGAAGTGGCCTAAAAAACACAACCCAGTAGATAATTGGGCTGACCCAACCCAACTCGCTTTTGCACTTTGGCCCATTGAGCTGGGCGGCCTAATTTGACAACTCTAGTATTTTAGTTTAAGTTGGGCTCTTTAAATATTGGTTCGAACATAATTAGGTCAATTAGGTCGACTCTAGCCCAATGTGTTTAGACCAACTTGGGCCACAAAATACATGTTCTAATGAATTTATAGATCGACCCGTCTCGAGCTCATTTTGCATTTTGTGATGGATTGGATTAGGCCAGATCAGGTGGCCTGATTTAACAACTCTATATGACGTCCGCATAATTTAGAATTATTTAAATTTTAGTAGATAAAAAATGAGTGTCATATATTTAGATTACAAGCCAGGGGTGTGATCGAGCGGTTTGAGCTCATCCTCCCTTAACCAAGTGTCGAAGGTTCGATCCTCGCCTTGGGTATGGAGCAGCTTTAAATCCCTGGGCAAGCTGTCCCACCCTTCGAGGTGCCCCCAATCCAGCGAGGGGATTAGTCACTGCGTTCGGCGGTGGATACCTTGGTTTCAAAAAAAAAAATTACAAAAGAAACTATTATATGAATATTCAATGGTTTTATATTTAGGTTGGGTAGTGGACCATATATAAAGATGTAGTTGGATTCGATTGTTAGATTAGAATTACCCTACCACAGTGTCTATGATCACCAACGTGTTCATGTGGTGTGGTCTCCTTTGAAACCTCATTTTCATTACTCTCCACTTCACCAACCCTACCTAGATTATTATTGGCCTAACTTTTATGTCCATATACTCTTTCACATTTAATTTTTCAATGCGTCTTATAGCAAAGAAACAATTCAATATAGATGATGAAGAAGGAAAAAGAGATTTGATGGGTGGTTTTGTTGTTTCTGCATGTTTGTATGATGATGCTTAATCAAACGAATATTGAAACTTGAAACTATATTCCCTGCAGTCAGTCAATACGGTTGAAACTCATGCATTGGCTTGGACAGTAATCTTTTACAGTAAAAACTCATTCATAAGCATAAATAAACATGGTCAAATGTTGTGGTGTTTTGACCGAGTGTTACTCAAGGGGCTTATGCGTCATTTGGCAATATACTTGGTTTGTGGAGAACTGGCTCTGTTTGTTGCAGAGCAGAGTTATGCATTGGGTCCCTCCCTTCCTCGAAGACCAATTTTATGACAAAATGCTGCAAACTGCAAATATTCCAACTTTATTACTAGCATAGCTTTGTCCTCTCCCTTCCTCAACTTGGTTCCTAGGAATAGTTTTTGGTCATTAGAGCATGCAGTGGTTGCTGCACTGGGCACATCTAGACCATTTAATCGATGCATTTGGACCATTTTATTTGTATTTTAAATTTTGTTAGGTTAAAAATTAGACTAGGTCTGGCCAAATTTTTAGATCTAGATCCCTTGCTGCCGCAAAATGGTGTTGTGCGAGCAGGGACCATCAGATCTAGAGAGACGTTATCTAGATTTGACAGTTCTCGCTGGCGCAGCACTGCTCTGCAGGCAATAGGGATTACGTGCTCCAATCTATTGGCCAAATATTTCGAAAAAACATAGTCCATAGCTAAGAGCTTCCACAATAGTGGTCTTTATAGTGTTTTTTCCTTATTAAGGAGAGTTTACTATAAGGAATACCAATGTGGAGAAAATAAAAGCAATTCTTAATAGGGAAGAGTCATTCTACTAGGATTCTCTCTCTCCGCGGCCCCACTATTGAAAACCAATTTTATCTATTATTTTCTCTCTTCCTTCGGGTCCCACATGACACAATCTTTTAATTTTTTTCCTCTCACTTCACCATGACATAGGATTATAGTGGGACCTATTTAGTAAAATTTTTGGGGTGTTGGATTGGAGAGATTGAGTACTTATAAAGAACTAACATTAAAAAAGTATAATTGAGTGATGTGTACACGTAGGTCCCAGTTAAGGAATAAAATGAGAGGTACTCCATTGCGGATGCTCTAATTGGGCCCAATGTAATCTGTTTTTTCTTTAAACATGATACTTATTATAGGACTGGTGGAGAATTTCATAGGTTGGTCAGTTATTTAAAGAGGTTTGGGTTTGTGTTTCTGTTTGTGTTTTGCAGGAAGAGCATGATGAAATCAGAGCAAAGAAGAGTAGTTACTCAGGGGCACCTTTGGAGTGGACAGATTACAAGTCAATGGCATTTACTCAATGTGTAAGATTTTCTACTTTCTGATTCACGACATCAACAACCATTACATGTTTTTGATTGTTACTGATCTTGTCCTCTTTTTTTTTTTGACTTCATTGCATAATGTAGGTTGTGAATGAGACTTTAAGGGTGGCAAACATAATTGGTGGCATATTTAGGAGAACAATGACAGACATCAACATCAAAGGTAATCAATCACCTAAGAAGAATTGAAGCGCTCTAAACAATCATAATATAAGCACCGAGACAAACACATTTACTCGACACGACACTAACACTAACTCATACATATTGATAATAATTTGAGAAAATGAAAGTGATTGAACATAATCACATCTGTCAGTGTCAGGTTGATATTTGACAGCAACAAGTGTGAGACACCAGGTTTTCAATCTTAAGTGTCGCACAAATCATGTATTATATGTATTTTTATGCGACTAATATTCATCATCATTTAATTTAAAACTTAGTTTTAATTTTACTTTTCACTTGTAATGTATATAGGTTACACTATTCCAAAGGGTTGGAAGGTATTTGCATCATTTCGTGCAGTACATTTAAACCCTGATCATTTCAAAGATGCTCGCACCTTCAATCCATGGAGATGGCAGGTACCTTAATTTTCACTCGCTTTATATTTTATCTTTACCATTGCTTTATATTATACTATACTCACACTTTCTTAGAACATTAATTTCTATGTGTTAGTTGCTTACTTATGATGAATGTTGCAGAGTAACTCAGAAGCGACGAGCCCTGCGAATGTGTATACGCCATTTGGAGGAGGGCCACGGCTGTGTCCTGGCTATGAGCTTGCAAGAGTCGTGCTCTCTGTCTTCCTTCATCGCTTCATCACTCGTTACAGGTACAATCCGAGTATTAGCGATATAATTTTTTTATATGCAAATATTAGTGGTTAACTAATTATTGGCAAGAAAATTGGGTTCAATCGGGTGCGCTAAGGTGTCAACCAAGCTAACTACTTGAGACTAGATATATCTCATATTTTGTTTCAATTTTATGGCTCAGTTGGTCTCCTGCTGAAGAAGATAAGTTGGTGTTTTTCCCAACAACTAGGATGCAGAAGAGGTATCCTATCATAGTGAAGCGTAGAGAGGAATTCAAACCATGTGAAGTGCAGTGAGAGCACAACACAGAGAAGGGAAAATAAGAGGAAGCAGAAATCACAGATGACTTTGATAGTTTAATGTCCATTTTCATAACTAGTATAGAATATATAGATGCTGTAAAATGCAAATCCTTTCAGTATATATTGGGGGGGTATTATTGGTATGTAATAATAATAATAATATAGTTCAACAAATTGCACCAGTATATATGATCTGATTTACTAATTAATAAGTTACACCAGCCTAGAGGGCTTTTGGATTTTGCGCATTGGACTAAGTGGGGCTGCCCAATTTGATAGCTCTAATTGCTTCTAGGGACACAAAATAGTTCAAGACTTCATGTAGTTTTTACTCTTATCACTCGCGGATAGCATATAACGTCTCACTTTTTTTTTGGCATTTTTACTCTTATTATTTTCTTTAAATTAATTTAATCATTAATTAATATATTTTTATGTCATTTTACCTTTATTATCTATTTTAATCGGCGGTTGTACCAAACACATAATTTTGCTATTAGTTAGTTTATCTACTATCCACACTTCGCTCCTCAGCTATTCATTAGTGTATCGGCTATCCACTAATTTTTACTAAATAGAGCCTAATTCGTCAAAGACATCGACCACGGGTTAAGAGCTAGAATATACAAGTTTTTTTTTTGTTACATGTAGATATACGAGATTTAACACATAAATCTAATTAAATTTTATTTATTTTGGAATAATTAAATATCATTCTGCATTTTACTCTTGCAATAGGTATACAATTTGCTTTAATTAAATAGCATTTCTCGGTTAGTAATATTACGGTTATGGACTGAGAATTATTTTTTCCAAAAAAAGGACTGAAAATGTTACGGCATATTATTATATTTCTTGATTCCGTAACCAAAAAAATTATATTTCTTTATTCTATTTCTTTTGACAAGTAATGCATTATTATATAACTAAATTTTTTACATTTGAATACAAACCAAGAGCACTTGGATAAGATGATAGGGGTCTCTTCCAGCTTTGCCATTGTCTTGGGTTGGAATTCAGTCTTGGACATGCAGTGTTAAATCTTTTTAGGGATTTGTTGGCCATTGTAGTCCTACCCGATTTGAGGGATTACTCTGTTTATACAAAAATAAAGTGACATATATATTCATAGAGAGAGAGACCATAACCATTTTTGAAAAAATTGAAATAACCGATTAAATTCTTAGGCAAAGCGGACTATTGGACATCCAATGGACATCCATCAGATAACTGGATAGAAACCATAACTATTTTTGAATCCCAAATATATGTGATAAAACTATTTTTGTGATTTTTTCGAAAAAAAATGAAAAACAATACCAGTTAAAATTTGGTGTTCACAAGGGTAACGGCAATATTTTCAACACAAAGTGTTCATAAGAAATTGACTTTTATATTTTTTTATTAGTGTCTATCATATAATAAATATATTATATTTAATTTTTTGCTATTTATTATTTGCTTGATTATTGTTTTTGTATCATGTCTCGCGAGGCAAAGATGATATCCCACAAAAATATTTGGATTATTCAATCGAAGTTATATTTTACGGTTTAATGTCCCAATAGTCATTCATTTTTCATTAATTATAGGCCAATTTGTTTATTCATTACAAACTAATTATAGTGGTAAATTGTTTATTTATTACTATCTAAAATTTTCATTTAACCAACATGGGTTTGGATTGTGCCCCAAAGTCTTGAGTTCGAATCTTGAGTGTGGCAGAAACTCTGTCGGAAGGGGAAACTACACGAGCCGACAAAATCGTGTACTTCTGGTCAGCTAGGTTCCCCAGCCTAGATTGGTCATCAGCAAAGTCGGTGGATACTGCGCACCAATAACACACAGTAACCAAAAATATCTATTTGTTTGATTTTATTCCTTTCTAAACAACACATCGCACTAGTACAAAAATTAGAAAAGAATTGGAGCTTTTAAGTCGGATCCCCATATATCCGACTTAAAAATTGGACGCGGTGGCAATTTTGTAATAAACGTGCGAGAAAAATTCTGGCGCTCACACTTTTAGGTCGGATAACGCTTATGTCCGACGTGAAAGGTGTAACCTTTTTTTTTTGGGTGAAACGAAATAATAAAAGCCTTCCCTCCCTAGCATTTTTGTTTGACTTTTTTTGTCTAAAACTAAAACCCATCGCTCTCCAAAAACAAAACACTAAACCGAACCCTAAATCTCCATCGCTCTCCACCAAAACTCCACCGTTCCATTCATCTTCCCGTCGCTCTCTCCGCCAAATCGCCGCCTTCCTCCGTGCACTACCAAAAATGCGGTGATTTGCCACGATTAAAACCGTGGCTAACTGGACCAAAAACCGTGGGAAATAGATTCAGCCACGGTTAGCATGACTGTAGAAAGACGAGGCGTCGCCATTTTTTTGCCACGGTTGTTTTTGTTGTTAGCCACGTGATTAGAAACCGTGGTAACATTTGGTTAGCCACGGTTACAAATTTAGTTGCCACGGTTTAACCGTAGCCATTGTTCTGTTCAAATTTGTAAAACTCGTATTTTAGGTACGCTTCGACCGTGGCTATTTAGGGGTGTCTAAATTTAACCACGGTTCAACCGTGGCGAACTTGGTATCTTTTTTAAGAAGAATAATTTATTTCCATATGGTAGTAAGCTTTTGGTCATTTGTCAACAAAATTGCAATATTACTGTACTGATACATAATGAGTATATAAACAATCTATAAAATAAAGATAGCAACTCTACAGCAGAATATGGTTTTATTAGCTAATTCGAATTAAACATATTTTTCGATTGAAAAAAAAGTATAAGAACAGAATAATAATTAGAAATGACAGTATCACATTAAATTTGGTTCATGATAGTCAATAAATTTGCACTACAAGAATAACCTCTGTTTCCCACGAAACTTTCCGACGAACTCTTATTCGTCGCAATTTCCGACGAATTTCCGACGAAAAAGTCGTCGCAAATGTTCACCAAAGTAAGGCGCTAAAATTCCCGCTTACGTTTGCGACGAAGTTGTTTTCCGTCGCAAATTTCCGACGGATATTTTCGTCGAAAACATCTAAATGTCCGTCGCAAAGTACCAGATCTCAAATTAAATGGTACTCTTCGCACGAACCCTCATTTCAATTCACGCATCACTTCTCATCTTCCACCCTCCCTCTCAGTCACCCTCTCTCTCAGTCACCATCCCTCTCGTCTTTCACCCTCCACCTGCCTCCGCCGCTCACCACCACCATTTGGTCCCACCCTCTTCAACCGCCAGTCATCTCCATCTCTCAGCGAAGCAGAACTGCCATTGACCTCCACTCTCCTCCCTTGACCTCCGCCCTCCTCCGTTGTCAAACCGTGCTCTACGGCCAC
This sequence comes from Astragalus membranaceus, assembly GCA_039519185.1. Lineage (NCBI taxonomy): Eukaryota > Viridiplantae > Streptophyta > Magnoliopsida > Fabales > Fabaceae > Astragalus > Astragalus membranaceus. The sequence goes on from CM076849.1 coordinate 166,603,682, forward strand.
GATGATCTCCCTCTCCCCACGCCTTCCACTCTCCCTCTCCTCGCGCGTCCACCACTTTTCCTCTCCGCCGTTTCTTGGCCGTTTGCCGCCGTATCTCCGCCTCTTCTCCGCCGCAACCTTCTTCTACTCAGGTAATTTCTATTAGTTTTCTTAATAGAATGGGTAATCGTAAAAAACCCTCTCTTCGTTTTCTACTCACCGTCGCCGTTTCCTCACCCTCTCTTCGTTTTCAGATTTCTGCCCTCAGATTTCTTTGCTGTTGTGCCAGATCCGCCCAATAGAAAGCCCTAATACGTTTCTCTTTCACCAACGATTCTTTAGTTTGTTATTTGTGTCTTCTGAATTTACTAATTTAGTGTTGTTTGATATTTAGGGTTCAGTGTCTTACACTAATTTTGTGTTTTGACTAGTATTAGGTTTCTGTGATGTTGTTTAGGGTTGTGGTCTATGATTTGATTAATTTTTAGGGTTGTGGTGTTTGATACTGCATGGTTAGTGTATAGCTGTTTCATGTTTTGGGATTGGATTTCTGATGATGTCATTTACTAATTGGGCATTGTAGTTTATGTTTTAGTATTAGATTCTGACTTTTTTTCTTGGGGGTTATGTGTTAAAGCACAGGACAAGATTTCAGATTTTGAGATGAAGCTGATGGACATTGATAGTGAGCACCTTGGAATTCCAGAGGCAGAATATCATGCTATTGTTAGAATGCCATCAGCTGAGTTTGCTAGGATCTGCAAAGATCTCAGTAGTATTGGTGACACTGGTAATCACTTTAACTCACCTGTTTCAGGGGTTTTTATAATGTTTGCCTGTTTTCTTTTGTAAGTTATGTTGATAAATGTTTGTCATTTGGTGATGTGTGTTGTAGTTGTCATTTCGGTTACTAAGGAGGGTGTGAAGTTTTCCACTAAAGGAGATATTGGAACTGCTAATATAGTCTGTAGGCAGAATACTACTGTGGACAAGGTAAGATTTTGGTTTACATCTTGTTCTCTGTTCCAGCAATGAGTGTTTTCTCAAGCTTTGTAATTCATTGTGTTTTTATTTGCATTTTATTGTTAAAATGAATGCTAATCAATTTTTTTTACATGGTTGTATTTGTGGTTTGATGTTGCAGCCTGAAGAAGCCACTGTCATAGAGATGAATGAGCCCGTGTCCTTGCAATTTGCATTGCGATACATGAACTCTTTTACAAAGGCAACACCACTGTCTAACACTGTTACCAACTTACCATTAGTCTGTCAAATGAGCTGCCAGTTGAGGTGGCTTTGGAGTGCATGTCTGGCTTATCGGATTCCCTATCAACCCTCCCTTCAACAGGCGCAATTAGAGGTACTAAAGGAAGTAATACTTGAAACTTTCTAAATATTGCATTCCTTATTTTATAATTACTTGTTATGGAGTTTATTCGTACATGAGTTCAAAATAAATTGTTATCATGTTGGGACATTATGGTTTTTGCATAATGTGTACTTTTTGCTGAAATTTTTGTTTCAGCATAATGTGTACTTTTTGCATGGTGCAGCTATAGTTATGGTCTCTAAGGAAGATGGAAGAGGGATAATATTAGTCTATGAATGACTCATAAGGACTTACCTACATCAATCACAGCTTTGCAACTATACATTATACAAATTCATGAAATGGTGTTTTCTGCTATGTGCAGAATATTTCATGGTTTTGGTGAGGAATTTTACTCAAACTGCTTGTTAACATGCTTAGAAGATATCTCCAAATACTGGTCTTAAATTTGGGGGAATTTCATGATCATTTGGTGCACAAAACTGGTTGTAATCAAAGCTTGAAATGCATGGTGCCTTTTTGAAAGTTTCATGTTATTCCATTGCAATTGTTTGGCAATGAATGTTTTTGCAAAATGTAGTACCATAACTGAATCTGAAGTTATTTAGAATCAATTAATAAGGACTTCAATGACTTTATTTGGACCTAACCTAAGTGCAGTATATACATAATCATTCTAAACAGGTTTGCTAATTCAACAGCTTCTTGAAATTGGTCACCAATTTGGTGTAATTTCTGCAATGATGCGTCTTCTCTGAATTAAACTAATGCTCTTCGCCACCCTGTTTGTTGTGAACATGACTGATTGTGTATGTGCATTCAAGCACCATTGTGGTTGGGGGTAATAGATTATATTTGTGGATTTGAAAATTCCCTTTAAAGATGATTCTCAATGGGTTGAATATCTAGGAAAATCATCTATATGGCAGTTTTAATAAATATGAACTATCCTTTTACAGGCATTCATAAAAACAGCTGCAACCATATCTAGGAAAATTATCTCACTTTATTTTCATTGTTTTCCTTCCTTAGACTCAAACAAGCATACCTATTACTCAATTTATTTGAAGCTTCTTAGAAGGATTGTAAAAATCTGTTGATATAAATATTTGCTGTCACATATTTCGGCTGTGAAGATTATTTCAATATTCCCTTCATATGTTGATCTGATAAACACATCCTTGTTAGGTGCCTTGCAATTTATTGTGAGATTCTATTCTGAGGAGAATGTCGTCATCAGCTCATTGTTGAAATGAAAACAAACACTTAGTCCTCTCATATGGGAATTTGTGTATCAATGACTTATCATCGTCTTACTGATACACCAATTCAAATTTTGTAGGTTTTGAGGTCAACACTGTGCCTGGAATAACACCTTCCACTGTTCTGATTCATCAGGTGAGTTCTTGTAATGATATCATTACTTGTCTTTTAATTAATAGTATATATGTGTGTGTGTGTGAATGTCACATTAAAGACAGAAGAGAGGTGTGCGATTCGTTGCTGATTTGTTTTGATCACTCACTTTGTAAAATAGCCTTTGTTTTAGGGATACTGTAGTTAGCCTTTCTGGTAGAAGTATGAGGCTAGAATTGTTTATGCTTGTTGTATTTAGTTATTTGGTTCAGAAACAAACTTTATATAATTTTGATGAAAGTGATAGATCACTATTGTTAAAACCTCTATCAGTGTCTTATACATGCCATGGGAAAATTTCTTGATTTGTCCCCTTTTTGTTAGGTTTGCTGCATATGGAGCAACGAAGAGAAGTGTGATGCATTTAACAAAGTCATTGCAGGTTGATATTTTATATGCCAAAATTTATATTTTTATATGCCAAAATTTATATTAATATGATAGATCACTAAATAACACCTGTCTTGTCTCTTGTTTTGATAATAGGTATTTTCCCTTTGGAGTATCTTATGTTTAAGAGCATCTTATGTTTAAGAGCATCTTAGTATTTTTAAGAGCATCTTATGTTTTTTGCAAAGCAAGCATAGATTCTATTTGGCTTACACACATATACTACTTGGATTATCTCCAGGAGAGAGTATATAACCAACTGAGCAAGATATTGGAGGCAAAGAAATTGTACATTCAAGAGGGAAATCTTCACCCAAGCAAAGAAGAATTAGCAAGACAGTAGGACTTCCAGTAGAGAAGATTGATAGTGTGCTATGTGCCGCTAGAACTCCAATTTCTATGCACCAACCTGTGTGGGCTGATCAAGATACAACATTTCAGGTATTGCATGCTAGCTCATGTGATTTCCCCCATGATAAGCGAGGTAACTTCATATTGAAATTTAAACTGATTTCTCCGTGGAAGTCTCCAAATTTACTCTCTGAATGAACTTGCTTAAAGATCCTTGTTTTTACCTTTAAACTGATTTCTCTGTGGAAGTCTCCAAATTTACTCTGTGAATGTACCATTTTCTATCTATGAATTTACCTTACAAATGAGATGACTTGCTGTGAATTGACTAGAAATTTACTCTGCGAATTTACCATTTTCATACTTGCTGTGAATTGACTTGTTGTGACTTGATTCAGTAAGCTGCTTATTTGTTAGTTATTAGTTGTTAATATGTTTAGAGGGTTGATTTAATTAATAAATTGAATTGAAGGGGAGATGGGTAAATTTAGAGGGTTGCATTTGAGTTGGAACTTTTCATTGATTGTTTTCATTTGTTTCATGAGTTGTCAGCGAATTATTTTATATAGCTATTTGATGAATTTGATTGACAGTAGCTCTGAGGTTGATTTTATTATGATAATGCTAATTATGAGTCTTATGCCACTTGTTGGTCATCATATTGATAGTTGTAGAGCTTTCTAGTTAATTTCATGGAACCTTTCTATGATTATAACAAACTGAAAATGTGTATTTCTTTATTTCGAATTTTGATTTTACATTTTTATTTGCTGCTTTTGGATTATTAACTCTCTATTCAGTATTCTGCTACCTCTAACAGCTTAATTATTTTTCGTATGCAGTGGAACGAAGCAAGCTGCACATAGGTTGAGGATTATATTTGGATTAGCAGTGGAACGAAGCAAGCTTCAATTGTCGTGAAACTATATTGTTCATGTTATTTTGATGAATTAGACTACTTATGATGGATAATGTAAATTTTGTTAGTCATATATATCATGTTTGTGGTATTTAAATTTGAAAAAGATTTTGTTGTGTGAAAGGATAAAATCCATAACTAGTATAGCTTTTATGGATGTATGATTTTATTTTTTTTTATTTTTTTTTAAAAATTACCGACGGATTTCCGACGGAAATTTTCGTCGGAAATGGTTTTTTTTCGACGGAATTTGCGACGAAATTTTGCGACGACTTTGCGACGACTTTGCGACGACTTTGCGACGGAGACATTTGCGACGAAAAAATCCGTCGGAAACGATTTCCGACGAGCGATTTTGCGACGACTTTTTGTCCGTCGGAAACGTCAATTTCCGACGAAAATCAGTGCGTTTCCGACGGATTTTGTCGTCGGAAATCGTCGATTTTCTTGTAGTGTTGGGAACAAAAAGATAAACTCAGACTAATGAACCCATTTCCTATCTAATGTCATATTAATCAACTAGTAAAGAAATGGTTGCTTGTTGTACATTCCCACGTAGTCCATTCCTTAATGACAATTGTATCCTTGTATGCTAAAGATCATTCCATTGAAGTCTCACAATCAAAAGAATTAACGTACCCTCTTTAGTGGCGAGCTGCTTCCATGCCTTCCTCTTCAAAGCTTGAATTAAAATTACTGGCAGTTATCAGAGAATTAATTTAAACTGACTGGATGCATGCTATTATGTGCAGCCACATTCTTATTTTCACAAGACCTACAATTAGCAGCATCAGCAACGAGGCACGAACACTTAGCATTGTCTTTTAGTTATGTTGGACCCTCTCTACAAAACATCAGAAGCAAACAACAACCAGAACAATGCACATAGTATATACGATAGCGACAAATATCATAAATTCAATCTGCATCACTTAACATGCCCTCAACATGGAAAAATATTATATTAAAGACAACCATCTCAAGGGTTTCAATCTAAACCAAACAAAAACTACAAGCTGAGTTAAATTACTCACTCCCACATTGTCCCAAGAGAAGATAAGACAATAAGCCTTGTCTAGCTTCATAGCATAGCGTATACGCTTAAGAAAACCGTCTTGCAATCAATCATCGAAATAGTCCTATTTTCAACAAAAACAAGCTAACTGTTAGTCATGAATTACAATATACTTGCTTCATAAAATAGGGTAATTACAACAATTCCAAGAGCCTGTAAGGAATAGAAAAAGTTCCAATCACTTCACAGTTCACATCACAATTCACTGTTCCAATGAGATTCCATTATATGGAGGCTGCAAAAGAAAAGCGCACACAAAATAGAACTGATCATAAAAGCACAACCTTTAAACTTGGATAGACGCAAAACATTGGGAAAAATCGGCAACATGAATTTGAAACCTTGAACAAATACAAAGAAATTAGTAGAAAGGATACATCTTGCATACAAAGCTTATTGGGTGTGAATTGCAATCCATTAACAGAGCCAAATTCATCAGACCCAGAAGTGCAACGGGTAGAAGACTAATGTTTTCAGTAAATCTGGCTCATTGAACACATTCAAAATTAGTGAAGCACACTAAATTATAGCCAATCAGCAAGAACATTCAGAAGATTTTAGACATTCTAACTAACAGGGCATGAACCAAAAGCTATCGAAAAATGAATAAACACTACAAAACATCTAAATGCAAAAATGTATATATAGAGCAACAACAAAAACAGCTAGAAAAGCAACAGCATCTTGTTCAAACCCATCAAGATTAAATTGACAAAGTTCATAAGCAAAAGAAAACTACTCTAACATCATGCTAGCATCTTCATCAAAACTTGATTCATCGTGTTCTTGTTTATGTTCTTGTTCTTGATCATTGAACCATCCTGCACTAATTGTATATCTTCGACGTTCTACACATTAAACCATCCTGCACAAATTGTCTCAAGAGCTGAATTAAAAAACCAGATAATAATATATTAGATGAACATCTACTACTAAGTATAGAGGCATTGGTATGACATCTACTACTAAATCTGAAGTTCATGAGTATTGTTTGCCATAAATGGAAAGGATTAGTATAGCTGTAAAGCTTTAGTTTTTAAACTCTATCGAATGTTTAAATGACAGCGAACGAGATGAGCAAAGAAGGCGATGAGCATAGAACGCGAAGAGAGCGGTGGCGATGGAGATCAACGCGCGACGAATATAATGCAATGAGCAAAGATGGTATCAGTGGCCTTTTTTTTGGGAGGAAAAGAACAAAAAGTAAGACGAAAAAAGACGGAGGGAGATTGAAAGACAATTTAATAACTTCCCGGGCTATTTCCCCACGGTCCAAACGTGGCCCAAATAACCTGTTTGCCACATTCACCATAAATGTGCCTAAATTAGTGTGGCTAATAGCCGTGTTTTTCACAGATTTCAGTGTTTCATGTAAAGAAGCAACAATTTCTTCTGAGCATAGAAAGAAAGATATCTATTTCCATCAAAGAAAATCAGCATCTGTTACTAAATTGCTAGTTCAACTACAAATGGACAATAAGAAACTCAACTCTAAACAATAAAAACACTTAACAATAAGAACACTAAATTGCTAGTTCAGCATCTGTTACTAAATCAGCATCTTATCATCAGTATCACTATCTCAATAAAAACACTTAACAAATTAATCCAAATATTGGTGTATGTTGAACACTATACAGTGGTTGTATATGTTGATCATATTTTAACACAGAAAAACTACATCAAGGAAGAAACTATTGAACGGATGAGGCTAGATGAGAAGGTCATCATGGACTTTTTTAAGGAACATATCTGTGTTTCAAAAGTTGAAAAACAAAGTGAGTGTAATTAGAGATTTAAGAAACTATTGAATGCATATAAAAGAAGATATTCCAAAATATTCCAGTATCAAGATGATTCATTTTTCCCATATACCTTCCTTGAGCCTATCTTATGCTCTATTTTTTTGATTAATGAGGTTATCTTATGCTCTGTCTATCCTATGGAAATAACAAGATCATTCATTCAGAAAAACAAAATGGACCTCAATCAAATGATAAATGCCACAAACTGAAACATTCCAGCAATCAATCAGAAGAGAAAGAGAGAAAGGGCAAATTTGATGATCCAAATGCTATATACAAGTGTGTCTCAGACCCAACTAATTAAAAGCTTCAAATAAATAACAATATTAAGCAACCTTCTATTAAACTCTTCTAGCAACAAAATGGAAATTTCAAGAGACTGAAAGCAAGAAATATATTATAGAAAAATAATCCCTAACCTGTTGTTGAAATGAGGAAGAGAGATGTATGGTTGCTGAGATGTTGATAGATGTATGAGACTACCAGACCCTAACCCGTTCCAACAAGGACAACAGAAATTACAAAATTGAACAGAAAGTATGGAAGGGAAAATCGAAGAAATTACAAAATTGAACAGAAAGTATGAACAAAGAACTTGAGATGATGGCATGTCATTGACAAAAATAATTGAATGGCTATCTAATTTCTGAGATAACCTCTTTCAAGCTACTGCTGGTAATAGACATGCCAACATAATTGAATTCTTGCAGCAAGCTCCCTTTCAATGTTCCTTTCAACACACATTTATATAAATAAATTGTGTGGATGTTATATATCCTCGGCCTCCGGTACAAACTTGATGCAAAAACTAGCTAGCTGGAAGAAGATAGAACAATAGAACAAATATCACTTAATAAAAGGAATTTTATGTTGTCAGAAGTCCACAAGGAGAGGTTGTCCCTCAGGAGCTGCATGATCAGTTTTCTGTCCTTGTAAGACTCCTCATTGAGAGAATCCAACTCAGAGATTGCCACATCAAATGCTTGCTTGGCAAGGTGACAAGCCCTGCAATACAAGAGAGTAACACGTTAAATAAGTTACACAGACTGACATGGCTCGAGCACATAAAAATAGTGCGATAAACTTCCAGTAAGAAGGTAATATTGTACATACCTTTCAGAAGTTTATTTTGATTTATGAATTATTAAGAGTCAAGAAGACTGAAATGAACTAATGAATTATTAAGGCATATGATATGTCAAGTCCTGCTATGGAAAAGAAAGGAATTCATATCATTCATTAACAATATCATAGACTCACATTTAGTCATTTAGTCATTGAACCAACACATTTTTCATTTCATTTGTCTATTCTAATCTCAAGACAACAAAATACAAAACTGAATCAAGCTATTCAAGTATGATTGCATGATACTTTCTCCAACACTAAAGTTCACATCAGAGGGATCATAAAAATATTGCTGCATGCTAATTTTCAAAAAGATAATACTAATCTTCATACAACATAAAACTCCTTAGTTCCATAGCCCATTTCATTATAGTTGTTTTACACCAGACAAAACTCTCCTTCAATAAGTGAAAAACGTAATAATATAAGTTAATCTATATTAGTATCCAATTTCAATTTCCCTGCTTTAAAAGGCTTTATTGGCACAACTTGGAACCAGAATATGCATTCAATTCTCTTCCTGCTTGCTTATAGACAATTTGCAAGAGCAATAATGCAAACAAGCGAAACCAAATTTCAAACAAGTATCTGTAAGTTCTTGAAATTAAAAGCAATGAAAGCTAAAACAGAAACTCAACTGCTGATTAATTTTATACCTAAATAGTATAATGCATCAACCTAGTCTCTTATTCTTACAACACAGACAAACAATTCAAACAACGAATAAAACGATAGCTTCCTAATTTCTAACTGGACTCAGTCATCAACATTATCTACAACAACGAGAACATATTTAAAAAAGATAATGAGAAAGCAATCTCAACAAGAAAGGAACAAGTGGCATTACCATGTTTTTGGAAAGGACCGAAACAGAAAACGAATCAAAATGCAGTGAAATCAGAAGAGCGTGTTCCTGAAAGCACATGAAGTGAAGGTAAATCAGTCTTGGAATCTTGAGACGAAATGGACCTCTAGATCAACATATGAGAATGAAAAAAATGAAGAGGAAAAACATCTAAACCTGTAAATTGGATTTGAATACTCACCAAATATGCACAAAGATAAAGCGGCGTCGCAAAAATCTAGCAACAACGCATGGCTTGGGGTTTTCACCTGCAAAGAAAAGCAACGGAGCTAGGTTAGAGAGGGAGCGATAGAGAACACAGATGTGAAACAATCTCAGGTGAAACAACTATTTCTGGTGCGGCTCAACACCACCGCCTATGATGATTTTCCGGAAGCAATTGGGGGAGAGAGAAAGAAACGAAGGGAGCAATTAGGGATTTAGGGGAGCGAGTGATTACGGGAGGCAAGGGAGAAAATCTGAACCATGAAAATACAGTTAGCTCTCACCTGGTGCGATGGATGATTTTTGAGAAGGGAGAAGGGATAGAGCAGAATGAAGGGGGAAATCTAAAAACCCTGGGTTGGAGGGAGAAAGAAACAAGAAACAGAGGTGGGGGGGGGGGGGGGGAATTTGGAACGAATAAAATTTAGAGGGAGAATGAAACTTTTATTTGGGAATTTCCCGGTTGCTTTGCCACGGTCAAGGGGTAGCTAACCGTGAAATTGTTATTGGGAATTTTTGGGTTGTGTAACACCCTAAAATTATTTAATTAAATAATTGGGGATTTAAATTAAATTATTTGATGTAATTCGATTAATTAGATTTTTATTTATTTTTGGTGGTATTAGGAAGGAGTAGAGGCGCCACTTGCATGACTTGGGCTTAAGTGAAAAAGCCCAAGCCCATGATCTCCAAAGTGTGCGAAGGGGGTTATGTTGTTAGGGGCTAGGTTTTGTGGCCATTCGCAAAAATCAAGAGAGAAAACGCAAGAAAGAAAGAAAGAAAATAGCGTGAGATAGAGAGAGAGAACAAGGAAGGGCGTCGTAGGAGAGAAGAGGAAGAGGAGGGAAGTTGCAACCAAGAAAGAGCAAGAACGTGATCTTGTTGCTGTGATCCTGTACGTGACTACCTCCGGAGCCTCCGTTCTTCAATTTCGAGGTTAGGGGAGCTCTATCACTCTATTTAATAGTTCATATGATGAGTCCTAAATCTAGGGTTAGAATAGAGTTCTTGATGCATTGTTGATGTTGGATTTCGTATTTAGATGTATGCGAATTGATGTATGCATGATTCTTGATGCTTTCTTGATGTTTTGTTGATATTGACCATCATATGTATGTGTGTATGCGAAGTGGGATTGATCATGAGACTGAAATTCTTGAATATGTATGCGTTGTGTTGGTAAATTGTGACATTCGATTTGATCATGAAACTGAAATTTGTGTTGGATGTTGCTTGTGTTGTTCGCGAAGTGGGATGATGGTGTATAGGCGCCTAGGGCGCCAAGGGGATAGGTAAGGCATTGATCAATTGAATTTTTTTTGGAGAAATTAATTAAATTAAGTGTATATTTTGGTGGCTGGAAAAATGTTGAGTTTTCATGATTTGGAATTGCGGAGAAAACAATTTTTGGTGTTGAAAGGTGTTTTGGAAAAATTCTGGGCGTTGTTGCTGGTTTCTGGGCGCTGGGCGCCTATGCTGGGCGCTGGGCGCCTGTTCTGTGTTGTTGTTGCGCGCAGGGGCGCGCCTGGGCGCTGGCGCCCGTGTTGTCTGTGTGTGCGTGTGCGCGCCTGGGCGCTGAGCGCCTATGGCGCTGTGTTGTGCGCGCATTGTTGCGCCTGGGCGCTAGGCGCCCGTGTCCGTGTCTTGTTTTGTGTTGCGCTGCGTTGCGCGTGTTCCCCTGGGCGCTAGGCGCCCGTGTCTATGTTGCTTGTTGCGCTGTGTGGCGCACTGTTGCTCTTGGGCGCTGGGCGCCTGTGCACTTGTTGCCTGGTTGCCTGGGCGCCTAAGGCGCCTGTTCCCTGGACGTTGCCTAATTCTTTTAAAAATTGTTTTTATCATAACTTTTGACGTAGACGTCCGTTTTGAACGATTCAAAAAGTGTCGTGAAGCTTTTCCCGCTGTCTATCCATGTGTCCAATTTTTAAAATGGAAAATTGTTATTTTCTGACTGTTTGTGGGCGCCCAAGTGGCTGTCCCCGGTGGTCGTCCTAGTGACATTGAAAAATGACGTGGAACTCTTTAAAAATCCTTTTTAGTGTATAAACAACAGTTTTAAACACGGTAGTGTCAAAATGACTGTTTTGCCCCTAGTGGCCAAAGTTAATGATAATGATATGTAAATGACGAGGATGCCCTTGGTGGCTAGTCAAATGACTGTTTTGCCCCTAGTGGCCAAAGTTAATGATAATGATGTGTAAATGACGAGGATGCCCTTGGTGGCTAGTCAAATGACGTTTCTGCCCTCAGTGGCTAATGTTTGAGTTAAATGATGTTTATGTGTAAGTGTCAATTGAGGCCTGTGTGGCTAAGTGAGGTTAAGGTCTAAGTGGCCTAGTGATGTTGTGTGATGATTATGAATTTGGCAGGTGCTGTGCTCCGTGTGAGCAAACAGGTAAGTGATGGGTCACATTGTTGATTGTGACCTGAGTTATTTTGTGATTTTTGTGAAGTGAGTGGTGCATGCCATAGAGTCTCATGCCCATATGCATAAAACCCAGTGATGTTTTGAGGCCTGAGTGGCTAAGTGATGATGAGGCCTGAGTGGCTAAGCGACGTTTTGTGAAAAGGTACCTTCATGCATATACCCGCGAGTGGGTTGCATTTCATAAATCTACATGATATGAGATGAGTTTGTACATGATGTGAATGATGACTGTGTTGTGGATGTTTTGTGTATTGGATGCTGATTATTCTATTGCGTAGCCTGTGATTAGTGCTTATCATGTTTTCTATTATATAGACTGAAATGATGCTCACCCTTTCCTGTTTGAATGTTGCCCTCGTGTTGGTAACGTGCAGGTGATTCCCAGTGAAGGTATTAGCTTCACTTTTTCGAGTCGAGTCGTCATGCTCTGATACGTAGCACTCAGGGGGGATAATGAACTCGGCCTTTATTAATGATTTCTGATTATTTTGTCCATGTGGACTATTTGGTTATGTTTTACAAATTTCCGCTGCGTAGTTGTTTGTGTTATGAGAAGTTTTATAAGTGACGTTAACCACGAGGCTTGAGTTTTTGATATTGTGATGTGCTACGTGGACGTATTAATTTGAGTTAAACTGTTTTAAAGTTGGATAAGCGACGTTTGTTTTGAGTACGTGTAACATTTCCTATGAACGAGATTTTTTTTTTTTTTTTTTTTCAAACTCTGATTTTTATAAACAAAGTGACGGGTAGAAAGGGGTGTTACATTAGTGGTATCAGAGCAGTTCGGTCTGTCCGGCCGGTAGTTGAGTCGTCGTGTTGAGTAACATTGAGTTTGTTACTCGTTTCTGAATTCTGTTTTCTGTTGCAGTGCTAGAATGGCCAGACGAGACGACGCTGCTCTTGCTGCTGCATTGCAAGCTATGGCTCAGGCGATGCAGGGTCAGCAGAATGCTGGGGATAATGCTGGTTTTAGGAGTCTGACAACCTTCCAGAGGGAGAATCCGCCCACCTTTAAGGGCAAATATGATCCAGATGGTGCTATGGCTTGGCTGAAGGAGATCGAGAGGATTTTCAGGGTGATGAACTGTACTGTTGAGCAGAAGGTCCGCTTTGGTACCCATATGCTAGCCGAGGAGGCCGACGACTGGTGGTTGGCTACTAGGCAGAGGTTAGAGGCTGTACAGGAAGAGATTACTTGGGAGGTTTTCAGCAGGGAATTTCTGAGAAAGTATTTTCCTGAAGACGTCCGCGGGAAGAAAGAGATAGAGTTTTTGGAGCTGAAGCAGGGTGGTATGTCTGTGACTGCCTATGCGGCAAAATTTGTGGAGCTAGCCAAATTTTATCCACATTACAGTGAGGCTACAGCTGAATTTTCTAAATGCATCAAATTTGAGAATGGGTTGAGGCCTGATATTAAACAGGCCATTGGTTATCAGAAGATTCGTGTGTTCGCAGATCTGGTTGACAGTTGCAGAATTTTCGAGGAAGACAGTACTGCTCGCTACAAAGCTACTTCTGAGAGAAAGGGCAAGTTTCAGAGTCGAAGCAAGCCGTATGAGGTTCCTGCGGGTAAGGGTTATCAGAGAGCTGCTGGAGGTAAGGGTTCTGGTGGGGGAGATGCCCCTGCTAGCATCGTCTGTTATAAGTGTGGCAAGCCTGGCCACAAGAGTACTACATGCAGGTCGGATGACAGAAATTGCTACCGTTGTGGTAAAAAGGGTCATATGGCAGCTGAGTGTAAAGTCAAGGATGTGGTGTGTTTCAACTGTGGTGAGTCTGGGCATATCAGTACCAAGTGTACAAAGCCGAAAAAGGAAAGGTCTACTGGAAAGGTATTTGCATTGGCGGGAGAGGAGCCTGATGATGAGGATGGTCTGATTAGAGGTACGTGTTTTATTAACGGTACTTCTCTGAAATCTCTTATTGATACTGGTGCTACCCATTGTTTTATATCTGTTGATTGCTGTAAACGATTGGGTCTTGTTTTATCTGCTATGCGTGGGGATATGGTTGTCGATACTCCTGCGAAGGGGTCGGTGATTACGTCCCAGGTGTGTTCCCAGTGTCCCGTGTCGATCTTCGGCAGGGACTTTATTGTGAATTTTGTATGTTTGCCATTGAGAGGTCTGGATGTAATCTTAGGCATGGACTGGTTAGAGAATAATCACGTCCATATCAACTGTCGTAACAAGTCGGTTAGTTTCGGTGAAGAAAGTTCGGTTTTGGTGTCTGCTGGTCAGTTGAAGAAATTGAAGAAAGAAGGAGTTCAGTTATTTGCGTTGATGGCTTCGTTGTCTGCTGAAAGTCAGGCTGTTATTGAAGAACTGAAGGTAGTACGTGAATTTCCTGAGGTTTTTCCTGATGAAATTCCGGGTGTGCCACCGGAGAGAGAAGTTGAATTTTCGATTGATCTTGTACCTGGTACGAGGCCTGTGTCTATGGCTCCGTACAGAATGTCGGCGTCGGAACTGTCTGAGTTGAAGACGCAACTTGAAGAATTGCTTGAGAAGAAGTTTGTAAGACCGAGTGTATCACCGTGGGGAGCTCCGGTATTGTTAGTGAAAAAGAAAGATGGGAGCATGAGGTTATGTGTGGACTATCGTCAGTTGAATAAGGTAACTATCAAGAATAAGTATCCGCTTCCGAGGATCGACGATCTGATGGATCAATTAGTAGGTGCTCGTGTTTTCAGCAAAATTGATTTGAGGTCCGGATATCATCAGATTAAAGTAAAGGATGAGGATGTTCAGAAGACAGCATTCAGGACGAGGTATGGGCATTATGAGTATTCAGTGATGCCGTTCGGTGTGACCAATGCTCCTGGTGTATTTATGGAATATATGAACCGTATTTTCCATGATTACCTAGATCGGTTTGTGGTAATCTTCATAGATGATATTCTAGTTTATTCTAAGTCAGATGAAGAGCATGCTGAGCATCTGAAGTCAGTGTTGGAAGTTTTAAAAGAGAAAAAGTTGTACGCCAAGTTATCGAAGTGTGAGTTCTGGCTGAAAGAGGTGAGTTTCCTTGGGCACGTAATTTCTGGTAATGGTATTGCGGTTGATCCGGCAAAAGTAGAAGCAGTGTTGGAGTGGGAGTCTCCGAAGTCCGTAACGGAGATTAGAAGCTTTTTGGGTTTGGCTGGGTACTACAGGAGGTTCATCGAAGGTTTTTCCAAGTTGGCCCTCCCATTGACTCAGTTGACTTGCAAGGGTAAAGTTTTTGTTTGGGATGCTCGATGCGAGGAAAGTTTTATGGAACTGAAAAAGAGATTGACGACGTCGCCTGTTTTGACGTTGCCTAATCCAGAGGAACCGTTCGTTGTGTATTGTGACGCATCGAAGATGGGTCTCGGTGGTGTGTTGATGCAGGATGGAAAGGTCGTTGCGTATGCGTCGAGGCAATTGCGGATTCATGAGAAAAATTACCCTACGCACGATTTAGAGTTGGCTGCTGTGGTTTTTGTGCTCAAGATTTGGAGGCACTACCTTTATGGTTCAAGGTTCGAAGTGTTCAGTGATCATAAGAGTCTAAAGTATCTGTTCGATCAGAAAGAGTTGAATATGAGACAGCGTCGGTGGTTGGAACTCTTGAAGGATTATGACTTTGGTTTGAATTATCATCCCGGCAAGGCTAACGTCGTGGCTGATGCTTTAAGCAGGAAGTCTTTGCATATGTCGGCTATGATGGTGAGAGAATTAGAGTTAATTGAAGAATTCAGAGATTTGAGTTTGGTTTGTAAAATGACACCTCGCGGTGTCAAGCTGGGAATGTTGAAGATTGATAATGATTTCCTGGGCAGCATCAGAGAGGCTCAGAAGTCAGATGTTAAGTTAGTGGATTTAATTAATGGGGCTGGTCAATCTGAAGATGAAGATTTCAAATTAGATTCCAGTGGTGTGTTGAGGTTCCGGGGGAGGATCTGTGTTCCTGACGATGAAGAGATGAGAAAGGCAATTTTAGAGGAAGGTCATCGTAGCAAGTTGAGTATCCATCCTGGAGCAACGAAGATGTATCAAGATCTGAAAAAGATGTTTTGGTGGTATGGTATGAAGAGAGATGTGGCGCAATTTGTGTATGCCTGTTTGACCTGTCAGAAATCTAAGGTAGAGCATCAGAAGCCTGCAGGGCTAATGCAACCGTTGGAAATTCCAGAGTGGAAATGGGATAGCATAGCAATGGATTTTGTGACGGGGTTACCGAATACAGCTAAGAGTCATGACGCTATTTGGGTGATCATTGATAGGTTAACGAAGTCTGCTCACTTTATTCCTATTAATATCACTTATCCGGTGTCGAGGTTGGCAGAGGTATATGTCAAGGAGATTGTGAGGCTGCACGGTGTTCCGAAGAGTATTGTGTCAGATAGGGATCCGAGGTTCACTTCCGAGTTTTGGAAGAGTTTGCAGAAAGAATTGGGTTCTAAGTTAAAAATGAGTTCGGCGTATCATCCCCAGACCGATGGTCAGTCCGAGAGAACAATTCAGTCGTTGGAGGATTTGTTGAGGGCTTGTGTATTGGAACAGCGGGGTTCATGGGATTCCTATCTTGCGTTGATTGAGTTTACCTATAACAACAGTCACCATTCCAGTATCGGGATGGCACCGTTTGAAGCATTGTATGGTCGAAAGTGTAGGACGCCATTATGTTGGTATGATTCGGGAGAGAGTGTGGTGTTGGGACCGGAGATTGTCCGGGAGACTACAGAGAAGATCAAGATGATCCGTGAAAAGATGAAGGCTTCGCAGAGTCGTCAGAAGAGTTATCATGACAAGCGGAGGAAGGATTTAGAGTTTCAGGAGGGTGAGCATGTGTTCTTGAGGGTTTCTCCTATTACCGGTGTTGGTCGGGCGTTGAAATCGAAGAAGCTCACTCCTCGATTTGTTGGTCCTTATCAGATATCCGAGAGAATTGGAAATGTGGCTTATAGAGTGGCTTTACCGCCAAATCTTTCGAACTTGCACGACGTGTTTCACGTGTCGCAACTTCGGAAGTATGTTTCGGATCCATCTCATGTGATCCAAGTGGACGATGTAGAGGTGCGGGATAATCTCACTGTGGAGACGATGCCCGTAAGGATTGAGGATCGTGAAGTGAAGGCGCTTAGAGGCAAAGAGATTGCATTAGTGAAAGTGGTCTGGCTAGGAGCTGCCGGAGAGAGTATGACTTGGGAGCTAGAGAGCAAGATGCGAGAGTCCTACCCAGAGTTGTTTGACCAGGTAAATTTCGAGGACGAAATATTCTAAGTGGGGGAGAGTTGTAACACCCTAAAATTATTTAATTAATTTATTTAATTAAATAATTGGGGATTTAAATTAAATTATTTGATGTAATTCGATTAATTAGATTTTTATTTATTTTTGGTGGTATTAGGAAGGAGTAGAGGCGCCACTTGCATGACTTGGGCTTAAGTGAAAAAGCCCAAGCCCATGATCTCCAAAGTGTGCGAAGGGGGTTATGTTGTTAGGGGCTAGGTTTTGTGGCCATTCGCAAAAATCAAGAGAGAAAACGCAAGAAAGAAAGAAAGAAAATAGCGTGAGATAGAGAGAGAGAACAAGGAAGGGCGTCGTAGGAGAGAAGAGGAAGAGGAGGGAAGTTGCAACCAAGAAAGAGCAAGAACGTGATCTTGTTGCTGTGATCCTGTACGTGACTACCTCCGGAGCCTCCGTTCTTCAATTTCGAGGTTAGGGGAGCTCTATCACTCTATTTAATAGTTCATATGATGAGTCCTAAATCTAGGGTTAGAATAGAGTTCTTGATGCATTGTTGATGTTGGATTTCGTATTTAGATGTATGCGAATTGATGTATGCATGATTCTTGATGCTTTCTTGATGTTTTGTTGATATTGACCATCATATGTATGTGTGTATGCGAAGTGGGATTGATCATGAGACTGAAATTCTTGAATATGTATGCGTTGTGTTGGTAAATTGTGACATTCGATTTGATCATGAAACTGAAATTTGTGTTGGATGTTGCTTGTGTTGTTCGCGAAGTGGGATGATGGTGTATAGGCGCCTAGGGCGCCAAGGGGATAGGTAAGGCATTGATCAATTGAATTTTTTTTGGAGAAATTAATTAAATTAAGTGTATATTTTGGTGGCTGGAAAAATGTTGAGTTTTCATGATTTGGAATTGCGGAGAAAACAATTTTTGGTGTTGAAAGGTGTTTTGGAAAAATTCTGGGCGTTGTTGCTGGTTTCTGGGCGCTGGGCGCCTATGCTGGGCGCTGGGCGCCTGTTCTGTGTTGTTGTTGCGCGCAGGGGCGCGCCTGGGCGCTGGCGCCCGTGTTGTCTGTGTGTGCGTGTGCGCGCCTGGGCGCTGAGCGCCTATGGCGCTGTGTTGTGCGCGCATTGTTGCGCCTGGGCGCTAGGCGCCCGTGTCCGTGTCTTGTTTTGTGTTGCGCTGCGTTGCGCGTGTTCCCCTGGGCGCTAGGCGCCCGTGTCTATGTTGCTTGTTGCGCTGTGTGGCGCACTGTTGCTCCTGGGCGCTGGGCGCCTGTGCACTTGTTGCCTGGTTGCCTGGGCGCCTAAGGCGCCTGTTCCCTGGACGTTGCCTAATTCTTTTAAAAATTGTTTTTATCATAACTTTTGACGTAGACGTCCGTTTTGAACGATTCAAAAAGTGTCGTGAAGCTTTTCCCGCTGTCTATCCATGTGTCCAATTTTTAAAATGGAAAATTGTTATTTTCTGACTGTTTGTGGGCGCCCAAGTGGCTGTCCCCGGTGGTCGTCCTAGTGACATTGAAAAATGACGTGGAACTCTTTAAAAATCCTTTTTAGTGTATAAACAACAGTTTTAAACACGGTAGTGTCAAAATGACTGTTTTGCCCCTAGTGGCCAAAGTTAATGATAATGATATGTAAATGACGAGGATGCCCTTGGTGGCTAGTCAAATGACTGTTTTGCCCCTAGTGGCCAAAGTTAATGATAATGATGTGTAAATGACGAGGATGCCCTTGGTGGCTAGTCAAATGACGTTTCTGCCCTCAGTGGCTAATGTTTGAGTTAAATGATGTTTATGTGTAAGTGTCAATTGAGGCCTGTGTGGCTAAGTGAGGTTAAGGTCTAAGTGGCCTAGTGATGTTGTGTGATGATTATGAATTTGGCAGGTGCTGTGCTCCGTGTGAGCAAACAGGTAAGTGATGGGTCACATTGTTGATTGTGACCTGAGTTATTTTGTGATTTTGTGAAGTGAGTGGTGCATGCCATAGAGTCTCATGCCCATATGCATAAAACCCAGTGATGTTTTGAGGCCTGAGTGGCTAAGTGATGATGAGGCCTGAGTGGCTAAGCGACGTTTTGTGAAAAGGTACCTTCATGCATATACCCGCGAGTGGGTTGCATTTCATAAATCTACATGATATGAGATGAGTTTGTACATGATGTGAATGATGACTGTGTTGTGGATGTTTTGTGTATTGGATGCTGATTATTCTATTGCGTAGCCTGTGATTAGTGCTTATCATGTTTTCTATTATATAGACTGAAATGATGCTCACCCTTTCCTGTTTGAATGTTGCCCTCGTGTTGGTAACGTGCAGGTGATTCCCAGTGAAGGTATTAGCTTCACTTTTTCGAGTCGAGTCGTCATGCTCTGATACGTAGCACTCAGGGGGGATAATGAACTCGGCCTTTATTAATGATTTCTGATTATTTTGTCCATGTGGACTATTTGGTTATGTTTTACAAATTTCCGCTGCGTAGTTGTTTGTGTTATGAGAAGTTTTATAAGTGACGTTAACCACGAGGCTTGAGTTTTTGATATTGTGATGTGCTACGTGGACGTATTAATTTGAGTTAAACTGTTTTAAAGTTGGATAAGCGACGTTTGTTTTGAGTACGTGTAACATTTCCTATGAACGAGATTTTTTTTTTTTTTTTTTCAAACTCTGATTTTTATAAACAAAGTGACGGGTAGAAAGGGGTGTTACAGGTTGCTTTGCCACGGTCAAAGGGTGGCTATATTCATTGTGTTAGCCACGGTCAAATTAAGCGTGGATATCTAACCGTGGGTAAAAGCCGCTTTTCTGGTAGTGGTGGCTCTCTCCTCTCGGCCGCCATCTCCATCTATCTCTTCGTCACCGTCTCTCTCCTTGTGACTGTCACTGTCTCTCTCACGCTCTCTTTCTTTCCTTCGCAGTTTCTCTCTTTCTTTTGCTTTTAAGTTTGAATCTGCTCATCATCAAGCTTCGTCGGTTCCTGTTCATCGTCCATGTCTCCCCTCCTCGCTTTTCTACAAATAGGTTAGACGATGAAACCTCAATCTTTAATTTTCTTTGTATGCATCTGTTGTTCAATTGGCACTGAATCCCTAATCTATCAATTCTTGTTTACATCTATTGTTGAGTTTATACTGAAATCCCTAATCTATTAATTCTCTTGATTTTCTTTTATGGGTATGCATGTTGAATTGATACGCAAGAGAGGCAGAAGATTTGCCTTGCCTATCGTGGATTCCCATTTGAGAAGATTTGCTGCCATTGTTAAAGAAGGTATTTCTCTATTGTTGTCTATCATCGATTGATTTTCTTTTTTTGATTTCTGATGCTCCATATTCATTTTGATTCTTGCTTGCAATGTTCTGTCCTGGTTTCTCCCCAAATTTTTGACTCTGAATGTTGTTATTAATCTCTATTGTTGTCTTTTGTTTTGAACAGAACCAGGGACTCCTAGAAAGTGACTTCAGAGAATTATGGTTAGCCAAGAATGATAGGATTCTATATTGCTTGCTTTCTGAATCATCTTCCATTATCTGCCTCCAGGTAGAAATTCTTCTCCTTTGTTCCTTACAAAGAGTTGGTTTTTAATGATTGTGGTGACTGTGTCAATTGTTACAAGTTCAATCAATTACTCCCTTTTTGAAAACTTACTTGTTATTCTCTCATGGCCTTAACACACATTAGGCTTGAGTGATTTAATGATGCTTAGCAATCTGGCATCATCTTTTAGCATTTTTTTTTCATTTTTTTCATTTTTGTTTCCTTCTCTTGCCTCAGTTCTGTTGTCTTGCAGAACAGTCAATCAATTCAGGGGAAGCAACAAAAAAAGTTTTTTCTTTTAAAAAAAAGGAACATTTAAAGTCGGGCGCAACCAACGTCCGACTTTAAAAGGTTTTCCACAGGCCATAATTAAAGTCGGACCTTAATCCGACTTTAAAAAAATATACTTTCTAAGTCGCTTTGATAGAAGTCGGGTGAATGTCCGACTTTAAATGTCCGAAAGGTGCGACTTTGAATCCCATTTTTTCACTAGTATCGTTACAACTTTTTAATTTTTTGAAATGTTTTCTATCCACACAATAGGAAAATATATGCTATCGTGATCATTTCACTTGCACACATGATGCTCAAACAATCACGGCCGATGAACCTGATGCGTGATTACTAATAAAAAATTATTTTCTACGTATAAATGCCACCTAAAAACTAATTTATTCTAATTTACACTACAAATTATTTCATTGACAGTTACGCATTCAGATATTTCCTCAATGAAAATGAAGAGATTTGTAGTAGTGCAAGAGTTATTAAAGATAACTAGCAAAATATCCGTACATACGTGCTGTTTTCACAAAATAGTCTCAAATCGGAATTCTAATATATGTTACGCAATATCTGTTAATGTTTTTTTCGATTCTACTTAATTCTGTGTAGCTAAAAAGTATTTTTAATTTCTTGGTGTAATCAATTGAAATAATCAAATACTGTTAATTAATTTTTTATCAATAGAAAAAATTTCATTTCAAGTAACTCATTTATAACCCAGAGCGTGGGGTTCAGCGGTTGAGGCTGATCCTCCCTTAACCAAGGGTCGGGGGTTCGATCCCCACCTTGGGTACGGAGCAGCGTTAAAACTCTGGGCCAGTTGTCCTGCCCCTTGAGGCACCTACAATTCAGCGAGGGGATTAGTCACTGCGGGCGGCGGTGGATACCCTGGGTACAACCAAAAAAAGTAACTCATTTATTAATATAAGCTGATTATTAAAGATTCTTTAATTTTATTATTGAGAATTTACATAATATAGCATAATTAAGAATATTTTTTGAATTTATAAATACACGCATGTGAGAACTAGTTCTTACCGTGAAAATGAAAACTCTTAATTATAACTGTCAAATTAAAATCAATGGTTGAGACTATGTCATTAATAAATAAATGAGATTACATGTGTCATCTTACCATGCATTTGTTAATTTATTCTATTTTCCTAGTCCCACAATCATGCAGTTCGATCTAGACCAAGATGATCCAATATGGGAAATTTTTATAGGGTTTCGCTGCTTTTGTGCTCCCAATTTGAATTCAAACATCGTAAGTGAGAAATATATTGTCAATAGTAACAGGTAGAATAATTGAGAAATATTGTCAGAAATTCAAAATAACTACGTTAAAGTCAAATTCACATATAGAAATCGTACCGATAAGCTAACACTTAAATATGTTTGGTTCGAGAAAAAGAATTACAACATACTACCACTTAAATTAGGGGTGTTCACGGGTCGGTTTGGATCGAATTTGACCAAATCTGTTGCCCGAACCAATTATAATTATTCGGTTTGGGTTGGTTCGGATTTTACATTTTTTTCTCCAAAATCCGAACCAAACCGAACCGATATTGGACGGGTTGGTTTGGATTGGGCTCACAGGTCATTCACTAAAAAATTAATATTCTAAAATATAAAAAACAACACTTTTTTATGATATTCCAACACTTTAAATAGCTAAAAAAATTGAAAATCAAACGAAATCAAACTCAAATCCACTAATAGTCTACTCATTCATAGTATTAGAATTTTACAACTTAATCATAAATTATTAAGGTAAAAAGTCTAATCAAATAAAATCGTGTACATCTAAAATTACAAAATTGTTATGACCTAATATGGGTTGGTTCGGGTTCGCGGATTTGATTTTTAAAATCCGTTGCCCGATTCAAACAACTTCGGATTGGTTTGGATTTGTTCGATTTTCACCCGAACACAAAAAATATCCGAACCAAATATATCGGTTTGGATTGGATTGTGGGTTGGTTTGGATTTGCCCGAACCACTGAACACCCCTAACTTAAATACACCTCACTTCATTGGGGCATTTTATCAAACAGCATGTGAGTGGTAACCACTTAGAAGAAAATCAAGAGATACAAAATCAAATTATATAACCTTCAAACTGTAAAGGTAGAGAAGAGAGTTAAGGATAGAGAAAGAGGAATCGATTGAAGCAAAAGACAGTAAAAAAATTTGAAAGAGGGGAAGGAAGAAAAGTAAAGAAACCAAGAAAGCAAAGGGAAATAGAGGGAGAACCTCCACCACACTCCGGTGAACCACTGGGAACGCCACCACCACCGCGAGGACCATCACCACTGCCCTCCTGACATCTCACTCGCAGTTCTCCCTCTGCTGTCGTTCCTCTCTCTTGGTCGCGTTCTCTCCCCCACTCCTCTCTTTATCGGCCAAACACCCTCCCTCACCACCATCATCTCCATCGCCTAATAGCTTCTCAACTTCCACCGTGCTCCTCCTCTACGTCTCTCTCATTCTGTTTCTTTCTCAAGTCCGTGTCTCGCTCATCTAGTTCTCTCTCCCTCTCGGTATGTTATTTTTATCCCTCTTCTATTTGATAGATTAGGCTTTTTCATCATATCTACGGCTAAACTTGGGTCTTTTTCCTAGTGGGTTTTGGCCCTCGGAGGTTTTAATGAAACCCTTAGGTGTAAGGGGTTGGTGCACCCCTTGTGCTCCCCTTAATACAATTGCTTATCTAAAAAAAAGCTACGGCTAAACTTGGGCATTACCTATTGCTCCTCATCTTATGGGCAGAGGAACCTCGGATCATCTTAGCGAGGCGAATCCAGGAAAAAAAATAATTTATCATAATTTCGCTTAAAAAACATTTATATATTTTTACAAATTAAATAATTTTATGATAAAAAAAATTCAAAATCCCAAAACCTAATGTGTTATGTGTTGCGGTAATTGAATACTGCATAAAAAGTGTTTACTTTGTGGGGGAAATTGCCTTCATAGAACAATATAGGGATCCGCCACTAGGAACATAGATGTCTGGAAAAGTAATTTATAGTATTTTTTTTATGGATGGTCGAATAAATGAGTCTAAATAAATACTTATTTGTACAGAAACATGAATTTCCTTTGATTCTCTTCTTTAAATGATTTGATTTTGATATGTTCATGAGCAGGCTGGAGAAGAATGTTGGTAATCCCAGAGCTTGAGAGGGAGGTTCAACTCCTCTGGGATTGGAAGAGGAAGACAGATCAGAGGGTTCTTCGAAATCTTAGAATTAATTTGCGATTTTTGTTTATAAAAACTTAAGCACGGCTTTTAAGAAATGGAAATTGAAATGATAGCAAGTATATGCTTAGTTGATGTGGAAAAAATATATATCATAGTCCGTGTTCTTATTTTCCATGTTAAGATGGAGCTCGTGCCTATTTTGCGTGGAGCAATAAGATAGGGCCTCTTTGACTGGACCATTTTGTTTGCTATTTTTATGACTCGATCTATTGAGCATATAGAACTATATATTCTGATTAATTTTAATATGTTATTCCTATCTTAGAATTTTTATACTTTTTATCTACACTTTTCTTAGGAAAAAAGGAAAAAAGAAAGTGATCCCTCTATCTTTTTATCCTTTCATAGAAGAAAAGGACTCGATCGTTTGATAACATTTTTGGAACAATTTTCATGGCTAGCACTCTTTGACTAATTTCAGAGCATCTCTAGACTTGAGAATCTAAATAATTAGTGCCGCTGTGGCCCCTATTTCCAACTTGTAATATTGGCTGTGGAAAGTGATTATAAAAGCTTCTGAAGTAGAAAGGGAAGCTCTTCAGTTTTGGGATATGCGTGGATGATAAGGATTCCAAATGTATCAGCATCATAACAATATTCTGTGGCAGCAAGGATGAGATTCAATGACCAATGATGAGGCTGCTAGTTATAGTAGTTATATTCCTTGGAGACAAATTAATTAAGAGATAAAGTTGTCCAATTCTAAGGATATAAAGATTCTGGTCCATGCAAATGAACGAAGTCATTCAAGGGGTTGAAATTAACCTCAAACCTTGGTGTAAGTAAAATTAAGGTGAAACCTTGGGTTTAGATATTAAGATCTTGGTTTAAGGAAAAATCATATGAATGTTTTTCCTTTCATCCATATAGTGAGATTTGCGAACTCGTAACAAAATATTAAAAGTGATGTATTTTCAATCCCTTTGATAGAAACATCAGGTTTTGATTTCACAGGTTTTATATTGATTTAATCTAATCAAGATAAGGATATACAATTTAATTATTACTTTTTTTTTTTGCAAAAAAGGAAATTTGGATGTTAAAATCTTTTGATGCAAACCCTCTTTAAGGAAAAATCATCTAAAAGGAAAAAGTAGCATTCCTTGTTATAATGTACACACACTACGGGTGCAAACCCTCTATTAACCCATGCATATTGTATTGTCGTCAACTCAAGTACAATATTTTTTTTATCTTGAAGTGAATTTTGTATTGTCTACTTGCTTCTAAATTTTAGTATTTAGAAGGTATGCATGTGAAAAGGGAAGGAAATAGAAGAATGAGTGAAATTTACATGATGCAATAACTTTCTCGGTTTAGGGAAAGCCATGTGTAACATGTCCATAGTGCAGTGGGAGATATTTTATTTCTAAATACAGTATTATTTCTCAAAGTTTTAGCATCAAACTAACATGCAAATTCATGTTAAATTAATTACCCAAAAAAGTTTAAGATATATTTAGCATCAAACTATTATATATGCTTTGAAAGCAACAGCTAGCACGAGCAACTGGTACACTATACAACTCACACTTATACTTTATCCCCTCCACTACGTACTATATAAAGAGCATAGCAATAGCATTCTCTAATTATCATATATAGCTCTATATATATACCAAAATAACATAGAATTTAATTACACTACCATATATTATATATCATATATTGTAAGCTTTGCTAGAATATGGCCTCAAACTCAAGTTGGACAAAGAAGGAGAACAAAAGGTTTGAGAATGCTTTGGCTATGTATGACAAGGATACCCCAGATAGGTGGCAGATGTTGGCTAGAGCTGTTGGAGGGAAAACAGTGGAAGAAGTTAAAAGGCATTATGAGATTCTTGTTGAAGATTTGAAGCTGATTGAGGATGGTCGTGTTCCCTTACCCAATTACAGAAACACTTCAACCATCAATGGTTACACTTCCACTGATTTAGAACAAAGGTTAACTCTCACCACTTGCATATATATATATATATATATATTTATTACTTAATAGGAGAGACTCTATATGTTATATAATTTAGACTCTTCATTCTTTATCATTCATGTTTAGTTTACTCACATAACTCAACAAGTACAACAATCACAATCGGAGCTAAAGAATACCGAAATTTGAACTATATATATATATATATATATATATATATATATATATATATATATATATATATATATATATCGTCACTAATTTCTTACTATAAAAATTAGAAATAAAAAATAAATTTGAACTATTTACTTTGTTTTTAAATTTTCATTTAGTTCCGCTAACCCATACAAATTTTAATATCTTTCGTAACTCTTTTTTTATATATTTGTTGCAATACAGGTTAAAGGTTCTGAGCTTTCAGTGAAGTATACATAATGACAGGGATCGGAGACCAATCAAGTCAATGAACTGAAGACCAAAATGCTTGCACCTAGCTAAGCTTAGTAGCTTGATTATAATAACAAAAATTGAATGCTATATTTGCTTTCTTTTCAACTTTGCAAACTTGTCTAGCATCACTGTATCCAGTGCTGTATAGTGTATAATATATATCCTTATAATTAATGTTATAAATGTGTAAATCAATAGACATCACCAATCCAAGCAGTACACATTGATATCGTGTTTTGTTCCTGAATCGATCCTCTATCGTTTCTGTGTTGTGTTTTTTTTGGGGTGGGTTACATATAACTGTTGGAACCTTGGTGTTGGTGAATTGAAAAAGTCCCACATTACTAAGACCAAGCAATTTAAGAGTGCTTATAAGTGTGGACTTGGGCTTGGGCTTGGGCTGTGAGGTGTAATTTATTCTTTGCGAAAAATATTTATTTTTATTTTATTTGGGTGCGTCGCTCGCTAACTGTCCAGATACGTTGAACTGACCAGATACGCTGAACTAGCCGTTTTTAGCTGTTGAGGATTTTTCTCCAACGACTTGACTTGTGCACCAAGTAGGCCATTCTTAATTATCTGTTGAGGATTTTTCTCCAACAACTTGACTTGTGCAGCAAGTAGACCATTCTTATCTGTTGAGGATTTTTCTCCAACAACTTACTTGCGCAGCAAATCGAGTTTTTTCCTATAAATAGGGCATTTCCTTACTTCATTCTTTGCACCGAAAACTCGAACCAGTACCGAGTTTTCTTCTCTTCTCCCTCCCCAATTTCATTTCTTCTTAAATTAGAGTGGTATTCGTACCATATTAGAGTAGTCTTAGTACCATATTTGAGTGGTCTTCGGACCATAATATGAATGTGTATTTCTTGAGCGAAATTTCACCGTGCAGTGATAGTTCGTAATAGTTTTGACTGGGCTGTTTTATCCTGGGGACGTCGTGGTTGATAGCCTGCCTGCACAATTTTGGGCAGTGCCACGAAACGTCTTAAAGAGAGCGACGTAGTCCGCGACTCAACCCAGTAATTTCTTCAGTGATTGATTTTCTGAAATACTTATCTGAAACTCTAAAACAACAATTTTAAGACGTTTCGAATTTAGCCATGACTACCGAAGACATTACTGGCTCTGATTCTGCTGTTTCTAACTTCAACAAATCGTTTCATTTTCAAGAATGTCAATTAAAACAATGGCAACAAAATAAATTTTTATTAAATATGAAAAATGTTGCCAACATTTAAAAGATGACATTTAAGTGCTCACTGAAACAGCTGATCAAAAAGGAAGAGATAATAGCTAAAGAAATATTTCTATAGAAAGAGAATAATTTTCTCTATACTATTTATCGATAGAAAGAGAATTATTTTCTCTATACAGTTTATCATTGGAAAGAGAATAATTTTCTCTATACTCTCTTATAGAAAGAGAATGATTATCTCTATATTATTGTTAATTCTACGGAAAGAGAATAATCATCTCTATAGGAATGAATTTTCTTAATTTGTATTTTTTGGGAAAAATTCTGGCTAGGAAAGACTTGATACTAAAGTGTGTCCATTGTGACCCATCTCTCTTTCCTGGGAACCTACTCAAACAAACAATTTTGAAAATTCATATATTTTGTTGCCGTTAGTGGTTAACGCTAACGATTAATGATATTAAATCATAGAATTACTTTATAGCAATAACATTATTTTTGAAGTTATACTTTTTACGATATATTGCAATATATAATATTGATTGCAATATAATTTTCTAGAAAACCTTTCAAAGAAACAGCAACTCGAATGGGACCCCCCAAATTTCCCATATTCTAAACTTCAACTACCACCTAGAAATGATGCAGCTCCTCCATTTAATTGTTTCAATTGCGAGAGACCAGGTCATATGACACACAAGTGTATCAACAGGCCAAGCACTGCCCCGCAGGCTTATTACTTGACTAAATAGCAATTTGTTGCTATAATTTCTGAAATCAACATTGTTGGTAAATGCGAGGTTGGTGGATGGTTATTGACTATGTTTTGAACATACACCGTTGCTGAAAATAAGAAAATGATGTTGTGTCTGGTGAAAATTTTCTTTAAACAATGATTTTTTTAAACGAAGTGTTTACTTCATCTATCGGAAGTTTTCTTTAAATAATGATTTTTTACGCAGTGTTTGACTTTTACACATGTTTGACTTTGGCTTTGTACACTATACTATTCTTTTCAATAAGAGCTAGATAACATTTTTCAAAAGTTATTTTCATAAATGACTTAAGAAAAAAATTGTGATTTTTGTAGTCAAGCAAAAATTTTCAAGACTTCGCATAAATCAGTAAGGAAATCTGAGTATTTGTTTTGACTCACTCCGCGAATAAGATAGAAAATTAACCAGAAATGGAAAATGATAGTTTGTCACTTTTATTTATAATTGTTTTGACTGCATTGTAGTATACTTTTTGAAAAATAAAAGTGAAGTGCTTGACATATTCAAAGTTTTCCATTACAGATTTTTGAAAATCAATTAAGTAGAAATTTTAAGAGTTTTTATAGCGATTGAGGAACAAAGTATGATTCCCATTAATTTTAAGGAATTATACATGAAACGACTACACCATATTTTTTCTGAAATGAATGGTAAAGCAGAAAGAAAAATAAAATCTTTTTTGAATTGATTTTTGCTATTTTGCTGAATTCTAGCACTTGATCTCTCTTGTGAAATTTTTTTTAAACCGTTGGTTATATTATGAATAGATTCGCTGAATCTAAAGAAATAAAAAAAATTCCTTCGGAGATCTTGAAGAAAAGACAACTTATCTTGTCTTATTTTTGAATTTGGGATTACTTGGCTTATGTCATAATCCCAAAAAGAGTTAAACTCGCCAGTAGAGCCTATGAATGTGTATTCATTGGGTATGCAGTAAATAGCAAAACATACAGGTTTTATGACCTTAATGCAAAACTGATCATAGAGTCAAATGACGTTGACTTCTATGAAAATAAATTCCCTTTTAAATCAAGAAATAGTGGGGGCACTGAAATAGTCAAGTTTCTATGCCTAGGAACGTTGAAAACAACGAATAAAGGGAAATAGAACCTCGAAGAGGTAAGAAAGCACAAGTTGCTAAAGAATATCGAACCTATTATACGGTCCATAAACTAGAGGAGGATACATATAACATTCAAGAAGCTTGTCTTTATTGGATGCAGATTTGTGGCAATAAGTCATAAAACAATGAGATCGTTTCTCTAGAGTCTAACAAGAACTTGCACTTAGTTGACTTGCCTCCTGGTTGCAAACCGATAGGTTGTAAATGTTTTTTTTGAAAAAGAAACTAAAATCCGAAGGCACTGTTGATAACGACAAGGCCCGCATGTAGCCAAAGGTTTTAGTCAAATAGAGAATATAGATTTCTTCGACACATGTTCACCCGTTACTAGAAATACATCCCTAAGGGTACTAATTTCTTTGGCCGTGTTTTTAATTTAGTAGTACACCAAATGGGTGCATAACTGATTTTTTAAAAATGGTGAATTGGAAGAAGAAATCTATATGGAGCAACCTGAAATTTTTGAAATTCTTGGGCAAGAAAACAAGGTCTGTAAGTTGGATAAGTCTCTGTATGGTCTTAAACAAGCTCCTAAACAGTGACATGAGAAGTTTGATTATCTAATTATATTGAATGGGTTCAGAGTGAATGAAAGTGACAAATGTATTTATTACAAAGCTGAAAATGACATTTGCACTATCATATGTCTCTATGTAGACGACTTACTCATAATTGGATCAAACATTCATGCTATAAATAAAGTGAAATCATTGTTGTGCAACAACTTTGATATGAAAGACCTCGGAGAAGCATTTGTAATCCTTGGTATTAAGAATACTAGGTCCGAGAAAGGAATTTATTTGGATCGAACTTATTACATTGAGAAGATCTTAAAGAAATATAACTACTTTGGTTGTAAACCTTCTTGCTCATCATACGATCCAATTGTCAAAAAATTTAAGAACACTGGTAACAGTGTTAGACAAACGGAATATGCGAGCATCATTGGCAGCCTAAGGTATGCCACTGATTGTACTAGACCCGACATTGCCTATGTCGTGGTATTGTTGTGCAGGTTTACCAGCCTACCTAGTAAAGAGCATTGGCACGCTATTGAGGGAGTCATGTGATACCTTAAAAGGACCATGAATCTCGGATCACATTATCAGATATTTCCAGTTGTACTTGAAGGATACAGTAATGCTGATTGGGATACTCTACCAGATGATTCCAAAGCAACTAGTGACTATATATTTAGTATATATGGTGGTATTGTCTCCTGGAAATCCAAGAAACAGATCATTTTGGTTCAGTCCACTATGGAGTCTGAAATGATAGTGTTGGCAACCGCTAGTGAAGAAGCTAGTTGGTTGAGATGCTTACTAGCAGAGATTCCTTATGGGAAAACCGACGCCAGTTGTGTTGATCCACTGTGATAGTACCGCGAATATTGCAAAATAAAGAATCGTTATTTCAACGATAAAAGGCGACAAATATGTAGTAGGAACAATATTGTTAGAGAAATTCTCTCAAAAGGAGCTGTGAGAGTGGATCATGTACGCACTGATTAGAACGTAGGTGATCCTTTGACGAAAGGATTAGCCAAAAAGAAAGTCCAAAATACACCTCAAAAGATGAGACTACTGCCATTAGAACCATGAGTCACTCACGATGGTAACCCGACCTAAAAGACTGGAGATCCCAAGAATTAGGCTCAATGGGTAATAACACGTTGTGAAGTGATAGGAGATGAACATGCTACTATAAGTAAAGAAGCATGATTCCTGAAGCGATGTAAGGTTGGGGTAATAGAAACTCTTAATGAGATCTATACTCTATGTGTAGTGGAGTACCTAGCTACAGGAGTACTTTTGATAGACTCATCTTTGTGAATGTGGAAATGGGGTCGCTTCCTATGGAATTCTTGGCAGAAATTCCTAGAGCGTTCACTAAACTGGGATAGACGTGCAGGGCCATAAAGCACGGGCTTTTGAGAATACACCTATGGAAAAGGTTGTGTGTGGTTTTGATGATTAGAGATAGAGTTCAAGACTACGAGTCACTCTTGTTGAATCTAAATCTTAACCGCTATGCAAATGTTCAAGTCGAATGACACCTCTGCTTATGCACAATCTTATGGAGGCGTTTGGCGCTATTTCTGAAACTTCTTTTTAAATTCAAGTGGGGGATTGTTGGAACCTTGGTGTTGGTGAATTGAAAAAGTCCCACATTGCTAAGACTAGGCACTTTAAGAGTGCTTATAAGTGTGGACTTCACACATTGGTTTGGGGCCCAGGGGGTACCCAGTTTTGTAAAAGGGAGAGCACGCACACTAACTGACCACCACACACGCGCGCGCCGTCCGACCGGGTCGCCCGGTCGAGCTGGGCCGGGCCTAGGCTTGGGCTTGGGCTGTGAGGTGTAATTTATCCTTTGCGAAAAATAATTATTTTTATTTTATTTGGGTGCGTCGCTCGCTAACTGTCCAGATTCGTTGAACTGATCAGATACGCTAAACTAGCCGTTTTTAGCTGTTGAGGATTTTTCTCCAACAACTTGACTTGTGCAGCAAGTAGGCCATTCTTATCTGTTGAGGATTTTTCTCCAACAACTTACTTGCGCAGCAAGTCGAGTTTTTTTCCTATAAATAGGACCTTTCCTCACTTCATTCTTTGCACCGAAAACTTGAAGCAGTACCGAGTTTTCTTCTCTTCTCCCTCCCCAATTTCCTTTCTTCTTAACTTAGAGTAGTATTCGTACCATATTAGAGTGGTCTTAGTACCATATTTGAGTGGTCTTTGGACCATAATATGAAGGTGTATTTCTTGAGCGAAATTTCACCGTGCAGTGATATTTCGTAATAGTTGTGCCAGGGCTGTTTTATCCTGGGGACGTCTTGGTTGATAGCCTGCCTGCACAGTTTTGAGCAGTGCCACAAAACGTTTTAAAGAGAACGACCTAGTCCGCGACTCAACCCAGTAATTTCTTCGGTGATTGATTTTCTGAAATACTTTTCTGAAACTCAAAAACAACAATCACACATCTCAATTTTCTGAACATTGGTTTATGTTGTGACGGGGTGAACCGACTTTACACTTTCAATGTGTGTTTCTTTTTTTTTGACCAAATCAATGTGTGTTTCTTGTTTTTTGGTTAGATTTTCTTTCTTCAACCAAATTAAAAAAAAAACTGAAGAAGTAATTAGTTTCAAGTGTGTTTCTAATTGTTTTTAATTTAAAACTAAAATCTATATTTGTAACACCCCAATATATCATACAATGATGATATACCAGAATATACTGTCATGCATACATCAGAGTGTCATTTCTGTTTATGGACATTGAACAATACTAAAAACTTTGACTAAACATGTCAAGGTGCCACTCATATTTGATACTTCAAATGAAATACATAATTAACTTAAGTCCAATGACTAAACATCCTCGCCTCATTCCTAAAGTTCAATATCCAAATACAGAAATTAAGCGGAAACGACATACAACTTTGAGTACGAATACAAGTTATATAATCGAAGTACTTAAAACAAGGGAAACTACATAAGTTGATAACTAGTCTTCAATATCACCAAGAGGAACATCATTTAGCCATGCTGCACTGCTTTCGACTTTCTCTGTTTCTCTGAAAAACAACAACATTTAAAGGGTGAGATAAACATCTTAGTGAGTTCTAACCGAGACCCCTTACTACACTCGCGGTTCATTATGCTTTCTTAACTCGTAGCCCAATTCTGGATAGCTACGTACAATGTCCTGTCTTCTTCTCATTTTTCTTTTCTTAGGTTCGCAGTGCACCCAATCCCGCTGACCTTGGAAAGCGGGCTACATGGAAGGGGCCTAGGGTTCGGGCTCATGACTTCCCTGCCCTAATATGCTAATAACTTAGGGTCGTCACCCTATCCTCGATGTATATATATATATATATATATATATATATATATGTATACTATTACATGTCCGCTTTATTAATATCATAACCTCAACCTCAAGGGACGTTTACTCCATTTAATCATAACTTAACATTACCTCAACCTCATGGGACATATAGTCCGTTTTATCTTTTCGTGACATTACCTCTGTAACACCCCAGTATTTCTAGCTTGTAAAAATACCAAAGTGTACCATTTGACATACATCAGAGTAACTTCCTGTTATTGAATATTGAACACAACTAAAAACTTTCGATAAATAATTATCAAATGGTTCCATGAACCTCATTAAACTTAACAAAGTACTTAAGTCTCATGACTTAAAACTTATACAATCCTGGTGTTCAATACCCAAAACATAAGTAGCGGAAACGATTTACAACTGTTACTAATAATAGTCATACAATCGATATTACAAAAACCACAAAAGGGACAAAGGCCTAAACATAAAGCGGAATCTTCAATGACTTCATAAGTCACACCTGCTAACCGTGCTTCTTCGCCTTTGTTTTTCCCTGTTTCTCTGGCTATCTATTTCTTGTTTTCTGTTTTCTTTCTTTTTGATTTCAGAAAGTAATGTGTGGATTATGTTGTGTGGCTGAGTTTAGGTTTAAGTGACTCAGCTGGGCCTACTAGACCGATGTGCACGACCCGTGCGCAAGGGCACCCGGTCCGTGCGTGTCCGTCTGTTTCTCAGAAATTGTTGCTTCTTGAAATTTATCCATTCTTTAAATAATTTATTACCAATGATACATAATATAGCTAATTAATTAAACAAGACATTTTGCTAATTTCAATAAATAAGATTAGCTAAATTGGGGATGTTACAATCACCCCAACTTCTTAAAATTTTGTCCTCAAAATTGAACAAAACGTACCTCAATCGAAAAGGTGGGGATATTTCACCCGCATGTCTTCCTCTACTTCCCATGTCGCTTCGTCAGGTGAGGCACCTTCCCAAAGCACATTGACAATAGGAATTGATCTCGTTCGGAGTGCTTTCTCACCACGTTCGATGATTCGGATTGGAGTAGGCTGATAAGACAAATCCAGTCGGACGTCAATCGTCTCATAACTCAACGGTTGACTCAGATCAGGAATGTACTTCCTCAATTGCGATACATGAAACACATCATGTAATCTAGACAAAGCTGGGAGGTAAGGCAATGCGATATGCTACCGGCCCAACTCGCTCGATAATTTGGAAGGGTCCAATATACCGAGGACTAAGCTTCTTCGCCCGCAATGCTATACCGGTACCAATAGTTGGAGAAAGTCTCAGAAATACATGATCTCCTTCTTCAAATTACAATGGCCTTCTTCTTTTGTCGGCATAACTCTTTCGTCGACTCTGAGCGGTCTTCATCCTTTCCCTAATTTGATGGATCTTCTCAGTAGTCTCACGGACTAAATCAGGACCCAACAATCTTTGTTCACCGACATCCCACCAACATAATGGTGTTCTACACTTCATTCCATACAATGCTTCATACGGAGCCATTCTGATACTAGAATGGTAACTGTTGTTATAAGCAAACTCCGCCAATGGAAGATGGTCCTCCCATCGGCCTCCACTGTCAAGTACACAAGCTCCTTGTTCAACTGACGCTAATCGATGCACAATATCATACTTCCATCCTTCTTCTTGACAAGCAATACAGGAGAACCCCATGGCGAGACACTCGGTCGGATAAATTGTTTTGATATCAACTCTTCCAGTTGGGTCTTCAACTCTTTCAACTCTAAAGGAGACATTCTATATGGAGCGATAGAAATTGGCCCTGTGCCCGGAACCAATTCTATAGAGAACTCCACTTCACGATCCGGAGGTAACGAAGATACTTCATCGGGAAATACATCTAGGAATTCGTTAACAACTTGTACAGATGATAGATCTAAACCTGTCTCAACCGATGCAGACAACATCATGACATAAGCTTCCGTGCCTTGGAATAGACAATGACTTGTAGAAGTAAATGAAATGACTTCTTCGGAATTGGTCGGTTGTAGCTCCACTGATTCGGAGGCAAAACCGATAGTCCGATTAAAGCAATCAAGAGTTACATGGTTGGCCGACATCCAACTCATACCTAGGACAATGTCCATACCCTTCATTGGTAAACAAATAAAGTCCACTACAAAATTTCTGTCTCCGATGGATAGAAGACAGTTTTCACATAAGGCTTGGGTCTGAATACTACCATCGACAGCAGTTTTAATGGAGATTGTTTGAGGCAACAGAGTTAAAGCCAATCCCAACCGATCGACGCAAACATGAGATATAAAACAATGAGTGGCACCCGAATCATATAAAATACTAACGGAGTTATAGAAAAGAGATCTCATACCCCTTAGCAGATTATCTGACGGTGTGACATTCTGAGCGTCCAAAGTGTAGACTCTCCCATGAGTTGTAGTGGTAGGGCTATCCTCCTTGTTCCTTTTCCTTTCTGGGTATTCATGAGCATAATGACCTTCTTTCTTACAGTAATAGCAATGGTTTGTCCCAAGTTGACACTTGCCTTGGTGATACCTCCCGCAATTGAAACACATACTGAATCTTGGGGAATTAGATGTTTGAACTTGCTTCCCTTTGTTTGAGTTGTGCCTGGGACCCATCTGAGTATTAGATGATCCAACATTCTTCCTATTCTGACAGAACGCCTTTCGGCTTGCATACAATCTCTTCAAGTCACTCTCAGCAATATGGGCCTGTTGTACCTTGACTACGTAGTTGGTATACGCAAAAGAACTTAGACTCTGAGCAATATATTCTCTCAGCCCATACTTGTACCTGTCAGTCTTCCATCTGTCATTGGGAGCATACCCAGCCAAACCGAAGAATTGGTACAGCTCTACAAATTTGACCGTGTATTGGCCCACAGTTAAACTTCCTTGCGTGAGAGCTAAGAATTCATTCTCCTTGTCAAGCTTCATAGCAGTTGGAAAGAATTGCTCCAGAAATGTTTGCCTGAAATTCTCCCAAGTCCGGGGAGATCCCATAGTTGCCATCATGGCCTTAGCGTTAGTCCACCAGTTGTTGGCTTCTCCCTTCAGCATATGGGATGCCAATCTCAGCTTGTCTTCATCAGTAACTTGCATGGTGAGAAAAATCTTCTCAATATCATCCAGCCAATGCTGGGCTTCCATGTCATCCGGTCCTCCTCTGAACTCGGAGGATTTCATCTTCAAGAATTCAGAGTAGACCTGCCTTGGGTTAACTGGCGGCTCAGGAGCTTGTTGGGGTTGAGCTTGAGCATTTTGTTGCATTAGCAGCATGTCTTCCAGCATCTTTTGCTGCCTTTCCATCATATATATTCTGCATCCAAGCAGAATGTGGATCGATTGGTTGAGTGTTCTTTGATCCTCCTGCCATAATTCTGCAAACGATACACCAAGAATTAAGTTGATCAGTCTCAATGTCTCTTAGCATCATAAGAAGCAAGATAACAGAATTACTCAAGGGACAAACAACCCTAAAATTAATCTAAGCCCGACTAGGTCGAATTGCTTTGATACCATAATGTAACACCCCAGTATTTCTAGCTTGTAAAAATACCAAAGTGCACCACTTGGCATACATCAGAGTAACTTCCTGTTATTGAATATCGAACACAACTAAAAACTTTCGATAAATAATTATCAAATAGTTCCATGAACCTCATTAAACTTAACAAAGTACTTAAGTCTCATGACTTAAAACTTATACAATCCTGGTGTTCAATACCCAAAACATAAGTAGCGGAAACGATTTACAACTGCTACTAATAATAGTCATACAATCGATATTACAAAAACCACAAAAGGGACAAAGGCCTAAACATAAAGAGGAATCTTCAATGACTTCATAAGTCACACCTGCTAACTGTGCTTCTTCGCCTTTGCTTTTCCCTATTTCTCTGGCTCTCTATTTCTTGTTTTCTGTTTTCTTTCTTTTTGATTTCAGAAATTAATGTGTGGGTTATGTTGTGTGGCTGAGTGTAGCTTTAAGTGACTCAGCTGGGCCTACTAGACCGATGCGCATGACCCGTGCGCAAGGGCACCCGGTTCGTGCGTGTCCGTCCGTTTCTCAGAAACTGTTGCTTCTTGAAATTTATCCATTCTTTAAATAATTTATTACCAATTATCCATAATATAGCTAATTAATTAAACATGACATTTTGCTAATTTCAATAAATAAGATTAGCTAAATTGGCAATGTTACAACCTCACTCGTGGTTACTAATATTTATCATTAAAACATAAGCAAGCAATGATTTAACCAATCTTTAAAGGAAACCATCACTTATTTACTTTGATTTAACCAATCAATTTCACATAAATTTATAACTTAGGGAAATTCACATCACATCAATCATACCTACGTATTTTCCATGGATTACGGTTTATTTGTCTGTACATAGGATTGGGGAAGGTATTAGGTAAGGTTTGGAGTCGATTAGAATGGATTTGAACATGTTTTATAAATTTTGGACAGAAAGGTCAGCACGGGTCGTGCCAAAATCTGCACGGGTCGTGCTCAGCATTACTAAAAATCCAGTTTTTGTGTGAACTTCACTTCCCATTCCGATCGATTCCGAAACTTATTCCGATTGATACCCAACTTAAACCTGCATTGTTTCAGTATCAAACAACAAACATTTCTAGTCCAACAACACATCATCAAACAATTCATATCAATCACCCATTCAATCATTCATCCGAAAACACCAAATTTTACAATTCCGAAATACGATTTTTATGCAATTTGATGAGACAGAAACAGGACAACTCGATTTATGAAACATGTAAACATATTTTCGAAAATCAAAACCCTAAGCGAGTATAGAACTCACCACAAATACCGAAGAGGAGTTTGAGACGAAATCAAAACACGCTTAATACACGAAATATCACCAACACGCTTCCATGAACAACCTCAATCTTTCAAACTCAAACTCAGCTGCACTAGATGCTCCAATAGCTACCCCAAAACGAATTGGAACTACAATGTGGCTTGTGTATGTATTCTAGCAACTGAGTGTTAAGCTCAAACCACCACATGCAAGTTCAACACCCCATTTGTATCAGGTTGAGCTTGAAGTTGCTCTAATGGTAAAATGATGAGGAAGGAGGTATGGGTGGTGGTATTGATATCAGTGGGAAGAGGAGAGTGAGCTGAATCTAATGGTACAAAGAAATGAAACATGCATTGAAGTTTTGTCCCACCTCCTCTCTTCTCCTTCTTCGCAACTCCCTCTCTTTCTCTCCTCTCTCTATTTCAGTTTTGTTTTTCTTTTTGCTGAAAGTGTGGGTTGCTGCTGTTTTTAATGAGAGTTAGT
Source organism: Astragalus membranaceus (assembly GCA_039519185.1). Classification (NCBI taxonomy): domain Eukaryota; kingdom Viridiplantae; phylum Streptophyta; class Magnoliopsida; order Fabales; family Fabaceae; genus Astragalus; species Astragalus membranaceus. The sequence goes on from CM076849.1 coordinate 166,642,578, forward strand.
GATGTCTTGTGAGAGTGTGAGTGAGTAGATGAGTCAGCTGAAGGTTCACTTAAATGAAGTGAAAAAGGACTACACTACCCTTAGTCCCCAATTCCCACTTAAATTAAACCAATTAAATCATCAAAGCACACACATGTATAATTGGCAATCACATTACTATGACTTATAATCAATTAGGTCTAAATTATTTTAAATTAGCTAATTAATTAAACAAAACATTTGCTAATTTCGAGTAACGAAATTAGCCAAATTGGGGATATGTTACAATATTGATAAGAAGAAGTGAGTAATTTTATCGTATGCTATTTACACTGAATATCCATTTTGATTAGTTTTCAGGTTTAAGAGTATTGATTTCTGTGTTTAGATTATGACCTAAATTGCAAGACATGGACTCCTGTTGAAATTATATATATTTCAATGATTATAAAGTATTTCTTAGTTATTACTTATTACTGGTATAATAATTTTTTTATTTTTATTTTACCAAACTGGTATAATAATTTCTTACTTATTAAAGTTATTGTTACAATAATTAATATACTTAGTTACTGTTGCATGATAATTGGCTTGGTTTGCATAATCCCAACAATTGGTTTGTATAATTGAACTATTTTTTATTTCATTTTCTTCTAGCAAAGCATGCAAAGTGGATTATGGTATGACTATGAAATCAAATTTCTACATTTTATGTTTATGTTTTGCTTACGATTACCGGAGTTATTGACTCGTGGCGTACTTAAGAAAAGAATCGTGGAAGAAAACAAAGATCCCTTTGAGATATTGAATTAGCCATGAATTGTGACTAGTGGTGGTTGTAAAAGTCTATACACAGTACGCGTATATAAATTAAACTCTTAAATTTATATATTATAAGTTTTTATTGATTGATAATATAAATAATTTTACACCCACGGTGTAATAATATCAAAAAATGGATTTTATTTTAACTACCAAAGTGAAAAACATAGGGATGATAGGCTAAGGCTTATCTCTCTCCTAACTTTGACTCTATCTTTTTCCATCAACTCCTTCTTTCTCATTATATTTCCCTCGATTTTTTTGGGGGGGTAGGGGTGGATTTAGTACCCTTAGAGCGGGAAAGGTACTAGTACCTGTAGCCATTATGAGTCTATCTCTCTTACTCCCTTCGTTCCCTATTATAAGAAGATTTTTGGAGTTAATTTTGGTCCCAAATATAAGAAACTATTCTAGTTTTTAGTGTATATTTATTATTTAAATACCAATTTAGCATAATTTAATGTTTTGTCTTTTCAGTTTTCAAGGTGAGTGGGAATAGTGCACATAAATCTATTGAGTTGAGTGGAAGTATTTTGGAGACTTAACTTAAAAAAGACAAAAATTAAATGAGCTTATATGTAGTGATAATTTTTGTATTTTCTTCTTATAATAGGGACCGGGAGTATCTATTAATTTCTCTCACATCTTATTTTATTTTCTCTCTCCTAAAAACCCTAAAGTTACTAAAAGTACCAATAATCAAAGACACTGAACCCTAATCCCCATTTTTCATCTTTTTCTCTCATAAAAAATGCCTAAAGCTGCCAAAGTTAGTAAAAACTAAAGTTAGACAATCCATTTCCAGAATGATAACTATTTTTTTGCGCAAATGGAGATCATAACTATACCAAATCATAAATGACTATAAATTGGGATCAAATTGTCTGGAGTTGACGCAGGAACGGCGGAGTGACTTTCAGTCATCTACAATCGTCTGATCCATTGAATGGTCTATAATCCACTAGGAGGGCATTGATCTAGGATAACCAATGGCCCACTTTGACCACATGCTAAAGTAGCAAACGTATAAATTTTAACAAAATTAATCTCGTAAGGAAGCAACAATAGTTTACGGATCTCATGGACAAAACTCTCTCCCACATCGGTCACAAGCGCTCCCCTGTATAGCATTGAGAGCGTTAATTTTTTTTCTTGTTACGTTGAGAGCGTTGCTTAATCATTAATCATAAATTTGTGTCAAAAAAATCATTAATGATAAATATTAAACATAATTAAGAGTGTCAATTATTAAATAAGTGTACTTTTTAGTGTGGCATTAATTGTCTTGCAATCTTAGGAGGATTGGGCTATTTCAATTCTAGAAATGTACTTTTTAGTTTTTTTATTAGCAAGAAATATATTAAACGGAGTATAAATGGTACTCCAACCCGTAACATACAAGGTGATTCGTTAAAACTTAAAAAAAGATCCAACCAAGAAAAAGAGTACTCCGAAATGACAGACGAAATGAAAAAAAAAGAAACTATTCAACACATACGATTTGTCACTTTAGTTACACTTTGTTCCTATATTATCTCGTGCACATGAAATAACCAACTCACCAAATGAGAAAATCATGACTCTTGCAAGCAGAAAAATTTGTTGCCTAAGCATTCACCTAAGAACCTCCATGGTTATTTCACCTCGGAATCATAGCAATTCCAATGCTTTTAATTAATCCTAGCAAACTTTCAAAGCACTTTAATTTGTTTTTTTGGAGCAACAAGTTTAGAAAAGAACATTCTTTCGGGTTATCGTTGGGGAGTCCGGAGTATCACCGAGAGTAATAATGAGCTCGTCAATGATCAGGACCTCCAAGAGACTTAAACACCACATCTCCACCCCAAAACCTTAAGGCGTCAGGTATATGATTCTCCTCTCTTATATATCTGTCATATTAGCTTATTCCTAGTCAATGAGACTAACCACTCACACTTGAATTCCCAACATTCTCCCCAATAAGTGTGAGTCACCCACATTGCTAGCATTGATCCATACCAGGATCCACTCACCACTCTCCCACAAATCCGAACCATTGCTCTAATACCACTTGTTGGGAAGGTTGGGAGAGCATCGAGAGTAACAACAAGCTAGCCAATGATCAGGACCTCCAAGAGACTTAGACACCACATCTACACTCAAGACCTTAAGGCGTCAGGTATATGAGTCCACTCTCTTATATATCCTTCATATAGCTCATTCCTAGTCGACGTGAGACTAACCAAAAACAATGGTGACAAAAGTTGGAATACGTACCAAAAACAGTAATCGAGAAGCAGAAGCATAAAAGTTGGAATACACGTACCGAAAACAGTAATCGAGAAGCAGAAGCATTCCAGAAGAAGATGATCTCAGAGGCGTGAAGAAGAGATGCACCGATTGTAGAAGTGATGATTTCAGAGGCATGAAGAAGTTATCACCATTGGAGACAGAGAAAACGGTTACGTAGCGTGAGAACACACAAACAGAATGAATAACAGGCATAGAACACACAAAAATAACAAACAAACAAACAAACAAATGTCAAGTGCGAACAAAAATAGAATAGCTCATCCATACTAGTCACAACTCATCTCTAGTGATGAAATGCGATCGCTTAAGCTTGTAATCCTTTGTTGGATGGCTTCACTTTGAGCAAGAATCAACTCATGAGTGGCTTCACGCTGAGTGATAACAATTGGATGACCTCACTCTGAGCCAAAATAAGCTGCTGAACTTGCTCTAAGAAAGAAGAAGGGTCAGCTGCACACAGTTTATTATGTGATTTTTAAGTATTTTGTTGAGTTATGCGTTATTTTGATTTTACATGAAAGTTGTGTGCTATGGAGTGCCAAAAATCCACCCCCACCCTATTCCAAAACAAAAATACAATCTATGAATGTGACGCATGGGGTCATGTTGATATTCTTGGGGCATGATTCTATAGTTTTTTAATTTGGGACATGTCACAAATTTTGATGAATGCAAGTGAGATTAAGTAAGTTACCCACATTTGTAAGTTACTCACCAAAAAATAAATTTTACCTAGTCACGTGATTGACTTGTCTATTTGTATGTTTAGATCACATTTGATATTAAATTAGCGAAATTTATGTGTCAAAATTTAAGAAATACAATTGAAATTGTAAATTACTCACATTTTTCCAAAGCCAACAGAGACCCCACCTTTCTATTTTCCTTGCATTGGTAAAATTGTGAATTTCTTTTTTTTTTAACATAAAATAACAAATTTCTTTATGATTTAATTTTGGAAAAACTTAAATATTGTACTCTAGGTACAGATGATGTTGTTCTTCAAAGAAAAAGTATAAAACCCGCTATTAACCGTTGGGTAGGTGTAGTTTTAGATATGCAGTTCTGTCAATTTTTTAAAAAAATGATGTTTATTTCTGGACCAAAGACTACTACGATCCGTAAGGATCGACTCGGTTTGCTCCCGGGTTCGATTCTCACGAAAAGTATTTCCTTAGGGAGGTGAGATGACCGATTGCCGCGCTCTCTCGCCGGGGCTGTGAAGTTCCCCCTCCACAGTTTTAATCTCAAAAAAAAAAAAAGACTACTACGATCCACTGCAGTCAATTTTGACTGCAGTCACTATATACCTCCACCATTGGATCTTCTAACATCAAATCCGGACCCATAATTTTTTTCAAATAAAAAAAAAGAGGTGAAGGGAGGGAGAAGGATTCACGTCCAATACACACATACTTATAATTTGATTTTTAAAGTAGTTAATATAGAGTCAAACTATTTTTTTTGACACGTTAGTCAACACAAAATGAGGCATCATAAAAATAATTTGACTTTATTTAACTACTTTAAAATTCAAATATTTAATGATTAATCAAATAAATAATTTTACAACCACCGTGGTGTACACCAATTAAATCCATTTTCTAACAAATCAAAAAACGAATATTATTTTAATACCAAAAGAAGCGATTATTATACAACTTTCGGACAATTTGATCGGGCTAATATTTTTTTGATACAAATTTGATCGGGCTAATATAACATTGCTTTTACTGGATTATTATGTTATGTGTGGCATTACTTAAAACAACACTGATTTCAAAAGACCTATCAGAGTCAACACATCGAACTTAATCCAAATATACAAATACATAATGTCTTATTACAAGTTAGGTTATATCTTAAACTAGCATATAAATATACATGCTTGAAACTTAATACTTCAAAGTACTCCAATATTGGAATCCTTTACTAGCTTTACCTCCTTTCGACTTCAATAGGTTATCTGAAAAACAACAACAATGAGGGGTGAGATTACATAATCTCAGTGAGTCCTTTCGAGACTCCCTTACCATATATAATACGCTCCGAATATCTTTTAATAATTACCTATGATGCATCCCCCTAACGCAATAGACTTACATAATATAAAAGCTATTACGTACACATTAGGGAACCCGTGTTCTATAAATAAATAGAACCCTCTAACTAAACCTCTTGGAATCATCATTCCTTAACCTCATGGGCCTTGAGATTGGTTCATGACACTGACCCCAAGTACATCATCCATTCCTTAATTCATTTATGGTGTACTTATATATATATATATATATATATATATATATATATATATATATATGTATATGTACTAAGTAATTTTCGCACACGTTCGTTCGAAAAGAGTTTAGGTCGACACAAAACCATTTAGTCCTCACCTCCAGACCTATTACAATCAATGAAATGAGTTCAAGCAACAACTTTAATCATCAAATGCGTTTTCAAAATAAACAACTTTGCAATCAATTTGGAAACGTTTACTTGTCACCTTCAAACAACATTCAACAATAGAAAAATTAAACCTCAACAATCACAATGAGAGATGCTTAGGATAGGGATTAGATTGGATTTAGGATTGGAGAGAAGTTCAGATTCAAACGAGTGAGAAAAATACATTTTTAAAACGGGGTACGGTGGGGGCTGCACGGACCGGGCCTTAGGGCGCATAGACAGTGCCTTCTGCAACCACCAAAAATTTAGTTTTGGTTCCTTTTATTGATTCTAAACTTCTCCCAAATTATCCAAATTCAATATAATCCTTTCATATCCAAGAAAATTATGTCAAACATGTCTTAATTTACAAATGCAAGCACTAGTTTCTGCCACACACATCTATTACAAGCATGTTAATCCTTTCAATGCATCAAACGTTACAAGCTAAGGTGAATTAGGGTGACATTCTGATTAAGTTGGAAATTCCTCTCAATGTTTAATTATGATCCTAGTTCTTCTCATTAGCTTTCCAACGCATTCAAGAACACTCAATCAGAGTTCTGGATCAAAAGTTACGAAGAAAACGGTCGGATGGCTAATGAGAAGAACTGTCAAACCGAAGAACTGTGATAATCGATTATGAAGCTATGATAATCGATTATCAAATTGTGATAATCGATTATAAAGATGATAATCGATTATGGTCTGTTATTCTACATAAAAATCACTTCAAAAGCAGTTTTAATCATTCCCAACAACCTCCCTCCAAACTCAATCCAATCAAATCTAACACACAATATAGCAACATTACACTTAATTGCAAACGAATCATGCATCAAAACAACATTTGCAACATCAATCCAACAATGTAATAATTTCTTAAATCATGAACACAACAAACAACTCCTAGGCTTATTCATCTCATTTAACATAAAATTTCCAGCAACCAACCAACACCAAACACATGCATTTGATGAATAGAAACCTTAACACCAAAATAGATAACAAGCAACAACTGAAATTGAAGAAAATAGGCAAAGGACTCACTTGTTTGTCCCGAGCCAAAGAAACGAACTCAGTCAAACAACAATGGCAAGCAACAAGCATCAAAATCCTCTCCAATGAGCTTCAAGTTTCGAAACCCTCAAAGCTCCCCAAGAACAAATGCAAGCTCCACTAACCCCAAAGATGTATAAGGTGATGTTTTCTCAGCTCCTAATGCTCAAGGGAAATGAAAAATGGTACATGCATCTAGAATCCATAGAGTCACCATGGATGGAAAGCTCAAGCTTTTGGTGGAGAGAAGCTAAGAAACTTAAAATGTGAAGTGGGGAAGATGGTATTCAACTAATTAGGTGACTTTGATGATAGTGGAGATGGTCATATGCAACAAGTTTTTTTTTCCTAGAACTCTCCTCCTCTCTTCTCCTTCTCTTTCTCGAGCTCTCTCCCCTTTTCTCCTCTTTTCTTTCTTTCCTTCCCTCCCTCTCTCTATTCGAATGTGTGTGTGTTGGAGTGTGTTGGTTTCCTATTTATAGGATAGACATAAGTGAGGGACATTTGGGTCATTTTGGTAGTTTGGTTTACGACATTTTAATTGTGGTTTAGCACTTTAATGAAATCTATTCTCTCACCCAATAATTCCCTTTAACTAATGTATAAAAATGTCACTCCACACTTTGAGTCACTCAATCAAACAATAATTAAAACAAACAAATAAGCCAATCATCCAAACACTAAGGTTTATTAGATAAGAGAATTAAAACTAATGCGTAAAGTAATTGATTCTATACACAACTTCACACGAAATCCTCAAGTAAATCTTAAGTAAATCAATAATCCGTACAATCCATTTCAATGTACTAAAATGACCACAATATAATACCAAAGTCTTCCCATAATTGCTTTGGGTGTTACATTGAGCCAGCAAGATATGATAACTTAATCCTGTAACTTATCATATCCTGTCACTCTAATTGAAATTTTATCATGACTTTGAGCCGAGTTAGAAACCAGCAGGATAGGATAAGGAAATAATTTATTCGTTTACCATTCTAAAGTATATTTTTTAAAATATAAAAAATAAAATATAAACTAAAACGAAAAATATTAATAAATTTTTATTTAAAATTAAAAATATTAATTCTTAATTTAAAGAATAAAGTATAATTTTATGATAAGGGTAATTTTCCATTTTATAAAATCTAAAAATTATAAATCTATTGAAATTTAAAAAATTCAAATATGTGATGAAAAATAAATTTATTATTAAAAAAATATAAAAATAGGAAATTAATTTAATTTTTCAACAAATGAAATAAAATTGTCACATGAGTAGTTTTGTTATTAGCATATAATATATTTCATATAATTATTTATTAGCTTATTTAAAATATATAATAGAATTATTTAGTTACTTGTACAGTTTTTTATAATTTGAAATTGTTTATGATAGTGTCGATGGTTTTTCTAAAAAATTGTATAAAATTATTTCGTTAGTATTTATTACTAATATATAATTATTACTAGTTTTTTTTGACAAATAAATATTTTAAGTGAATTTTTAGAAAAAGTTAATATGTATTTGTTTAAAAAAAGGTTATATGTAATTTATTTCCAAGGACAATTTTACCCTTTAAAAATGATATATATATATATATATATGATAGTGTCTATCTTGCCAATATCATATCATGTCTCTATTCTATCATCTATCATATCCTGTGCACCAAACGGACCATGAGAGTTTACGCATTTTGCCAGAGACCTCATAATTTGTGGTGGCATTTTCGGCAGAGAAACATTGTCGAGTTTCAAAATAATAGCTAACATCGTGTGTATCGTTTGGACTTCTTTGGAAGTTGATCAACTCATCTTTTTTTTTAAATCCTAGCAAACTTTGAAAGCACTTCAATTTCAATCTGTGTTTTGGAGCAACAAGTTTCATGATGGAAGCTTATTTGATAGCTTTGCAACCACTATCACAAACCTTAATTTTCTCATTACCCCTTTACAGTTTTTGCCAAAAGGATTTTTTTTTCAAATAACAAAAATGTGTCAGTTGTTTCTCTCACTCTCTGGAATTCAGCTCCCTCAAAGTTTCTGATACTCATTCGTTCGCTCATTTCTACCAAAAGGTCCACTGCATATAACAATAATTAAATTATACTAGTACTTATGTAATTGTAGACAAAGGGTTAATAGTAGGAGCAGTTGTTGCAGTTACACCCATAATTGTCGGAGAAGGAATCGGAGCGGTTACTCCTGTAATGGTTGGAGAAGATGCAGGAGCAGTTACTCCTGGGGCAGATACAGGAGTGGTTACTCCTGACATATTTGCAGCGTTTGTATTGTTAACTGACGCTTGAGAATGAGTGTTTGATGTAGAAGCATTCATATTTGAGCGTGGCATTTCAATAGTACGCCTACCACTTCTTAAATGCACGCAAAGTGTAAATTACTGGTTTTGTGTTTGATAAAAAACCCATAATTATTTAGTAAAACTTTTAATAATTAGCACAAATGTCCCACTGAGCGTGCCAATTTGTTTACCGTGATTTTTGGTAAACACCGCTAGTTACACGTGTGTGTTGCTTGCGAGATCAACTAGAAACATCTCAGAACATTTGTGAATTAAAGTTTTATTAAAATTATTGATGTTTATGATGATAACTGTTTAATGGAGTAAAACGATGAAGAAAAGCATATATTTAAGAAGAAATGCAGAAATGCAATGAATTGTAATAAAGTGCAAAAGTGCAGAAAATGTAAATAAAGGAAAGGGAATCGAAAAACAGTAAAATTGCAGGAATTAGTAAAGGAGAACCAGTAAACTGCAGGAATCTTTAAAGAAATAGTATATAGATTGCTGAATCTAAAAGGCTTGGTACGCAGATCACATACATTGTTCTTCAGTAACTCGTTTTTCTCTTATGCAGAAGTATGAGTGTTTTCTGAACGTTTGTATAGAATGAAATTGCGACCCTTTCTCTCTACGAGAAAACTCCTATTTATAATAAAAGAAAAACAATAACCGCTCAGCGGTTTTTCTAAATAAAACAACTGCTATTTCGACTAGATAAGATTAGATAACTGCTCCATATTTCGACCACATCACTGCTGTCCTTTTCTACCAGCATTCTTTGATTTAACCTGTTATCTGAATGTTGTTCAACTTTCTGTCGAAACTACTAACTTCAGCTTTCCAATTTTCGCTAAGTTATGTGCTATGCTGATTCTCCTTGTACACAGCTTTTTGTTGTCGAAATATCAAGCCTTCTTCTTGAATCTTGAATGCAACGAGTCGAACCTTGTTGACATGTAAATGCCCGCGCTTTCGACAGCAACACTGTCCTGTCTTCGACTAAACTCTTTAACGTCTTTCTCGTTCAAAAACTGTCTTTGAACTCTCAGTTTCATTAAGCTTTAGGCATAGTCGAAATTACTCTTCACAATACCTTTCTCAATGTCAAATATCAACATCTCTTCTTTAAAACAACAAGTCAACATTATTGACTGCATTTAATTGAGCCTGTCGAAAATGCAGGCTAACACACACATCACATTCATCAATTTTCTACAATATCGTTGCCAAAATGCCTCCATTGAATCATGCTTTTTGTTTTGAAAATCAATCTCAAATGAATACTAAATGCATTTCAAGAAGGACTCTAGTCATGGATTCAACTTGAAATCCTCTCATGTAATCGACGATGATGGTGGTTCAAATAAATGCAATAGTTCTTCCACTAGGGATTCCCGTGCTTGTACCTTTATCAATCGCTAGCGCTCCACAACTATTTTTTATGTGAGTTTTTGATTTTTCATTGTTCTTGCGGTCACTCTTTTGTTTATGGTGAGTTTGTTATCAAAACCACAAGGTGTTGAGTTCAAATTCCCTCGTGGACAGTTGTAAAAATGGTTGTTAGTGCCACTTTGATTAAAAAAAACCCCCCGGCCAAATTTTAAAAAAAAAACTGAAAGCATATAAGAAAAATTACAAAAAAAAAATGTATTATTGATTGTGGTAAAAAAGCTTGGGTCAAAAATTGTAAATATAAAAAGTTTATGAAAGTAGAGGGACCTTATAATAAATATGATATAAATAACAAATTACATGTCATAAAGGTTAAAAGTGAAAAATCTTAACCATTCAATTTTTTAATCATTATATCAATGGTTATACAAGCACCTTCCTATCATGAGAGTTTTTCTCCTCTCCCATTTTAAATGCAACCCTATGAATTGAGTTGCTACAATTTTTACTCATTCTTTCTCAAATTTGGGAGGACATAACAACAAATCTCATCATTGAACTTCCACCTTTTAATGGTTACGTTATTAATTTTTTGTGGGGGTGAACAGACCTTCTAATATGCCCATTTGAACCTCTCAAAAGTCAAAAGTCAATTTCTCAAGTTTGAAAGTACCGGAAATTTTATACATTCAATAATGGTCAAGTTAAATAGTTTCCCCAAAAGCATTGTGTTAGACAAAGATAAAGTCTTCATTAGAAAATTTTGGTAGCATCTCTATAAAGTTAGGGGCACTTAATTATCTATATCAGCTCCTCATACCACTCACAAATGGGTGGTCAATCTGAAAATCTAAATAAATGCTTGGAACTTAATCTTAGAAGTTTCACGAGTGAGATAATCTTAAATCATGATGTAAGTTGAAAAACAAAAAATGGTGCAAGTCTCTAATCATGAATCAAACTGCAAACCCTGAAATGAAGCACTTAAATATTCAAAATGGTGGTGGTAGAAAAAATTCGGGTGGCCTATTTTAGAAATATCACAAAACATGACTTATTTTAGCATAGTGTAAAGAATCAAGACAATTATAGAAAACTATAAAAATGCACTAAACAGAAGCCCAAAAAAACTAGTTTTAATATTAAAGTCATCTTAGGCGCCATCCGATTCATCTTTAGGATCAATATTCATGGGTTGTGAAGTCTTGTAGTCACTAATCTCATCCTTATACCGTTGTTTATCGGCAATGGCTTTTGCCTCATATGGTTCCTTCTCCTCCGCTGTGCATTCAACATCAAAAGAAATAAATCAAAAAAAAAAAAACTTAGTAACAACACATGATAGGTTTTGATCCGTGATCACAAATGACACTAGATGGAACTGCATGAAATGAAACTAACAAGCAGCCATACCTGACATTTTATTCCATCTCTCTCCAAGTACTCGTCCCACATCCATGAATGAAATCCCAGGATTTTCTTTCTTTATATTCTGTCATTAAAAGTAGCTTTTGTCAGTTAAAACAAATTTGTTAAAGGTTGGGCGACCAACATGTAATATAACATAAAACGCACATCTCTTTCCATTTGAGAAAAGAACATGAAACCAGACAATGCCCTTTTAGGTGCATTTGGATCCTTTTTCTTCTTCTGTTTTCTCTTCTTTCCATCTTCATCGGTATCTTTTGATTTCTTCTTAGAAGTAGATGCCTTTGAAGATAGATCCTTCGGAAGATCCTTCTTTGGTTCCTTTTTTGTTGGCTTCTGAAAATTGGTCATCATTCAGGTGTTAGGAACCAAAGATTTGAAGAGTAGAGGCGAGGTATCACAAGATAATAAAGGCAACTAAAAATAAAGAACTTGCCTCTTTCTCGTCGCCACTTTGGCTGGCATCAGAATCGTCTGCCCCAGAATCATCAGTAGGAGAACCTTCATCATCCTTGTCAGCAACAAAATCTTCATCCTGTAGACATATTTGCCAATGAGTAATATATACAAAAGCAAACAAGATACAGAAAAATCCTGCGCTAGGGAGTAGGGAGCCCGCAATAAGACAAATTCTGCCTAAAGATGAGGATGAGAATTATATTAAATACAGATTAGGCACCTCCTCGTCACTTTCATCTTCACCAGCTTCATTTTTTATGCGCTCAAGATGTGGATCAACAGCATCATCATCCTCATTCTCAAGAACCTTAGCCACACCAGCAGTTGGTTGGGCATCTCCTAAATTCATAATTTTCAAGCCCTTTGAACTGCATGGGAAGGCCGAAAATGAGTTATTTACAGGACAAAGAGTTGTTAAGTAAAACTTTGCAATGAGCTAATATTTACCTGATAAAACCATACAAGTTGTGGTACTCATTTCTCTGAATATTACGGAAGAGATGTTCTTGGTCAGACTTTAGTCTGATAAGAAGGTCAAAGTAATGCATATTCGAACCACCAGCAGCATGTCGCTCAAATTCCACATAGGTAATCTAGTAGGATACAATGAAACAATAAACCTCTATTATGTGATATAATATGGATGTCAACAATTATCAACATCTGGTCATCATTACACAACTAAATTTTACCTCCTCATAAACAATAAGAGTGGGAGGTTTAGGTAGAAAGAAAAAGGCCTTCTCGAGGGGATACAGTATTCCATCTTCAGCTTTCAAAGATGATTTCACTGCATAACCATCTTGACAACTCCTAAATTTTCCGGGCTTAGTAACTTTGATCCCAGACAAGACGCGTAATATTGTGGTGAACACTTCATGAATGAGACCCTGATTATTGAATTGCAAATGAAACATGTCAACTATTGTATCACATGCAAGATGCATACAAATTCTCAAACCAATCAATCAATCAATCAATCAATCTCTTTTTCCCAAGCAGCCATTAAGGAGATGCAACATCTCAGGGTTATATATCAACAGTTTATGAAATACCTTATAAGAGAGGTCCAACCTGTCTTTGTACTTTGAGTTATAAAGATCTTCACTTATTGCCAATTCACTTTCAACCACATAATCAGTTTCAAACTACACAGAAATGGGCAAAACAATGTTAGGTTCAGAAGCACACAAAATATGTATCAGCAAAATTGATAAACCACAAACCAAAGGGCAATTACCTGCATAACAATATGAGGGTACAGAGTCTGTCCTTTCCGAATAGGTGGATCAAGAGTAATAACAACGAAGGTATGTGGCTGATTAGACTATGGATGCACACAGCCAGTTGACAAGTCCAGAGAAAAGCATCAATATCAATACATACATGGTTGGCTAATAAAACTATATTATTAGTTAATATGAAAACACATAAAAGTGAAATGAAAGCAAAGGATTAGGAAATAAACCTTAGGAAGTAAAAATAGGCGAACCACACTGCTATACTGGATTTTGAAATCATTAGCCTGTCCTTGAAGCCGCAAGAACGATAGGTGTAACTCAACACTGTATCGTCCCCTGCACAACAAGCATATTAGAAAGTGATAACAAGCAGAAAATAGTTGAATGAACATGTCTGTGGCTCTGTGCATTCAAAAACATTACCTTGGTGTAAGGATTGCAATGCCCTCAAATGTAACAACGGCATCTTCACCTCCAGCACCAACATCAGCCATAGACATTATTTTATCCCGGAAAACCTGATATGGAAAAGATTTTGCAAATATTAGTCACCTAGAATTTGTTATAACAGAAAGCCTGTTAAAGTCACGAACAAACTCACCTGAGCAGGAGGGCGATTTTCATCACCAATGAACTGGGTGTTGGCATTTGGTATATGAAAACTTATCTCCATCAATGAATCTTTCTGAGATCATAAACAATATTAGATCATAAAAAATGCCGAGCCAAATAAATAGAATCCATTTACTTCAGCCTGGATTGAAGGTTTTCTAGTAACCATCTGCAGGTTGTTATAAATTGTATGAATTCGTTAAAATTCACAAAAATATAGAGATATACCTCGTTAGCTCCAGTTGTGTCGTCCACGTGGAACTCCAAGATCACATCATTTTTTCCTTGAAGTTGTGTTTGAGAGACATCTGCTAGAGGCACCTCAAAAGCTTGCTTTGAACCAACCATGAAAGCCAGCATATTTCCTGAGAAGGAATCAAAGAAATAGAAACATAAGAATATTCACTAGTAGCATAACTGTATAAAATAAATCAAGTGAATTCCATCAAACAGGCTCCACCATAAAGAGAGCACTGACCCTTGCTTAAATGTTCCATGTTAAACAAAAAACACATAAATTTTCTCAGACTATAGTTAGCAAGTAAGATAATAAAAAGAAATGTCTGAGAAAGATTCAACACTTCATCAGGAGAAATATCAATCACAACACATAAGTCAGTTCAAGAAGTAAACATCACCAACCATTTAGATCAACGTCTCCCCAGTTGCGCCCACTAACAGAAAGCTGTTTTTCCCCTACAGTTATTCCAAATGTGTTTTGGAAAAAATTTGTCAAAGTTACAACATCCTGCAAAATAAGTATAAAAATATCAACATAAGAAACCGTATTTGATAGCAATCCAAGTCTAAGCCATCAATATTTAGATCTGTCAAAGTGGTAATTATTATAGGAACAAAAATAAGAAACCATACAAGATATCTGAATTCCTTTTTCTACATCAAATATACATAAGGGGAAGAGAGTAACCTGATCACGGAATCCAGTGAATTTGTAGTATAACCCATCTTTGATCTGAACGCCAAGCTGATTAGTCCTTGGAACCTTCATCCAAGTCACGCCCATTAAATCAGATTTATCGACTTCAATTAACTTACCACCTCCTTGTCTCTTCCACAAAATTCCTCCAGAATGAATTTTCATCTGCCCTGGATTCTGCAACCCCAATAATATGAAAAGTGTCATTCATAACAATTACTATTTTCATCCACCTATTCACAACTTCAATAGAAAATTTCATTTTTTTACTCATATTGTCATTTTTTTATTATAACAATGAAATTGATAAATCCTTGACACTGGTAGAAATAAGAATATATATATATATATATATATATAGAGAGAGAGAGAGAGAGAGAACTAACAGTGCCGCCGCGGCCTCCTAGGGTAATATTGTTGAAGAGATGACCGTCCGTCATGGCTCACAAACTGCGAACAAACAGAAGAACAAGGTTACTGCTACACTATATGCACATCAATGGTATAAAACTCAGACATGATGGCACCTTTAAAAGGTCATTTTACCATTTGATTTATGTAAGTATGAACTTGACAATAATGATAGTGATACATGAAATGCAAACTAAAAAAAATAAAAACAAATTGAATGAGAAGTAAGAATTCAATTGGTTGTAAGCTTGATTAAAGATACACATTAATGCAGGTTTGCAACAAAGGAACCACATCTCTTAAAGGCATTTTTATCATTTATTTCATTAAGTTATACAAAAGCATGGATGAAAATCTAATAAATGCCCTCCTTTTCTCATGTTGTCTCTATACAAGTTGTGAGTTATCCCGTATGATCAATTCTCAAGTTTTTCAGTGACTGACACTTAGCATCACCATTGCATCAAACAAATTATCTTATTATCTTATTTCTCTTCACTGATGGATAATTACACAAATAGTACTAGAGTGAGTGTTTCGTATCATTCATGAAATTAGCAGTTTTCACAATGCAGCAAAAATGCACCTTGAATCCATAAACCCTAGTCCCTACACGAGCCAATCATCGCTCAGATCCTAACCTCAATCCTAATTTACTCACGAATTTAACCTAATCCCAATCAAAAAACCGTTAGATTTTAAATCATTTCCAGTGAAAAATATATATATCAGAGAGAGGGAAATTGCCGTCCGAACCAGCTTTGATTTGCTGTTGAAGCTCTTTGACGTGTTCTTCAATTTACTCTTGCAGAAAAGAAGCGTTTAGTCTATGCGTTTGATTACGAAGGGAAACGCATGAAAAAAAACAAAAAAACAGAGTGAAGGGAAGGGTTAAGCATATTTTGCAAAATAAACCGCTAAAAGATAGGAAAATCACCGATGATATTGACCGACATAAAAAAATGATTGGAAGATGGGCCTAGGGCAGCAACCCATGGGCAATAAACTATTAAGATATTGGCTATTAGGCTCACTGTCTATCCACACCCCACCAAGGTTACTAAAACCCCCCTTTATAGTGTTTGACTGAAATATCATCCAATGTTAATCTAATTTCCCTTACTTACCTTATTCCCTCTCTTGTCCCTCACACTCCCTCTCCTCCCTCGCGACTACACCCCATGTCTCCCTCAGACTCTTTTTTCCATCTCCATCTATTGCCTAATTCTTGCACTGCAGAGGACCTCTCCCCCTCCACCATTATAGGTTTGAATCTCTACAACCTACATTTTTTATTTTTTTTCATTTTTGTTTTAGAACTTGGGGTTAGTTTTTAAAGTATTTAAATGGCTCTGGTAGTATTTTATGTATTTCTTCTCCATCTTTTAATACCATTGTTGCCCTATAGTGGATGTTCTCATTCATACTACTTTTTTTTTTCCAAAACAGAGATGATGATCATAAAATGAGTTTACGCGGGTTAGAGTGAACTAAATTCATGACTACACCCATGAACTCAATTCACAAGGGATACTTTAAAAAGCAAACAACCGTGAACTGAATTCACGAGTGTAGTCGTGAACTGGGTTTACTCTTACACACGTGAACTCAATTTCACTCGTGTAGGAATGAAGTCATTTCACAATTGTTTGATTTTTAAAATATCCCTTGTAAATTGAGTTTGTGGTTGTAGGCGTGAACTAAGTTCATTCTAACACTAGTGAACTTTGTTCACGGATGAAGAACAAAGTGTGTTTTTTACTCCCTCTCTCTCCCTCTCTCTCTCTCAATTGTTTGACATTGTGCATTGTACTTATTTGTTTTAGCAATGACTCAGACTAAGCATAGTGACCCTCTTGGTCACGTAGTGGGTCGGGTCCCTTCGACAACTTTAGAGCACAAATGCAAAACTACACAGGGCCGTTCTTCATAGGCGCCCACCAACCCATTGAGGCCTGTCATAAGGCCCAATAGGCCCAACCGCAAGTCCACGAGGTTCGAATTTAGGAGGCTCAAACTCAAGAGGCCCAGCCATGAGGTCATACTCCGCTAGACAGATTCCTCGTAGGTCTGGTTGACACATCCGTCCTCACATCGTATGGCTCTCAACGGGAAAAAATATAGGATGGAGTGGAAGTTATCTAACTTTCTTTCCATTTAATTTCTGTTGAAGGTGTCAATTTTAACAAACCCAACTTGTATTTTTCAAGATCATTGCTATCACGGGGTTTTCAGCAATGGTAAGACGCTGAGGATGTTGGATTGGGTATCTAGAGGTCAAGATGATAGTGCAGGCGTCGGAACTGCTATTTTGGCTTAGATCAGCACTATCTTCAACAATATGAGTGTGTTTGTTGTTGGCGCGATGTACATGAAATACTTCCACGCCCCAGATAACGTTAGAGGTTTTGCATGGGTGTTGTTTATGTTGAATTTGTGATTTTTTGTGTCTCAATTGCAATCAATACAACATGTCTTAATTGATTATTTTAATCCTAATTGATATGATAATAATCATGATTGATATGCACAGTTAAGAATGATGTATACATGACTACGATTTTAACAGTTTCACTAGCACACATATGTACAAGGAACTCCGTGAGTCTTGCAAATACGCCACCAAGACAACCGCTGTCATGAAGAAAAAATGAAAGAAAAGATGGTGAGTGAAAGATGATAGTAGAAAGGGGATGAAAATAGAGAGAATGAGAAAGAAAGGAGAGAATGTGAAAAAATAGAGAGATTGATGGGGAGAGAATATAGAAATAAAATTTTTTCCCAAAATATTATGAGCTGTCAACTATATAAAGTGTCTAATTTTATAAATTTTATGGCTCATTGGTGTGGATAATATTTGATATATATATATATATATATATATATATATATATATATATATATATATATATATATATATATATATATATATATATTCACATATGATACATATGTGTTCGTGTGTACAAATAAATACTAGTATATTTATATAGCTTCAAGAGAGAAACATGTGCATAATACTCTCAAAACATTCATGCCCTTATTCACTAAACCTCTGAATCTCTATTATTTTAAATCTGTGTTGCTGTGCTTTCTGTATAATATATTGTTATATTAATGTGAAAACTAATCAAGAACTAGATGATATTCGCACTATCTTAGTGGATAATTGTTAGTTATGTTGATAAACATATATAGATGGTAAACAATGATATTTTATTTCTGATATTATGCTTTGAAGCTTCTTCATTTTCTCTCATTTTAACCCTTTATTCATGCATTCCCATTATATATGTGCATGTTTTGTTGCTTAGTTTTTGTCAGCTTTAGAGGAACATAGCGATAAGCATAAAAGGATGGGAGATAATGGAGACGGAGGGAGTAACATACAACACATATAAAAATAATATGGTATTCCCTTCGTCTCAATTTAAGCATCGTTTAAGGTTATGCGCGGGTCTTAAAAAATGATTAAATTATGGTCAAAAAATGGGATAGAACTAAAATATCCCTATATTATTATGAGGAGAGAGGAATGGAAAACTTGGAAATACAAATAATAAATAAAGGTATTATTGTAAACAAATAATAAATGTTGCATTAGGATTCTAAAGTGACAAATAATTTGAGACAAACAAAAATCGCAAACAAGACAACTTAAATAGAGACGGATGGAGTAACATACAACACGTATAAAAGTTTCTTGTTCTTTATCAGAAAGTACAAGGTGACAAAGCTCAATACCTTAAAGAGGTTTTTTCGAAGTATACCGAAGGTGGGTCCCACATGTCCTATTTCTTTTTCTCTCCAATAGGGGCATGGGAAATCACTGTGGTTAATGCAGGGATATTCATGGCAAATGGAGGATCTGTTTATGTAAAAAAAGCCTCAAATTCTAACGCAGAACTATAATGTGACAATGTGTTTTATCCTAGAAGGATAATGACAGTGAAAAAGACATTAAAGGAAAGCATAACATAAACATTGAATACTACTAGGTTAATTAATTTGTTTTGGTGACATCTTAATGTTAAGTTGTCTTATAGAGCTTATGGAAATAAGCAGAAAATAACTTATAAACAATTGCAGAGGCCTCTGAAGCCTTTATTTTTACGCCGCAATAGTGGTTGTAGGCCATAACTTAAACTATGATTTTTTTCACAACAAGGATCCTTGAATAAAAAGAAATAGAAATGAGGAATTAAACAACATGCATAAACTTGCAATAAATAATATTATAGCCAAGGCGACTCTAAAATCGACATGAAAACAAATGAGGAAACAAAAGATTAAATTAGTGGCAAAAATCATTGAACCCAAAGTACACCTGATCAGGTGGATTTTGAATAATTCCTACTATCTGTAACAATATTCTAAATTGAGATTTCTTTGTAGGACAGTGGACACATTTATCGTCATCTCTATAAACCATAATGTATAATCCATAATATGCCATCATCTCCAATCAAAAGTACTTTCTTTGTAAATGCAAGTTTCTAATGTATACATCACTTTGGCCTTTTTTAAGAATTTTTCATCCTCATCCCGGTACTTTTCAGCTTCCTGAATCCTTTTTTTTATTTGATATGTGGACAACCTTCCTTTGTCATTGGTAATTGTGATCTCATTCATATTGCCACTGGATCTTTCCTTAGCAGAAACAGTTAGAATACCATTTTCATCAATAGCAAAGCATACATCAAGAAGATTGCCACTAGGAGCATGAGGAGAACAAGAAAGAGTAAAAAAACCAAGTAGGTTGTTATCACTGGTTCTTGCTCTCTCACACTCATAAACACGAATACAGACACTAGATTGATTATCTTTATATATATATCCTTTGACCTTCTTGACAGGTATGGAAGTGTTCCTAGGAATTACCACATCCATAATTTTTTCATTACTTACATAACTTAGACCAATGCCAAGAGACAGTGGTGTAATTACATCTCGCAACACCAACTTTGGAACATTCTTGAAGTCGTCATTCAACAAAGCAGCCTGGACAGCTGCACCATAAGCAACAGCCTCGTCAGGGTTGATGCTCCTGCACAAATCCTTTCCTTTAAAAAGATCCTGCAATAATTCATGCACTTTTGGGATCCTAGATGAGCCACCCACAAGGACAACATCATCCACACTACTCTTGTCCATCTTAGCATCACTAAGACAACTCTCAACAGTCTCCATACACTCACTAAAAAGATCCATATTGATGAAAATAAGTCAATGCCCTGAAATATAGAATCTACCTCAATAGTGGTGTTAAAAGCGAAAGAAAGTGTTCTTTTTGCCCTCTCACATGCAGTTCTCAACCTCCTCAGGGCTCTTGGATTCCCAGTAATTTCCAATTTGTGTTTCCTCTTGAACTCTTCTACAAAGTAGTTCAGCATTCTATTGTCAAAGTCCTCTCCCCCAAGGTGAGTATTTCCAGCAGTGTTTAACTTCATAAACATCACACATCAAAAGTCCCACCACCAAGGTCAAAGACAAAAATATTTCGTTCACCAATAGTTTTACTTCTCTTCTCAAGGCCATAGGCAATAGCTGCAGCAGTGGGTTCATTGATTATCAGCATAACATTAAGGCCAACAATGGCACCGGCATCTATAGTGGCTTTTTGCTGTGAATAGTTGAAATAAGCAGGTACAGTAATAACTGCATTCTTAACAGGTGACTCGAGATATGCCTCTGCAATCTCCCGCATCTTTATGAGGATCATAGATGAGACTTCCTCAGCACATAGACACCTCTTCCGACCCTTGTACTTAAGGGTAATCATGGGTTTGTCATTGACGTTTGCGGTGACCTTGAATGGCCATAACATTTTATCTTTCTAGACGACAGGATCGCTAAACTTCCTACCAATTAACCTCTTAGCATCTAGAAAAATATATTAATAATAATTAGTAATTATCATCAGTCACTTGTCCTGATAATATAACAAGGTAAGTGTTGTAACAGCGAGACAAGATTCTAAAGGAAAGCAATTAAACACTAAACATAAGAAACATAATAGAGATTAGCACATGAAAACTTGTTAAAAGAGGTTCTGCAAGTGGTTCCTACATCTCAGAGCTAGAGCGATCGTCTTTCTTATTATTCAAATCCCCAAAATAGGGTTAATATTTTTTTTGGTGCATATAGGGTTACGATATATAATATTTATACTATAATACAAATGACTCAAATAACTCTTTAGCAATAAGGTTACAATATATAATATTTATACCATAATATAATCAAATGACACAAATAAACCTTGTACCACTTGATGTATTGGAATCATAATTCTTATCATCAATACAATTTCATATTTTTACTTCTATTCTCTTCTTTCTCATCCATGAATTTCATAAGAAATTGAATAGTAACCACCAACATTCATAAATTTGAACTATACACAACAATAACAACAACAACAACTACTACTACTTAAAGAAAGGAGAAGAGGTTTACCAAAGACGGTGTTTTGTGGATTGGTGGCAGCCTGATTCTTAGCAGCTTCACCTATTAACCTTTGATCATCGGTGAAAGCAACACAATATTGGTTTTAGTAATAAAAACCTGAAAATACCCTCAGGAGTGTGTAAACAGTTAGACACAAACCAACAAACTGTTTACCAGCTGATTCTCTAACTAACAAGTTGTTATGAAGTTAGAAAGTTAGTTACAACTTGTAACCAACTTAACAACCTCATAACCAACCTATTAGTGCCTATATAAGGTCTTATGACCTTTACAATTTGTACACAGCATATAGAATACAATATACAAATCAATAAACAGTTTTTCCTTTACATTCAGTGTGCATAGCTCCTCTGAAATTGCTCTTCTTCTCTTTGTATTACTTGTTGTGTTCTTGGTGAGTTTTCCTTCAAGAGTGTTGAAGTCCCCTCGCAAGCAAAAGAAAAACAAAGCAATTAGCAATTTGATTTTGTGACTAAATCAGAAAGAAAAGAAGAACTAAAGAGAAAGGAGTTATACCGTATTTTCAGGCTGATTGTAAGCTTGAAAGGTGTGATTGTTCATCAAGAACAATTACAAGGTAACCTGCAAAAAATAAAAACAGTGTTAGGGTTTCTGAAACATCAAAACAGTAACACATCAAATTCACTGAGAGAGTGAACAGATACCTTATGTGTGTGTTGCTGCGTCCAGTTGCTGAGTTTCAGATTCACAACGTGTTCAAGTGTTCAACAACAAAGGAACAACACAGAAATTAGGGTTTTGGTTGTATCAAGTGAAAGAGGAAAGATATCAAAGATCAGTTTGAAGATTTACCTTCACAGTGGTGACCGGTGGAAAACCCAAGGAGGTGGAGGCCATCGGAGCAGAAACGTGAAACAAGGTCTATGTGAGAAGTGCTCAGATCGTGAAACTGGAGGAGGGGTTTTGATCACGGAGCTGCGATCTTTCTAGTGCTGGTGTTCGTTTGTGGATCAGAGGTGATTTGCTAGGTTTCCTAAGAAACCCTAGCAGAGCTCTGCTTGGAGAAGAAGAAGGTCAGACTGAAAGAGAAGAAGAAAGAAGCTGTCTGAGAGCAGTGGTTTTAGTCATTAAACCGGGTGTAAAAAAAATTGGGTTCCGCATATCCACAGTCCAGCAAGTGTTGGGTTGGGCCAAGTGGGCCGTGTCTCTTTATTTCTTGCACCCCAGCATTTAATCAATAACACCAATCAGTAACAAATTGAAAAAAAATTGCAAAATTCAACATGGTATCAGAGCTGGTGACAATCCAGGGAAAAATCTCTATCTTTTTTCAATTCTTTAGTATTCTTTAAACTTTCTTGATACCTGCACAGTGTGAAACTGTACAGGTTTCTGTTATTACTAATTCTTGTTGTGTTTTAAGTGTTAGCAGAATGACTAGCAGTGGAGGACATGATAGTTATGTTCCCAAATTGAATGGGAAAGATTATGAAACCTGGGCCATACAAATGAGAGCAGTTCTGGGTGCTAATGGCTGTCTCTATGTTGTGAAAGATGGTCTTACACCCCTAGAAGCAAATGCTACACCTGCTCAGAGGAAAGAGTTCACTGAAAATGAGCAGAAAGACTTCAAGGGACTGTCTCTAATCCACAGAGCTTGTGGAGAGGCAGATTTTGAAAGGATAAGAGAATGTGAAACCTCTAAGGCAGCATGGGATGCTTTGAACCATTACTACTGTGGTTCAGCTCCTATCAAAGAAGAGAAATTACAAGCCTTAAGGGCCCAGTATGAAAGTTTAAAGATGAGGAAAGATGAGAAAATTACTGATTTCTTCAACAGAGTGAAGAAAATTAAAAATGATATGGCTCTTCAAGGAGAGAAGCTTGAAGAGAACAGTATCTGCAGAAAAATTCTGAGGTCAATGCCTAAGAAATGGTATGTGGTAACTAACACCATAGAAGAAACTACAAAGAATGTAGGCCTGAAGCTGGAAGAGCTTCAAGGGAAACTAGAAGCCAAGGAAATCAGGTTGGAGATCCTTGAAGAAGAATCTGATGAAGATGACCAAGCTATGTATGCTGCCAAGTCTAAATCCAAGAAGGGCAGCAAAGGAAGCAACAACAAAAAGGCCAGTGGGTCTAAGGGTAAGACAGGTAGTTCTAACCCTAAATCAAATTCATCTAAACCTAACAATGCACACACAAAGAAAGATAAATCTAAAGTGCAGTGTTATAGGTGTGATAGGATGGGACACTATGCTACAGAATGTCCCACTAGAAAAGGCTCTAAGCCTACTGAACCAGTGTCTAAAGCCAATGTGGCTAAGGAAGACTCTGGGTCAGACTCTGATGAATCTGATACTGTTGCTTTTAGTATGATTTTTGAAAATTCTCACTTGCCTAAACCTAGTATGAATAAGGTTACTACTAAACAGAAAAGTGATGACTGTGTTGTCTTAGTTGTAACCACTAAAAATGGTAAAACTATTACTGAAATCAGGTATCTAGACTCTGCTTGTTCAAATCACATGACTGGAAACAAGCAATGGCTTATTAATTTTGATCCTACTGTTAGAATTTCTATTAAATGTGCTAATGGAAGATCTATAATTTCTAAAGGGAAAGAAGATATAGAACTAACTAGGCTGGATGGGGAAAAAGTAATAATCCATGATGTGTTATTTGTACCAGAGATTAGTTGTAATCTTTTAAGTCTAGGGCAGCTTGTTGAGAAGGGTTTCTCAGTGCTTATGAAGAATGCTAAGTTAAAGCTTTTTGACACAAGTGACAAACTAGTTTTAACTACCCTCCTAGCAAGTAATAGGACTTTTAAAACAAGCATAAGCAAAACTGAGGCTGTGTGTCTAAGTACCACTACTGACCGTGAAAGTAGTTTGTGGCACAAGAGGTTTGGTCACCTTCACTATAAAGCACTAGGTAATCTAAGCACTAACAAACTAGTTAAGGGACTACCTAGCATAAATGAGACTAAAGAGGCTTGTACTACTTGTTTAATAAGTAAACAACCTAGGAAGAGGTTTAAAAATCAAATGGAGCATAAATCTAAAGATCTATTACATGTGGTATATTCTGATTTATGTGGACCTATGGACACACCATCCATTGGTGGAAACAGGTACTTTGTTATCTTTGTAGATGAATACTCAAGAAAAATCTGGGTATATCTACTAAAGGTAAAAAGTGACACTTTCAATATTTTCAAAAGGTTTAAAGCTTTAGTGGAGACTCAAAGTGGAAAAAAATTGAAAGTGCTAAGGACTGATGGTGAGGGTAAGTATACCTCAAAAGAGTTTGAGGAATACTGCACCTCCAGTGGTATTATACATGAAGTTACCTCACCCTATACTCCCCAACATAATGGGATTGCTGAAAGAAGAAACAGAACTATTCTGGAAATGGCCAGAAGTATGGTAAAAGCTAAAGGGCTACCTAAAAGGCTATGGGCAGAGGCAGTTACAACTGCAGTCTATATCCTTAATAGATGTCCTACCAAAGGGTTGGAAGCTAAAGTGCCAGAATGTGTGTGGAGTGGTGATATACCTTCTGTGTCTCACTTGAAGGTATTTGGCTCTATTGCCTATAGCCATATACCTGATAGTAAGAGAACTAAACTTGAGGACAAAAGTAGACCTCTAATTCTTATGGGATATCATCCTACAGGAGCTTACAGGCTACTAGACCCTAACTCTAACAAGACTGAAGTGTCTAGGGATGTGGTTGTGCTTGAAGACAAGCAATGGGACTGGACTAGGGCTGAACAGAGTGGTTCAGTGGACTCCACTACCATTGAGGAAGTCTTCAACATTGAACCAAATCCTAGAAGTGAAAGTATTGATGATGAGGAACCTGTTCTACCTACTGCTGAACCTATTTTACCTAATGAGGACCAAAATCCACATGAAGAGGTGAATGGGGAGGCTGAACAGGAACTTAACCAAGCTGTACAGTTTCCCCCTAGGACTCAAAGAGTGAGAGTACCACCTAGGAGGCTACTGGACTGTGATGTTGTAATGGATAATCAAGTGAATGATGATGGTGACTTGGTACATATGGCTATGCTAGCTGATGTTGAGCCACTTGATTATGTGGAGGCCCTAAAAACTAAGGAATGGAAAAGGGCTATGTTGGAGGAACTTGCCTCCATTGAGAAAAATGGAACCTGGACTTTAACACATTTGCCTAAAGAAAAAAAGGCAATCAGTGTTAAATGGGTTTTTAAACTTAAATTGGACCCTAATGGCAAGGTGGTCAAACACAAGGCTAGGCTTGTTGCTAGGGGTTTCCAACAGAAACAGGGAATAGACTTTGAAGAAGTCTTCTCCCCTGTTGCTAGGCATGAAACCATAAGAATGGTGACTGCCTTAGCTTGTTACAATAATTGGGACTTGCATCACCTAGATGTTAAGTCTGCTTTCCTAAATGGTCCTCTAGAGGAGACTGTTTACATCTCACAACCCCCTGGTTTTGAGAAAAAAGGAAAGGAAGACCAAGTGTGCCTCCTACACAAGGCACTATATGGTCTGAAACAGGCTCCTAGAGCCTGGAATAAAAGGATTGATACCTTCTTTGTGAATCTAGGGTTCACTAAGTGTATCAATGAATATGGAGTCTATTCAAAAGGATCTATGGACACTGACTTAGTTCTAATTTGTTTATATGTAGATGATTTACTGCTCACAGGAAACAATATGGAGCAAATCAACAAGTTTAAGGAGACTATGAAGCTTGAGTTCGAAATGACAGATTTGGGAGTGCTGTCCTACTTTTTGGGACTTGAATTTCTGAGAATACCTGAAGGATTAATACTGCACCAGAGGAAATATGCTAAGGAAATCTTATCAAGGTTTGCTATGGCTGACTGCAACTATGCTTTAAATCCTGCTGAAGGAATCTTAAGCAAAAAGGAAGGGGAAAAAGGATCTACAGTTGACCCTACATATTATAGGCAAGTTATTGGAAGCCTAAGGTATCTGTGCCACACTAGGCCTGATATCCTTTTTGCTACAGGAATGCTAAGTAGGTTCATGAATGAACCATTGCAGCTTCACCTGAATGCTGCAAAAAGGGTCCTAAGGTATATTAAAGGAACCCTTAGCTATGGTATCTTCTTCCCTAAGAGAAAAGGAACAGAAAAACCTATTTCTACCCTTGTTGCCTATTCTGATTCAGATTGGTGTGGAGATCGGCTTGATAGAAGAAGTACATCAGGGTATCTATTCAAGTTTTTGGGTGCTCCTGTAACACCCCTTTTCTACCCGTATATTACACGTCATTTATCAGAGTAATTCTCTTTCAAAAATATTATTTTAATTGATAGAAAAGAAATGCTACAACTTCATTAAAGCAAACTCATCATTTGCACTGTTCAAATTTGTGCAACAAACATCCGTCATGAAAAATCAAGTCCTCGAAAATCCCATCACAGCGGAATAAACAACAACTCACTAATAACTCTCAAAACGCGTCTCAATTTATCGATAAAATCATTAAACAACCAATCAAATAATTTATCAAGTTTCACCCACGCCCCCTAGGTGTTACAGTATCAGAGAGCGACACAAAATACATCCCAAGAGCTAATGAGGAAGGCAGCAGATCCTTCACTCGCGGTTACCTGCAGCGTTGCCACAATAGAGCAACATTCCAAGCAGAAGGGGTGAGAATTTCAATAAAACATAATCAAGCATAAACAGAGTAATATGAACAGTAAATCATACGACATCATCAATATCATCAAACTCATCATCAGAGAATATCAATTCAAACACAATTAATTTCAAGGAATCACCGTCATGAAAGTGCATGTGAATGCAACCCCCTCCAGGGCATATGCATGATGGTACCATCTCGTCATAAAAAGCCACTCAAGGCATATCATCATCAAAAGCCACTCAAGGCATATCATCATCAATAAGAGGCCGAAGCCTATTCGTCACAGTATGCACATGCCATGAGACTCTATGAACGCATGTGCAACTCATCAAACACTCACCTGGAGTACTCATCATCATCATAAAACACTCATAGAGTGTATTCGTCATAATCATCAAAATCATATATATCACATCATCATAATCACTCATAGAGTGAACTCGTCATATTCATCAGAATCATATTGCAACATCATTATAGTTATACATACCATCATCAACATTAAGTATATATATATATATATATATATATATATATATATATATATTTCAGTTATCTTTTAGCTTAGCGTGTTATAAAATAGTAAACTGATTGACTATGGGATTACTCAGGTAACTGGTACTACTTGCAACAGGCATTGGCCACATTTGCAAGACTCTCAGTGATGCCTTTGTAAATACACCAGTGAAAGAAATTCTGATCTTAGTGGTAAACCACAGTCTAGCCATAGTCAAGGAGTACACTAGTAGTATAACCCTTTACAGTAATTCATTTATATAAACATAACATCACATTTTTAGTAGTGGAAACATCTCATTTGAATTGGGAAAACATTGTATTTACATTTGAGAACAACACCATCATTTTAAATTGTAAAACTTCATATTTGTGGAGGAGTGAACTCATCATTTGGATTGATAAAAACCTCACATTTTAAAGAGCGAGACATCACATTTTCCTTGGAAAAATATCACATTTGAAAAATGGGAAAAACGGCAAGAAAAACAGCGAAAAACAGTGAAAACCAGTGGAGACAGGTGACTCATAACATCGACTTCAAAAACACAATTATTCATCATTTCCATTCACCAAAGGTCCATCACGAAATCATCGAGTATTTTCATCACGAGTTCATCAAAACTCATCAATGCAAATTATCAAGAATTCATTGAGAAATCACCAAATGTCTTCGCAAAACATCATCAAATTTTATGCTAACAATTCATCAAATCATTCGAAACAACATCAAATTTAGCAAGACAACATCAAAGCTCTTCAACAATTTCAAACCATCGAACACCATCAAACATATCAATCCATCAACAAATTCCAATTTCATCAAAAACCCACGAGACCCTATGTCTACCCAATTATGTCAAATGAAACGCTCACCCTTACCTCTTAAACGTAAGCTCCGTAGAAGAAGATTGAAGACACCAACGAGTAACCACAGCAACACACGAGCAAAGCCTTGGAATTCCTCCCCCAACTCGCGAAAACCCTAACCTTAGCTTTGGGAAGATCCAATTTCGTCCTCAGCTCCCCTGTCTTCTAACTCAGGAACTGCTCTCTTATCAAAGCCCTCTGCGATACGAGAAGAACGCAACAAACCGCGTCACAAACGGAGCTCCGGAGACAAAGTTATGCCCAAAAGAGTGAAAACGGATGCAGGAAAAAATGCCCTAGCTGCGCAGAACGCAGTTTAAAACGCAGACTCGCGCGCGGCGTGCGAGTTACGCGCGAGTGGCGCGCGGAGAGGCAGAAACTACAGCAGACTAATTTTCTTTCATTCTCTTGATTAAAATAGCAAACGGCATCAGATTTTAACAAATGACCACTCGTTGGAAAGCTCTCGGAGTGTAGTTTCTATCTATGATTTTTAATTCCCAAAATAAGTAACCAATTGGTACAGGTTTTCAAAATACTACACTAAGGTACCAAACTTGGACGGAACTTCTCACTCAACTTGCAACCAAATTTCCTTTCTCACTTCTTAATGAAATTTTATGAAACCAATGCCTACTTTGTAGAGAATTAGGTCCACTCTCCAACTAAACAAGAACCATTCAAAACGGAGTTCGATTGAGAACACAAAACCTTGAAAAACCTAACCTCAATTCTAGTCATTTATACCATGGTTCTCACGCCAATAACTCTCTAATCTCTTCAATCATTTCACCAATTCATCTCAAAATAGATTTTAATAAAATTGGGGCGTTACAACTCTCCCCCACTTAGAATATTTTCGTCCTCGAAAATTTACCCCAACTCACGAAACGAAACCCAATCTTCTTGTCACTCCCAACCATCCCTATCCATCACCCCTCTCCACATTGTTACTCTTAATTAGATGTTCTAATCTGAAGGTCATCAAAGTCCCACTCAACTACCCAAACACCGTGACACTTCATTTAGGCAACTACACCTCATCATCACTCACCTCTACAACTACCTCGGTTACATCTACTTCGGTTCTCCATCATTCTCCTTGCCACCCATACGCTGCACTTAGGCACTTTATGCTTCAACCACACTAGCTTCTACATACATTTACTCTTAAGCTTATACTCACCACACTTCAACAACTACGCTTAGGCGCACCGCCTACGCACAACACTTCACCTCGACACTATGTACAATGTATAACTTAGCCACACATGCCCTTCGACGTACACATACACTTCGACACATTTAACCTTCGACTCACACGTTCGACACCTACATACCTTGATAACACTGCAACACCGCACTTCGTCCCACTTATACTTCGATTTCCATATACTTTGACAACACCACACGTCGACTCCCATTCATTTCGACCCACTTATAGTCAGGTAACCACATATCGGCTCTTATGTCACCTTATACACCTAACCTTCATCTCTTCTTGTTTCTTTGGTCCTCACACTATGATCGAACTTAGCTACGACTACAACACCCATTCACTTGAAATTGGCGCGACACCCATTAAAGTACTTCAACGAAAGTGACAACACCAACCACGACATCTTTGCGCTGAGAGTTCCTCAACTCCCATTTCCCCCCTAGGTCCTTCATAGGACCGACTCATCAACAACACATCATAACTTCACCAAAGTGAAGCACACACCACATCAATCACATCAATCACAATTAATTACGCGACTCCTTTGTCAATAAAGGACTAAGTCAACGTCCATAGGGACCAAACAGCACATAAAAAAAAAATCGAGACAGCAACCTCTCAAAATACAGTAACAGTACTAAAGAAAAATAGGAAGACATCCCTTTTAAAATTTACGAAACGACCCACTTGATTCAAGAAAACATCATTTTAATTTTAAGAACTCGGCACTTTAAATTATTAAGAGAACAACACGTTATATTTGAGTGAACATCACATTTAAGTCGAAGAAAACAACACTCTAGATTGTAGAGAACAGTACACTTTAATGTGCGAAAACAGCAGCAAAAACGGCAACATTAACAACATAAAAATGGCACACTATTAATCTCAAAACAAAACGGCATCTTTAAACAATATAAAAACAGCGCACTATTATTTTCAAAACGAAACAGCAACTGTAAACAATATAACCAACTCTTTAACTTTGGGAAAAAGCACGTCAATTTTTGTAAACATCCTCGTAAAATTTTGGGTAAACAGTGTGCTTGAAAATGAGTACACAGTACATTAAATTTATAAGAGCAGTGGCAAAACTGCAACCCCCCTTTTTTTTTTGTTTATAAAAAGAAAACAGCAACAATCGCGCCCTTTTTAGTTATAGAAACAGCAGAAAATTTAATTTGAATCGGCAGCAAAACAGAGTGAAAGACAACAGCCCTTTAGCGCAACACATCATCAAAAACAACAACAAAACAGTGTGAAAACAACCACATTATTTGAGTAAAACGGCAACAGCAAGACCAAGAAGAACAACAACAACAATAAGGTGTAAACAGTGGTCTTTTAGCGCGCAACAACAGCAAAACACGGAGTGAAAATAATACTTCTTTTTAGCGCGCAACGGCAGTGGAAACAGCACGTTTACAACATAAAAATAGCGCTTCATTTTCGTAAAACAGCAATACGATTATTTCATAAAAACAGCAACTCATTTCATAGAAATAAACCGCAACACAGCAACTCATTTTTAAGCAAACCGCAGCATTCTTATGTAGCACACAGCAGCATTTTATTTTGAAAAACAGCAAGACAACAACTCTTCACAGCATAAAAACAGCCCCCTCTTATTTTCAAAAGCAAGACAGCAACTTTGAACAATATAAGAAAGCACACTATTCATCTTAAAAATAGAACAGCGACCTGAAACACTGTCAAACAGCACACCATTTATTTTAAATACAATTGTAACTTTGATTTCTTTGAAAACATCAAACCCAATTATCAACTCTACGAACCATTATCAATTTAATTCAATTCGATTCAATTTAATCATCACTTTATATTTTAGAAAAATACACTCTTTTCTTTTAGAAAATACCACATTTCAAATGGGGAAAACATCACATTTTAAGCTGAGGAAAAACAGTGTGAAAACAACCACATAACAGTGAGAGAACAGCACTAAACAGTGAGAAACAGCCACTCGTTAAACAACAAACATTAACAAATCATCAACAGCAAAACATCAATAAATCATCAACAACAATATGAATCATCAATTAACACAAGAACACTCAATTATCACATACATCTCAATTCAATTTACAAAACACTACTACCCGTAAACCCATCATAAACCCATTATGGATGTTAAACCCACCCTTACAAAACCCAACAAGAACAAGAGCACTTAAACGAGATTGAGATCAATTATCATCCTAGAGAAAACACGTAAAGCAGTCAGGCATTCTTTAGACACATAACTTTTTAGAATTTGAGAGTCAACAAACACGAAATCATAGTAGAGCGAGAAAACTACTTTCAGATAGCACACCATAATTAAATCAGCAGTTCCCGCTATTTAAGCTCTAGTTTTATAACTTAATAATGATCGAAGCATATGCAGCCTGACACTATAGCCATGCAAAGATGGCAATTTGAACACCAACGCATTTTCTCTAACTTTATTTTCCCACTTCCTGAGTTTTGCTATATTTCAAGGGAATTTAAATAGAATATGTAAATTTGCCGAGGCAATCATTGACATACCATAGAGTAAAATTATGACGCAAGTACAAAACTCTCTTAGAGTCTAACCTTATCTGGTTCTACATATATCAAATGGATTAATCAACAAAATTCAATCACTTCATTAAATACAATTACTCAAATAAATGCAACATGTTGGTGAAAGTATCACTTAACATTTAAAATATCGCAACATATGGTAAGGAGTAGTAACAAAAAAATAACTAACATAGCAGTTACACAAAATACTCAGAGCAAACACACACATAGCAGCAATACAACAATAAGCAACACCATTCTCAACAATAGCAATCCTACCGGCCAATTCAGCTAATCACTGCAACACAAATCATGGTTAGAACGAGTACCAAGACTCGAGAGATAACTAGACTCGACACTGGACAACTTGGCCGGACAGACCGAACTGCTCTGATACCACTTATGTAACACCCCTTTTCTACCCTTATATTACACGTCATTTATCAGAGTAGTTCTCTTTCAAAAATATTATTTTAATTGATAGAAAAAAAATGCTACAACTTCATTAAAGCAACCTCATCATTTGCACTGTTCAAATTTGTGCAACAAACATCCGTCATGAAAAATCAAGTCCTCGAAAATCCCATCACAGCGGAATAAACAACAACTCACTAATAACTCTCAAAACGCGTCTCAATTTATCGATAAAATCATTAAACAACCAATCAAATAATTTATCAAGTTTCACCCACGCCCCCTAGGTGTTACAGTATCAGAGAGCGACACAAAATACATCCCAAGAGCTAATGAGGAAGGCAGCAGATCCTTCACTCGCGGTTACCTGCAGCGTTGCCACAATAGAGCAACATTCCAAGCAGAAGGGGTGAGAATTTCAATAAAACATAATCAAGCATAAACAGAGTAATATGAACAGTAAATCATACGACGTCATCAATATCATCAAACTCATCATCAGAGAATATCAATTCAAACACAATTAATTTCAAGGAATCACCGTCATGAAAGTGCATGTGAATGCAACCCCCTCCAGGGCATATGCATGATGGTACCATCTCGTCATAAAAAGCCACTCAAGGCATATCATCATCAAAAGCCACTCAAGGCATATCATCATCAATAAGAGGCCGAAGCCTATTCGTCACAGTATGCACATGCCATGAGACTCTATGAACGCATGTGCAACTCATCAAACACTCACCTGGAGTACTCATCATCATCATAAAACACTCATAGAGTGTATTCGTCATAATCATCAAAATCATATATATCACATCATCATAATCACTCATAGAGTGAACTCGTCATATTCATCAGAATCATATTGCAACATCATTATAGTTATACATACCATCATCAACATTAAGTATATATATATATATATATATATATATATATATATTTCAGTTATCTTTTAACTTAGCGTGTTATAAAATAGTAAACTGATTGACTATGGGATTACTCAGGTAACTGGTACTACTTGCAACAGGCATTGGCCACATTTGCAAGACTCTCAGTGATGCCTTTGTAAATACACCAGTGAAAGAAATTCTGATCTTAGTGGTAAACCACAGTCTAGCCATAGTCAAGGAGTACACTAGTAGTATAACCCTTTACAGTAATTCATTTATATAAACATAACATCACATTTTTAGTAGTGGAAACATCTCATTTGAATTGGGAAAACATTGTATTTACATTTGAGAACAACACAATCATTTTAAATTGTAAAACTTCATATTTGTGGAAGAGTGAACTCATCATTTGGATTGATAAAAACCTCACATTTTATAGAGCGAGACATCACATTTTCCTTAGAAAAATATCACATTTGAAAAATGGGAAAAACGGCAAGAAAAACAGCGAAAAACAGTGAAAACCAGTGGAGACAGGTGACTCATAACATCGACTTCAAAAACACAATTATTCATCATTTCCATTCACCAAAGGTCCATCACGAAATCATCGAGTATTTTCATCACGAGTTCATCAAAACTCATCAAAGCAAATTATCAAGAATTCATTGAGAAATCACCAAATGTCTTCGCAAAACATCATCAAATTTTATGCTAACAATTCATCAAATCATTCGAAACAACATCAAATTCAGCAAGACAACATCAAAGCTCTTCAACAATTTCAAACCATCGAACACCATCAAACATATCAATCCATCAACAAATTCCAATTTCATCAAAAACCCACGAGACCCTATGTCTACCTAATTATGTCAAATGAAACGCTCACCCTTACCTCTTAAACGTAAGCTCCGTAGAAGAAGATTGAAGACACCAACGAGTAACCACAGCAACACACGAGCAAAGCCTTGGAATTCCTCCCCCAACTCGCGAAAACCCTAACCTTAGCTTTGGGAAGATCCAATTTCGTCCTCAGCTCCCCTGTCTTCTAACTCAGGAACTGCTCTCTTATCGAAGCCCTCTGCGATACGAGAAGAACGCAACAAACCGCGTCACAAACGGAGCTCCGGAGACAAAGTTATGCCCAAAAGAGTGAAAACGGATGCAGGAAAAAATGCCCTAGCTGCGCAGAACGCAGTTTAAAACGCAGACTCGCTCGCGGCGCGCGAGTTACGCGCGAGTGGCGCGCGGAGAGGCAGAAACTACAGCAGACTAATTTTCTTTCATTCTCTTGATTAAAATAGCAAACGACATCAGATTTTAACAAATGACCACTCGTTGGAAAGCTCTCGGAGTGTAGTTTCTATCTATGATTTTTAATTCCCAAAATAAGTAACCAATTGGTACAGGTTTTCAAAATACTACACTGAGGTACCAAACTTGGACGGAACTTCTCACTCAACTTGCAACCAAATTTCCTTTCTCACTTCTTAATGAAATTTTATGAAACCAATGCCTACTTTGTAGAGAATTAGGTCCACTCTCCAACTAAACAAGAACCATTCAAAACGGAGTTCGATTGAGAACACAAAACCTTGAAAAACCTAACCTCAATTCTAGTCATTTATACCATGGTTCTCACGCCAATAACTCTCTAATCTCTTCAATCATTTCACCAATTCATCTCGAAATAGATTTTAATAAAATTGGGGAGTTACAGCTCCTATCTGCCGGAGTTCTAAAAAGCAACAAATAGTTGCTTTATCTAGTTGTGAAGCAGAATATGTATCTGCTTGCAGTGCTGCAACACAGGCAGCATGGTTAGAAGCCCTATTGAAGGAACTTCAAGTCAACCTAGAAGATGCTACTACTCTATGGATTGATAATAAGTTCACTATTTGTCTTGCTAAAAATCCAATGGGACATAGCAGGACAAAACATATAGAAACTAGGTTTCATTACCTTAGAGAACAAGTCTCTAAAGGGAAGCTAAAGGTAGAATACTGCTCTACAAAGGAACAACTGGCTGACATGTTTACAAAACCACTAAAGGGAGAAGTGTTCACAAGACTAAGGAGGGAAATTGGCTTAGTTACATTCAACTAAATGCAGCTAAGTCCTAAAGGCTTTCCTAGGGGCCTGTCCTAGGAGTTTTTCTAAGATCTGCTAATACCAGGGGCATGTCCTGGATTTTTATTTTCCTCTCCTAGTCTTTCTAGGTCTATGTTTTAGCCCTATGTATTTTAAGGTTTTGTATTAAAGAAGGGTATTGGTTTTAGTAATAAAAACCTGAAAATACCCTCAGGAGTGTGTAAACAGTTAGACACAAACCAACAAACTATTTACCAGCCGATTCTCCAACTAACAAGTTGTTATGAAGTTAGAAAGTTAGTTACAACTTGTAACCAACTTAACAACCTCATAACCAACCTATTGGTGCCTATATAAGTTCTTATGACCTTTACAATTTGTACACAGCATATAGAATACAATATACAAATCAATAAACAGTTTTTCCTTTACATTCAGTGTGCATAGCTCCTCTGAAATTGCTCTTCTTCTCTTTGTATTACTTGTTGTGTTCTTGGTGAGTTTTCCTTCAAGAGTGTTGAAGTCCCCTCGCAAGCAAAAGAAAAACAAAGCAATTAGCAATCTGATTTTGTGACTAAATCAGAAAGAAAAGAAGAACTAAAGAGAAAGGAGTTATACCGTATTTTCAGGCTGATTGTAAGCTTGAAAGGTGTGATTGTTCATCAAGAATAATCACAAGGTAACCTGCAAAAAAGAAAAACAGCGTTAGGGTTTCTGAAACATCAAAACAGTAGCACATCAAATTCACTGAGAGAGTGAACAGATACCTTATGTGTGTGTTGCTGCGTCCAGTTGTTGAGTTTCAGATTCACAACGTGTTCAAGTGTTCAACAACAAAGGAACAACACAGAAATTAGGATTTTGGTTGTATCAAGTGAAAGAGGAAAGATATCAAAGATCAGTTTGAAGATTTACCTTCACAGTGGTGACCGGTGGAAAACCCAAGGAGGTGGAGGCCATCGGAGCAGAAACGGGAAACAAGGTCTCTGTGAGAAGTGCTCAGATCGTGAAACTGGAGGAGGGGTTTTGATCACGGAGCTGCGATCTTTCCAGTGCTGGTGTTCGTTTGTGGATCAGAGGTGATTTGCTAGGTTTCCTAAGAAACCCTAGCAGAGCTCTGCTTGGAGAAGAAGAAGGTCAGACTGGAAGAGAAGAAGAAAGAAGCTGTCTGAGAGAGAACAGTGGTTTTAGTCATTAAACCAGGTGTAAAAAAAATTGGGTTCCGCATATCCACAGTTCAGCAAGTGTTCGGTTGGGCCAAGTGGGCCGTGTCTCTTTATTTCTTGCACCCCTGCATTTAATCAATAACACCAATCAGTAACAAATTGAAAAAAATTGCAAAATTCAACACACAAGAAGGTGTGGTTCTATTGCCTTGGTCATTGTGGATGATTTCCACTCGACAATGTTGATCTTGCCATACAGCAACACATGAGTACGTAGTGCCAAGGTCAATTCCCACCACACCTTCATATTTACTCGCCATAATCTGTGATCATGCAAACGAAAGCACTTAAAAAACGGCTCAAGTAGAGATGTCAATTTGTCTCATGTGGGCAGGCCAAAACCCAAGCCTGCATGGGCATGTGGCCAAAAAAGCCCATGAACAGAAAAACCACGTTTCAAAAAACTAACAAGCCAAGAAAGCCCTATGGCCTTGGGCCAGCCCATGGGCCTTTTTTCTTCAAAAACCTGGAAATATTTTTCTCTTCACACGTACTGTGTTTCGCTTTCTGTATTAAATCCTAGAAAGCTATTTTAGCCTCCATTCAGATTTACCATACATTGTACTAGTATCTTCTTAATAATACAAAATATATATGGTGAAATACTTACGTGAGTGGAAGATAAGGGTAAAATACAAAGTGATAATTGTTCGGTACTGTGCTTCCGATCTTAGAGATTGGTATTACGCAGTTAGTAGATATTTTATCCTTGACTCTGTCTCTGTCTTCAGGCCTTGAGAAGAAGATTTTGTTCGATCTGAAGAGGTTCGATCTTGAGATGTTCGATCTTGAGATGTTCGATCTTGAGGGGCGATGTTGTACCTGCAATGATACTCCGACGCTCAAGTCAGTATTTGAGTGAATGAGTGTTCTGTTAGAAAAAGTGCTTACCATTAATGAGCATTGAATGCTGTATTTATAGATCTTGAGTGGTGTTTGTTGTGGCCGTTTTTGGGCCGTCCGATCTTGTGAGCTGATCTTGGCCATTGAAGATTGGACTCTAATGATATTAATGAGCTTTCTTAGTAATTGGGCCTTTGGAGGGGGTGTAAAGAGCAAAGACTATAATTACCATAACAGTGGCCCCCCAAGTCTGGTCGCTTTGAGGAGCGATCTTGACTTTGATGGGCGACGTAGCCTCGTATTTTTGTCTTTGTTGTGTAGAAATTTCTTCAGTCTCGAGTTTATGTCGAGCCTGGGATTTTTGGCCGATGTTAAATGGTCGTCGAGCTTCCGAGCGAGGTAGATAGTTTTTTGGATTTAGTGCTGCTTTGGAATCAGTGTAATCTTGGAATCAGTGCCATTTTACTGTTTCTGACAAGGTGTGATTTCGCAGTGGCGGCGCGTGATGGTGATGTTTTATTTTTCAGCGTGTGAAGTTAATGGACTTTGGTTGGACGTGACGTTTCGACTTCCCGGCCCAAGCCCATTAAATCCGCCTTGCTATAAATAAAGGGTCTCACCTTCTCATTTGTTGCTTGTTGTTCATTTGTTTTGGATTCGTCGATCTTCGAGAGCTCCCGAGTTTCTTAAAGTGAACGAGTTTTGAAGTAATTTTAAGGTCGGTTTCTGTGGATCGAAAACTGTACTTTTTCCAGATATAATCAACTTGCGACTCAGTTCCGAGGTTAGTCTTTTTCTTGATTTTGTCTTTATTTTTCTTTTTGTTTGTGCCTGGACCTCCCCCAGTCCCCTTTGATCTCAGAATGGGGGTCGTCAGGTCGGGTTCCGACTTGTTCGCGAACCCATTTTTGATCTTTAACCCTGACATTTCGTCCCCCGTTCCTGTAGATTTGTTCTGGCGAGGACAAAACAAACTCGGAGAGACGTTACTCAGTACCGGAAAGAGTTTACGAATGTGATGGCTTCTGGAGGTGAAGTCCCTGAAGTTCGTACCGACCCTCTTGAAGTCGCCGCCCCGGACGTACAAGAGCATTCTGCTTCCGCCCCTATGAGTGATAAGGCGGAAGATAATTTTGAAAGTGAAAGCTCCTCTCCTGCGAGCGATGCCAATGAGCCAAATGAAGATACTCCTGAAGATGTGGAGGAGGATCGTTTGGTGGACGTGACGGCCATCACCTCTGAGTCTGATGAGGAAATCCAAGTGGAGGAATCCGAGGGCTCCGAGGTCGACCTTGGGACAAGTTCCGAGGTTGACCTTGTGTTAAGTTCCGAGCCTGCTGATGAGTCCGATGGAGGCAATGCTGGAAAGCAAGTTGAATCTCGTCCTTCGAGTCAATCAGGTTCTAGACGAGCCTTTACTGCTTCTCTGGATGGCTACTCGAGTACTGGTTGCGGGGACCTCGATGTACCGGTGCGAGAGGTCTCTCAATATGATTGGGTTTCCAAAAATATCTTGGAGATCGAATCGTTGTACCAGCACGGTTTTAATTTGGAGATGGTCGGGAGGAAGGCTTCCGGTCGTTCGAAGCGAATTTGGAGAGTTGAGGGAATGAATAAAGGAGAGCACGTGGCCTTGTGGCCTGGAGAGCTCAAATTCACCTTGTACCACATGCTGATTAATGAGATGAAAATCCGGCCTCCTTTCACCTGGTTCGAGCAGACGGTTTTGGCGACTTTGGATGTTGCGCCTTCTCAGTTGCATCCAAATGCGTGGGCTTTTGTTCGAGCTTACGAACTAATGTGCCTTCATCTGGACAGACCGGTCTCACCGTTGCTCTTCTTCCATTTGTTTGAGATTAACCGAAACAGCAGCGAAAATAAGTCCGGTCGCGAGCATGTCAGTCTTCGCTCGAGGCGAGGGGCCAAGACTTTCAAGGCTTATGCGGATTCATTGAAGGGGAATTGGAAGGAGTTATATTACTGGGTCGAGCCGGTGACCGATGAAGCGATCGAGAGAGTGGGAAAGTTTTCCGAGGATGGTCGGACTTTGGTGTCCACCAAGTTTCCTATTGGTTGGAGTCAGGCCCATTTTGAACGATCCACCAATTCTTTTTCTGTTGGTGAGGATCGACTGAGCGCTGCCGATCTTCTTACCAAGAGGATCCTGATGTTTATTTCTGAGAACATTCCGTTTTCAAAACATAAGTATCGGGGTATCCCTGCGGCTAAGATAGTTCAGGCTGGGAAGCGAAGACGGGTGCAATTCGTTTTAGGTAGTTCGTTTTTCTTGTTTCGAATTTTGCATATTTTTGATTGTAGTTTGTATGAACCAGTTTTGTTTCTTTTCCAGATACCATGGCCCCAAAGAAGCTTGCCGCGAGCGCTGGCGATGAGGAGCATTGATATATCTGACGATGTTGAGGAAGTGGGTGCTCCGCTTCCGACGTCTCCCCAGATTGAGACTGTTGTTGGGACGGTTACTGCTGCTTCCCCGATCAACACTGTTACCCAAGAGGACCTTGCCTATGAGGCTCGGGTCGATCTTGTTTCCAGTTCTCCTCCCCCAGCTGCTCCCGATATTGGTGCAGGGGCCTCGGCGAAGAGGGTGCGTTCCGACGCAAGTGGCGAGCAAAGGCCGGATAAAAGGAGTAAAACCTCAAGGAGACCGAAGCATAAAAACAAGGCCGTACCTTTAGAGGAGGGCTTCTTGGAACAAAACTATGCCCAATGGCGGGAGGATCCTGTCGGGGCGTCTGTTAAAATATTGGTGAACTTGGGCGAGGTTCATAAGATCGAGAAAGAGAAATATGAGAAACGGGCCAAGGGTAGGTGTTTTCCTGTTTGATTTTCGTTTTTATGATTTTTTCCCTCAACCTGATTTTTCTTATTCTCGTGCTTGCAGATTTGTTGGAGCTTGAGAAGTCTAAAAGAGTGAAGCTTGTGGAGGATGTGTCTTCGAAGTCGAAAGAGTTCGCTCGAACTAAACAAGAACTTCAAACTTTGAAGGAAAGCCAGGGGGAGGTTATATGCCGGGCGGAGTTCGCGGAAACTCGTGTAAAGGAGCTGGAAGAAAAGGAGAGAGGTCTGGAGGGGCAAGTGGCCGAGGCTAATCAGAAGATAAAAAGTTTGGAGCTTCGAATCGTTGTCTTGGAAGACGATCTGAAAAAAGCATCCGAGGCAGGGGTCGGAACAAGCAGCGATGCTGAGGCTCGAATTGCGGAGCTTCAAGCAGCCCTTCAGCAGTGCAGAAAAAATGCTAAGGAGGCTACGAAGATTGCAAATGAAGCTAGGAAGGAGGCTCGTGAAGCCGCTAATTCTGTAATTGAGCTGTATAGGGAGGGTTTTGAGTGTGCCCAGGAGCAAATTGCTTTGGTCAATCCTTCCATCAATTTGGATCGCTCGATTATCGATGCCGATCATGAGGTTGAAGGGGGTAGGATCGTTAAGATCGATGCTCGGACGGAAAAGAAAACTGTGATTTTTCCGACCTCCACTGCTTGATGTTTAATGGCGTTTCTTTTTGCAGAAGTTCCTGGTGTATGCTTTTATCTATGTAGGTTTTGTATAGATCCGGAACTTTTTTCGGTTTAAACTGGGGATATTTGTAATCCTTTTTGGAATATGTCTATCAGACCTTTACCTTTATTTTTCGAAGCTTTTTTACGAGCTTTAATGAATGCTTTTTGAATTCCGCATGTCATGTATGTCGTTTACGAGCTTTAACGAGTGCTTTTTCAATTCTGCACGTCGCGTATGATGTAAGAACGTCGGTAAATGAGGAACTCGATTTACCGAGTTCGAGCCTATAGGACAGTTTACTAGGACTCGGCCCAGATTTAACTCGCCCTATAGGGGTATCAGCAGCTGTGGCCGATGGTCGTTCTTAGGACGTTTCGATCCTTGAAGACCCGGTCTCTTTGAGATAGTTTGCCAAGACTCGGCTCGGATTTAACTGTTTCTCAAAGAGTTTGCGACCTTGGGTGGTCGCTTGGGGAGATCATCTAAGATCGGTCCCAGTTGATTCCCGGTGGAGGGAGTTTGGTCCCTACATTCTGTTTGATGAAAATCAAGAATGTGTGGAGACTTGGTGAGAACTTTGAGAAGCTTTGAAAGCGTTTGAAAGAAAGGTCAAGTTCTATTTTAATTAATAACTCGTTTCGAGTTTACATAAGATCGGAGTACATGATTTCTTTCTAAGGATAATAACTTTTCAGTTTTGTTGCGTTCCAAGTCCTCTCAATCTTTCTTCCTTGGAGGGTCTCCAATTTAAAGGCTCCCGTACCAGTTTTAGATAAAATTCGGTAGGGGCGTTCCCAGTTTGGGGAGAGCTTTCCTTGGGAGGCGTTTTTCCGACCTATGTCAGCTCGTCTGAGTACCAGATCGCCTGGATCGAAATCTCTGTGAACGACTTTGGTGTTGTATCTGGTTGCAACCCTTTGTTTGATGATTGCTTCTCGAAGCGAGGCCCGACCTCGGATTTCATCGATGAGGTCGAGTTCTTCTCTTAAGGCTTGATCGTTATTGCTTTGTGTTTTGGGATTTGCCGTTCTCCAACTAAGTTCGCCAATCTCGACGGGGATGACCGCCTCGCCGCCTTAGGAGAGCCTAAAAGGTGTTTCTCCAGTGGAGCTTTGGGGGGTCGTCCGGTATCCCCAAAGGACGTAAGGCAATTCTTCTACCCAATTTCCTTTAGCATTGTCCAAACGTCGTTTCAGCCCGTTCAGTATTACTTTGTTTGCAGCCTCTGCTTGACCGTTGGTTTGAGGGTGCTCTACTGAAGTGAAATGGTGTTTAATTTTCAGTTCGAGCATTAGTTTTCGAAATCCCGTGTCTGTGAATTGAGTTCCGTTGTCCGTCACTACTACCTCGGGGATCCCGAACCTGCTCATAATGCTTTTTTTGAAGAATTTTATGCAGTTTTTTGCAGTGATGGTCGCCAAGGGTTCCGCTTCTATCCACTTGCTGAAGTAGTCTACGGCGACGATCAAGAATTTGACTTGTCCTGGCGCCTTTGCGAAAGGTCCGAGTAAGTCCATTCCCCACCATGCGAAGGGCCACGTGGAGGATAAACTTGTGAGGTCTGTGGGGGGAGCTATGTGGACATTGGCGTGGATTTGGCATTTCTTGCACTTCTTCACATGATCACTAGCATCGCCAATCATGCTCGGCCAGTAGTAACCGGCTCGAAGAGTTTTACGTGCTAAAGATCGAGCTCCCATGTGCTGGCCGCAGATTCCCTCATGAATTTCTGTCAATACATAGGCTGCTTCCTCTCCCTCGATGCATTTTATTAGCGGGGAAGAGAGGCTTCTTTTGTAAAGCGTTCCGTTGATGACTGAAAAAGCCAAGGCCCTTCTCCTGATGTATTTGGCGTCGTTTCTGTCTAGGGGTTCCGTTCCTGCGACGATGTATTCTACAATTGGGGTGATCCAGCTGTCCGTTTCTTCGAGCATACAGATGGTTAGGTTAAACAGAGGCTCGAGAGACACACTGGGTTTGTGTAGTGTTTCTTGGATGGTTGTCCTCTGGTTCCCTGGGGTTTTTGTGCTTGCGAGTTTGGCGAGGATATCAGCTCGTTGGTTTTCCGTTCTTGGGACATGAACTATCTCGCTTGCTTCAAATTTAGCCATTAGCGACCGTACCCGAAGTAGGTATTTTTGCAGGACCGGTTCTTTGGTATCGTATTTACTTCCGATCTGGGAGACCACCAAGAGAGAGTCGGTATGAAGTTTTATTTGTTGGATTTGGAGGTCAATTGCCAGGCGAAGTCCGGTGATGCAAGCCTCGTACTCTGCTTGGTTGTTCGAGGTGGGAAAACTGAATGTAAGGGAAACTTCGATGATGACCCCCGTCGGGCTTTCTAGCATGATCCCAGCGCCACTCCCTTTTGGATTAGAGGACCCATCGACATATAGGATCCATATGTCAGATTCGATGTTAGCAGGCGTCATCTCGGCGATGAAGTCCACTAAAACTTGCGCTTTAAGTGCTGTTCGAGCTTCATATTTAATCCCGAACTCTGAGAGTTCCACAGCCCATTTGATCATTCTTCCAGCCAGATCGGGTCTATGGAGTATCTGCCTGATGGGGTAGTTAGTTCGGACGACTACCTGGTGGGCGACAAAATAAGCTCGAAA
Organism: Astragalus membranaceus; assembly: GCA_039519185.1. Lineage (NCBI taxonomy): Eukaryota > Viridiplantae > Streptophyta > Magnoliopsida > Fabales > Fabaceae > Astragalus > Astragalus membranaceus. Next base: position 166,686,857 of record CM076849.1, read on the forward strand.
ACGTCGAGCTGCGACAATGAGAGCTAGGGCGATTTTCTCGATTTTCTGATAACGACTCTCAGCTCCGTGCAGAGCCTTGCTTGCGAAGTAGATCGGGCTTTGCCCGGTTTCGAGCTCGCGCACCAGAACGGCAGCTAAAGCTTCTTTCGAGACCGCCAGATATAGGTATAGGGTTTCCCCTTCATTTGGTCGAGTTAAAATTGGAGGCTCGGAGAGAGATTTTTTTAGTTGTTTCAAAGCTTCATCTTGTTCAGGCGTCCATTCGAAATCTCTTTCTTCTTTTTTGAGGATTTTAAAAAGTGGAAGAGATTTGAATGCTGCATTTGATATGAAACGAGATAGAGCAGCTATCATTCCATTAAGTTTTTGCACTTCCCTCTTGGACGTCGGAGTTCGCATTTCTGTGACGGATCGACATTTATCCGGGTTCGCCTCGATTCCTCTTTCTGTTAAGTAAAAACCCAAGAATTTCCCTGCTCGAACTCCGAATGTGCATTTCTCTGGGTTTAACCTCATTTTATTCTTTCGTACCTCATAAAAAATCGCTCTTAGATCGCTTATATGGTCGTCATCACTTCTGCTCTTGGCGATCATATCGTCGAGGTAGACTTCTACGCTTTTACCGATCTGGTTTTGGAACACTTTGTTCATCATTCTTTGATAAGTTTCTCCAGCGTTTTTTAACCCAAATGGCATGACACGGTACGCGAAGTTTCCTCGGTCAGTGATGAAGGCGGTTTTTGCTTGATCTGGGGGAAACATGGCGATCTGGTTGTATCCGGAGTATGCGTCCATGAAGGATAATAACCGGAAACCGGAAGCGTTGTCGACCAAACGATCGATGTTGGGGACCGAAAAAGCATCTTTTGGGCAAGCTTTATTGAGATCGGTGTAGTCGACACACATTCGCCATTTTCCGTTAGATTTCTTCACCAGGACTGGGTTTGATAACCAAGTCGTGTATTTAACCTCGGAGATAAAGTTGGCTCTGATGAGGTCGTCTACTGCTAAGGCGGCAGCAATGGCTTTCTCTTTGCTTTGAGCCCGCTTTCTTTGGGCGATCCATTTTGCTTCTGGGTCTATCGCGAGTCGATGGCAAGCAACCTCTAGTGGGATCCCAGGCATGTCTTCGGCCGACCAAGCGAAGATGTCTTTGAAATCTTTAAGACATTGGGTTAAATCGATTTTGATTTTTTCTGGAAGGTCGATCCCTATTTTGATATTTTGGGAGGGGTCTGAACCGAGCTGTATTTCGACGAACTTTCCATCAGGCTCTGGTCTTTTGATTTTTCGTTTGAGCTCTTTGGTTAGCTCGTCGACGTCTTTATGATTTTCGACTTTCGGATCGCAGCCGGTTTCTATGTTAGTGGCGGTGTTAACTTCAGTCGATCTACCTTTTGGCAGTTTGGGAGTCGACAGTTCTTCCGAAGGGGGAACCCCTTCATGCTCCGAAGCTTTTCGTTCGTTCTTCGTCCATAGGAAAAAACACCTGGAGGCCGACTCTAAGTCAGAGTTCAGAGTGATAACTCTGTTGCAGAGAGAGTGGAACTTCATCTTTAAGTGTGTGGTGGATGTAACCGCCCCGAGCCTGCCGAGGGTCGGTCTTCCTATAATACCGTTGTATATGGATTCACAAGGTAAGACGAGGAATTTGGTCTTGACGGTTCGAACCATTGGTTCGGTTCTGTAGGTAACCATTAGCTCCAGATGCCCAAGGGGTTTCGTTCGAGATCCGTTAAAGCCGGACAGAGCCGTTCCTCTATAAGGGGTGAGTTCCTCTTTGTCGATCCCCATTTTGTTCAAAAGATCGATAAAGAGGATGTCTGATGAGCTCCCCTGATCGACCAAGATCCTACGTACCTCCTTATTGGCTATGATCGCCGATATTAAGAGAGGTACGTGTTTGTTAGCCTTTCCGTCAATAAGGTCGTTGTCGCTAAAAGATAATGGAGGTCGATTGGTCTTGGTCGGGGTTGTTGACGTTGAAGCCACGCATAACAATTCCTTCCATTTTCTTTTCATTGATTTTCCTGATCCTTCATGATCGAATCCTCCAGTTATCATCATGATAATCAAACGTTTTTTATCCAGTTCTTCGTGGTCTGGGTCGATCACTTCTTTTCCTTTTGACCTAGGATTTTCATTTCTTTCTCTTCCGATATTGTCAGATCGTTCTCCCTCCCTTTTGACATAAGAAGATAGTTTTCCCCGTTTTATTAAATCTTCAATGTCATCCTTTAGGGCGTTGCAATGGTTTGTGTCATGGCCATTGCTTCTGTGGTATCGGCAGTATTTGTTGGCCTTCTGCCCAGGCCGGATAGGTAAGGACCTGGGAGGCTTGTCGTCCCTGAATTCGACGTTCCAACATTCCCCTAGTAACTGGGCGTTGGAGACGTTGAGTTCGGTATATACCTGGTGGCGATTTTTCTTACCGATGTTCCACGAATTTTTACGAGGGTCGATCTCGATGTGGCGTTTCGACGGTTCTGTATGTGACGATGTTTTGTCGACTTTGGAATTTTCTTCTTCGTTAATAAAGCTCTGGGATAGTTCGAGGAATTCTTGAAGGGTGTTAGGTTCCCAGGTGTTGATGTGCTTTCGGAACGAGCTTCCAGGGAGAAGACCTTGGGCCATGAAGAAAATTCGGAAAGCGTCGTCTAACTGCCGAACCTGAAGAGCTTCGATTTTGAATCGCTCTATATATTCTCTCAGGGGCTCATTTACCTTCTGGACAATAGATGCTAAAACATTTTTGTTTTTGGGTTTGCTGTTGGAATGGGCAATGTGCACCGAGAAGTGTTTCGCTAACTGGTCCCATGAGGAAATGGTATTCGATCTTAACGTCCGAAACCATTCGGAAGCCACTTTGTCCAGGGTTAAAGGGAATATTAGGCATTTCATTTCCATGGGTACGTTTCGATACTGCATGTTTGTGTCAAATTGGTCTAGATGCCTGTCGGGGTCGCCCGTCCCGTCGTAAGTCTTCAGTCCTCCAGGTGGTTTTTCGAGATACCGTGGGACCCGGAAGTTGTCGATCGATTTTGAGAAAGGACCTTTTCGCCCAGGTTGATTCGCCCGTGACAGTGGTTGGTGTCTGCGATGAGGTTCAGGATGTCCGTATCGTCGTGTTTGATTGTTTTGAATGTTGTCACGGCTTCTTGATCGTCTCCTTGATGAGGTCGAGCCTTCAAGATCGTCGAAATGGCGAGCCAGAGGAGAACGGGAACCATTCCCTCGGTGGCGGCGTGGAGGAGAATGAGGATCATCAAGATCGTCATATTGTCGAGCTGATGGAGAACGAGAATCATTCCCTTGGTGATGGCATGGGGAAGGGTGAAGATCGTCGAGACCATTATGTTGTCGAGCTGGAGGAGAACGGGAACCATTTCCTCGTTGACGGCATGCGGGGGAACGATGATTGAGCTTTCTCCGAGGGGGTGATCGATGAAAAAGTCTTCTTCGAGTTGGGCGTCGTTCCTCCAGGGAGCCCTGCCCGGATGATTGCTGGTCCAGAACGTTTCGACCTTACAGTCTCGCTACTTCGGATTCGAGGTTAGCGAAACAGTTGCTTCTTTCTTCATTTACGGCTTCTTGCCGAGCCAATAGCTGAACGAGCTGTTGAACCGCGTCCGTCAAGGCCGGAAGTAATTGAGGAGGAGATGGTAGGCTCATTTCATCTGCGCCCGAATGTGCTCGGGATGGTCCCGTGTTGGGATATCGGCTTCGCGTTTGCGACGAATTCGTGAGTTCCTGGACGTGGCCTTCAGGGGTTTGTTGAGGGCCGAGCTCAGGTTCGGCCATGAGACTAGTCGGTAATGAACGGCGCGTTGGTGCCATTTAATAAGTTCAAGGAGATGGTGAGAAAAATAGGGTATTGATTCCTCCCACTGTGGTCGCCAATGTTCGGTACTGTGCTTCCGATCTTAGAGATTGGTATTACGCAGTTAGTAGATATTTTATCATTGATTCTGTCTCTGTCTTCAGGCCTTGAGAAGAAGATTTTGTTCGATCTGGAGAGGTTCGATCTTGAGATGTTCGATCTTAAGATGTTCGATCTTGAGATGTTTGATCTTGAGGGGCGATGTTGTACCTGCAATGATACTCCGACGCTCAAGTCAGTATTTGAGTGAATGAGTGTTCTGTTAGAAAAAGTGCTTACCATTAATGAGCATTGAATGTTGTATTTATAGATCTTGAGTGGTGTTTGTTGTGGCCGTTTTTGGGCCGTCCGATCTTGTGAGCTGATCTTGGCCATTAAAGATTGGACTCTAATGATATTAATCGGCTTTCTTAGTAATTGGGCCTTTGGAGGGGGTGTAAAGAGCAAAGACTATAATTACCATAACAATAATAATGTGAACACTGTCTTACTAGCTAATAAGGTGATACAAACAAAATAAGCCACACTAGTGTAATTGAAAAAGATCTAATAGCCATAACAATTACGCAAATTACGCAAAATAACTAAGACAACAATTCAGTAACACAACTCTGTTCCACGCACCCAATGGAAAAAACTTCAAAGCATACCCTAATGCAAATTAACATCATGCACATTGGGTAATTTTCTAACAAAGCTGGAACGACAGTGGCTATATGTTCTGCATATATATATATATATATATATATATATATATATATATATATATATATATATATATATATATATACCTTCAAAAAACCACACCACAAAACACCAATCTAAAATCAACAACAGCAATAAAAATAAGACTTGCTTATTTGATTTCAGTGGCTTTTATCTTTGGCGGCAAGTTAGGCAACAACAACAATAATATTGGGGATTTTTAATGCCCAAAAGCTAATAACAGTTACAATGACAATGACTGAGAGACTTACAGTTGAGGAATGGCGAGATTGACGGCAAGGAATGGCGACAAGCACAACGATGAACAGCGACAAGCAACGGTGATGAGAAATGTAGATGAACGAGGATGAATAGTGAGAAATGACGACTGAAGAAGAGAGAATGTGAGAGGCTTGTGCGAAAAAGAGAGGAAGCGGTTCAGTTTTGCTGGTTTTAGGAGAAGGGGATTAGCGTTTCTGCGTTCTGCGTTTGAGAAAGAGATGAACGAAGAAGTAATAGAAGAGGATTAGTGTGTCACTTTTTTTAAAGGGTTGCGCTTTCTGTACCCGACCGGTAGACACTCTACCCCCCCCCCCCCCAACGCACATTGTGAAAAACCAAAAATATCCTCGGTCTTAACAAAAACTCTAAACTCTTTCTCATTTTCCACATACATCCGTTTGAGAGAGAGACTAAGTTCGATTTTTTTCTCACGGAAGTATGTAAATCCGTCACCACGGATTTACTTAAATTCGTTTTGATAAAATTTTAAAAACAGATTTACATAAATCTGTATGCTTTTCTGAAATTTCAAAATGAATTTAAGTAAATCCGTAGTTTAGTGGGAAGTTTCCAAACAAATTTAACTTAAATCTGTAGTCTATTTTTCCTAGAAAATACGTAACGGATTTAAGGTAAATCTGTTGTTTATTTTTTCAAAAGTTAGCTAACAAATTTACCATAAATCTGTAGTTTATTATTGGGGATTTAAATACGTAACGGATTGAAGTGTGTTTGTTTAGTTTTATTGGAATAGGGGTTTTAGGATTCCTGAGCCGTACGGTTCATTTACCCTAGAACGCTGACCAACCCGTCTGTACAGTCGGCTCAGTCCCCTAATTTGAGAATTTGACTTGTGGGAAGAAACGTGTTTTGTGTTTATTTTAATTTAGAAATTTGTTTGTTTTAAATAGGGATTTTAGGCCATGATCCGTAACGGTTCATTAGTGACCTAAAAAGCAGACTAACCCGACTGTACAGTCGACTTAGTCCCCTATTTATATTTTTGGGAATTAAGTAAATTATTTAGGTATTTTGTAGGCTTTTTGTGAGAGAAATTAAATAAAAACGAAAAAGAGGGTGTAGCAGTAATATGGGGTGCAGTTTGCAGAAGGGAGCTGTATTATTAACAACTGGGTGTAAAAAGCAGTAGCCCGGTTTATAGACTGATCCACGAATTCATGGGCTTTCAAGGGGAGGTGTAATACCAAAAAACGAGTGGTGTAAATAGTATTGAGTTAAGTGAAAAGACAAAACTGACCCTAGGTGTCTACACTATATAAGGAAATCAAAAAACCCTAAACCTAATTTCCTTCACTCTCCCATTCCAGCCGCGCCGTCCCAAACCTAATCTCTCTCTCAACCCTAATTTCTTTCACTTCTCCTCTCTTGCGGCGCGCTACATGACCGAAATCCCTCACCCTAATTTCTCCCATTTCTCCTCTCTCTCCGCCTCGCTTCACGGAACTGTGGGCCTGTCCTCTCCTCTATTCTTCGCTAACCGTCGTCTAACACCGAACCAAACCCCTTTCTTCCTCCCTTCGCCTTCGACCCGAATGTCACTCTCCCTTTTTCCTCCACCACCAACACAACCCAAACTTTCGCCTTCCCTTCCTCACGGCACTGCTTTGCAGAATGGTGAGAAAGGAGGGAAAGAGAAGTGAGTTCGGAGCGGGAGAGACGGAGGAAAACGCGAAGAGAGAGGGGGCGAGGTGAAGTCGCGTCGGTGACCAGACTTCGGTGAAGGCAACACTGGGCCGGCCGTCCCTTGGCTGGTGTGGAGGACGATGGTTACGAACCAATCTCAAAGATGATGGCTACGATGGGAGAGGAGATGCAGAGAGGACGAGGCGTTTTTTTTTTTTGGGAGACGGTCACCGTCACGGTGGTCGGACTGGTACAGTTCTACTCCTCCCTTTTTATTTCGTTTTTCTTTTCCACCCCTCTCCTATTTTGATTCTGATCTTCTTGTTTTTATGTTTTTTTTTGTTCCTCTGGGTGATTCGTGGCAAACGGTGATGGGGAGGACTAGAGTTGACGGTGTCCTGACGTTGGCGACGTGATTGGGGAGAACGACCACCGTCTACGGTGGTCGGAGCTACAGGGGGTAAGCTTCGGTTTTAATTTGCATTTTACGTTTCCTTTCCTATTTTTGATTTCTGCTTTTACATATTTTGGGCTTCTAATTCCCTAAAAGACAAATAGATCTAAACCCTAATTTTAGCTGAAACCTTTGCCTAATTTCTTTTTCTGAAATAGATTAACAAAACCTAATCTTCTGATCCATTTTTAAGCAGCAAAACCGATTCTTGTTCTTACTAACTGAGCCCTAATTTTCCTAATTTCGTTTTATTTTGAACAATTATTTTGAATCCCTAATTTTTATTCAAATCTTGTGGTATTCTGAAATCCCTATCAACACTAAATTACTTATTCACTGTTTCTATAACATGTAACACTACACAATGTTTAAGGATAGCATGCTCGAAATTTCAATTATTTAACATCTCATATCTACGCCTGTTCGAATTAAGAGACAAAACCAACCTGGGTTCCTGAATGAAAACAAATTCGTTGTCAATCCTTGTCTCTCTTGCTCTATTGCTGCTACTGGTTCTCTTTGTTTATCTCTGTTGCCACTCGTTTCTACCTCTGGATCTGTTGCTTTACGACTAGGATTTCGGTGTGAAATCCTAGTCTTTTGGGTTCTGAATTTCCGTCTGTGTGAATTGTTGTCCTTTTGTCTCTGAATGCAACTTGTTTATATAGGTAAAAAATTAGGGTTTTTTGCTGATCCATCTCCATTTCTTTCAATTTTCAGGTATTTGGACTTGTTGAGAAAACTTGCTCAGCAAGAACAGGCCCAAGGAAGCTAGGAAGCTGCTGTTGCTGCTATCATTTTTATGCATATTCGTTTCTTCTATTTTTTATATTTTTATTATTATTTTCGGATTGCATTATTTTTGTATTTTTTTAATTTGGATTTTTGGATTATTGTAAAGTAATTTTATTTTGGGATGTTTGTAAACTGCTATTTGTACAGATTTATTGTTTTTGGTCAAAGATGGAAGAGAATAATTAAATTGGGCCAAGCCCAACCAAAACTAAACATGGGCCCAATTTAGGTAAATGACTAGAATAAGACCTAATTAGAACAATTTTTTAAGATCAGGTCCAATCTATACAAATTACTATCATAGGTCCAATAGCCACATAGGCCCAATTAGTCCAGTGACTAAAACTTTAGGCATAAGCCCGTTTATTAAAAAAACTGGTCCGAAACACTAAGCGTAAGCCCAATTAGGCAAGCTAACAAATTAGGCCCAAAAGGTTGGGCATGGGCCCAACTGGACAAAACAGCGTTCGAAATGCCATGGGCTTATGATACGGGGCTAAAACGAATACAATAAAAAGATCGGGCAAAATTGGGGTATAACAACAGATATGGAAGTGTTCCTAGGAATTACCACATCCATAATTTCTTCATCACTTACATAACTTACACCAATGCCAAGTGTAACGCCCCAAAATTTAATTATTTATTTAATTGAATTGTTTGGGAATTTACTTGGTAGAAAAATAAGAAAATAATAATAATACTAGTGTATGTGGACCTATTATTAGTGTTAGGATTAGTAAAGGAGAGGTGTTAGGGAAAAAGCCCATGATTAAGTCGCATAAGCTAAGGGAAAGCCCATGAAGTAAAATGACTAGGTTAGGGTTTCATTATTAGGAAAAAAGAAAAAAAGTTGAGAGTGAGAGCTAGAGGCGCGGCGGCTAAGAGGAGAGAAGAGGGAGAAAGCGAGGCCAAGAGGAGAGAGGAGGCTATGGTTTCGTGATCTTCTAAGGCTAAGGTAAGGGTGGGGTTCTATCTCTATAATTGGGTGTATGAATGGCTCTATGTAGGAAGGTTATGGAACCCTAGGTGTTATTAAGTTTAGAAAACCCTAGTCGTAGGTATTGAACCTTGAATGATGATGTTAATTTCGATTGATGATGATTGTTGCAATTTGACGATGTGTGACCATGCTTGTTGATGTTTTGAAAACCAAAATCCTGTGCATGGGCGCCATGGGCGCCGTTTTTGATTCTGCCGCAGGGCGCCATGGGCGCCGTTCCATGTTTGTGTTGCTGGGCGCCTTCCTGGGCGCCATTCTGTGTGTGTGGTGTTCTGGCGCAGGGGCGCCAAGGGCGCCAATATTGTGGCTGCCCAATTGCTGTTTCTGTTGTTGCTTGCTATGTCTGGCGCAGGGGCGCCTTGGGCGCCAAAATCTGGCTGCCTTGTTGCTGTGTCTGGCGCAAGGGCGCCATGGGCGCCAGAATCTGGCTGCCTTGTTGCTATGTTGTGTTCTGGCGCTGTGGGCGTCAGTGTGGCTGCCTGTGTTGCGTGTTGTGTTGCGTGTTGTGTTGCTGTGCGCCATAGGCGCCAAGGGCGCCAGTTTGGCTGCCCAAATGTGAATTTCACATTTGATGCTTGGGACGATGTGTTGATGTTGAGTATGTAATTAGGCCTAAAGTTGCCAAAATATTGGAAGTTGCTAAATTGTTGATGTGTTGCCAAAAATGTCGAAAATTGCTAAGTTGCTAATTAGTGTTGATGATGGTGTACCAAGTTGAATTGCCTCTATTTATTGGCAGGTGGTATGTTGTAGGCCTATGGCCAACGATGATTTCCGATGATGTTGCGTTGCTATGTAATCGTTGTTTATTGGTTGTGAATTTACATAGCGTCGCATACATAGCATATTTTTACGATGGAGCTATGCTCAAACCACGACGGCCTGGACTGGCAAATTACGATGAAATGATGTCACGATGTTAATGCCTCTATTTATTGGATGGATTATGGTACCACATGCATTATAGGGCGGTGGCCCTGAGTTGAGTCACATTCCGTATTCCATGTTGCATACCTATGTGATTGAGATGACGTTGACTGCTGATTAAATGATGAATTGATGCTATGACCTGAATTACATATTGCCTTTCAAATGTCTGATTATATAGTGCGATATCTCACCCATTCTGTTTGAATGTTACCCCAATGTTGGTAACGTGCAGGTAATCACGAGTGAAGGCTGCTCACCTTCGATTGATCGAGTCGGTGTCGTTGGTCTGATATATAACACTCGGGGGGATGAACACACGTTTAATATTGTTGCTATGTTATTTCGTTGTTGAAATTTTGAGTTGTTACGTCGTTGTTTTTGAGCTGTTTTGATTTGTTGAGACGCCGCGTCTATTTGAGTTGACTTGTTATGAATCCGCTGCGTAGTAATTAAAGAGGAATTATTTTGAAGACTAAAAGGTTGTTTTATCGGTTCAACCGAAAGCGCTACGTATCTGTTTTCAAAAAGCAAATTAACCCGTCTATTGTTTTCACGAAGCCAATGTGGCACTCCATTGTTTGTTGAAAAAGATTTTTATGAACTCTGATTTTGCATTATTTTACCGGGTAGAAATGGGGTGTTACATTAGTGGTATCAGAGCAGTTTCGGTCTGTCCGGCCAAGTTGTCAAGTTATTGTGTCATTGACCATCAAGTATTGTCAGTTAGTTCTAACTGTTGTTTATGTTGTAGTGATTAGTTGAGATGGCTGGAAGGAACGATGCTGCTATCGCTGCTGCTTTGGCTGCTATGGCTCAGGCTGTGGAAGGTCAGCAAAACGTTGGTGAAAATGCTGGGTCTCGTAGTTTGGTAATCTTTCAAAGGGAGAACCCGCCTACTTTCAAAGGCAAGTATAATCCTGATGGAGCGTTGGCTTGGCTGAAGGAGATGGAGAGGATCTTCCGTGTGATGGACTGCACTCCAGCGCAGAAGGTTCGTTATGGCACTCATATGTTGGCAGAAGAAGCTGATGACTAGTGGTTAGAGACTAGTCAAAGGTTGGTAGTTGTAGGTGAAGAGGTCACTTGGGTTGTGTTCCGTAGGGAATTTATGAGGAAGTACTATCCGGAGGATGTTCGGGGTAAGAAGGAAATTGAGTTCCTTGAGCTGAAGCAAGGAAACCTGTCGGTTACTGAGTATGTTGCTAAGTTTGTGGAGTTGGCTAAGTTTTATCCGCACTACAGTGAAGCAACTGCTGAATTTTCGAAGTGCATCAAGTTTGAGAATGGGTTGCGACCAGAGATCAAGAAGGCCATTGGATATCAGAAGATCCGCGTCTTTGCTGATTTGATTGATAGGTGTAGAATCTATGAAGAGGATAACAATGCGCATTATAAAATTATTAATGAGAAGAGGAGCAAGCCTCAGAATCGTGGTAAGCCGTATGATGCTCCTATTGGTAAGGGTAAGTCGAGAGCTGCTGATGGTAAGAGGACTAGTGGGGGAGATGCTCCTGTTGGTATTGTGTGCTTCAAATGTGGCAAAGCTGGTCATAAGAGTAATGCGTGCAAGGCTGAGACGACGAGGTGTTTCCGTTGCGGTAAGATCAGGCATGAGGCGTCCGGGTGTGAGCATAAGGAGGTGGTTTGTTTCAACTGTGGCGAAGGAGGACACATCAGTAGTCAGTGTCAGAAACCGAAGAAGGAGCGGGCTAGTGGAAAAGTGTTCTCTTTGGCAGGGACAGAGACTTCCGAAGAAGATGGACTTATTAGAGGTACATGCTTCATTAATAATATTCCACTATCTTCTATTGTTGATACCGGTGCTACCCATTGTTTTATTGCTGCCAATTGTGTTGAAAGATTGGGTCTTGCGTTGTCTTCTATGAATGGAGAGATGGTCGTCGACACTCCAGCTAAGGGGTTGGTGACTACTTCTCTTGTATGTTCTCAATGTCCTTTGTCGACTTTCGACAGAGACTTTGTTGTTGACCTGATTTGTTTGCCGTTAAGTGGATTGGATGTGATCTTAGGTATGAACTGGTTAGAGCATAACCATGTGCATATTAACTGTCGTAGTAAGTCTGTGAGTTTCTCCACTCCTGAAGAGGAGGAAGCTGGTTTGTTGTCTACTGGTCAGTTGCGGAAGTTGATGAGGGAGGAAGTCCAATTATTCTCGCTGATGGCGTCAATGTCTGTCGAGAACCGAGCCGTGATTGAAAAACTGTGGGTAGTATGTGAATTTCCTGAAGTTTTCCCTGATGAGATTCCAGGTGTGTTGCCAGAGAGAGAAGTGGAATTCGCTATCGAAAAGAAGTTTGTGAGACCAAGTGTGTCGCCGTGGGGAGCTCCTGTGTTGCTAGTAAAGAAGAAAGATGGAAGTATGAGGCTGTGTTGATTATAGACTGTTGAATAAGGTAACGGTTAAGAACAAGTATCCACTTCCAAGGATAGATGATTTGATGGATCAGCTGGTGGGTGCTCAAGTGTTTAGTAAGATTGATTTGCGGTCAGGCTATCATCAGATTAAAGTGAAAGATGAGGATATTCAGAAGACGGCTTTTAGGACGCGTTATGGGCATTATGAGTATTCGGTGATGCCTTTTGGTGTCACTAACGCGCCGGGGGTATTTATGGAATACATGAACCGTATTTTCCATACTTACTTGGATCAGTTTGTGGTGGTATTCATCGATGATATTCTGGTTTACTCTAAGTCGGAAGAAGAGCATGCAGAGCATTTGAGATTAGTGTTGGAAGTCCTGAAAGAGAAGAAGTTATATGCAAAGCTGTCTAAATGTGAACTCTGGTTGAAGGAAGTGAGTTTCCTTGGTCACGTTATTTCAGGTAGTGGCATTGCGGTGGATCCATCTAAAGTAGATGTTGTGTTGCAGTGGGAAGCCCCGAAGTCGGCTACCGAGATTAGAAGCTTTTTGGGGTTAGCTGGTTATTATAGAAGGTTCATCGAGGGTTTTTCGAAGCTAGCACTTCCGTTAACTCAATTGACTTGCAAGGGTAAACCCTTTGTATGGGACGCTCGTTGTGAAGAGAGTTTCGCCGAATTCAAGAAGAGATTGACGACGTCTCCTATTTTGACGTTGCCCAATCCGGGAGAGTCTTTTGTAGTGTATTGTGATGCTTCCAAGATGGGTTTAGCAGGTGTTCTTATGCAGAATGGAAAGGTAGTTGCTTATGCGTCGAGGCAGTTGAGGACTCATGAAAAGAATTATCCTACGCATGACTTAGAGCTTGCTGCGGTTGTTTTTGTGCTGAAAATTTGGAGGCATTATCTTTATGGTTCTAGATTTGAAGTATTTAACGACCATAAGAGTTTGAAGTATTTATTTGATCAGAAGGAATTGAATATGAGGCAACGACGGTGGTTGGAGTTATTAAAAGATTATGATTTCGAATTGAATTATCACCCAGGAAAAGCTAATATCGTGGCTGATGCGTTAAGTCGAAAGACCTTACACATGTCAGCAATGATGGTTAAGGAGTTGGAATTAATTGAGCAGTTCAGAGATATGAGTTTGGTCTGTGAAGTGACACCGCAGAGTGTCAGGTTGGGAATGTTAAAGATTAATAATGACTTTTTGGACAGTATCAGAGAAGCTCAGAAATTGGATGTTAAACTGGTGGTTCGATGGTTAGGATCGATCAGTCGGAGAATAATGATTTCAAGCTGGATGCGCAAGGTGTGTTGAGGTTCCGTAATAGGATTTGTATTCCTGATAATGCAGAGATGAGGAAAGTGATTCTTGAAGAGAGTCATAGGAGTAAGTTGAGTATTCATCCAGGAGCTACTAAGATGTATCGGGACTTGAAGAAGTTGTTTTGGTGGTGTTGCGCCCGAAAAAGTCCCCGAGGGAGAACCTTCCTCGTTCACAACTTTTCCTAAGACAATGAAGCCGCCACCAATATTTATTAAGGGAAACTAGAGAATAGGGTTCGGGGGTCGGTTACGCGCAGGGAAGGTGTTAGCACCCCACACGTCCTCTCTACTGAGAGGGAACCTTTAATTAAATGTGTGATTTTAGTGTGTTGACTTGAAAATACTTGATTTCGCCTCTCTACTTCTTATTGAAAAATTCTTAATGAAAATCTTTATTTATTATGAAAAAAGGGGAAAAAACGGCTTTTTAGAAAAAACGCTTGACGGGACATGACCCGCTCCTATGTATCTCCCGGTGCGATGGAGAACTCAAAGCTACGTAGTTCTTCTGTGTCTTTTTGAAAAGTTTTTGTTTTTTATCTTTTTAGTGAGTTTTCGAAATAGGGCGAGCATTTAGTGAATGATTAAACTAACCAAGGTTATGGGTAATACCGCTAAGTTCTCTTGAAAATGAGAGTCACTACCGCCAGTCAGACGAACAAAGGTTCTGATTGACTATTAGTATCGACTCGTTTTTATTTGTTCTTTTGAAAGGGGTTTTCGAAAGAGATTGATTGGCACGAATGATCAAACTAACAAAGGTTGTGAGTGATCATCGCTTGTTGTTCTTTTGGGAGAAAGACATCGCCACCAATGGCTAGACGAACAAAGGTTCTGATTAGCCACTAGCGACGATGGGTTGAAAATGTTTTTAGAAAGGAAAGTGTTTTCGTTCTGAAAATGATCTTGGTTTGCAAAAGTATTTCTTTTTTGTTATGAAAATAACTCTTTTCTTTTTGTTATGCAAGTGCTAAACTTTTTATGATTGCGAAAATGACTTTCATTTGCTGCGCTTGACGAGAACGAGACTCGCTCCTACGTATCCCAAATGGGAATCAAAGCGACGTAGTTCTAACGAGCCTTAAAAATGGAAGTCTTTTTGTTTTCATTTTGAAAAGTAAAGGGCGTTCATAACGATCAAACTAACAAAGGTTATGGGTGACCATTACTAGAACCCACTTAAGCGCACGTAAAAATCTCCTTTTGAAAAATGAAAGCCTTCATGATGACCAAACTAACAAAGGCCATGGGTGGCCATCACTAGCACTCCATTGTTAATAATCATGCAAGCAAAGGCTTCACAAGACCACTAACAAAGTTTTTGATTTAATGAGTTTTCGCAATTGGGTTGATTCTTATTTAGGAAAAAGAAAATCTGTTATTTGGGAAAAAAGATTTTGTGAAAAAAAAATAAATTTATTTAGGGGGAAGAAACAAAATTTAAAAAGAGAAACAGGGGGGGCAGTAGTAAAAATGGGGTGCAAATAATAGGAGAGCTGTATTATTAAGACTGGGGTGCAGATAGTGAGCCCAGCTCGTTTTTGGTAAGCTGGGCTGCGTTTTTTATTTTCTGATGGACTCAGGGGGGTGCGCGAAATAGACTGCAGGGGTGCAAATAAGAATCTGAAAAATAAAAAAATGTGAAAAACCGAAAAGGCCCTTGCACTTATACTATAAAAAGAAAACCTAATTTTGGAAACCCTAATCCCATCTCTTCTCTATGCGGCGCCCCCACCCCCAAATTTGTAAAACCTAAAAAACCTCTCATCTCCTCTCTTCTCTCCACCGCCCCCCTCTCATCTCCTCTCACCTTCAAATTCCTTCTCCCTCACAAATCTGTCGCTCTCTCCTCCACCTCACTCCGATCTCGCCCTTTTCTCCCTTGCGCCGTCGCACTCACTCTCCCCTAACCTTGATCTCTTTCTCTCCTCTGCGTCGTTCGCTTCCATCCTTTCCGATGTACTGTTTTCGCCCCCATTTGCTTCCTATAACCACCGTTCCCCCTACTCCTTTCACCGGACCGATCTTAATCTTTTCTTCTTACGACGGCTTCACTCTCTCACAGATCCACTCCCTCACGGCGTCGGTTGGGTGTCGTGTTGACGGCCAGGGATGGTGACTGCGGTGGTTCGCGTGACAGGGGGGTTCGGTGGTGGTCGCTGGTGGAGGCGCGGTGGAAGACGACGATGCTTGACTCGGTTTAGCGCGCGAAGGAGAAGAGGGACGGTAGTGCAGTCGCTTTAAAGGAACCGCAAAGGTGAAGAGACAAACGACCACCGTGGGTGGTGGCCGGAGTCCACCTCTGACGGCGATTCAGGTTAGTATTTTATTTCATTTTTTTCATATTATATATTTTTTTTATCTATTGGTTCTGTGTGTTTTTTTATTTTTCTTTTATTTATATATATATATATTCCCTGATATATTTTTGTTAGCACAAAAAAATAAATTAGAAAACCTATTTTTTCTTTTATGACAAACAGAGAAAAGGAAAGCAAACAAAGGCAATATTTGAGCCTATTACCCTTTTTAGAAACGAATACATACGTATATATAAAAAAACTTCATATTTATTCTGTTTTTAATATTTTGGAACGACGAGATGAGAAAAAAAACGCATAAGTATATAGAGGACCAACCTAATCCTCCAGCTTCTGAAAAAAGGAATCCCTTTTTTCCCACTGAAAATAGAACCACGGCTACTGCCCCCTTTCTTTTTTTCTGTTATAATTTTTTTTATGTGAGTCTCTGTCTGAAATTGTTCTGTGTGTATGTGTTGTTGTGTTTGCTGTGTGTGTATCTTTGCTGTATGTCTGTGTATCTTTCTGTGTTACTCTTTTTCTCTCCTCTGTTTTCTTGATTGTGTCTCTAATTTATAGAGAAAATGGTTGATCTGCTTTGTACAGGTTGTGAAAGAGAAGCAGACAAAACTGATGTGTATTGATTGGTGCTAGATTCAGAGGGGTGGCGTGAAGTAGTGATAGTGGTGTGTGTTGAGAGGGAAACAAAAATCTGATGTATATTTAGTGTTTCTATGTGTATGGAGGTGTGCTTGTGTAAAGGAAAGCAAAAACCTATTGGGTATTGAATGTTGCTGGGTTTAGAGGAGGGTGGCGTGAAAGAGTGGCCTTCTGGTGCTGCTTGCTTGCAAAATTGGTGATAACTTTAGCCAAATATGGGAGAAGTGTAGAAAGCAAATGGACAAGATGAAAGAAGGCTTGGCTTAGTCCTAAAAATATAAGTTGTTGCTGTTTGTTTGTATCAGGGGCGCGTAGCCTCCTCTTTTGTTTTACTTTTTGTATATTTTTTTGTCCTATTTGTAATGAGAAAAAAAATTGTAACTTGTATAATAAAAAAAAGCTAGACAGATTTGGTAAGACAAATAATTTGACTATTTTTGTGTCTCCTTTTTGGTTTATAACCATAATAAGTGAATACAACTAATAATAATAACGCTAAATCGCTAACAGTTTTTGAAAGGCACGTGCAATTATCTTGATTCTCGTATGGCGAACGCGCGCTTGATTAGCAAATTAATACACACGACGAGAATAAACACGCGCACATAATTAGGAGTAACACGCGCCTGAAATTAGGACCAACACCGTATACAGTAAAGAAAAGACACGCAGACACAATGTCTCTTCTCTCCACCGTCCCCCTCTCATCTCCTCTCACCTTCAAATTCCTTCTCCCTCACAGATCCGTCGCTCTCTCCTCCACCTCACTCCGATCTCGCCCTTTTCTCCCTTGCGCCGTCGCACTCACTCTCCCCTAACCTTGATCTCTTTCTCTCCTCTGCGTTGTTCGCTTCCATCCTTTCCGATGTACTGTTTTCGCCCCCCTTTGCTTCCTATAACCACCGTTCCCCCTACTCCTTTCACCGGACCGATCTTCTTCTTTTCTTCTTACGACGGCTTCACTCTCTCACAGATCCACTCCCTCACGGCGTCGGTTGGGTGTCGTGTTGACGGCCAGGGATCGGTGACTGCGGTGGTTCGCGTGACAGGGGGGTTCGGTGGTGGTCGCTGGTGGAGGCGCTGTGGAAGACGACGATGCTTGACTCGGTTTCGCGCGCGAAGGAGAAGAGGGACGGCAGTGCAGTCGCTTTAAAGGAACCGCGAAGGTGAAGAGACAAACGACCACAGTGGGTTGTGGCCGGAGTCCGCCTCTGACGGCGGTTCAGGTTAGTATTTTATTTCATTTTTTTTATATTATATATTTTTTTTATCTATTGGTTCTGTGTGTTTTTTTTATTTTTCTTTTATTTATATATATATATATATATATATATATATATATATATATATATATATATATATTCCCTGATATATTTTTTTTAGCACAAAAAAATAAATTAGAAAACCTATTTTTTCTTTTATGACAAACAGAGAAAAGGAAAGCAAACAAAGGCAATATTTGAGCCTATTACCCTTTTTAGAAACGAATACATACGTATATATAAAAAAACTTCATATTTATTCTGTTTTTAATATTTTGGAACGACGAGATGAGAAAAAAAACGCATAAGTATATAGAGGACCAACCTAATCCTCCAGCTTCTGAAAAAAGGAATCCCTTTTTGCCCACTGAAAATAGAACCACGGCTACTGCCCCCTTTCTTTTTTTCTGTTATAATTTTTTTTTTATGTGAGTCTCTGTCTGAAATTGTTCTGTGTGTATGTGTTGTTGTGTTTGCTGTGTGTGTATCTTTGCTGTATGTCTGTGTATCTTTCTGTGTTACTCTTTTTCTCTCCTCTGTTTTCTTGATTGTGTCTCTAATTTATAGAGAAAATGGTTGATCTGCTTTGTACAGGTTGTGAAAGAGAAGCAGACAAAACTGATGTGTATTGATTGGTGCTAGATTCAGATGGGGGTGGCGTGAAGTAGTGATAGTGGTGTGTGTTGAGAGGGAAACAAAAATCTGATGTATATTTAGTGTTTCTATGTGTATGGAGGTGTGCTTGTGTAAAGGAAAGCAAAAACCTATTGGGTATTGAATGTTGCTGGGTTTAGAGGAGGGTGGCGTGAAAGAGTGGCCTTCTGGTGCTGCTTGCTTGCAAAATTGGTGATAACTTTAGCCAAATATGGGAGAAGTGTAGAAAGCAAATGGACAAGATGAAAGAAGGCTTGGCTTAGTCCTAAAAATATAAGTTGTTGCTGTTTGTTTGTATCAGGGGCGCGTAGCCTCCTCTTTTGTTTTACTTTTTGTATATTTTTTTTGTCCTATTTGTAATGAGAAAAAAAAATTGTAACTTGTATAATAAAAAAAACTAGACAGATTTGGTAAGACAAATAATTTGACTATTTTTGTGTCTCCTTTTTGGTTTATAACCATAATAAGTGAATACAACTAATAATAATAACGCTAAATCGCTAACGGTTTTTGAAAGGCACGTGCAATTATCTTGATTCTCGTATGGCGAACGCGCGCTTGATTAGCAAATTAATACACACGACGAGAATAAACACGCGCACATAATTAGGAGTAACACGCGCCTGCAATTAGGACCAACACCGTATACAGTAAAGAAAAGACACGCAGACACAATTATAATGAAGCGGTACAAGATCATTAGAACTAACGCGCGTATCGCGGTCAAGAATAATGCGCGTATACAACGACACATATTTTTGGATTTTTTTTCAAATACGAGAAAAATACTGTTAGAATTTTGCATTCGCGAAAAGACATTTTTATTTTATTTTATTATAAATTTGGAATAGTCGGACAAAATTGGGGTATAACAGGTGGCAAGGGATGAAGCGTGATGTAGCGCAGTTTGTGTATGCGTGTTTAACTTGTCAGAAGTCGAAAGTTGAACATCAGAAGCCTACATGGTTGATGCAACCGTTAGAGGTTCCAGAATGGAAATGGGATAGTATTTCAATGGACTTTGTGACGGGATTGCCTAATACCGCAAGAGCTCATGATGCAATTTGGGTGATTGTTGATAGGCTAACGAAGTCGGCTCATTTTGTTCCTATTAACATCACATATCCAATATCGAAGCTGGCAGAGATTTATATTTGAGAGATTGTGAAGCTGCATGGTGTTCCTATGTGTATCGTTTCGGATAGAGATCCGAGGTTTACGTCTGATTTTTGGAAGAGTTTGCAAACGGAGTTGGGTTCTAAGCTGAGATTGAGTTCGGCGTATCACCCTCAGACGGATGGTCAGTCAGAGAGGACTATTCAGTCGTTGGAGGATTTGTTGAGGGCTTGTGTTCTGGAGCAAGGAGGTTCGTGGGATGCATACCTTTCGTTGATAGAGTTCACTTATAATAATAGTTACCATTCTAGTATTGGGATGGCACCTTTTGAAGCGTTGTATGGTCGGAAGTGTAGGATTCCTTTGTGTTGGTATGAATCTGGAGAAAGTGTAGTACTTGGACCTGAAATTGTTCGAGAGACTACTGAGAAGGTGAGATTGATTCGGGAGAAGATGAAAGCTTCACAAAGTAGACAGAAGAGTTACCATGATAAGCGAAGAAAGAATTTAGAATTTCAAGCAGGTGAGCATGTGTTTTTGAGAGTCACTCCGGTGACCGGTGTTGGACGCGCTTTGAAGGCTAAGAAGCTCACGCCTCGTTTTATCGGTCCGTATCAGATTTCGGAAAGAGTTGGAAATGTTGCTTATAGGGTGGCCTTACCGCCTAATCTTTCGAATTTGCATGACGTGTTTCATGTGTCGCAACTTCGAAAGTATATTTCAGATCAATCTCATGTAATTCATATGGATGATGTGCAAGTGCGGGATAATCTCACTGTGGAGACGATGCCTGTGCGTATCGAGGATCATGAAGTGAAGACTCTAGGAGGTAAGGAGATCGCTTTGGTGAAAGTGGTTTGGTTGGGGGCTGCCGGAGAAAGCATGACGTGGGAGCTGGAAAGCAAGAAGCGGGAGTCATATCCCGAGTTGTTCGAGTCAGGTAAATTTTCGAGGACGAAAATATTCTAAGTGGGGGAGAGTTGTAACGCCCCAAAATTTAATTATTTATTTAATTGAATTGTTTGGGAATTTAATTGGTAGAAAAATAATAAAATAATAATAATACTAGTGTATGTGGACCTATTATTAGTGTTAGGATTAGTAAAGGAGAGGTGTTAGGGAAAAAGCCCATGATTAAGTCGCATAAGCTAAGGGAAAGCCCATGAAATTAAATGACTAGGTTAGGGTTTCATTATTACGAAAAAAGAAAAAAAGTTGAGAGTGAGAGAGCTAGAGGCGTGACGGCCAAGAGGAGAGAAGAGGGAGAAAGCGACGCCAAGAGGAGAGAGGAGGCTATGGTTTCGTGATCTTCTAAGGCTAAGGTAAGGGTGGGGTTCTATCTCTATAATTGGGTGTATGAATGGCTCTATGTAGGAAGGTTATGGAACCCTAGGTGTTATTAAGTTTAGAAAACCCTAGTCGTAGGTATTGAACCTTGAATGATGATGTTAATTTCGATTGATGATGATTGTTGCAATTTTACGATGTGTGACCATGCTTGTTGATGTTTTGAAAACCAAAATCCTGTGCATGGGCGCCATGGGCGCCGTTTTTGATTCTGCCGCAGGGCGCCATGGGCGCCGTTCCATGTTTGTGTTGCTAGGGCGCCTTCCTAGGCGCCATTCTGTGTGTGGTGTTCTGGCGTAGGGGCGCCAATGTTGTGGCTGCCCAGTTGCTGTTTGGTGTGTTGTTCTGGCGCATGGGCGCCAAGGGCGCCAATGTTGTGGCTGCCCAGTTGCTGTTTGGCGTGTTGTTCTGGCGCATGGGCGCCAAGGGCGCCAATGTTGTGGCTGCCCAGTTGCTGTTTGGTGTGTTGTTCTGGCACATGGGCACCAAGGGCGCCAATGTTGTGGCTGCCTAGTTGCTGTTTGGTGTGCTGTTCTGGCGCTTGGGCGCCATGGGCGCCAATGTTGTGGCCGCCCTGTTGCTGTGGCTGTGTTGTCCTGGCGCATGGGCGCCAAGGGCGCCAAAATCTGGCTGCCCGTTGCTGGTTCTGGGCGCATGGGCGCCAAGATTGGCTGCCCAATTTCTATTGTTGCTTGCTGTGTCTGGCGCAGGGGCGCCATGGGCGCCAAAATCTAGCTGCCTTGTTGCTGTGTCTGGCGCAAGGGCGCCATGGGCGCCAGAATCTGGCTGCCTTGTTGCTGTGTTGTGTTCTGGCGCTGTGGGCGCCAGTGTGGCTGCCTGTGTTGCGTGTTGTGTTGCTGGGCGCCATAGGCGCCAAGGGCGCCATAGGCGCCAAGTGCGCCAGTTTGGCTGCCCAAATGTGAATTTCACATTTGATGCTTGGGACGATGTGTTGATGTTGAGTATTTAATTAGGCCTAAAGTTTCCAAAATATTGGAAGTTGCTAAATTGTTGATGTGTTGCCAAAAATGTCGAAAGTTGCTAAGTTGCTAATTAGTGTTGATGATGGTGTACCAAGTTGAATTGCCTCTATTTATTGGCTGGTGGTATGTTGTAGGCCTATGGCCAACGATGATTTCCGATGATGTTGCGTTGCTATGTAATCGTTGTTTATTGGTTGTGCATTTACATAGCGTCGCATACATAGCATATTTTTATGATGGAGCTATGCTCAAACCACGACGGCCTGGACTGGCAAATTACGATGAAATGATGTCACGACGTTAATGGCTCTATTTATTGGCTGGATTATGGTACCACATGCATTATAGGGCGGTGGCCCTGAGTTGAGTCACATTCCGCATTCCATGTTGCATACCTATGTGATTGAGATAACGTTGACTGCTGATTAAATGATGAATTTATGCTACGACCTGAATTACATATTGTCTTTCATATATGTCTGATTATATAGTGCGATATCTCACCCCTTCTGTTTGAATGTTACCCCAATGTTGGTAATTAACGTGCAGGTAATCACGAATGAAGGATGCTCACCTTCATTTGATCGAGTCGGTGTCGTCGCTCTGATATGTAACACTCGGGGGGATGAACACACGTTTAATATTGTTGCTATGTTATTTCGTTGTTGAAATTTTGAGTTGTTACGTCGTTGTTTTTGAGCTGTCTTGATTTGTTGAGACGCCGCGTCTATTTGAGTTGACTTGTTATGAATCCGCTGCGTAGTAATTAAAGAGGAATTATTTTGAAGACTAAAAGGTTGTTTTATCGGTTCAACCGAAAGCGCTACGTATCTGTTTTCAAAAAGCGAATTAACCCGTCTATTGTTTTCACGAAGCCAATGCAGCACTCCATTGTTTGTTGAAAAAGATTTTTATGAACTCTGATTTTGCATTATTTTACCGGGTAGAAATGAGGTGTTACACCAAGAGACAGTGGTGTAACATCTCGCGACACCAACTTTGGAACATTCTTGAAGTCGTCATTCAACAAAGCAGCCTGGACAGCTGCACCATAAGCAACAACCTCATCAAGGTTGATGCTCCTGAACAAATCCTTTCCTTTAAAAAAATCCTGCAATAATTCTTGCACTTTTGGGATCCTAGATGAGACACCCACAAGGACAACATCATCCACACTACTCTTGTCCATCTTAGCATCGCTAAGACAACTCTCAACAGTCTCCATACACTCACTGAAAAGATCCATATTGATTTCCTCAAATTTGGCACGAGTGATTGACGAAAATAAGTCAATGCCCTGAAATATAGATTAATCTACCTCAATAGCGGTGTTAAAAGCGAAAGAGAGTGGTCTTTTTGCCCTCTCACATGCAGTTCTCAACCTCCTCAGGCCTCTTGGATTCCCAGTAATTTCCAATTTGTGTTTCCTCTTGAACTCTTCCACAAAGTAGTTCAGCATTCTATTGTCAAAGTCCTCTCCCCCAAGGTGAGTATTTCCACCAGTGGCTTTAAATTCATAAACATCACCCTTCATGGTGAGGAGAGACACATCAAAAGTCTCACCACCAAGGTCAAAGACAAAAATATTTCGTTCACCAATAGATTTACTTCTCTTCTCAAGGCCATAGGCAATAGCTGCAGCAGTGGGTTCATTGATTATCGGCATAACATTAAGGCCATCAATGGCACCCGCATCTATGGTGAAAAAGATCTAGTAGCTATAACAGTTATGCAAAATAACTAAGACAACAATTCAGTAATACAACTCTGTTCCATGCATCCAATGGAAAAAAATTTCAAAGCATACCCTAGAGCAAATCAACATCATGTACGTTGGACTCCTTTGTTCCATGCATATCTTCATATACTAAATCAATTCAGTGATAGATACAAAACTAATTATGTTCAATACCAAGTGGAATAGGAAACCTTTCTAGGCTTAAAACAATGGAAATTTCATATAATGTCTTGAATAGTAGCTTGATTGCAAGTATTGCAAACACATTCACTCTAACACAGCTTGATTTGTCACTGAATAACCTCATTGTCGAAATTCCCGCTTCCTTTGACAATGTTTCTTAGTGTATGTTTGAATGGAGCATTTTTAGGAGGTAATGTAATTTTTGGAACTAAAATATTTGAATTCCCTCCAAAAATTACATTACCTCCTAAAAATGCTCCATCCAAACACAGGGTTACAATATCCTGTCCGGTCATGTTCCATCAGAGAGAGAGAGAGACAGAGACAGAGACTAGTTGCTCCACCCTCTCAAGTTTCAAAACACCACCATAAAAACTAAGTACCAAAGATACTCCCCCCGTCCCATATTATATATGGCTTTGGGTCATTTCACACAAATTAAGAAAAGTGGTTAATTTTATATGGAAAAGAGGAATTGTGAGTTAGTTTATCAAATTATCCTTTATTAATGTTATGGGGAAGATAAATTAATAAAATTTAAAGAAGAGATATTATTAAATAACGAAGAGTAGGATAGGAAAAGAAACATTAATGTTTCATTGGTATTGTGAAAAGTCATGTAATATGGGACAAAAAATTTTGGCTAAAAAGTCGTATAATATGAGACGGAGGGAGTAATAACTATGAGGGAAGGTCAAGGAGTTAAGGCTGAGTAATACACTCCCTGGGGATATAAAGTGTTTAGCCTAATATACATACAACAACAGCTTACACTACAAAAAATGGAACAGATTGCGTGGTTACTTTTGATGCATCAATGAATGAAAACTTTAGAATGCGGGCGGCTCTTATGTGGACAATTAGTGACTTTCCTGGCTTAGGAAATTTATCTGGTTGGAACACTCATACAGGTTTGGCTTGTCCAACTTGTAATTTTGATGCAGAGCCCTGTCGTTTGTTAGACTTTTGGCAAGTGTACCAAATGTCGCAAGTAATAAAAGAGCGGTAAGACCGGCCGTCTCCACAGGGATTGCGTGTTGTTTAACAATGGCAAAATTATCGATTCTTAGATTGTGAAAATTGATTTGATTTGAGAATTTAGTAACGCGAAAATACGACTGTTGTTGAAATAATAAGGAAAGCGATTAGGGGTCGAATCCTCTCCCCTCACCTATCTTATGAACCTTCAGCTATTCACAAATTAATTGTTTGAAATACCAGATTCAATTCACTGAATTAGGTTAAGGACAATTCCTTGCCTCAAAACCCCTTTTACCTAATTGAGTTACCCTAATTCCTTAGGTGAATCATGCCAATTGGTAAAGCCTTGAACCCTAGAAATAAAGAATTCATAAATCCAATCCCACATTCCTATGGTGATCACAAGTTTATGATCTAAAACCCCATATCAAGCATGCAACCCATATCCCTATGTGATCACATACCCTAAATCATTATAATTATCATATGTAACAATAAAGCATTAAACAAAAAGGTATAGACTTATGATAAATCAAACAGCTAATTGTATTAACCATAACAAAGAATCCATAAGATAGGTTTGGGGAGAATCATCTCTCCCTAATCAAAAGAAATTAGTTACACATGGTGAAAAGAGTACAACATAAGATAAAGGAGAAAAAGCAAATAGAGGAAGCCATAGAAACCTTCAATCCTTGTTCCCAAGTGATTGGACGACTCCAAAATCGCACCTCCAAGCTGTTCCAAACCCTAGCTGCGCTCCAATGACCAACTCTCTCTCGAAATTTCGCTGAAAAATCCTTAAAAACCCTAATTTTTACGCACCAACGCGACGCGACCTGCACCCGTCGCGACGCGAAATCTTCCAGAAACAAATCCTACGAAGTACTTCTGCTGCGTCGCGACGCGACGCCTCCTGGTTGCGACGCGAAATCTGACAGAAAGTTCTCCTTCAGCTTCCTATTGCACCACTAGGCAAATGTCTGGTTCGCTAGTTGATGCTATGACAACTTGAAGGTCTTCCATTGCAATTAGCACCAGGAGTGAGAGAATTAGCTTACAAAATGAATCCTAATACATTGATCTAAACTAAGCTAATTCCCCGGCAATCAACAGAATTTACAATCAAATCCCTGTAGTTTTGGTTCTAAAATTAAGCAACTTATATCATATGACAGAGAGTTGATAACTCTTATTTATAAGAGTTATTTATGCTTTCTTAGCTTAAATTGTTGTGAGTTCTAAAGTAATGTTGTGTTTAATTAGTTAAAATATGTTGTTTAGTGTAAAAGAAGAACTAATTCTGGTTTGTGATCATTTGGCAATTTGGTGCCGCCATTTTGTGCTTTTAAGAGTGCGTTTCATTGCTGCAGCAATAGGTGTTGCAGCATCAGTTCCTGCGACAGATGAGAGAGAAAATGCTGGAAGCGCGGATTTGAGCGCATTACAGCTGTCAAGCAAGGACAGACGCACTACCTAGGATGCCAGTACCTGGACAGAGAATATTCCACCTTTTTGATAGGCACATGTACTTTTGGGCACACATAAGGACAAATGGCGCCTCCAAATTAGGGTTTTCTTGGATCATGCACCCTAGTACTATATAAAGACCACATTCTTCTTCATTTCGTGTGCTGGTTTAGAGGAGGAAAAGTTTAGGAATAGCTTTCCTCCATTTTTGTACCAAACTACCTTAAATCACTAAAGTGGAAACACCATTGCTGGGAGTGATGCTGCAGCAATACAGAAGCTTAATTACTTGAAGATTTTCGTGGATTTGGGAGCTGATCTGAACCTCCATGCTACTGTTCTTGGAGTCAATCTTCAGTATACCACTTCTTACTATATTTCTTCTTTGTATTTTTGCATTTATGGCTTTAAACATTATGTTTAAGTTGTATTTCTTGTGTTGTTTGCTCATCATGAGCTAAATACTCTTAGTTGGGATGCTTTGATCTATGTAATGAAGTCTTAGTGTGTTTAATGCATGTATTTGATGTTTAGCATTTTTATCCTTTGCGTGATACTATTTCCAATAGGAGGGTAAGTAGCCTAGGGTATAGGAGGGTAAATTCCATAAGGTGAACACTGTGGGCGCGTAAGTAGCCTAGGGTATACCTATTTAGGGCCTAGAAATAGGCTCTTATAGCAAAACCCTAATGAAAGTATTTGAAAGAATAGCAACTGTTGCAACAGCACCTAGTGCTGCAGCATCAGATACAGCATTAGACCATTATTATGAATTTGCATAGTGAATACATTCCCAACTTACTCTCATTCTGGATTTCTACTAATCCTTTATTTTACTTGTTGTTTGTTGATAAAATTGGGTTCTAAAACTTGTTATTTTATTTGCTTTTACTCACTAACTTGCTTGTTAATTAAATATAGAAAAGAACTCAACAATCCTCGTGGGAACGATCTCTACTTACTCTTTATTACTTGTTGCGACTGTGTATACTTGCACATATTGTTTTCACACAACAAGTTTTTGGCGCCATTGCCGGGGATTGTGATTGTTATTTTCTATTGTTTAGTTAGTAAGTTTTGTTAGTTTTGATTCTTTTATTTAGTTTGTTCTGTTTTTCAGAAGAAGAAAAATTTATTTTGTATTGTGCTTTGTGTTTGTAGTGTGTTTCATTTGTGTTTGGTGTTTTTATGAAGAAAAAAAACCACTTTAAGCCATGGACCATTGGAATTTTACTTTATGCAAGAAAAGAATGCTCAACAATATTGTTTCAATGGAGATGAAGATGAAAAGGGCTGTTTTGAGTTAAACTCCATGCCCATGTCAAACTTTGTGTGTGAGCAAGAGCCAAGTTCTCAAGCTCAAACCAAAGGATTACACGAGGGGAGCCCTAATTTTGAAAAACTCTTAACTCATTCCATTGAATCTATTAAAGTGGATCATGACAACTTTGAAGCTTCATGTAATAGTATAGAGGCTCACATTAAAACTATAATGGAGCATCTAAAAGAATAGAGTTGTTGTGAAGAGGTGGTTGAGCAAAAGGAAGAAAAATGTGTAGAGTGTGAAAAACTCTTAGCTCATTCCATTGAATCTATTAAAGTGGATCATGACAACTTTGAAACTTCATGTAAGAATATGGAAGCTCACATTAAGACTAAATGGAGCATCTTAAAGAAGAGAGTTGTAATGAGGAGATGGTTGAGAAAAAGGAAGAAAAGAGTGTAGAGTGTGAAAATGAATATGGTCATTTGGGAGTAGTGGAAGAAAAACAAAAAGATTGTGTAGTTGTAGAACAAGAAAAATTCAAAAATAGTGACAAGGAAGAAAAGACAAGGTTGAGGTATGAAAAGATTCATGTAACAAGTGAGACTCAACCCTTGGTAATTGAAGAAAAGAGTCATCCGCAAAATGAGCTTCAATTTTTTCAAAAGAGGG
This sequence comes from Astragalus membranaceus, assembly GCA_039519185.1. Classification (NCBI taxonomy): domain Eukaryota; kingdom Viridiplantae; phylum Streptophyta; class Magnoliopsida; order Fabales; family Fabaceae; genus Astragalus; species Astragalus membranaceus. Next base: position 166,714,892 of record CM076849.1, read on the forward strand.
GGAATTCCTATCCCAAATCCTTATTGATTGGGGCATGGGAACACTTGCTTCCCTTTGCCAAATACATGGGATTTCTGACAAAAAGGAGAAAGCGGAAGAATGATATTTTCTTCTTGTCCTCTTTTCCACCCTAACTTGGGTTTTGAAGGCCAAGTCTAGCTAAAGACTATAAATTAAGCGCTACTGGGAGGCAACCCAGATTTTTAGGACTAATTCTGTTTTGTGTGTTTTTATTTTTACTTTTTCAGGTATAAATAAGTCGTCTTGTGGGATCTGCTGTCAATTATGCAGAATTTCAGTGCTGCAGCACCATGTGTTGTAGCACCTGTTGCTGAAGTATTGTTGCAGCACCTGTTGCTGAAGTATTGCTGCAACACCTATTGCGGAAGTGTTGAGCACGTGGTCAAAAAATCAAAATGGAGTTTCAAATCCCAATGTGACAGATTTGGCAATCGCCTCTACTAACTGGCTGTGTGTTTTCTCTGTCTCATCATTTAAACCTTGTTAACGATCTTTTCCCCAATCACCACCCACCCAAAACCTTTTCAACACACCTTCACCTAAACCATCACCAACCAAAGAACCATCCCCTGCACCCAAAACACCTTCTCCATCACAACATCTCACTTATCAAAGTTTCACACCTTCATTACTTACCCTTCATCCACCTCCACCAAAAGTAAAACCATCAATACTTATCCCAACACCTTCCCTATCTCCAAAACAATGCACTCCACAAAAGTCCCTATCAACCAAACCACCTCAGTCCTCACCAAATAAACATTCACCCAAAAATCAACCTTCCACAGAGAAACACATAGGTCATTGGAAGAAGAAATGCAGAAAGTGGATGCTGTCACAGGTAGTGTTGCAGCATCAGTGTCAGAAGGCAGTGCTGCAACATCTGTTGCAGCACCACAGAAAGTTGTAAGAACGAAATTGGTGACCAAAAAGAGGCTAGTATTGCTGCAAAAGAAATTAGCAGCCAGGACATTGGCTCAGATGCATCTTGGAGAGGAGCCTCCTGTGAGTAAAGAGCCAGAAGTTGCTGATTGACTATGTTGATTCTGAGCTGCAGCAATCTATTGCTGTAGAATCCAATGCAACTGTTGAAGAAATCACCAAGCTACAAGATCCAGTACCAGCAACAAACCATGGGTCCCTCCTAGTTAACCCTTTTCTCTTTTTGTTGTTTATGTTTTGTTGTTTGTTTTTAATAGTTGTTTTCTATTTAGTAATGTTTCGATAATCCTGTTGGATGTTGTAGCATCTGTAATAGCATCCAGCAGCTGTTTAGGATTTAAAATCATGTTTTGTGTTAAATGTTTTCAATTAAGTTCTGTTGTGTCTAAGGTCTCTCCCATTAGTAATTGCATGAGCAGTGGGGACACTACTGGGTCTTAAGTTGGGGGGAGAACCTTTTATGTGTTGTTTGTTTTTAAAAGGAATGTTTAGTTGTATCTTTTGTTCAAATCAGTAAGAGATTATGCTTCATTTTGGGCTGACTTAAGGATGATTATGGTGAGACTGGAGTGTAGCCTGGTTTGACAGATGAATAGATTGCTACTGCTCCCACACTGTTATTCTAGGTTTAGGTAGGAATTTAGTAAGCTAAAAATGATCTGATGCTAAGTTAGATTTTGGTAGACCTAGGTTGTGGCAAGCTTCTACTAAAAACCTAGGGTAGCGTATGAAACTAAGTTTGGGGGTGCATCGGTTATATTAAGGCTAAGCATGAAGATTTTAGGATGGTCAGTGCCTAAGTGTATGTGTACATTGTACAAAAGTTCAATAAAAGTGATTAAAGCTGCAATAGCCTATATATGAAAAAAAAAAGAAGAAGAAAAGACAAAAAAAAACTGAAAAAGAAAAAGTGTTATGAAAAATAGGCATTGCAGCAAAATAGTGTGTCAAGTGTTAAATGATGCAGCACCAATTGTTGCAGCAATGAATCTGAAGTCTTGTAATAATAGTGCACTGACCAATAATCTGAAATGTTTAATAAAGCCCTTTGTTGTGCTTTGAAGCCCCCCTTTTTTATGCTGAAGTTGTTAGTCTACCTTTCTTTTTGAAAAATTCTTGGCATAGCCAAAAGAAAACCATTCTTTCTCTAGCTAGGTGAAGTTTTGAAACTTGCTAAGAGTTGAACTAGACCTAGTTGTCACACACACACTTTAAGCAGATGGTAATTCTAGAAATCTTGAAAAACTTAAGGTGTATGTGAGTAATTAAGGATCTGAAAGTTTATGCCCAACTTGAGCATATTTGAAAATCTGTTTGAATCAATTTGTGCAGCTGGATATTCCCTTTTTTGTGTTTGTTTGTTCTTTGTCAGGCGTCATTGCTTGAGGACAAGCAATAGTTTAAGTTTGGGGGTGTGATAACTCTTATTTCAATCAAATCCCTGTAGTTTTGGTTCTAAAATTAAGCAACTTATATCATATGACAGAGAGTTGATAACTCTTATTTATAAGAGTTATTTATGCTTTCTTAGCTTAAATTGTTGTGAGTTCTAAAGTAATATTGTGTTTAATTAGTTAAAATATGTTGTCTAGTGTAAAAGAAGAACTAATTCTGGTTTGTGATCATTTGGCAATTTGGTGCCCCCATTTTGTGCTTTTATGAGTGCGTTTCATTGCTGCAGCAATAGGTGTTGCAGCATCAGTTCCTGCGACAGATGAGAGAGAAAATGCTGGAAGCGCAGATTTGAGCGCATTACAGCTGTCAAGCAAGGACAGACGCACTACCTAGGATGCCAGTACCTGGACAGAGAATAATATTCCACCTTTTTGATAGGCACATGTACTTTTGGGCACACATAAGGACAAATGGCACCTCCAAATTAGGGTTTTCTTGGATCATGCACCCTAGTACTATATAAAGACCACATTCTTCTTCATTTCGTGTGCTGGTTTAGAGGAGGAAAAGTTTAGGAATAGCTTTCCTCTATTTTTGTACCAAACTACCTTAAATCACTAAAGTGGAAACACCATTGCTGGGAGTGATGCTGCAGCAATACAGAAGCTTAATTACTTGAAGATTTTCGTGGATTTGGGAGCTGATCTGAACCTCCATGCTACTGTTCTTGGAGTCAATCTTCAGTATACCACTTCTTACTATATTTCTTCTTTGTATTTTTGCATTTATGGCTTTAAACATTATGTTTAAGTTGTATTTCTTGTGTTGTTTGCTCATCATGAGCTAAATACTCTTAGTTGGGATGCTTTGATCTATGTAATGAAGTCTTAGTGTGTTTAATGCATGTATTTGATGTTTAGCATTTTTATCCTTTGCGTGATACTATTTCCAAACTTATTTTAGACTTGATCACCTAAATATAAGTACCATTTATAGATTCAGACATGGTTTATAAATTGATCTCAAAGGATAATATGGATAGTGGTTAGTAAAGGACACTTTAATAATCCTTGCTTAAAACCTAGACATAGGAGGGCAAATTCCATAAGGTGAACACTGTGGGTGCGTAAGTAGCCTATGGTATACCTATTTAGGGCCTAGACATAGGCTCTTATAGCGAAACCCTAATGAAAGTATTTGAAAGAATAGCAACTGTTGCAACAGCACCTAGTGCTGCAGCATCAGATACAACATTAGAGCATTATTATGAATTTGCATAGTGAATACATTCCCAACTTACTCTCATTCTGGATTTCTACTAATCCTTTATTTTACTTGTTGTTTGTTGATAAAATTGGGTTCTACAACTTGTTATTTTATTTGCTTTTACTCACTAACTTGCTTGTTAATTAAATATAGAAAAGAACTCAACAATCCTCGTGGGAACGATCTCTACTTACTCTTTATTACTTGTTGCGACTGTGTATACTTGCACATATAGTTTTCACACAACAAGAGTCAACATCGTCTCCCTCATAGTAGAAAATGGTGTTTTATGGGCCATCGTCGTTTTTTGAGCAGAAATCATAGATTTTGACTGAACCGTGTTCGCTTCGATGGAAGCACAGAGGAGCGAAGTCTACCCTCAATTATATCAGGATCTGATGTTTTGAAGCAAGTGAAAAACCTTGATGTTCCATTTGGAAGAGAAGCAGTGTTGAATGGTACAGGAAAAATATCTAGACAACCAACTAAGCAATGGAATAAAAGAAGCATATTCTTTGAACTTCCATATTGGGAATCTAATTTGTTGCGTTTATTATTGCCTGAAGGGGATTTAAAATCAAGCGAAAAGGGGATTTAAAGTCAGACACCCGCTTGACTTTTATTAAGTCGACTTTGTATGTCAGGAGTTTTAAAGTCAAGCGATAGCCTGACTTCGTAAGTCAGTTTTAAAGTCAAGCATTTATTTCGCCTGACTTCGTAAGTCAATTTTAAAGTCAAGCATTTATTATTGCCTGACTTCTTAAGTATGATTTAAAGTCAAGCATTTATTCTTGCCTGACTTCGTAAGTATGATTTAAAGTCAGGCTTTAGTTTCGCCTGACTTTAAAAGTTCATTTTTTAAAAAAAAAAAATTATTTGGTAGCCAGCTAATTTAAATAATGACTGCTAATTTTAATTCATCAGACCAAAATCAAACCAAAAACTAGCCAGCTAATCTAAATTACTTTTTTTTTAAAATTCAAACAAATGGAACTTACAATAGCCATCAATTGGTACAACTACCAACACATATATGAACAAATTTCTGCCATCAATTATTAAGCATTAAATCCTTACAATAGCCAAATTCTCATATCACCATCATCATTCCCTACTACATATATACCAAGAAGAGTCTTGTAAATTCCAGAACAATCATAACACAACCTATGGTACTTTCTAACCTACCAATATGCATTTTTCACTTTGTTACTACCATACAAACGAAAGAGACTGAAAGCAGAAATACATGATAATGCCAATATACTAAGACTACCAAATCCTTCTTGTTGACCAAGTGACTTCAAACACAAGAGGGGGGTGAATTGTGTAATTAAAAAAATTGCGGTTAAAAATAAAGTTTTTAAAAGGTTTTGATCAAAATAAGTTGCTTGAATTTAAATACCTGTGATAAAGCAATAAAATAACTTGCAAGAGAAATAAAGGAGATGAAGGGAAGAAGATGACACAAAGAGATTTATACTGGTTCGGCCAAACCACAGGCCTACGTCCAGTCCCCGAGGAATGCTCCAAGGGATTTCAACTAATCACTAGCTTTTAAAACAGGTTCAGCTAGAAACCTTTACAATCAAGAACTTACAACACCGGGATATCACCTCCCTGAAAGAAAACCTTCAAGAACCAAGAGATTTGATGGCACACTCAATAGTGTGGATAAAACAAGTTGAAGCACAGTAATACAATATCAAATTATGTGAAATATAAAGCTCTCAAAAATAAAGTTGCAAGTGTAAGAGTAGTGAGAGTGATAGAAGAATAATAGATCTCAGATTGCAAGAATGAGTCGTGAAATGAAAGTGAAGAGTGAGGCTGCTATTTATAGGCGTATAGAAAATATGACCGTTGAGTGAAATAAAGAATTGTAGAAATCGATTGTGTGCCTGAATTGCCTAAGATGGATAATCGATTTCATGCTTGATTAGATCTAGGATAAGGAATCGATTTTGCATTTAGTTTAAATCATGAGAGAATCGATTCTTTGCTTTGATAAACATGAGAATCGATTTGTGAGCCACAAAAGAAAAGGAAAGGAATCGATTTATGAAGTAGAATAAAAAAGAGAAGGAATCGATTCTTAAGTGGAATGAAAAGGAAAGGAATCGATTCTTGAGTGAGCTTGAAAATCGATTTTATGTTTCAACATATGATATAAGAAATCGATTTTTGGCTTTTTGAGAGTGCTTGAAAATCGATTTTGTGGCCAATAGAAAATACTATAAATCGATTATATGCTTTTCAAAAAATCATTTGCATGCATGGATTAGGAGGGATTTGCTTATAGAAAATACTATCATTCACATTCTCCCCCTTTTTGATGATGACAAACATCATTAGGAGGGATTTGCTTAAAGAAGGGGTTAGATAAGAATATTTCATAACAATGTGTATATCAGAGATAAGCGCAGATAATACTCCCCCTTTCTATATGCAAATATTTAAGAAAATACTCCCCCTGAAACATGCAAATCACATAACTCTCCCCCTTTTGGCATTATCAAAAAGCGAAAAATAATCAAGTATAGGCAGTCTAAGGCATATATTCACTCAATGCATGATTGATTTAGAATTCCCAATTCAGTTCTTATAAAAGAGAAACTTTCTTTTGGCAAAGGTTTAGTAAAAATATCTGCAAGTTGGTTAGATGTTTCCACAAACTCAATTACGCAATCACCTTTTTGAACATGATCTCTGATAAAATGGTGCCTAATCTCAATGTGTTTTGTCCGTGAGTGATAAACCGGATTTTTTGTGAGATTTATGGCACTGGTGTTGTTGCATTTAATTGGGACTGTTTTGAGATCCATACCGAAATCATTTAATTGCTGTTTCATCCAAATTATTTGCGCACAACAACTACCTGCAGCAACGTATTCTGCTTCTGCGGTGGATAGCGCTACACTTGCTTGTTTCTTACTGTGCCAAGATACTAATGCATTTCCAAGCAAGTGACACGTTCCACTGGTGCTCTTTCTATCCATTTTACAACCTGCAAAGTCAGAATCAGAGTACCCAACCAAAGTGCAATCCGTCCCTTTAGGATACCATAAACCCATGTTTTGTGTGCCAATGAGGTATCTCATAATGCGTTTGACAGCAGAGAGATGAGATTCTTTTGGATTAGCTTGAAAACGTGCACACATACAAACACTAAACATAATATCAGGACGACTAGCAGTGAGATAGAGAAGAGAGCCAATCATACCTCTATACTTGCTTACCTCTACCGACTTACCTTCCTCGTCTTTGTCAAGAGAGCATGATGTACTCATGGGAGTTGAGATTTCTTTGGCATTGTGCATACCAAATTTCTTAAGAAGCTCTTTGCAGTACTTGGATTGATTTACAAAAATACCTTCCTTAGTTTGATGGATTTGTAATCCAAGAAAGTATCGAAGCTCACCCATCATGGACATTTCAAATTCACTTTGCATGATGTTAGAAAATTCTTCACAAAGAGTTTCATTAGTAGCTCCAAAGATAATGTCATCAACATAAATTTGAACAAGTAAAATGTCATGATTTGAATGTTTGATGAAAAGTGTTGTATCAACTTTGCCTCTTTCAAAACCCTTTTCAAGTAAAAAATTACTTAAGCGATCATACCAAGCTCGAGGTGCTTGTTTCAACCCATACAATGTCCTTTTTCAATTTAAAAACGTGATCGGGAAACTCAAAATTTGTGAAACCCGGGGGTTGATCAACATATACCTCTTCTTGAATATAACCATTTAAAAACGCACTTTTTACGTCCATTTGAAAAAGTTTAAAATCCATGATGCAAGAAAAAGCAAGAAGCATGCGAATGGATTCTAGCCTAGCCACGGGGGCATAGGTTTCATCAAAATCTATACCCTCTTGTTGATTGTAACCTTTGGCGACAAGTCTTGCTTTGTTTCTAATAATAATACCATTTTCATCAAGCTTGTTCCGAAAAACCCATTTGGTTCCAATCACAAGATGGTCTTTAGGTTTTGGGGTGAGTTCCCAAACACAGTTTCTTTCAAATTGATTTAATTCCTCTTGCATGGCAAGGGTCCAATGTTCGTCAAAAATAGCTTCATCAATGTTGTTTGGTTCAATTTGAGAAACAAAAGCCATATGGTTACATGCATTCTTTAAAGAGTTTCGAGTAGTTACCCCTTTTGTGATATCACCTATCACTTTGTCAAGAGGATGGTCCTTTTGCATTCTCCATTCTTTAGGTAGATCTTGATGAGGTGATTGATCTTCAACTTCCTTGTTTTTGTCCTGTTCTTTTAGAAGACTGTTTCCCAAAATTTCTGCAAGATCATCAACATTCTTTTCTACTACAATTTTGGGGTCAGTTTCATCAAAAGTGACATGCACTGATTCTTCTATAGACAAGGTTCTTTTATTATAAATTCTAAAAGCTTTACTAGAGTTGGAATATCCAAGAAAAATTCCCTCATCAGCTTTAGCATCAAACTTACCAAGATTGTCCTTCCCATTATTCAAAACAAAGCACTTACATCCGAATACGTGAAAGTGGGAGATATTTGGCTTTCTTCCTTTGTAAATTTCATAGGGCGTTTGTTTTAGAATAGGCCTTATGAGGACTCTATTCATTACATAGCATGCGGTGCTTACCGCGTCTGCCCAGAAATACTTAGGAAGGTTAGTTTCATTGAGCATCGTCCTCGCTAGCTCTTCAAGGGACCTATTTTTCCTTTCCACTACTCCATTTTGTTGAGGAGTTCGTGGGGAGGAAAAAGTGTGGTCAATACCATTTTCATTGCAAAAGTTTTCAAAAGCCTCATTTTGAAACTCACCACCGTGATCACTTCGGATAGATGCTATAGTTAAACCTTTTTCGTTTTGAATAATCTTAGCAAGTTTTCAAAAAGCGTCAAAAGCGTCATTTTTATGAGAAATGAACAAGGTCCATGTATAGCGAGAGTAGTCATCCACAATAACAAGTGCATAGTAATTGCCACCAAGACTCATAGTTCTAGATGGGCCAAATAAATCCATGTGTAAAAGTTGTAAAGGTCGGTTTGTAGAAATAACATTTTTTGATTTAAAAGAGACCTTTACTTGTTTCCCTTTTTGGCACGCATCGCATAATTTATCTTTTTCAAAATGTAGCTTTGGTAGGCCAATTACTAATTCCTTACGAGCAAGTTTATTTAAAAGATCCATGTGGATGTGGGCTGCTCTCCTATGCCATAGCCAAGTTTCATCCTCTTTACTAATAAGACAGCATGCATCATTTGAGGGTAGATCATTTAGATCAACAGTATAAGTGTTTCCAACTCTTTCACCAGTAAAAAGGATTTGCTTGTCCACAGTATTTTTTACCTTGCAAATAGAAGAATTAAACACAACTTTATTACCTTTGTCGCACAGTTGACTAATACTTAGCAAGTTATGTTTCAAGCCATCCACTAATAAAACATTTTCAATCACTGGGTTTGGTTTCTTACCGATAGTGTTGACACCAATTATTTTACCTTTTGTGTTGTCGCCATAAGACACAAAACCACTACTTTTAGGAGTCAAGTGAGAGAACTTTTCTTTGTCCCCTGTCATGTGCTTTGAACAGCCGTAGTCAAGATACCACTTTGAGCTCTTGGCTTTCAAGCACACCTGCAACACAACCTCAAGTTTTAATTTTTGGTACCCAAATCGTTTTGGGTCCTTTTGGGTTAGTCTTGGGAATAGTGCCCTTTGGAATCCATTTCCATTTGTCATTCATAGCAATATTCTTTCTAGCATTACAAATAGAAGATGTATGACATTTTCTACCACAATAATAACATTTTGTAAAAGGGCTACTAGAAGCTATGTTGGGACTAAAAAATTTTTTGAAAGATTTTTCATGATTCTTTGGTTGATAGCCCAAACCGGCTTTATCATAAGTTCCCCTTTGATTTCCCAAAATGATATTAAGATTGTCTCTTCCCATGGTGAATTTTGCAAGAGAGTTGTGCAAATCATCAATTTTCTTTTCCAAAACGTTGCACTCTTCACATTTGAGAGTACTCTCCTTTTTATTTTCATAAGAGTTGCAAGAGGAGACCTCACTTACAAAAATTTGTTTTTCTTTAAGAATGTCTATTTCCTTGTTTAAAATTTCGATTTTAGAGTGAAGAGAGGAAATAGTTTTCTTAGAAGTGGAAACAATCTTTCTAAGTTTGGTTGATTCATTATTTAGTTCTTCACAAATACTAAGCAGTTCATTATAAGTTAAATCATACTCAGTTTCAAGAGAGCTTACCTCATCTTCCTCATGCTCCGCCATGAGACATAGTTTTGCTTCTTCTTCAGATTCATCGGATGACTCCATGTCATTTTCTTCCCAAGTGATGTATGCCCTTCTTCCTCTTGATTCCCTTTGGGGTTTTCTGTCTGGTTTCTCATATTTTTTATTTTGAGGGCAGTTTGGCTTTATGTGCTCTTTCTTACCACATTTGTAGCATGTTGGATTGAAGGAGGTTCCTTCCTCATTCTTCTCTTGAGGATTAGCCCATTGTTTTGATTTTCCTTTGCGCTTCATGAAGTTGTTGAATCTTCGCACCATTAGGCTCATGTCTTCATCATTGCTGTCGTATTCTTCCGTGTAACTTTCTTTGGCACATGCTTTTAGAGCAAGTCCTTTCTTTTTCTTTTCACCTTCCTCGCTTTCAGTTAGTCGATTCAGTTCGAGCTCGTGTTCCTGCAATTTTCCAAACAGAGTAGTTAAGTCCATAGAGGATATGTCTCTTGATTCCGAGATAGCCGTCACTTTGGGTTGCCAATTTCTATTTAGGCATCGTAGCACTTTATTGGTCAAATCCGCATTTTCGAAGGATTTTCCAAGGCCTCTGAGATGGTTAACTATGTGGATGAAACGTTTGTTTAGTTCTTGGATGGTTTCACCCGGTTTCATCTTAAATAGTTCATACTCATGAGTTAATGTGTTCATTCTAGCCCTTTTGACCTCGGTAGTACCTTCATGGGTCACTTGGAGGGCGTCCCACATTTCCTTGGCGGTTTTACAATTTGATACGCGATAGAACTCATCGATGCTTAAAGCAGTTGTGATGATGTTCTTAGCTTTCAAATTGTATTGAACCTTTTCTTTTTCCTCTTTGGTCCAAAGAGATCTAGGTTTGTTCACCATTTCATCATTAACAAGATGAGTGGGAACAAATGGACCATTTATGACAGCATCCCAAATATCACAATCTACTCCCTCAATGAAAATTTTCATTCTTGTTTTCCAATAATCATACCCTTCACCATTGAAAGATGGGGGTCTGTTTAAGGAGTCATTTGAAGTCATCTTGCCTCTTGAGACAGTTAGTCTTGACCAAGAGTCTAGCTCTGGTACCACTTGTTGAGCAAGTGACTTCAAACACAAGAGGGGGGTGAATTGTGTAATTAAAAAAATTGCGGTTAAAAATAAAGTTTTTAAAAGGTTTTGATCAAAATAAGTTGCTTGAATTTAAATACCTGTGATAAAGCAATAAAATAACTTGCAAGAGAAATAAAGGAGATGAAGGGAAGAAGATGACACAAAGAGATTTATACTGGTTCGGCCAAACCACAGGCCTACGTCCAGTCCCCGAGGAATGCTCCAAGGGATTTCAACTAATCACTAGCTTTTAAAACAGGTTCAGCTAGAAACCTTTACAATCAAGAACTTACAACACCGGGATATCACCTCCCTGAAAGAAAACCTTCAAGAACCAAGAGATTTGATGGCACACTCAATAGTGTGGATAAAACAAGTTGAAGCACAGTAATACAATATCAAATTATGTGAAATATAAAGCTCTCAAAAATAAAGTTGCAAGTGTAAGAGTAGTGAGAGTGATAGAAGAATAATAGATCTCAGATTGCAAGAATGAGTCGTGAAATGAAAGTGAAGAGTGAGGCTGCTATTTATAGGCGTATAGAAAATATGACCGTTGAGTGAAATAAAGAATTGTAGAAATCGATTGTGTGCCTGAATTGCCTAAGATGGATAATCGATTTCATGCTTGATTAGATCTAGGATAAGGAATCGATTTTGCATTTAGTTTAAATCATGAGAGAATCGATTCTTTGCTTTGATAAACATGAGAATCGATTTGTGAGCCACAAAAGAAAAGGAAAGGAATCGATTTATGAAGTAGAATAAAAAAGAGAAGGAATCGATTCTTAAGTGGAATGAAAAGGAAAGGAATCGATTCTTGAGTGAGCTTGAAAATCGATTTTATGTTTCAACATATGATATAAGAAATCGATTTTTGGCTTTTTGAGAGTGCTTGAAAATCGATTTTGTGGCCAATAGAAAATACTATAAATCGATTATATGCTTTTCAAAAAATCATTTGCATGCATGGGATTTATTTAAAACTATTTTCATGCAAAATTATTTATATGAAAAACATTTGTGAGTGTGTGATTTATTTTATATTTGAGAGCTTTATTTTCACTTACAATAATGTCCTAAACACACACAACAATACAATAATTCTTGACTGTCGCTTGATTGCATTTTTCCGCTTTTTGCAGTCTTGACCTTTTTGCCCTTCTTTTGTCAATCATCAAAACCTGATTATTCCTGTCAAGGCATATATTCACACTTCTGCTACTTGATTGCAGAATTTCCCTTAGAGCAGCACTAGCACGTTCCACTAGTTTATCTCTCTTCCTTCTATACCTGCAAGAAAAATAGGAAATAGGTGTTAATCTCCCTGCTAAGTAACCAAAAACAAAACAAAACAAAATAGGAAGGAAAATTTAGCCAAGTGAGAATTTACTGCTATACAAAAAATCATTATAGTGCAGGAAAATATAATATTGTAAAAATATGTATTCAATTGTACATACAGAGGAAAGAAAGCATTCTACCAATATAGCCCGAGGTCAGCAAGGCTAAATATAAGATCTACCACTTCCAAAAACATTTTAGTTCTCAATCTATCCATGTCATATCAAGCAAACTTGTATATTTTTGCAATTCATGTAAATCTTTGGCCCTCTTTCTTACTCATTCTCCAAACCATCAGAATTCATTTACGAAAACCAATTCAAAAGCTAAAAATCACCACAGTCCATTGATTTTTCTGTATAGCAGTACTCAATAAGATTGAAGCTAATGATTTATTGGATGGTCTCAGTGAAATGTAAATTTTTTGAAAGCCAAACCTACCACATAAGCAATCATTATAATTGACTGATAGTAACCTCTACAATTGAAAGCAAGTACCATAGTATAAATCCAGAGAGGGGGAAAAGGCATAATGATTTAACTTCTCTCATTTTAAAGCAGCCTGAACTGAAATTTTGTTACTACTATGCTGGTATCTCAGTGAGGGCCAGATAAAAGAAAATAATAATCTAGCAGGCTCAAATTTCCCTTCTTTCGTACACACATTAAATTTTAAAGTAAAATTACAGAGATGATAATTAATTTCAAGCATATATAACCATAATATACTCATGATGCAACTTACAGAGTTTTTAAGCTTTCCATTTTGCCAATGTAGTCTGGAATAGGACCAGTGATTAAGCAATTCCTCAGTTCCCTGAATTACAAAAATAAACCAATTGACAAAAGCCTAAATAAGTCATACATTTCTTCATATGTTATATAGCATATTCAGAAGAGGTTTCCACTTTCCACTCACAGTCTTATCATGCGTTTCAAATCCTTCATATCAGGAAATGTCATAGCTTGTGTCTTCAAATCAGATATCCTTCTGATACAAAATAAATGTTTCATCATTGAAAAGAAAGATTGCATGTGTGAAATCAGACAAAATGCAACACTTCATGAATATTCTTAAAAGGAGAAAATACTCACAATTCCTTCAATAATCTTTCAAGTTGGTCCAGTTCCCAATGAAACTAGGGATCTTCCCAGATATACTGCTCCCTTCTATCCTACTGCAGAAAATGCAAAGTGATTTCAGAATTTAACAAATACATAAAATGAAAATTGGGGAGAAAATTTGTATCATATCATATCACTTACAATTGAGTGATATTCTTCAGATTGCCTAATCCTTCTGGTATTGTCCCTATAAAATTATTTGCAGAAAGCAATCTGCAGACTCATTCACAATATGCAGAAGTAGTTAGGTATGGTTTGGAAAAGCAATATGAAATCATAGATAATACGGAAAAATTGATGATTCAAGAGGATTATATACATATATATATATATATATATATATATATATGTGTGTGTGTGTGTGTGTGTGTGTGTGTGTGTGTGTGTGTGTACATCAAATGAAAATAAATAAAAAGAAACAAGTCATACAATCTCTGCAATTGCTCAAATTTCCAAGGCTGGGAGGAAGAGTCATACAACCCGGTTTTGTAGGCAGACTTGTAAGCAGATAGCTCAAGGTCCACTGCATTGCCATCTCGGATTCCTTCATTTGCCTTACAATTGTGGCCTGGAATGGAAGAAACAAATTTGCTTTAGATAACTATAAACTAGCAAAGGGAAACAGAAGAAACCAGCTGTTCAATATTGACTGGCACAGCTTCTTATCTAAAATGAGAGAAAGCATTTAAAAAAGCTAATAGATGCTTCTATATATGATGTGGTAACAACAACATAATCTACTTTTCTTCTTATCAATGTTCTAAAGGAGGCTAAAAGGTTTAGGAATGAATAATATTTCAATTGTGTAAAGAGTACGAATGCTAATCTACATTTATAAGCTAAGTACTAACTAAATGGGCCCTATGAATTAATGGGCCTGTTACAACTAATACACACTAATTACAACAATTATTTACAACAATGAGACACCAATTATTATTGCTAAACTGGAAAATTTTCATACATGATTCATTTTTTCGGTTATTTTCCATATTTGGTTATTATGATCAGAAAAGGGTAGCAATCTCAAACCAATTTAATGGGAATAGGTTTCTTATGATTACCTGAAGACGTTTCCCGAGCTGGACTTCAACTTCTGTACCAAATGATATATTACTAGCTAGTGACTTGAGAGGATCTGCTGTCGGATCAATAGAAACCAAGCTAGGAATTTGAGGTGCATATACTACTCTCCACCTAGCCTGGCCAAACTCTCCCTTCCCTTCAATTCGTGGCATCAATTTTTCCAGAGTCGCGGTTGCAAGCTTTTCAAATGCAAGTTGACCATTGCCATCCAAAATGGATTCAGCCAACTGACTTTCAAATCTTCTGGCGGCCTGCATAGATAAAAATAGTTAATAGGAATATTCTTCCTTAATATCATATGAAGGCATTGACTTTCATAGATGAAACTATTATCTGACTTCAAAATGAAATTAGTTAATTTTACTGGAACATAGTGAATCTGTTAAAATCCACTTATTGTTTAGTAATTTAATGTTTGTGATCGAGATAAAAATTGCAGTGGGGAATAGTTGGTCTGTGCTCGAGTTAATTCATTTAACTAGAAAATAATCAGCTCATTCATTTACAAGAATTCATTCTGGTAGTGATTATTTCTTTTTGAGCTCCAAATTTGTCATGGAAGAGGTCCTTGAAGTTTATTATCTTCAAAGTTCCTGCAAAAATGGATTGCAAATAAATTAATTTATTTCTTCACCAATGTCAATCAATGTGACATCATATTTTTATCAATAACTTACAGTGCTTGCAGGGTGGCAATATCACCAATTTCTGAGGGAATTGAACCACTAAGTCGATTCCCTAAAAGTGACCTGAGGGAGCCATCATCATCATCCACAACCTCACACAGAACTGCCACGGGATCCAAACCAACAAGTACTGCCAGGTCAACTGAAGCTTCTGTATGTCCACCCATGGATTCTAATCACCTCATGCATACACATAAGTCAGAATCCAGAAGCCAAAAACAACAAAACAGAAGTCAGAATCACTACAAGTATCACCTGAACTTCAAACAAACAATAAAAGGAAAAATCAAGGCGTGGTCTACTTGTTTGAATACCCTCTAAAGCAGATCTCCATAGATCTGCACCTACAAAACAAGAATCAGGCAGTTAGGGTTTTTGTTCGTCACAAAAACTTAAAACTGAAATTGAAAAGAAGTAAAAGGAAGTGGTTCTACCTTCGTTGTGCAGATCCTTGTGCGTAGCATCAAGATCCAGTAAGATCTCACCTAGAAACACAACCAAAAAGAAGCAAAGTCAGTGGTTGAAACTAGGGTTTCAAACCGTATGCAACTGAGAAGATTTTAGAGAAGGAGAAATCGTTATACCCTAGCTTCGTGGCGAAGCGAAGCTTCGTTGTGAATCTGGAAACGAGAAACAGCAGAAATCAAAATCCAGAACCAGTTTCAGTGGAGAAGACGAGAGAAGAACTAGAGCGTTCAAGAAAGAGAGAGAGAAGCTAGGTGCTGTTTGTTGTCATAGCTGGTTTTGGTGGAAGGTATAGCACCGAAGCCGGTTCGGTATTGGCTGGAATGAAGAGCGGCGAGGGAAGAATGCTAGGGTTTGTGGTTCGTGTTCTGAGAGTGAGAGGCTTCGCGTGTTCGATCTGATCGAAAGTGAGATTCTGAAAGTGAAGGGTTTTGAGAGTGAGATTCTGAGAGTGAGTACGCGTAAGTGAAATTATTTTTTTCTATTTTGGTACTTTAGAAGTCAAGTGAATACACGCCTGACTTCTAAAGTATTAAAATAGAAAAAAAAATTCACCCTTAATTACAAGTTTGCCACCGTGTCACTTATGTAGTCAGGCGAATACACGCCTGACTTCTAAAGTCTAATTTTTTCCCTATTTGTTCACTTTAAAAGTCAGGCGTGTATCCGCTTGACTTTAAAACTCGCGAGTTTTGCCTCTTAATTACAAGTTTGCCACCGTGTCTACTTATGTAGTCAGGCATCTGAGCGCCTGACTTTAAATGTCTAATTCTAATCCCATTTTTGCACTAGTGCAAGATCGTATTGTGATTACACTTTGTCATTTGGAAATATTATTCCCTCCTTCATTCTTCACAGTTATGGTTCATTTAACTGTCCATTTAATAGAGGAAGCCAAGCTTGGAGGTCCAGTACATTATAGATACATGTATCCTGTAGAGAGGTAAAAGAACTGCTCCTTCAATCGAAGCTATCTTGTTCAATACCACTTGTATACACTAACTATCTATCATTCTTGTAGGGAACTAGGTCACTTGAAGTCCTTTGTACGTAACAAGGCTCAACCAGAAAGGTCTATAGGTGAAGGTTACTTAGATGAAGAGTCTCTTACTTTTTGTTCTCGCTATATTGAAGATATAGAGACAAGATTCAATAGACCTGAGTGTGTTTGTGATGACCCAAATGAGAATGAGTTTTCCTATGCATCCTGTATCTTCCCTCAACTTGGAAAACCAGTAGGAGCTTCCTCAATGTTCACATTAACTCAAATGCAAAAACTACAAGCTCATCGATACGTGCTTCTGAATTGTTCAATAGTTGAACCCTTTATTGAGTGAGTAATTAGAATAAACTTCAGATCATTCATTATTAGACTTTTAAATATACTAATCATATGCATTGAATTGCCATATTATTAATTCATGTAGGGAATTTAGACAATTCATAAAAAGAAGTTCAAGGTCAAGAAGACCTTCAGCAACAGAGATAGAAAAGAGAGTATCTAAGGAATTTGTTGATTGGTTTGGAAAGCGGGTATGTGATCATTCAATAGTCATGTTCCTATTTGCCATGTTTGCTTTCAAATTTGACTGACAAAATTGCATTACATTATCTAGGTTACGAATCTAGAAACAACGAATAACGTGACTGCTGATCTAAAATTTCTAGCACGTGGTCCTTTGGACATTGCAAAGAGATTTAGTGGTTACAACATTAATGGGTTCAAATTTCGAACTTTGGCTCGAGAAGAGGGGCTGAGAACACAAAATAGTGGAGCTTTTTTAACATCCAACACATCTTGTGTTTCGAGTAGTGTTGATAGGAACTCAAGACAAGCAGCGATACCTTATTATGGGAAGTTGGAAGATATTATTGAGATTAACTTCTATGGGCAATTCAATGTTGTTCTTTTTAAATGCAAGTGGGCGGAAACTACACGAGATAGAGGGTATAAAAAGGATGGTTGGAATTTTAATTGTGTAAATTTTGAAAGATTGATTCATAATGGTGATCGTGAAGAACATGATCCTTACATTGAGGCATCTCAAGCACAACTAGTGTATTATGTAGATGACGTGGTTAATAAAGGATGGAGTGTTGCAGTGCATTTAAAACCAAGAGATTTGTATGAAACGGGAGAAGAAATAGAAGATGAAGTGTATGAAAATGAACCGTACCAAGAGCAACAACTTGAACAATTTTGTAATATTGATGATGAGTATGTGCAATTGGCTACAAACCACTTTATTAATGATGTAATTGAGTCAAATATGACTGCTGACTTGGCAACAGACTCACACATGTCTAAGTAGAATAATATAGTTAATATTGTGTTGTAAATAAGGTAATAGATACATTGCGCTTTCTATGCATGTTAAATTTTTTGACAATATCACATTTGATTTGAATATAACCTTTTATGTTTCTCCTTTTCGTGAATATGCAGTGATGGCAAAGAATAGACGTTTCCAAAATCCACTAAAGTCAGCACATAAGACTCATTGTGCAACACACCCTCCTGCTCAAACTCAAGCTCCAATTGAGTATTCTCAAATACACCCTCCAACTCACACTCAGAGTGCAAGGTACCCTCCAACTCCAAATCAAGCCCCAACTAATTATTCACCTCAAACACATCCTCCAACTCAAGCGGCAAGGTACCCTCCAACTCCAAATCAAGCCCCAACTAAACCTCAAGCACATCCTCCAACTCAAGCGGCAGGGTACCCTCCAACTCCAAATCAAGCCCCAACTAATTATGGTCCTCAAACACATCCTCCAACTCAAGCCCCAACACATTATCCAACTCAAGCTTCAAACCATTGTTTACCCCACACTCAAAGTGCAGGATACCATCCAACTACAAATCAAGCTCCAACTAATTCTTCCCCTCAAGAACATCCTCCAACTCACACTCAGAGTGGAAGGTACCCTCCAACTCCAAATCAAGCCCCAACTAATTATGGTCCTAAAACACATCTTCCAACTCAAGCCCCAACACATTATCCAACTCAAGCAACAAACCATTGTTTACCCCACACTCAAAGTGCAGGATACCATCCAATTACAAATCAAGCTCCAACTAATTCTTCAAATTAGAGTGATGGACATTCTTCTCAGTCTTTCTATCAAACATCATTTGCCTCAGCTGAAAATACAGGTCACAGTTCACCACAAAAATCTCAAACCCGCGGGCCATGTATTGGACGCGAGTGTGCAAGTAGTTGGTCTGTTGAACAAATAGGTATATGCGTTATACTTTATTGCATTTGTCAAAGTTCTTATACATTTTATCTTTTTGATTAAATGAATTCTTTTTTGTTTAAGACCCCGAAGGTGTTATTAAGAAGATTGAACTCAAGGTTAAGCAAGTTGAATTCTTACATAGAGGGAAATGCATAATTGTGCACTTTGATGATCAAGGTGCTGCAATTGGTGAGGCACAAGACTTCCTTGCAGGATATTTGGGTACACTAGCAAATGATTGCAAGATATTTCCAATTAACTTTGACTGGTGGAATGGACCACGAGGTGTTCCGATTAAATATTTTAATGATTGCTTTCAAGATAGCATTGCGGTAATAATTCTGCTTCCTCTCATAATTCTAGTTGTTCCTATATAACTGTTGACATATATTAATGATACTGTTAGAATAAGTTACAAGTGAAACATTAATTCTGTTTTAAGGCTAGAAGTTAATACAAGTTAGTTACAAATTGAGTTGCATACATGTGCTTTCTTAACTGTTGCATACATGTGCTTTCTTAATGGAATTTCTTAGTTGAGTTGATCTTAAATTTTTACAAATTCTTCGTTATATATGGTCTTTCTTAGTTGAGTTGTGCTTTCTTAACATAGTCTGTTATTTTACTCACACCACTGTACATCCATTTCATTTTGAATTTAGAATACCTAGTCTCAACTCAACTAGTTCCATTAAAATTAACATTTTACTTGCATTCCCTTGGTCCCTTGTTCTTAGATTATGTGTTAGTTTTCTCACCTGTTGCTTTGTTAATTTGTTTATTATTTGAATACTCGCTTTGACAACATGAATGTTGCCTAAGCATTTTTTGGCAGCCTCGATTGTGTTTTAGGGCTACTGAAGTCGTTGCAAAAAGATATTGCAAACTTAGCCTTGCAAAGAAGTGGGCTGCAAATAGGCAATCCTTATGGGACCATTTCTCTGATTCAACCAAAACTAGAGATGAAATCATAAGTAATGTGCCAATCGGCATAGATGAAACTCAATGGGCTTAAAAATTTTGTTACCTATCGTTTAACACCAAAAACACAAGTAGGATTTGGTTTACTTTGATCTATTTATTTTTGGTGTAGCAAGTTATTTAACTAAAATACATAATTATATTTGTTTGTTTGTAGGAGGTTTGTCAAAGAAATAAAGGAATACGGAGCCTGCAAGATATTCCTCATACTGGCGGTTCTAAATCTCTCTCGAGAAAAAGACATGAGATGGTAGTTATATTAATTAACCTAGTACAGTTTATGACCTAGTATATTTAATTATATCTATTTTGACATTTTTTTTATCTATTTTAGTTTTTGGAAACTGGACAACTACCGAGTCGAGGAAAAATGTATATTGAAACCCATAAAAAGAAGGACAGATCAGTTGTTAACGATGCAGCAAAAGTTATAGTGGTAAGTTTCACTTAAACAATATCGTTTTTAGGTTGCATTTTTTATTTCAATCATGAGTTTTTAATTTGAAAATCTTATATGATGGTAGGAACAAATTGAAGTGGGTTTGACTCAAAGTAATATTGATGAGGCTGAAGTTTCTCCAAATGACGTCTTGGGTATAGTGTTGGGGTCTGAACACTCTGGGAGAACGCGGTGTATGGGTATGGGAGTACCTCCTACTGTTGCATTTAGAAATACTACACTTCGACATTCAAATTTGAATCTTTCTACATCCACTGCTGTCACATCATCTCCTAACATATGGCAAAAGAAGTACACAAACTTGGAACGTGCAATTAAAGCTTACGTGATACGAAAAGAAGGAGAGATCCTTGAAGAATTTATTGGTGTCTTTGATTCATCAAATGTAAGTTTTCAAATTTCAATCAAGTTTGAATTAATTGCTGAAAAATTTGAATCTCCTCTTTCACTCATTTATGGTTAGAAGTTAGGCATAAGTTTTCAAAGTTAGTACTACTACTATTGTTACTACTACTGAATTGAGGTGATTTATTGTATGTATTTATTATTCTGTTTGGAGTGGGGAAGTAACATTTGGGATTGATGGATGGCAAATGAATCTGGGCATACATCAGTTGGGTTGGTTTGCTCCCAGTTTTGATTACTTGGAATAGCTATTGTTTATGTTTTTTTGTTGGTTTAATTATTTGATTGTTGTTTAGGTATGCCTTTATTAGTTATTACCACATTCTGCCATATTTTGTGCAATTTCACGAGACACGTGTATTTGATTTAGCTACAAAATGTGGTGAGCATGAAATTGGCAGAATGTGGTGCATGTGGCAGAATGTGGAAATTTCATGTGCCATATTATTTTATTTAGTTATCACACATATGTCAAGCTTTTGCTGCATTTTACTTACTAAGGAGGAATATACCACTTCTGAATTTGTCTCTTTCATCTCCGTGTGTGTGATATGTCGCTTAATTGGGTGTGTGTGTGTGTGTCAATTTTGCATCTCTGTCAGACTCTTTATCTCTCTCTGATTATAGACATTTACTTTGGTTATTTTGGACATTTAGCGTCGGTTATCGCCCGATGCTAAATGTCGCGATGCTAAAAGTGTGGCATTTAGCATCGGTTATTTACCCGACGCTAAATGTCACTTTTAGCATCGGATTTTCAAAAAACCGATGCTAAATGTTTTTTTCATCACTTTTTTGTAGTTTGGGAAATGACATTTAGCATCGGTTATTTGAAACAACCGATGCTAAAAGTTATTTTTAAATCAAAAAATGACATTTAGCGTCGGTTCTTTGAAGCAACCGATGCTAAAAGTTATTTGTTGAGACATTTAGCATCAGTTGTTTTAAATAACCGATGCTAAATGTCATTTTTTTATCATTTTATTCAACGGTTTGATTGATAAATTTCTCAACAAATAACTTTGAGCATCAGTTGTTTCAAATAACCGATGCTAAATGTCATTTTTTGATTTAAAAATGACATTTAGCATCGGTTGTTTGAAACAACCGATGCTAAATGTTATTTGTTGAGACATTTAGCATTGGGTATTCTAAATAACCGATGCTAAATGTCATTTTTTGATTAAAAAAATGACATTTAGCATCGGTTATTTAGAATAATCGATGCTAAATGTCTAGTTTCTTTTTATAATATTGTTAATTTTTATCCAAACCAGAATTTTTAAGAACCTGCTTTTGTAACATAGACAGAACATGCACAACCCATAACAGAAGTCATATAACAGCCAGAATACAAACCATAACAGAACTCATAATACAGCCAGAATTTACACAAAACAGAATTTATAACACAGACAGAATTTACACAAAACAGAAGTCATAACACAGCCATAATTTACAAGAACCTGTTAACACGGCCAGAATTCCTGCCCAACACAGACAGAATTTACAATTACACAGACAGAATTTAAAACCATAAATCTGTTAACACAGACAGAATTTACAATTACAAATTGGAACCATAAACCATAACAGAAGCAGCACAAATATTGGAACCATAACAAAGTATTTCTGTCCAACACAAACCATGGAACTATTGTATTTAAAACAAAATATTTCTAAAAAGACATTAAACTAGTAAATCTAAAAGAGTGTATCCTTTTGTTCTGTACGAATCTTCGTAAAGAATTCTGCCCAAAGCTGAGGAATCTCCAAAAGCTCCTCTTCGGTGTATGCCTTTGGGTCATTAAATACCTACAAGTTTAAAATTACTCAAACAAATTATATCCAATCAACAGTCATACACACAATCAGATATCCAAACAAAATTATACCTTCTCCCAATTATCAACAACACCGGCACTCAAAATGGTCAGCATAAACTTCATCACATAATAGCCACAATGAAAACTATTCCGTTGTATTGGCATCTACACAGTTGAATTAACAAAATTAAAGAGAATATTATATGTATCATATATTAATTCACTCTAAATTAAATCAACCCATATATTAAATTACTTACTGTAGGGTACAACCACTTGGTGGTCGATGTAGAATCCCCTTTGACAGCTCTAATAACATAATATAAAATTAGTTATAAAATTTCAACCCAAAGTTCAAATACTACAATCTAAACCATGATAAAAAGATTAAAAACTTACTTGCTAAACATGTCTTTGATTTGTTTGTTTGGTTGGCGGCATAAGGAACACATCCAGACCACAGTATTTTCATTTGGGAGTAAGACAACCAGTTGCTAATGATTGCTGCATTATTGATAAACTTAAAATTAAGCCACACACAAACAAAGGAAAATGAATTACCAATTCGTTGAAATATGCAATCACGTACCTATGGCAAAATGGAGCCATATATATGAACTTATTGGTGGTCAATTTCACTTGAATATTTTGAAGAACGGTATTCATGTGCATATTCTTCAAGTTAAGCTTATGTGGACACACAAATCCATATATTTCACCCGTACCTCTTTCAACACATAGACGATACAGATATCTAGTGGCATATAACAAAAACTATCAAATTTATTAATATATGTAGAAATGCGAGAAATTGACATAATGAAATAAACTTTACTACTTACGTGCATCATATGCTCAAATGTCTTAACTCAAGCCACTCTTCACCGGAAACCATGTCCATGATCTCTTTGAAGGAGACAAAGCACTCATGATCTTCATGCTCCAACCTTATCCTAGCATGTCTCTTATCAGCATACCCCGTCATAAGGATCTCTTTCAGCCAATCGATTTGGACCTCCTCTTCCTCCACATGAGATGGTGTGCAGCTAGCCTTAGATCCAACAGTGGTCATGGGAGAGGGAACCTGAACAGCCGCATTATGAACTCCTCCACATGAAATGCTGTGCTGAATAATTAATACATACATATAAATTAAACTAGAATTTATGAATTGATTCAAATAATACAACAGATCTAGTAATATAAACTTATACCTCTGCCAACGCCTTGCGAACTCGGTCTTGCACCATCACTTCCACGCCCTCCATAAGTTCTTTCATCATCCCCGCTTTATCAAATTGTGAGCTGCTCGAGGCAGAACGTGCTACACTTCCAAAGTATCTCTTCAGCCCGACACCTTTTCCAGCTCCCCAAACACGCCCGGGATGCTTAGGTGTTCCAATGGCAGCAGTCAAAATATCATTCTTTCCCTCCGGAATGAAAGATCCTTGGCTACTCATAACCGTAAGTTCATCCTACAACAAAAACATGTTCAAGTGTTACAATTGAATTACTTAAACAAAGCATACTTTTATTCAACTTAGATCGACACAAAATTTTACTTACAATCTTAGTTCCAACTGATGCTGACTCCTCCGATACATAAGATCCAGATTTGTTTTTGCGGCCAGCCTTCCACATTTCAGGACGCTCTGGAGATGTAGGCTCCACCTCCAGAGAAGGATCACCAGACTCCTCCTAAATTTTTTTTATTTGATCTTCTTTCAGACTCTTCTTCAACTTTTTATAACCGCCTGGCCCCATTGTGTGGTTGTATTTATTATTTTTTTGAATATTCTTGGCAGCTTTTCTCTTAGCCTATTACATATAACAAACACCACCACAAATATAACAGATCATTAATGTTTAAGAAACTAAAATATTTGTAGTTAAAACAATACCACAAACTCCTCAGTAATGCGACTGTTATAAAATGCGGCCCATGTCTCGGTAGATATGCTTCTATACTTGTGACATGGCATTTTTTCACCATTTGTATCCCCATTACCAAAGACATATGTTTTGGTGAGCTCTGTCTTGAACTTTCTCCAACAAAGATTGATATGAGACATCCAAGTCTTCTCGAATTTCTTATCGTCGGGAACATCAAATGTTTGCTTTACATCATCCCAAGCAATCCTTTTTGTCTCGTCGTCAACCTCACTCCAACTCATGGGCAATATGCTTATTTTTTTCGTGCAACCACCCCTAAATAGGTCTTGAATTTGTTAGCATAAGGACCAATAAGATCGCCTTTGCTATCAATATCCACTTTATATTTTTGACCAGTTCGGCAACTAGAAGTGAACTTATGTAATGATGTCGGACGTCTAGTATTCTTTTTGGGAGGGTCGGCACTGGAATCATCCATGATAAGAAATCAGTCACATACAATAGAAACAAACAGTCATTGTCATTAAGTTCACCAGTACAATTTCATAGGAACATACAATAGAAACATACAAAAGAAGAAATCAGTCACATACAATAGAAACAAATAGTCATTGTCACCAGTACAATAGAAACATACAAAAGAAGAAATCTGTCACATACAATAGAAACAAACAGTCATTGTCATTAAGTTCACCAGTACAATTTCATAGGAACATACAATAGAAACATACAAAAGAAGAAATCTGTCACTTACAATAGAAACAAAAAGTCATTGTCACCAGTACAATAGAAACATACAAAAGAAGAAATCTGTCACATACTGTTATACCCCAATTTTGTCCGATCATTTATCACAATTGTTTTAGCCTCCGTGTCACAAGTCCATGTCATTACGAGAACGACATTTCGAGCGCTGTCTTGTTTTAATTTAGACCGGTTTGTCTAATTGGGCCAATTCTTAGTAAATGGGCCTATGTTCGGTATTTTGGACTTAATTTAGCCCTTTTGATCAAAAAGCCATAAAAATAATAATGAAATAAAATCAGAAAATAAAAAATATATATTACAATAAAGTATCCAAATAATACAAAAAGCCCAAAAATACAAAAATATCACCAAAAATATACAAAAATAAGAATAATCCAAAAACATAGAGAAGAACGAAAATAATAAAAGGGGGTGTCAGTAGCATTAACCTTCAGCCCAACAAGCTGCTTGCCCAACAAGTCGACTTGCCCAGCAAGTTAACTTGTCCAACAAGTCTCTTCACCTAACCCTTCACCTATAAAAGGAGGCTCTGTCCACAGTGAAAAACACACCACAGTGATTCAACAAGAACACTGAACACATTCTCTCCCTCTCCTAGCGAAGCTCTCGCTCTTTCTCTCTCCCCCTCCCTTTTTTATTTTTATTTTTCTTTTAATTAGTTTATTTTTAAATATTCATGATAAATATTTTTCACTAGTTGCACTTTTCATTTTTTTCTTTTTTGTTAACTTTTTGTTCATATTCAAAACAAAAACAAGATATTCCTTTCCTCTCATAAATAAAGAAATATTTTCAAGAACAAAATAGGGGACTAAGTCGACTGTACAGTCGGGTTAGTCTGCTTTTTAGGTCACTAATGAACCGTTACGGATCATGGCCTAAAATCCCTATTTAAAACAAACAAATTTCTAAATTAAAATAAACACAAACACATTTCTTCCCACGAATCAAATTTTCAAAATAGGGGATTAAGTCGGCCGTACGGCCGGGTTAGTCAGCGTTCTAGGACGAATGGACCGTACGGATCAAGAGTCCTAAAACCCCTATTCAAATAAAATCAAACCAACATACATCAAACTATCTTCCAAACTTCAAAAAACTCCATTTTCACAAATTAGGGGACTAAGCCAACTGAACAGTCGGATTAGTCATCATTTTAGGACAAATGAACTGATCACTCAGGAGTCCTAAAATCCCTAAATAAAATACACCAACAAACAAAGTTTTCTACCAAGAACTACGTGTGATTTGATTCTCTACCAAGAGATACGTAGGAGCAGAGGGCGGCCGACCTCTGTCAATTGCACTAATAAAAAACCTTTTTCAGTCTTCTCCTAAATAACCATTTTCTTAAATAAAACATCAATTTTCTTCTTTCTCTTCAATTCACAATAAAAGGGTAAAAATAAACATTTTCAAAATTAATATTCTTTCCTACAATTAATTAGCAGGTAACCTTCATTAGGAAGGATGTCGTGGGGTGCTAATACCTTCCCCACGCATAACCGACTCCCGAACCCTTATCTGGTCTCAAGGACCCTTATCCATTCTAAAAGGGATTTTCCAATGTTTGCCCTTAAACTAAACTTTGGTGGCGGCTTCATTTTTGAACATTCGAGGAATCCTCATCCGGATTTTTCGGTCGCTACAGCTAGCGACTTCACTGGGGACAATTTAGAGAGTCAAACCTAGTCTAATTAGTTGTAGGATTAGTTGTTAATTTAATGTTTATTTTTACCCTTCCCTTTTTGTCTTTTATTTTTATTGCATATTATTCTTTTGTGATATGAAAACCCTAGGATAGAAGACCACTTTTTTGTATATATGTTTGTTTGTTTTGCAGCTTGGGGGGTATTCTTTATATTTTGCTTCTTCACACACTCCACTATCACACTTTTGCACACACATCAGAATAGTCCTATACCCGGACTGGAGAATAACCTAAGTTAGAACGAGACTGCGTAGTGATGGCCTACTGGATGTGCGTCCTGTTGGGTGGTCACGAAAGTCTAACCTAGAGTTTGGTCCCTCTTGAGAATGCTGGCACTCCTAATAGCTTGCCTATTGTTGTTGATCAGTGTTCTTAACTGGGATCGTTGGCTCTAGGAACCTTATGTAGGACTCTTTAGAGCTACCCTTTGAAAGGTCCACTTAACAGACAAGCCCTAGACCTATTCTCTAAGAAACCCTCGTAGAACACAAAGGAGCCTTATACCCCTGCATTCAAACAAACACTGATACATTTTTCCGGTCTTCTAAAAAGAAAAATTCAAAAAATCATATTTTATTTTTGCAAGTTATTTTTTAGAAACATGTCTCATGCATTTGCATTTGCATTTTCATCATTCATATCCATCATCATGTGTTATTCATCCATTACATTTTATTTCGTAATTTAAAAAAATGAGCATACTTTTTGAAAAAAATTGATGAGAGATGAGGCGTTGTTGCAAATACATTTTAATTTATTGTTCTTCCTTGAAAAAGTTTAACCTACTAAATTTCAAACGAGGTCGAACATAGTTGCAAACTCAAGTTGTTTCAAGACACTCAATTTTCAAAAAAATTCAATGTTGCAGCTCGTCCACAATTTTTGTCGGCAAAACAATGCATCTCATCCATCCCATGATAAACGATCAAAATAGTCTATTTTGTTAATTAATGTGTTATCAAAATTTCCTCTATCATGTCTCTAACTATGTTAACTGTCTGTGAAGCATTCGTATAGTGAACTTGTATGCGATGTGCATTTGCTCTTATTTGAGTCTGTTAGTGTCCACACATTTCCATCCTATCATCATCCCTTGTTCATGTACAGTCTCACCCCGACCACTCCATAAAGTGCATATTCTCCACAAGTTCTTAGTTGGCTCTTTGGTTTTGTCCCCAATGATGAAATTTCATAAACTAACACTTGGATCCTCCAAACTGGGGCAAATTTGTGATCACTAGATATCTTGTCAACATTGTATTCCCTTGGTGCAAGTCCTTTACAAAAAAAATAATCAAAAAAGCCTGTTAGGTTGAAAACTCGCGAGAGCAGCCTAAGCAAAAATTAGGGCATATAAAAAGAAATAAAGAAAAAGAGCAGATATATAAAAATAAATAAATTTTTTGTCCTTGAGTTAGTCTTTGAGAAAACAAGCAATCATGATTTGAAATGAAGTTTGGCCATCTCTCCATATCCCCAAAAAAAAAATACCCTTTGCTACCCTCTTTGAGCCAAAAAAATCAAAAATCTTTCAATCACCCCAGACAAGGATCAGTTCAATATCAAAAATGGTGTATCACTTTTATCAGCTCACTCAGCTCAAAAAAAAGAGAAAGAAAAATCACAAAAAAAGTGAAATTCATAAAAGAGGATTGAAAAATCCTGAATATAAAAAAAACAAACAAAAGCAGTAAAAATTGTGAGCTGACAAATCATACTATCAAGCATATAAGAGATCCTTGTCTAAAGAAAACCCTCAAACACTTTTTGGCCTAATTATCCGTTTCTTTCATAAAACCTTAAAATCATTGGCCTCAAACACTTCTTTGGGTCTACTTATCTTTTCTTTCATAAAAGGTCATATTCTCAATACACCCCCAAACACTTCTTTGGGCCCAATTATCATTTCTTTTCCTAAATCCCTAACTGTTGGTACATTACACTCAACCATTGGCCCCATTACAAACCTTTTCTTTCATGAATCCCTAACCATTGGCCCCATTACAAACCTTGTCTTTCATGAATCCCTAATCATTGGCCACATTACCAACCCTTTCTTACATAAATCCCTACCCATTGGCCACGTTACAACCCTAAACAAGTCCATTCTGATCGACAACTGATTGCTTTCGTTTTCTTAAAATTTTAATTTTAGGACAATTGAGTTTATTTATTTACAGTATGTTTGCTCAAAATTAAATATGACAAAAAATAAAGCTAAAAAAAGCAAAAAAAAAAAGAAAAAGAAAAAGAAAAAAGGCTTGCGTTCCAAGATTATTCAAGTCGCACTGATACCAAGACAAGGTTAGTGATCACCAAGTGAAATTTTCATAGTCCATGGGAGTCATCTTAAAAGAACCAAAAGTTTGTACTAGGACCATCACCTAGATCCCAAAGTGGGGCAGTCCCTTCACCTTTCATGCTTCTCGGACTTGGGGAAATTTTCCAGCGTCCATCCCATTCATATACCACACCCAATCCATATAGCCATACGACCAATTCCAAAAACCCACAACCCTAACTCCGTCACCTTTCACAACCCCACTAAAAGCAACCATTTAAAATACCATTCCAAAGTGGAGCAACCCCGTCGCCATTCACTCCACCTAAAATCGGGGAAATCCGTCCTACACCCATCTCATCCCCTTGTCATATTCACATTCATAAAACCATACCGGGGCAATTTTTCAACCCACCATCATAAATACAGCTTTTCGCAAACTCTAGTTAGGGCAACATTATCCTTGTCATAGGTGGGGCAACACCAAACGCCATGGGTTTGAGACAAAATCTTTTACCTTCCACCTCTCATTCCAAAGTCACAGCATTACCAATTCATAATTTCCTCTACACCCCTAGTTGTTGTGGCAAGTTATGCATTCACCGTCATCAACTAGGAATTAGGGCAGTCCCACATTTCTAGAGTTGGGGAGAACCTACCTTTCATGACTTTGGCAAAAACCTACCATTCATCCCCTGACGTGTCGTATCTGTCCATACCCCGAGTCAACTGGCTCATTCATCTGTATTTGCACTACTCTACATGTTCATTAAAACAATGCTTCAAAGAGAGAGAACACAAGTTACTAATATGAAGTTGGAAACTCACTCAGTTAACTCTGTGGACCTAAAACTCAATCGTCATGGGACATCATAATCAAATGGAAGAACAATGTGAACGAGCTTGCAAATGCAATCAAATACTTTTGTGCATCAGTGCATGTGAATGACAACCTTGAGGTTGCCACGTCTGAGTTCAAACCTTTTCCAAGGAATGATTACTTCTTTGCCTCTCGCATCAAAAGTATCATTTCTCATCATAACAAAAAATCTCTCTGCATCATCAATAAATCATAGCATAAATCATTCCATCATGCAATCATGCATCTACCATAGCACCTGCATCTAAGCAATACATTTGCATTCACATGTTATCTGCATTCGCATACATGGCTGATCAACTTTTGTTTCCGATCAGCTCTAGCATCCACAATTCACGGGCTTTGGTAGTTTATCTGCTTTCACATTGCACATTCATCACATTGCACGCATGCACACATAACAGTTTGCTTCGATAGACGTGTCAAGTGCCGGTCTCATCATTGCCAAAAACTTTCAACATCACTAATCATATCATTGTACCATGCATTCGTGTGCTTCCTTTCATTCATCACTGCCAAAACCTTCTTTACATCACTAATCATATCATCATACCATGCACGGCATTCGCGTCAAAGCATTACATTTGCGTCACATTCGCATTTTGCATTTCATACACCCATCATATACTAAGAAAAAAAGGAAATGCAAAAAGCAAAAAGAGGAAAAATCGCTCATTCCATTACATTCATCATTAATCAGCACAATCACATTCACATGTTATCTGCATTCACATACGTTGTTTGTCAACCTCCATGTTCCACCAACTTCGACTCACATCATCCGCCAAGTTTCATTCATCCCATCGGACACCTACCATTTCGCATACCCATATTGCACACATGCATCATCCATCGCATTTTTAGACATGCAAAATATAGATAGCTTTTCGCTTCTCAGGTAAATGCATTCATTAGGTATGGCCTAGGCAAGTACGCCATGTGTCAATCCCGATACTCTGAATTGTGATATGAGACCAGTGCTTGTAGCACTGACTTTGAGGAAACAAAGTATTGAACCTTTGAGTATTGAACCATAGTTCTCACTTTAAAGCTCAATGTAATTTCCGGTCAGTGTGACCTTCTGCACACTCGGCCTCCATTTGAATATTAAACACTTGCTTTGTTCCTTTGTTTCCAATCCACTTTAAAATGATATTTTGTGATACATGATACTGAATTGCAAAGCATGTGCATAATAAAGAGCATTACAATCATTACGAAATTTCTGAAAATTACGGAAAGGAGATAATCTCTCATAAATAAAACCTGCAAAAGGACAAATACATGCACGATCACTTTAAACAAAGAATCATAATAGCCTGTGCTTCAATTCGGCAATGCCATTACTCGGGGGCAACCCTCATATCTCACACCAGAAGTCCCGCGAGTTGATGAGACCAGTAAAAAGAAAGCCAAAAAGAAAAGCAAAAGGCAAAGAAAAATGAAAAAAGAAAGCAAGAGTAAACCATTCCATATTTCATTTATCATCCCACTCAGCATCAATCATTACACATGCATACATCGCATGCATGTCATGTGCATAAATACTTGTTGCATACCGACCTCAAGTGTCGACCCTTTCTAGTTTGTTAAAAAAGCCAACGCGACAAGTGTTGATCTCGAATTAACAAACCAGATCGTAATGTTAGCACCGAGTCTAGCACCGATCTTCCAGACCCCCAGAGGTCCAATCCAGATCGCACGTCGACATCGAGCACCGACGGATCATCCGGCCCCAGGCCATTCAGACTAGCTGTGTCAGCCTAAGACATAGTGGACGTCATTCGTGATCAGTTCTAGACCTGATCTTATTATCGGCCGCTCGAAAAAGGCCACCCCCGGACCCCGACAGTCCTTCAAAGCCCCAGTGCACCTTTGGACCCCAAAAGGTCTTCCAGGGGTTTAGGCAACCCTCTTTGAGCCTCAGTGCTCCCTTAGAGCCCAAATGCTCTTTTAGAGCCCCAGTGCTCCGCCAGATCCCCAGTGTTCGTTTCTTTATTGTTTTTGGTTAACACGCCAAGTGTTAATCGTCCCTATTTTCCCTAACTCATCTTCCCCCTAAGCGGACAAAATTAGCGTCTATTCTATCTTTATTTTTATTTGTACTACGAAAATCTGAAAGCCATTCACATTTTCTAGTAAAATATAAATAAAGAGGGGCAGCTGTTATACCCCAATTTTGTCCGATCATTTATCACAATTGTTTTAGCCTCCGTGTCACAAGTCCATGTCATTACGAGAACGACATTTCGAGCGCTGTCTTGTTTTAATTTAGACCGGTTTGTCTAATTGGGCCAATTCTTAGTAAATGGGCCTATGTTCGGTATTTTGGACTTAATTTAGCCATTTTGATCAAAAAGCCATAAAAATAATAATGAAATAAAATCAGAAAATAAAAAATATATATTACAATAAAGTATCCAAATAATACAAAAAGCCCAAAAATACAAAAATATCACCAAAAATATACAAAAATAAGAATAATCCAAAAAAATAGAGAAGAACGAAAATAATAAAAGGGGGTGTCAGTAGCATTAACCTTCAGCCCAACAAGCTGCTTGCCCAACAAGTCGACTTGCCCAGCAAGTTAACTTGTCCAACAAGTCTCTTCACCTAACCCTTCACCTATAAAAGGAGGCTCTGTCCACAGTGAAAAACACACCACAGTGATTCAACAAGAACACTGAACACATTCTCTCCCTCTCCTAGCGAAGCTCTCGCTCTTTCTCTCTCCCCCTCCCTTTTTTATTTTTATTTTTCTTTTAATTAGTTTATTTTTAAATATTCATGATAAATATTTTTCACTAGTTGCACTTTTCATTTTTTTCTTTTTTGTTAACTTTTTGTTCATATTCAAAACAAAAACAAGATATTCCTTTCCTCTCATAAATAAAGAAATATTTTCAAGAACAAAATAGGGGACTAAGTCGACTGTACAGTCGGGTTAGTCTGCTTTTTAGGTCACTAATGAACCGTTACGGATCATGGCCTAAAATCCCTATTTAAAACAAACAAATTTCTAAATTAAAATAAACACAAACACATTTCTTCCCACGAATCAAATTTTCAAAATAGGGGATTAAGTCGGCCGTACGGCCGGGTTAGTCAGCGTTCTAGGACGAATGGACCGTACGGATCAAGAGTCCTAAAACCCCTATTCAAATAAAATCAAACCAACATACATCAAACTATCTTCCAAACTTCAAAAAACTCCATTTTCACAAATTAGGGGACTAAGCCAACTGAACAGTCGGATTAGTCATCATTTTAGGACAAATGAACTGATCACTCAGGAGTCCTAAAATCCCTAAATAAAATACACCAACAAACAAAGTTTTCTACCAAGAACTACGTGTGATTTGATTCTCTACCAAGAGATACGTAGGAGCAGAGGGCGGCCGACCTCTGTCAATTGCACTAATAAAAAACCTTTTTCAGTCTTCTCCTAAATAACCATTTTCTTAAATAAAACATCAATTTTCTTCTTTCTCTTCAATTCACAATAAAAGGGTAAAAATAAACATTTTCAAAATTAATATTCTTTCCTACAATTAATTAGCAGGTAACCTTCATTAGGAAGGATGTCGTGGGGTGCTAATACCTTCCCCACGCATAACCGACTCCCGAACCCTTATCTGGTCTCAAGGACCCTTATCCATTCTAAAAGGGATTTTCCAATGTTTGCCCTTAAACTAAACTTTGGTGGCGGCTTCATTTTTGAACATTCGAGGAATCCTCATCCGGATTTTTCGGTCGCTACACATACAATAGAAACAAACAGTCATTATCATTAAGTTCACCAGTTCAAAAAAAAAGAACAAATCTAAACTCCTTCGTATAAAATTCCTTCATTATGATCATTGCGAGTGGCATGTTAATCGTCAACTTCATTGTCATCAACTGAAGTAGGAACTTGTGTTAACAAACAAGGTGTTTCGAAAATTGCAAGACTTGTATCTTCATTTTCATCACTGCCTATTTTTCCTTGTAGGACCACTGACCACTTTTTGTTAGAAGGATCTTTGACATAGAATACTTGTTTTGCATGGTTGGCCATGATGAAAGGTTCATCATTATAACTTACCTTGTCAAGGTCCACTAGTGTAAATCCCATTTCGTCGGTACGTAGACCACTGTTGCTGTTAACCCCCTTTACATTTAAAAAGGGGCACTTTAAATTTACAGTAATCAAGCACCCAAATCTCTTCAATGACACCAAAGTAAGCAATGGATGCGAGTACGGGATTAGTATCCTTTGAACTAGAGAAGTGCATTGAGGAAGACATGACCATAACTCCACTATTTTGCATGGTTCTTTTGTCATCTTTCGATTTTGTGTAAAAGGAAAACTTATTTATGTCGTACCCGCTCCAACACACGACGTTAAAGCTAGGGTCATGTGCTAACCATCTCAAAGTCTCAGAGGCACTCGCATCTTTCTTAATCTCTAATTTAAACCAATCTATGAATGTGTTGTTATGCTCGTTCAATAACAATATTTCTTTCATTCGAGGGTTTTTGGCCTTTACTATCTCTTTATGGAGAGACAAGTAAGGTAATACCTCATCTGTATTATTCAAAACATACAAATGTGCTTGAAGCACTTCAGCTCGACCCATGCTCTTAGTGGTTATACCATATGTACCTTTACCTTGACATCTCCCTGCATAGCAAGACTTTGGTAGTCCCACAGATTTCGCTTCTAACAAGTAGTCTGAACAAAACTCAATAGCTTCTTCTGTGACATACCTTTCGACAATGGATGCTTCAGGACGATATTGGTTCTTCACATACCCTTTCAAGATCTTCATGTATCGCTCGACTGGGTACATCCACCTTAAATAAATAGGGCCGCATAATCTAATCTCCCTAACTAGATGAACAATTAAATGAACCATGATATCAAAAAACGAGGGAGGAAAAAACATCTCCAACTGACACAAGATAATAGCAGCTTCATTTTCCAACTCGTCCAATTTTTGAGGGTCGATGATTTTAGAACATATACTATTGAAGAATAGGCACAATCTAGTTATGGTATGTCGGACATCTTTCGGCAAGATGCCACGAATTGCCACAGGTAGTAGTTGTTGCATCAAGACGTGGCAGTCATGCGACTTCAAGCCAACTAATTTGAGATATTTCATTGAAACTAGTCGCTTTACATTTGAAGAGTAACCATGTGGCACTTTGATTCCTCGTAGACACTCGCAAAAGCTCGTTTTCTCTTTTTTTGACAAGGTATAACATGTTGGAGGCAAATATGTCCCTTTACCTATTTCCACTGGATGTAACTATTCTCTTATACCCATCTCACACAAATCTAGATGAGAATGTATACCATCCTTTGTCCCTTGAATTTTGAGAAGCGTCCCGATATGGAAGATCAAAGAACACTGACCTCTTCTTCCACTTGCTTTTCTCCTTGGACTGCTTCTGCTTTTTGCCGAATAAAACTTTGATGTCCTTAACTACTTGATAGACTTCTTCTCTGGTCAAGGCATTTGGAGCAATGTCATTTTCCTTGCACCCATTAAAAGCTTTTTTCAACTTACGATATCTATGATTAGGTTTGAGAAATTTTCGATGCCCAAGGTAGACCGTCTTCCTTCCATGTATGAGTTGATGGTGGCACGTGCCTTCTGCACAAATAGGACAACATTTATGCCCATTGACACTATACCCTGACAAGTTTCCGTATGCTGGAAAGTCATTTATTGTGCAAAATAACATGGCTCGCAGCTTGAAAGTTTCACTACAATACCCGTCAAACACATCCACGCCTTCATCCCACATTTTTCTCAAGTCTTCAATCAATGGACTAAGGTAAACATCTATGTCATTACCTGGTTGTCTCGGACCAGAAATCATCATGGATAACATCACATATTTGCGCTTCATGCACAACCATGGAGATAGGTTGTAAATTACAAGGAGAATAGGCCACGAGCTAAGATTTGTACTTAAGTTACCATATGGATTCATCCCATCTGAAGCAAGTGCGAGCCTAAGATTTCTTGACTCAACGCCAAAATCCGGATACAAATTATCAACTTTCTTCCATTGCAAAGAATCGGCCGGATGGCGAAGCTGTCCGTCACATTTCCTCTCATCTGCATGCCACCTAATGCTCTTCGCGTCATTTGCATTAGCAAACAAGCGTATGAACCTGGGTATTATTGGAAGATACCATAAAACCTTGGCAGGGGAACCCTTTGTGCTGTTGCCGTCACAACTAGATTCACCCGACTTCACTTTGTAGCGCGACCAATTACACGTCGGGAACTTGTGCAACTTCTCAAAGTCTTTCCAATACAATATGCAATCATTTGGACATGCATGTATTTTCTGATACTCCACACCCATCGGACACAATATCTTCTTCGCATCATATGTACGTTTTGGTAATGTGTTACCTATGGGAAGCATGTCTACCAACAGCTCAAGCAATTCAGTGAATCCCTTATCAGTCCACCCATTTATCGCCTTCAGATTGATCAAATTTAACGTCGCAGACAGCCGTGTGTATTTTGTGCAACCCATATACATAGGTTCTTCTTTGTCTTTGCACAAAGTATCATATTCATGCGCTCGCTTAAAAGATTCAGGACCAATGTCACGTATCATATCCTCCATTCGATCATCCATATCTTCATCGACTTTCTCTTCTTTGGACACACTTGGGTTGTCGGTTGATTCACCATGCCATATCCATGTGGTATAATTGGGACAGATCCCATAAACAAAGAGATGGTCTCGTATTACATTTGGTGGTTCTGGGGCTGGATTCACACAAAAACAACAAGGGCAGAAAAAAGTTTTGGGAACATCAGTTTTGGCATAATGTGCTTGAGCAAAATTTATAAACTCTTCGACTCCTTTCGCATACTCATCACTCAGACGATTACTTTGCATCCAACTACGATCCATGGCGACACTCCAAACTAATGGACCAAGTATTGTCAAAACAAAATCAAACTATCACATCAAACCAACGACAACAATTAACAGTTAGTTATACAAGCATATCCTAACTAAGTTGAACACAACAGAACTGGAAAAATGCTCCCTCTCAACACTAGATTCCAGAGAACAACGACCAACAATTTGGCCAATGTTTTTACACCCCAAGTCAAGAAAACAATCATTTTCCTCCAAAAGTCATATACTATTGCTATTGCTAACACACTTCCATCACACAGTAAGTTGCAAATAATGAATCAGGAAACTTGCAAATAATGAGTAAACAATGAATCAATGAACATAAAGATAGAACACACAGCAACCAAGAGAGAGAGACTCACAAGTTCAGTAGGTGAATAGGTGATGAGGGTGAACTTTTTATCACTGTTATAGACTCTGTACAACACAAAAATGACAAATCAGAAAAATTAAAATTAGGTTTTCAGAACAAAATAGAAGCAATTAATCATACCAGAGAAGAATACGAACCAGGTGCGAGGACGGAGAGGCTGTCCTTAAGAGGAGGTCGTTTTGAAAACTTAGGGTTTCGAATATCCATGCACTGAAACGAGGGCGAGGAAGGCGACAGTGAGCAAGGCGACGGCAAGAGTTGAGAACGGTGAGAGCGTCGTGTTCGTCGAGTTCAGAGTGAGAGTGTCGTATTGTTGACGGCAAAGAAGAGTGAGAGCACTGTCTTCGATTTCAAGCCCCAAAATAGGAGTGATGGCGAAGAAGGCAACGACGAGAGCAACGGCGACGACGAGAGCAACGGTGACGACGAGAGCAACGGCGACAACGAGGAAGATGGAGGTTCAGAGAGAGAGAGAGAGAGATCCTTGAGAGTGAGACCGTTCAGAGAGTGAGAGTGAGAATGCGAAGACTAGTGTGTATGCGATGGAAGAAGTGAAAAAAAATAAAACATGACTTGTAGCGTCGGGTGTTTAAACACCCGATGCTAAATGTATTTGCTTTAGATATTTAGCATCGGGTGTTTAAACAACCGATGCTAAATGTATTTGCTTTTAGACATTTAGCATCGGTTGTTTAAACACCCGATGCTAAATGTCTAAAGCAAATACATTTAGCATCGGGTGTTGAAACACCCGACGCTAAAAGTAGGTGAGAAATATGATATCTTCCATTTAATTGCAAAAATGCCACCGGTTCAACATTTAGTATCGGCTGTTCAAACAACCGATGCTAAATGATGCTTAATAATGTCTTTTTTCCACTAGTGAATATACCACTTCTGAATTTGTCTCTTTCATCTCCATGTGTGTGATATGTCGCTTAATTGTGTGTGTGTGTGTCAATTTTGCACCTCTGTCAGACTCTTTATCTCTCTCTGATTATAGACATTTACTTTGGTTTTTGATATTTGAAATGAGTCAATTTTTCTTTTGCTATTTCAGGCAAGTGATCATGCAAGTGAGCCTCATTCTCCAATGGATGCAAGTGGATCATTCGGTGCTAGCAACATTTGATAGTTTTAGGATCCTTTAGTATAGGATTTCTTTGATGCTATCATCATTTTGAGCTGTCTGACAATAGATATTTGAGCTACAATGTGTTTCTTTTTATTATGTTTTTGAGTTGGATGATATCAAATATTTTAGATATTTGACATTACATTTATGTTCTCACAATTATATTTTTAATGAAATTTTCAGTTTTTTGATTAAGTTTAGGAAGTGTTATGTAAGATGTATGTATAGTTATTAGTGATAAAAATATGGTAATGAGATAAGGAAAAAAATTCTCAAATTGCAAAAGAAATATTGTCTCTAATATTATAGGAGGTTGTAACCCCCACAAAAAAGTCCTATAAACTATATGGCAATCAAAAATCTCCACAAAAATAAAACTCCTACAAATCACTCGGGTTAGGGAGGTTTATAACCCCCTCAAAAAAACCTCCACTAATTGTGGGGGTTAAAAACCCCCGCAGTAAAACCCCGCTAAAAGGCACGATACCAGCGTTTCCTTAAAACCGTGCAAACAGATTGCGGCACTTGATTCTCCGGCGTTTTTTAAAACTCTCGCAGAATACGTTGCGGGGGTTTAAAACCCCCGCTAAACGACTTAAAAACCCCCGCAATTGGTTCCGTTTTTTGTAGTGTTAGTTAATAATTTTCAGAGATTGATTTAATTAAATCCGTACCACTACCCCATGTGCCTAACTGCTAACTCTGCATATACATATACACACACACATATATATATATATATATATATATATATATATATATATAGGCTAAATATATATTTTGGCCCTTTATCTTTGGGGTTGTGGTCACTTTGGCCCTTTATCTTTTTTTTTTCTCATTTTAGACCCTCATGTTTTTTGTTTGTGTCATTTTGGCCCCTGCCGTTATGTTTATGTTTTTTTAGGCAAATTTTTAAGGACGAAAATGAAATCAATTAAAAACATAAGAGCCCAAAATGAAATCAATTAAAAACATAAGGGACTAAAATGAAATCAATTAAAAACATAAGGGACCAAAATGATAACGGCAGGGGCCAAAATGACACACACAAAAAACATGAGGGTCTAAAATGAGAAAAAAAAAAGATAAAGGGCCAAAGTGACCACAACCCCAAAGATAAAGGGCCAAAATATATATTTAGCCTATATATATATATATATATATATATATATATATATATATATATATATATATATATATATATATACCTTCAAAAAAACACACCACAAAACACCAATCTAAAATCAACAACAGCAATAAAAATAAGACTTGCTTATTTGATTTCAGTGGCTTTTATCTTTGGCGGCAAGTTAGGCAACAACAACAATAACATTGGGATTTTTGATGCCCTAAAGCTAATAACAGTTACAATGACAATGGCCGAGAGACTTACAGTTGAGAGAATGTGAGAGGCTTGAGCGAAAAAGAGAGGAAGCGGTTCAGTTTTGCTGGTTTTTGTTGAGAGCAGTCAAGTCAAGCTATTAGTTCAAGTGTGTTTGAAGAAAGGGTACAATTGTGCTAGTGGTAGGTAACCCTGCACCTATCAAACAATAGTTTGAGGCTAGCCAAAATTAAATAACAAGTTGATAGATAATTAAATTTTGTATTAGGCAACCAAATAATCGAACACATGGTTACAAGAGCAGGAAGCCACTGTCCAACCAAAGTGACGAACTTATTGTTGTTTTTATAGTTGACAAAATAGCTTTATATATCATATACAGTAGCAAAATTCAATTCAATTCATAAGTTTGTACAAATATAGTAATCGAGTGATAAATTGTCTTTGAGTACTAAAAAAAATTAATTAATTAAATATAATGAATAAACATTAAGCATTATAAGTGACTCGTATTATTTTATTTTTATAAGTAATTATAAAAAGATAATAATTTGGTTGGAGAGAGTGTAGCAACATGTAATGTGTCAACATTACATGTTGTTGCTACACTTTTATTGTCTTTGAGCATATTAGTGTGTTGTATTAAATTTTAGGCTAAATAACGCTTTTGGTCCTTTATATTTATTTTAGATTTCATTTTGGTCATTTATCTTTTTTTGTTCCGTTTTCACTAGTATAAAAACAGGAAAAGAATTGGAGTTTTTAGGTGGGATGCCAAAATATCCGACTTAAAAGGTGGACGCGGTGGCAATTTTGTAATAAACAGGGGAAAAAATTCTGGCGCTCACATTCAAAGTCGGAGGAAATGTATGTCCGACTTTAAATGTGTAATCTTTTTTTTTTGCGTGCAAAAACCACTGAAATCCTCGCTCTCTCCTCCAAAATGAAAAAACACTGAAACGCGTTTTTCCTCTTTCAGTCCAAAACGAAAAACACGAACCCTAACTCGCTCTCTCCTCCAAAACTCCAACATACGCAGTTCCATCTCTCTTCTGCTTGCTCTCTCCGCCAAATTTCTGTCTTCCTCCGTCGTTCTCTCCTCTCTGCCGCCGCCTCCATCTCTCTCGTTGTCACCGTCTCTCTCCCTGTCACCGTCAGCAACTTTGATTCTCTTTCTTTTGGTTTTTTTGAAAATTAGTCTTCTGTTACTTTTGTTTTTACCCTTGGTTCGTTGTCGTCTTCTCTGGTTCGTGGTCGTCTTCTTTGCAGATTTCTCCGCTTCTTCGCAGATTTCTCCGCTTCTTCGCTCTCCGTAAGTTCCTTTTTCCTCTACCTATGATCATTTGAAACATTTGATTTGGTTTGGTTTTCTATGCTTTATATTGAAACAATTTGTGTTGCTTCATAGCTATTTCCTCAAATTCATTATATGATTTATGGCTTCAATTTTGAAATATTAGAGCTTAGTTTACAATTTGCATATCTTCTCAGTATATAGCTA
This sequence comes from Astragalus membranaceus, assembly GCA_039519185.1. Lineage (NCBI taxonomy): Eukaryota > Viridiplantae > Streptophyta > Magnoliopsida > Fabales > Fabaceae > Astragalus > Astragalus membranaceus. The sequence continues at coordinate 166,756,344 of CM076849.1, forward strand.
CTTTTTTCATTTATAATTTCTGAAGTTCATGACTAGGCGACACTTGACCCTGAATGAAGTAATGGTGTTTAGTACTCTATTGATATTGCTCTTGCTTGTGAATATATTGACGAACAAACAAATCAATGTAATTTGAAATATTTAAATATAGAAAGGTATTTGCTGTCAGTAGTTTTTGCAGTTAATTCAATAGCTTTTGATACCTCTCAAATACAGAGGTTAATATAAACTTTGGTGAAAGACATTAAAAAACAAAAATAGAATGAAACTGGTCCAAGGTTGCCAAAACTCTGAAGCATTTGTTATAGACTTATAGCATACTAGAATAGTATTCTAGTATGCAAAATATAATGAATTGTTTGTTGCATGTCAGTTTGTTCTCTACTTAATAGGAAAAATTTAATGAATTATGGGTGTCATCCTTACATGTTATCCAATGGCTACATTAGTGTTCATTTCCTGTGTGATTAGACAAATCTAATAGATACTGCTGCTAGTGTTCATTTCCTGTTCATTTCCCCCTTTACAAGTCATACATTTCTTGTATATCTTCATATAGCTCTAGTGGAACATGAAATTGTTGTTGCCGGTCTTTTTCCTCAGCTTGATCTTCTGGTAAGCCTTGTTAGATCAATTTCTTGTTATTAAAATGTAATTTATGCTCTGATGCCTCAATATATTGTATTGTTCCTGAACAAAATGCTATGAACTCTTAGCAGAAAAGGGTAGCTTTTGTACTTTGCAATCATGAAAATGGTTCAGTATGTAGCTTTTGTACTTCTTAATTAACTTGACACTACTATGTACACTACTATGTAGACTATCAGGTAATCCAATTCTTCTTTAATTTTGGTAGACTATATATAATGCAATTCTTATATAATTTTGGTTGAATACTTGTTTATTTTTACATGCTACTCCCAACATGTAGCCAAAGTACAAGACTCCAGATACTGGTTTGGTAATGTCAAGCTTTGTGAAGAAGTAAAATGCAGCGTATAAAAAGGTAGAGTGCAGAGGAGCCGGATATGGTGAACACTTGTTTGTTACAAAGCTGCAGGGAATGTGCTGCCTAACCTCAAACCCTTAGGGATGTTTTATGATCATTTTCAAAATCTGCATTCATGAACACTAACTCAAATCAACGATAGTTGTTTTTTTCTATTATCTGTTTTTGAATTTTTCATTTGTGTTGATTTGATGCTTTCAATTTCTTATTGTGCTGATTTTATGCTTTGAAATTCTTGTTGTGTTTACTGTGCTGGTTTGATATTTGGTTATATGACGTATAAATGTGTTTCTCAATAGTAGTTGTTTTTTCTATTATTTGAATTTAATTTCTCATTGATGCTGATTTGATGCTTCAGATTTCTCATTGGTGTTGATTTTATGTTTGATTATATATTGTATGAATGTGTTTCTCATAAATAGTTGTTTTTTTCTATTATTTGAATTGATTTTCTCATAGTGGTTAATTTGATGCTTTTAATTTCTCACTGTGCTGATTTTATGCTTTGAATTTCTCATTGGTGTTGATTTGATGCTTGATTACACAGTGTATGAATGTGTTTCTCATTAGTAGTTTTTTTCCTATTATGTGAATTGAATTTCTCATTGATGTTGAGTTGATGCTTTGAGCTTCTCATTGATGATTGATAACATGATGTAGGATACATTGGAGAGTTTGAGTACGTTGATGACCACAGGGCTGGAAAAATTGTGGTTGAATTGAATGGTAGATTGAACAAGTGTGGGGTTATCAGTCCCTGTTTCGATGTGGGTGTCAAAGAGATCGAAGGTTGGACTGCTAGGCTTCTCCCTTCTAGACAGTTTGGTTATATTGTCTTGACTACCTCTGTTGAGACCTCTGCTGTAATGTATTCTGAGATGTTTTTTGTAGTCCTTTTAAAAAACAACACCAAAAGAATCATCCAATAGTTATTGGTGTTGGTTAAGAAGATCTGTAGTAGATGTGTTTTTGAGTTTTTCTTAGGTCCTTTTTGTTCGTTAACTCTCATTTTGTGCAGAAGATCTTATCAACTCCCTTAGGAATACTGTCCTGGATGGTGAGCGGTTCAAGTCAAGACCTTGCTTGACTATTGATGTTTGCAGTGAATGCCAAGAGCAGCTAATTCTGGAGGTATAATGACCTCAATTGCCTTACTGGATCGAGAGGTGATCGATTTGATTTCCACTTCACATAAACCTGTTATCTCCTACAATTGCCTTAATGGTGTTTCTCTTAAATTGATTCGTGACAAAGATATATCAAAGCATGGTTTTGTATTTTATTCTGATTGACTGATACGCTCACGGGTAATTAGGTCTCCTTGTCCACGGACATGCATGGTGGGAAACAACTTACAAGAAATTGATAAGAAGTGTGTGATATAATAGTTCCTAAGTTTCAATTTAATTAGCTTAGTTGTAGCAAAATCATATTGTACTGGACATGGTGAAGCTGCTGCAATGAGGTGAGATGCAATTAATATGCTTAATTTTCCTATATGTTCTTTGTTTTAAGTGTGGCTATCAGTTTGTGAACAATCTACAATCTATTTGTTTTCTTAATTGCTTAAAATTACTTATTGTGAAACTTCACTCCTTATCTCCTCTGTTGGTTGTCTTTGTACCCTTATCTATTTGTTGTTAATTGCTCAAAACATCTAGTGTGATAGTGGTACTAATTTTTATTACTGGTTTGAGTTGATCAGATATTGAAACTAATGAGTGTCTTGAAAGAAATGGAGGATGTTGGGAAGACAGAAATGCTAATGTAACTGTTTGCAAGGTCTAGATGAGGAATTTCAATTACCACATTTTCTCCAAATTTGAATCACTATTCACTAGACATATAATGGTTCATGTTGTTGGCTTCAAGTTGAACTTTTATTCTTTGTCAGGATACTTTCAGGAGAAGAGTTTGTGTGTGCCCTGTTGATGTTGATGAATATCAGTAGGGTGCCTTCCGGAAACTCAACAGGAAAATATAACTTCACCTTGTGCATTTTTTGATGGTTACTATTTATTATAGTTACTCTTTAATACACACCCCACACTCCACAATAGGACACTTGCTTTAATTCTTCACTCACGACCCTTTTGTTTGCATTTTTTTTTGACAAAAACCTTATATGCAGGAAGTGGATTTTGGGATGGAGTGGCTATCAGTGTATCAAATGACTCAAGCTTTGCAAGTAAGCTTTGCCAAGGAAGTGAGTCTCTAAGTTTGCAACCACAATACTGGCCATGGAATTGGCAGTTTCCACGGTATCACTTCCCACATGAGAAGTAATTTCAAGGTTAAGTCAGCTGCAAATAATTAATAGCTACTGTTTCAGCAGGGTACTACTGTTTCTTTTTATTGAAAATTTAAAATTTGTCGTTTATGTGATGGGTCTTGTTTTACTTGTTTGTGATCAGGTGGTGGGGCATGGAACTGTGGAATTGGAGCAGTAGTACCCATTAGTTGTTGAGGTTGTATTGAATGAAAAATTAAAATTGTTGTACTTCCTGTTTTTGAGTTAAATAATGATGCAATGACATTGTAACATCTATATCCAATCATATCAATTTTATTATTTACTTTGTATTGTATTGAAATTGCCAATTGTGTTATTATATATAAAACCCGTGTGTGTCCCTCTTGTCTAGCTGAAATTGTAGTATTTTAATTGCTTTAAAGTATGTGTAGGAATGATTGTATATGCAGGGTGAAACAAAAAAAAATCAAAACAAAAAAAAAATTACTTTTAAAGTCGGATATTCCTCTTATACCACGTTGTATCCGACTTAAAACACGGCTTTTAAAGTCGAATATTACTCTTAATCCGACTTTAAAAGTGTTACAGAGAGGTTAAAACACAATATAATCAAACTTTTAAAGTCGGATGTATACATTTATCTGACTTGAAAACTGGCTTTTAAAGTCGGACGTCTATTCGACTTTAAAATTTCAGACTTTCAAAGTCGCCTCGATCGAAGTCGGATTAGGATCCGACTTTAAAAGCCCAAAATATCCGACTTTAAAGCCCTTTTTTCCACTAGTGTTTGTTCTCTCATCTTCCATTTCCGTTTCATTTTGTTCCCGTCCGTCAATTGAAGTTAACACGTGCCACACTGGCAGTTAATTTTGACTTTCCAAAGTGCAGCCATGGTGGTTATAACAAAAGCTATGTGCTGGAAGGTTGTAGCTAAGGCTCGTGATTCAGCCAGTAGTGAATACATACAAGCCTAACAATTAACCTGATCAGGTTAATCGTGGTTAGACCAAGAGTCAACACAGACATTAGCCTTCTCCCGATCAAGTTAGCCATGGTTAGATCAAAAGTCAACTAACGCTTCACCTGATAAAGTTAACTGTTGTTAGAACATTAACAAATTTGATTTAACCCTTAACTTGATCTGGTTAAATGTGGTTAGACCAAGAGACGACATAGGTTTTAAACTTCGCTATGGTTCACATGTATTCTCCTTTTGTCTTCATGAATATCTTTACTTTTTATAAATGATTAAATTTTGGCTTAATTATAGTTTTGGTCCCCCTATTTTCACCGGCTCACGATTTTAGTCCCATAAGATTTTTTTTCACGAATTTGGTCCTCTATTTTCACCAACTCACGATTTTAGTCCCCCGAGAATTTTTTTTACGAATTTAGTCCCCCTATTTTACCAATTTGTAAAATCAAAGTCCCCCTCTAATTTGGTCAAAATTGGCGTTGAGTTGTCAGTCACTTATCCTACGTGGCTGACACACCGGCTTGCCTCGTTGGAATTTAAACATAAAAATTATTATTATTACAAAAATTGTTTTTGAATTATTATATTTAATAAATGAAAATTTTATCTTCTTCTTCAATCGATACTTCCTCTCCCTTCGCGAACCCTAATCCCAAACCCAGCAAACCCAACATCACTCCTTTAAAAGCAAATCAATTGAAATTTGTGAACAGTACGTATAATCACTTGCAGATAGCTTAGTTTCTTAAACACGTTGTCGTGGATTTGGTCTTGTCATGTATGAAAATGTCTTTTTGAGAGATTCAAAACTCACTTCGATAGTCAAGTATATCTAATGAAGAAAATTTGAACTCCAAGTTCACAAGAATATTGTTCTTTATTAACTTTTTTTTACAAAACTTTATCAACTTTTATAAACACAAAATTATTCTTTTTTTTTACAAAAACACAAAACTATTCTTAAAAACTATAATCAAACATTCTTAGAGGCAATACTGATGTTTTTATGGTTTGCTTTTGAAGCCTTGTTAGCACTGTGATACATGGAATCATCATTGGTTAGTTGGACCATAGAAGGTAAATGAACACTAGTTCACACTTTGATACATGGAACCATCTTTGATCAGTCGAATTAATATTAAGTGAGCCCTAGTTCATATGGTGATACACAGAGTCATCCATGGTTTAAAGAACTGGACGCAAGGTGATGCTGAGTTTACAATGGTATATGAAATACTCCACAGTCAGTGAATCCTTCTTACAATACATGGAATCATAAGGTAAGTGAGTCATAGTTCACATTGTTACAGATGGAATCATCATATTTTAGATGGTTAGTGAATCCTTGTTTAGGCTGTGATGCATGCAATCATATAGTTCAAACGATGATATATTGAATCATCTTTGATTAGTCAAATCCAACGGTAAGTGAACCCTAGTTACAGAATATATATGTAAATAAAATTAAAAAAAAATCATATTCTTAACATAAAATAATTAATTAGTTTTTATTTAAATAAACTTGCTTTATTTATTTTAAAAATTAAATAAAAAAATTAGAACTTTAAGTTTTTCTTGACTATATCTGTATTATTATTTAATTTTTCAAATATTTTTAATCCTAATGTTTTATCTCTTTTAATCCATTCAAAGAGTATTATTATCTCTTTTTTTATTGTGCTTAATAATTTTAAGGGTAAAATATGTTTTTAGTCCCTATAAAATTGGGTCTTTCTAAGTTTAGTCCCTACATTAACGAAATAGGCGTTTTAGTCCCCATCTTATTTTTCCGTTTTCATTATTAGTCCCTGGCGTTAAATCATGCTGACTGAGCTAACAGAATCATGACTGGGCACACCACATGGACATTTTTTAACTGATGTGGCATCCACATGGCATGTCAACTTATTTTTTTTATTAATTATAATAATTTCAGTTTAAGTTTAAAATAAAATAGATTTTTAAATTAAAAGTTACAATTACAATGAGTTACAAACCATTAACATTTCCAGATTTGATCAAAAACCATCAACGTTTCCAAATCTGATAAAAAACCATCAACGTTTCCAACTTTTCAATCTTCCATCTTCCAGCGTTCCATCTTCCAATCTTCCATCTCCCATCTTCCAATCTTCCATCTTCTAATCTTCCATCTTCCATCTTCCATCTCTCTTCTCATCCTCAGAATCTCCATTTCCAGAACACGGAGGAGAAGAAGACCGCGATTTCTAGAGAAGAATACACGGAGGAGAAGAATACACGATTTCGAGAGAGGGGATCAGAAAATCCCTAATGTTCTAGAAAATCCCCAAAGTTGCGATTTCGTTTTTGACAGATCAGGATTTTGATGGACCTTCAATCAAAAAACGAGTTTGATATTCAGAATCTCCACGTCATTCTCTCTGAAAGCCCTCAAAAAAATTTGTCATCGAAGTACCGTCCGCCGGCAACCACCGTGCCGGAGGTCGTCTCCGCCGCTTCTGCTGCCGGAGGAGAGGAAGAAGAAGATATATTTTTTTTGAAAAAATAACAAAATTTAATAAAATAAAAAACTTTGGTTAAAAAAAACAAAAATACCACGTGGATAATAAAAAAGTGACTAGATTAGCTTATTTGCCACATAGATTAAAAATAATACACGTGTACAAGCCAACTTAGTTTTGCGTTAGCCCAGTCAGCATGATTTAACGCCAGGGACTAATAATGAAAACGGAAAAATAAGATGAGGACCAAAACGCCTATTTCGTTAATGTAGAGACTAAACTTATAAGGTCCCAATTTTGTAGGGACTAAAAACATATTTTACCCTAATTTTAAAAGAATGTAACTATTCATATATATTAGCGATTCAAAGAGAATTACAGTAAGCAAGAGGAAGAGGGGTATCTAACAATCCTTTATTATGTCATGTTTCAAATTTCAAAATCTATATTACCGTGTACTTTATAATCATTGATAGTGTAAACCTAGGGAATACAAAGCAAAGACAAATGCATTTATTAAATTTGGGGTAAATGTGAAAATATTATAAATATATATTAATAACTGTAAAACAAATAATATAAATACATTTATGTGATAAATGTTAGTGGAATCCAAGTGTCAGCTTTTAAGTGGTTAAGGCAAATTACCCACATCTTATCTAAGAGCAACCTAGGCCTCACCTTATATTTTACAAGCATTTATATTCAGTAGCCTAAGTTTTACTCGTTGACTTACTTGTAATTGGTATACATATATATACCTCACTCTTGTATTTCAGTTAGCAATTCAATACACTTATGTTATTCAGTTTTCATTCATCTATAACAAACTCTCTCTTCGTCATTCTCTCTGCACTTGAGCTACATGCTCAATCTGTTCCTACAGATTGGTATTTAGAGCTTCCATTTTAGGGATTCTGGGAAACACAAGTGTACAAGATCGTGAATCTTGTTGTGAGATTTGTGTGCGATTTTGATTTTGCAATTCGTATCGAATTCGAAATCTGTGTGGAATCTCATCTTTGATTCCTAGAGTTGGGAAACACGAGTGATAGTGAGGAATTTTGTGAGTAACTTGTAGAGAGCGACACGATGAATGGAAACAGAGGTTTCAATACACATTTACCAATGTTCGATGGAAAGAATTGGAATTGCTGGTCAATTCAGATGAGAGTTCTGTTTGGCGCTCAAGATGTGCTTGAGATCGTCAACACAGGCGTTGTTGCGTTAGCGGACAATGCAACTGAAGCTCAGAGAAATGCACATCGTGAAGTAAGGAAGAAGGATCAGAAGGTGCTGTTCTTCATCCATCAATGTGTTGATGCGAAGGTCTTTGAGAAGATTTCTGAGGCGACTACAGCGAAGAAGGCGTGGGATACATTGGTGCGGTGCTACGGCAGCGACGCGATGGTTAAGAAAGTGAAACTTCAATCGCTTCGCAAGCAGTACGAGAATCTTCAGATGAAGAACAGCGAGAAGATTGCTGATTACTTCTCGCGTGTGATTACGGTTACAAATCAGATGAAAACGTGTGGAGAAACAGTTAACGAGCAAACTATAGTTGAGAAGGTACTTCGATCTCTCACATCTCAGTTCGATTACATAGCTGTTGCGATTGAGCAATCAAATGACACAAGTGCGATGAGAATTGAAGAATTGCAAGGCAATTGGGAGGCACATGAAATTCGTGTGACTGAGAGAGGATCTGAGAAGGAGAAGGCTAGTGAGCAAGCCTTGTTTGCTCAACACAACAAGAAGAATGGTGGAGGTACATGGAAGGAGAGGAAAGCTAAGTGGAAGGAAAAAAAGCAGCAGCAATTCTGGTCAGAATCAGAATAATTCTGATAAACCAAAAAGCTCTTCAAGGAAGGGTAAATCTGGTCATAATAAGGGAGGGAAGAAGGTTTAATAAGAAGAACATCCAGTGTTATAATTTGATCGTTTTGCTCACTTTGCAGATGAGTGTACTCCTGATAAGGGAGGGAATTCTAAGTCAGATGATGAGGCTCTAGTTGCTGAGGATGGAGACTCTGATTCTGAACAAGTGTTGTTGATGGCTACAACTCATGACAGTGATGAAGATGCAGCTTGTACAGAGGAGAAAGTGACCTCTGCTGCTGATAATGTAACACTAATTACCACTATTAACAATGAATCTGATAGTAGTAGCAGTGAATATTGGTACCTAGATACTAGATGTAGCAATCATATGACTGGACATAGGGAATGGCTATTTGATTTTGATGATAGTGTGAAAAATAGAGTTAGGTTTGCTGATAATACTGGTGTGGCAGTAGAAGGTAAAGGAAAGGTGATGATTAAGGGAAACAGTGGCAAACCTACATTCATTACAGATGTGTTGTATGTTCCTTCCATGAAAAGCAATTTGTTAAGAGTTGGACAACTACTTGAGAAGGGATTCTCCATTGATATGAAGAAGAACTATCTCAAGGTGTTTGACTCTAATGAGAAACTACTGCTTAAGGCTATTGTTGGCAAGAACAGAACCTTCAAAGTGAATTTGGAGGCAGCAGAAGTGAAGTGCCTATTTAACACAACTGTTGATGAGGGGAGGTGGTTCACTACAAGAAAAGCTGGACTTTGCGGCGGGCGAAATCCACCGCAAAAGCCAAATTTGCGGCGGATATTTGGACTTTGCGGCGGAAGTTTTTCGCCGGTAGCCAGCTCGAAGCAAACGCGTTGCGGCGGATTATCCGCCGCGAGTTTGCGGCGGATTTAGTGGCGCCGCAAAATCCAACGCAAATTTGCGGCGGATAATCCGCCGGAAAAGGGGACAAATTTTTGACGCAATATATCCGCCGGAAAGTACCCCTTATCCGCCGCAAAACACCGTTTTATTTAAAAAAAATGAATATAATTTTTTTAAAAAAACGTTTTATTTAAAATTCCGCCGCAAACGACACAAATCCGCCGCAAAGTACCATTTTTTTTAAAAAAAAATTATTATTATTTTTAAAAAATAAATTTTATTTTTTTAAAAAAATCGTTTTAATTAAAAATATATTATTTTATTAATTTTTTTAATTATTGATAAAAAAATAAAATCCAATAACTAATTAATTTTTAATTTAAAAAAATAAAAATTGGGAAAAGCAGTAAAAATATCCATACAATTAATAAAATATCCAGACAATTAATAAAATATCCAGACAATTAATAAAATATCCAGACAAATAAATAAAATAATCTAAAGCTACTGGGGTGCCTGCCGGTCAATGTCATCAACATTATTATAATATGTATCATCTTGAAGTAAAGCACTGAGCGATGACATTTGGACATTAAGATCAATGTCCAGCGGGGGTGACCGCTGCTGGGGGTACTGCTGGTTTGGCTGGATCAGGGGTGACTGATGTTGGGGCTGCTGGTATGGCTGGCGGGGTGACTGATGTTGCTGCTGGTATGGCTGGAATGGCGGCGCATACTGCGGTGTATACTGCGGGGGATATTGGGATGCATACGGTGGGGGATACTGGGGTGCATACTGCTGCTGGTAGTACTGCTGCTGGTAGTACTGCTGCTGTGGCGGCGGCGGGTAGGATGCTGATGAGGATGGCCTCGAGCTAGACACCATCTGATCCTGCAAGAACTTAAAGCGCTCCTCCATGCGCTCCTCAGCTACCCTAGCCTGCTCCCGAATCGCCTGAATTTCCCGCTCACTTCGATCCCGAATCGCCTGAATTTCCCGATCGCTTTGCTGCTGCCGCTCGGCAATCTGACGCTGAGCCTCGCTCAGTTGCTGCGTCAATTGCCTAACCTCATTCAACTCACCAGCATTGGGAACATAATTGCGACCAGTCGAGGATCCAGAATGTGAATTTGATAGACTCGGAATAATGCTTGTTCGAAAAGCAGCCGGTCCAATACCACCTGATCCTACCAGACGATTAGTCTTTTGGGGACCAACTACTCTCTCCCAAACATCACGAGCTACTCTAGCCTCCTCCACTGGATCGACAGCTGCCCCACTGCCCTGTTGTGACTGATGGTACTCAGCCATCCCACCCTCGAAGCTCTCCTGAAAAAATAACCCAACAAATAAATAACTAATTATTAATATAAATAATATTAAACATTAATTAATATATATATAATTGTAAAAGTAGTTTTACCTGAATACGCCTCGCCCGATCTGTAACGTACTCACCAGTCTCCTCCACCATATGCATGTGGCAATGCAACTCAGGCAAAGTGATTGGCCTTTGTTCCCTCTCCACCTATATATATATATATATATATATATATATATATATATATATATATATGTACATAAATATATATATTATAATTAAATACACATATTGAAAATGACTAGTTAATTATTATAAATAATTAATTAATTAATCAAGTAATAAATTAAGTAATAAATTTACCAACCGTATGTAATGCGTTGCAGTATTAACACTCCCCCCCCGTGTGTGTGCAGCCACCTTTTTCAGAAGCACGGTTCTTCTTGGCTTTCTCACAATAATTCTTAAATCCTTCATCTTTCTCCCAATACTCATTAAACTCAGCCCAAGTTGAGTCTCCCATATAAGATGGCTTCCTACGCGTATTGCGCGCCCTCCGCATCAATTCAGAATAGCGATGAGAACATCTCTTATGGAACACTCTCTCAACTGCGGCTTGCTCCCCTGGATACCATGTACATTTCTCCTATTTAAGAAATTTACAATAATGTTGTTAATTATAAGGCAATAATTAATTAATTAATCAAGTCAATATAAAAGATAATACACCAAATTAATTATTTCGTAGAATCGAATAACTTACCAAAAATGATCTTAACATCTTCTTATTTGCATCCTTATCTTTTCTAACTTCCGTCCAGTTCTTCCAGCTCTTGGTAAAATTCTCCTTGATTGTTTTTGTGATGGCGGTAGCTGAAGCCTTCGAAGGAATAAAACTGCATTAAAAAAAGATGAATTTTGTTACACCAAATATAAGTTATATATATATATATATATATATATATATATATATATATAAATGGCAACAAAAATAAATTAATAAATAATAATATAGATATATATATATAGACTTACGAATCGCCAACAATCTGCAATATGATACGCCCATCAGGTGTAACCCTAATCACCTCAGTCCCATCAATGAATGTGCGTACCCCATCCGCATCAACATGTGTCGGGGATAAGCCCTCAGTACCAACAGGAATCGATGGGCCCCCTGCAGTACTAGTACTAGCACCATCCTCAGACACAGGTGGTGGCAAATATCCGCCAGTAGTAACAACAACACGCGCAGGCTGAGTACGGCGCCCTAGGCGAGTAGATGTCTTCCGCCTGCTAGTGCTGGCGGCATCGGGAGGTGGAGGAGGAACATATGCGCCGTCATGATCGGATCCCGAGTCATCATGAGATGCCATATCTGTATAGATCTAGCTAAACATATACATTTAAACAAAACAAACATATCCTAAACAAGGTTAACATAAACATATACAAAACTCATGCATTAAAATAAATAATTTGAATCCCATTCATTATCAAACAAATAACATCCTTCATTAAAAATAACATCTTCATTAAAAATAGAATTGTTGAAACATAAATTACATTCATTCTAATTTGAATCCCATTCATTCTCAAAATCATCATCATCGGAGGAGTGAATTCTTGATACACCAATGTGGTCTGTTGCATCATCACCATCAGCATCTTCGTCATCAACAACTTCATCGCCGGTGTTTGGCTCATCACATAAACGAACAATGGGTTCAACTTGAATCACTTCATTTACATTAGACATCTCTTCCATTTGATATGGCATATCTTCCACCGTGTCATCATTTGTCTGATCAATGCGACCTCTTGGTTTTGTTTTAATTGCGACACACCAACCACGCCTATCAGTCCGCATTGATGGATAAGGGACATAATAGACTTGTCTCACATTTTGTGCAATGATGAACGGATCATACGGTCGATATCTACCATTCATTTTAATGTCCACTGTATTTGACTTTGGATTCACCTTTGTTCCTCGAGCAGACGGATCAAACCAATTACAATAAAAAACCACTACCTTTGGACTAAAATCTAGATGGGGGTACTGAAGTTCATATATGTGTTGAACCACACCATAAAAATCATCTTCACCTCCTCCAGTGACCCCCTTCATGCACACTCCACTATTGACTGTCTCTCTGCCCTGTGTCCATTCATTGGTGTGAAATTTGTATCCATTGACAAAGTATGTGTGCCATTCTTTAACACATCTTCGAGGACCGTCTGATATGTTCCTCAAGTGTTGGTTGGTAGGATTTGGCGGGAGGGAATACACATATGGACTAAACCACATTGGAAAATGCGCATGAATATAAGCAGAAGATTGGTCTTCACGTACTGCCTCTGATGACAAGAACTCCCTAAAAAGAAATAATTTAATTGTTACACTTGTCTACTATATTAACTAATTAAGATCGATTGTTAATGTTGAGGAGCATACTCAATAAATGGTTGCACCTCAGTACAGTTTAATTATCAACACATGAACATGTGCTGAACTTAACTCTTCATCTGTTAGCCAGTGAGTTGACTCCTTCCCAGATGGACGACCGGGTAGACAAAAGACAGACAAAGCCAAAGGATGTCGCCATTCAGTATCCACTTCATTTCGACTGCTTCCAGGAGCAAACTGATTCTTGAAATAATGAGAACAAAAATGTGTTGTTTCACGGTGTAGGTAAGAAGAACATATCGATCCTTCAACTCTAGCTTTGTTTTTCACCGATCTTTTTGAATCACCCATGAACCTAGAGAATATGATATTAATATATTAATAGTCATATAATATTTTAATTTAAACTTGTTTCTTATATTATAAAAATTAGCTGACCTTTCAAACGGATACATCCATCTGTATTGGACAGGTCCGCCAAGTTTAGCTTCATATGCGAGATGCACCGGTAGATGCTCCATAGAATCAAAGAAACCAGGTGGAAATACTCTCTCCAACTTGCATAAGATAAGTGGGATGTCTTGTTCCATTTTTGAAAGATCACCAGCTTTTAGCGTTGCAGAACACAAATTCTTAAAGTATTGACTTATTTCAATGAGCGGATACAAAACGTGTGTTGGCAACGAACTAAAAGCGATAGGAAGTACGAACTCCATGAATACGTGACAATCATGACTCTTCATCCCATGCAACCTCCCATTATCCACATCCGCACATCTAGATAAATTGGAAGAATAACCGTCTGGCATTTTCAACTCTTTTATCCACTGATAAACTGCTTTCGCTTGTTCGGTAGATAAAGTATAATTGGCTTTGGGTTTCAAAATCCTAGTACCTTGCTCAACCAACAACAAATCCTTTCGTCTACAGAAATGATCTATATCCTTCCTAGCTTTCTCATTGTCTTTCGTTTTGCCTTTCACGTTCATGACAGTGTTAAATATGTTGTCAAAAAAATTCTTCTCTATATGCATGACATCGAGATTGTGTCTCAATAGATTATCTTTCCAATAGGGAAGTTCCCAAAAAATACTTTTTTTTGTCCAATTGTGCCATTGTCCATAGCCATCTGGACGAGAAACAACACCGGCTACGACTTCCACAGGAGGGATATCCCTAACATTATTCCAAACTTCCTCTGGTGTCAACTGACGAGGAGGTCCAGCTGTTTCAACATTTCCCTTGATGAACGCATATTTCTGCTTTCTAAATGGGTGATCCATAGGTAAGAACCTACGGTGCGAGTCAAACCATGAAACTTTTCCTCCGTATTTAAGACTAAAAGCCTTTGTGTCAACCATGCAAATCGGACACGCCATCTTACCATGTGTCCCCCATCCAGACAACATTCCATAGGCAGGGAAGTCATTTATGGTCCACATCAAAGCCGCCCTCATCACAAAATTTTGTTTGCGTGCCACATCATAAGTTAAAACACCATTCCACAACCTTTTTAGGTCATCAATCAAAGGTTGCAAATAGATGTCAATACCAGCTGTTGGATTACTTGGCCTTGGAATAATAGAATTTAAAAACATGTATGGTTTGGACATACACATTTCTGGAGGAATGTTGTATGGTGTAACAATAACTGGCCAACATGAATACGGTGTTGCCGAGGCTTGAATATATGGTGTGAAACCATCAGAGCACAAACCAAGCCGAACATTGCGCGGATCACTGGCAAAATCTGGATGAACACGATCAAAATGCTTCCAAGCTTCACCATCAGATGGGTGACGTAATTCACCAGAATTATTTCTATTTTGATGGTGCCATGTCATTTTACCTGCGGTCTCCATTGAAGTAAACATCCTCTGTAGCCTTGGAATAAGAGGCAGATTGAACATTGATTTTCGTGGAACCGGTTTGCCTCTGCTCATCCCTGATCTATTGACACGATAGCGTGGTTGTCCACACAACTTGCATTCCAACAACTCTCCATCATTTATGCCAAACTCATTGTTATAATAGAGCATGCAACCAGACACACAACAATCAATCCTTTTAGATTTTAAGCCAAGCTTCGATACCACTCTTTTAGCTTCATAATAACTTTGCGGTAAACTCCCTCTAATGGGGGTTGCATCCAACATCATTTTGGTCATATATTCCATGCACAACTCAGCAACATTAAATTGAGACTTAAGACCCAACAACCGAACACACATTGATAATTTTGAGTCTGTAGATCCTTCAAATATGGGTTTATTTGTCTCACTCAAATACATGTAAAACCATTGAGCTTCCTCATTTGGAACATCGTCAGCATCTGGTTCTTCAAAATCCAAATTTACTCCAACAGCGTCAGATATCATTCCCTGATAAACATCTAACGGTTGTATTCCCCATCCTTCAGATGTCGTAGTCACTGGATAACTACTTGATGTGTGATCTACTACTTCAACCGGAACATTAACCGCAGGAACTGCAGCTACCCCTGGCGCTCCTTCCCCGTGACGACTCCATGTCCAATAATTTGGCCTAAACCCATTATTGTACAAATGAAGTCTAACTTCATGTTCATTTTTTATAGCTCGAAATGAACATTTCAAGCACGGACATCTAATACCACCTTGTCGCCCAAATTCTTCATGATCAATGTACTTAGCACAAAAAATAAACTCTTCTACTCCTTCTACAAAACGTCGTTTTACACCAGTTCTTCCAGGATACAATCGATCATACATCCAACTACGATCCATTTTCAAGAACTATACGTATACTACAATACAATATAAATAAAATAAACTATCAATTACTTCATATTTTGATATATATATATATATATATATATATATATATATTTATTACTCATTTTATTTTGATATATCAATAAACTACCAATTAATTACAAGCAACAGAATGAATTTTTTAATAATGTTATATACAAATAATTTAAAGATTATAAATAATAATTCCAAATTTAATTTTAAATTTCAATTTTTATAAGACAATATATGTTAATAATATTTATAAGTGAACTTAATAAATAAGTTTTTTCAATATAAATTAATTTGTATTATTATTGCAAACAAAATACTAAACAAAATTTTACTAAAAATAGTGAAGTAAGTAATATTTTATTAATTACTTTAACAACTAACCGTAGTGAAGAGAAGGCTCTGGCTTGAAGCTTATCCTGAACTCAAGCAGAGAGGAAAAAGCAGAGAGGAAAAAGGAGGAACCCAAACAATACCTAAACAAAAAAAACAACACAATTAGTAACAAATTCATATTATTATAAAATAATTTAAAAACGAATATTAAAAAAAAAATTAAAAACTAAAACTATTAACTAATATCAAAAACATACCTTGAAGAAATTTCCCAATAAGAGCAGAAGACAATTCGTAGGGAGGAAGCGCTACACTTCAAAAACAGATTTAGTAGAGAAGGAGAGAATTTGGGAGAGAGTAAAAGAGAAATTTTAAGAAGAGAATGGCAGGATTGTTAGAAGTGTGAAGAATGAGAAGTGGGGAATGGATATATATAGAAAAACGCAGCCCAACGGTCAAAAGGGATTTGCGGCGGATTTGGACGGTTGCGGCGGATTTTGAAATTCAATATCCGCGGGTTTTTTTTTTCCGGTGCTTTGCGGCGGATTCTGGACGGTTGCGGCGGATTTTGAAATTTAAAATCCGCGGGTTTTTTATTTACGGAGGTTTGCGGCGGATTCGTGGTACTTTGCGGCGGATATTCAAATTAAAAAATCGCGCCTTTTTTTTTAAAAATACCAAATAATCCGCCGCAAAAGCTATAATCCGCCGCAAAGATCCGCCGCAAATGCTCAACATCCGCCGCAAAAAACACAAATCCGCCGCAAAGTACCATTTTTTTTAAAAAAAAAATTATTATTTTTTTTAAAAAATTATTATTATTTTTAAAAAATAAATTTTATTTTTTTAAAAAAATCGTTTTAATTAAAAATATATATTATTTTATTAATTTTTTTAATTATTGATAAAAAAATAAAATCCAATAACTAATTAATTTTTAATTTAAAAAAATAAAAATTGGGAAAAGCAGTATAATATTATCACTAAAAAAATATCCATACAATTAATAAAATATTTTAAACAAAAAAATAAAATAATCTAAAGCAATAAAAATTGGGAAAAACAGTAAAATATATATTTAATGTCTGCTACCCCTAAACGGAGACCTACGCCATTATCTTGATATGACACTCTCTTGAGCATTGTCGGCAGCAGCTCCATTACAGTGGTGTATGTCTCCATTTCATTGTAAAGAAATTTCCACATTGTCGTGAACACCCCTTCATCTTTTTCGTTAAAAGTAACCCATTTATCAGCAAAAAGCTCCTCCTCATTATTTCACCACAAGTGACAT
The DNA here is from genome assembly GCA_039519185.1 of Astragalus membranaceus. Classification (NCBI taxonomy): domain Eukaryota; kingdom Viridiplantae; phylum Streptophyta; class Magnoliopsida; order Fabales; family Fabaceae; genus Astragalus; species Astragalus membranaceus. The sequence continues at coordinate 166,773,920 of CM076849.1, forward strand.
ATACGTTAATCAAACGCTCGGTATCATCCTTCAACTTAACAGCCCGTCCTTGCAGTTCCTCAAACTTTCTATTTAGAGATTCAACCATATTTTCAAAATAGAAAGTTTCACAAGAAACCATCTTTTGAAAAGATGATTGAATCTCTAAATAGAAAGTTTGAGGAACTGCAAGGACGGGTTGTTAAGTTGGAGGATGATACCGAGCATTTGATGAGCGTATATGTCTCTTGTGGTGAAAATAATGAGGATGAACTTTATGCTGATAAAGGGGTTACTTTTAACGAAAAAGATGAAGGGGTCTTCATGACAATGTGGAAATTTTTTTACAAAAAAATGGAGACGTACGCCACTCTATTGGAACCCCGCTGCCGACAATGCTCAAGAGAGTGTCGTATTAAGAGATCGAGTGCCGTATCAAGAGAATGAGAGTATTGGTAGAGGTGTGAAAAAAGAAGAAGGGGAGAAGGGGTTTATATAGGAGAAACGAAGTCAAACGGTCAAAAGGCAAGATCCGCCGGAAACGGCAGTTACCGGCGGATTTAAGGGATTTGCGGCGGACATAAGGGATTTGCGGCGGACGGAGGTGCATTTGCGGCGATTAATTAAAATCTCGTAAAAAAAAAATTGTGAACCCAAATCCGCCGCAAGAACCGTTAAATCCGCCGCAAAAGCCAAGACGAATTTTAATCCGCCGCAAATGTCAATTTTTCCGCCGGTAACTTTGAGGCGGATAAATTCCGCCGGAAATTCGTAGATTCCGCCGGTAACTTTGCGGCGGATCTATATCCGCCGAAAACTCCTGGCCGGAAAAACCAATAATTCTTGTAGTGGTTGTGGCACTATAGGTTTGGTCATCTCAACTTTAGAAGCTTGAGATTACTTCATGATAAAGAAATGGTGCATGGTTTACCTTCTATAAGGGAACGAGAGAAATTGTGTGAAGGTTGCTTGGTGAGTAAGCAGCCAAGAAACAACTTCAAGTCTCATGTTCCTAAAAGCGTAAAGCTCATTAGAGGTAGTGTACTCTGATGTGTGTGGTCCTGTTGAAGAAGAGACATTCAGTGGCGGCAGGTATTTCCTAACTTTCATTGATGAATTCACTAGGAAGATATGGTTGTATCTGTTGAAGGAGAAGTCAGAAGTGTTTTTAGTGTTTAAGAAGTATTGTGCTCTTGTGGAGAGGCAGAGTGGCAATAAACTGAAGACATTGATAACTGATGGTGGAGGGGAATTTAACTCGAATGAATTCAAAGAATTCTGTGAAGTGAAATGGATTTCACATGAAGTGACAGCTCCTTATACCCCTCAGCACAATGGTCTAGTAGAGAGGAGGAATAGAACACTGTTGGACATGGCAAGAGGCATGCTGAAAGAGAAGAAGATGCCTAAGAATTACTGCTTGCTTATGTCTTGAATAGATGCCCAACAAGAGGATTGGTTGATATGACTCCTGAACAAGCATGGACAGATAGTAAACCAACTGTGAAACACCTCAGAATTTTGGCTTTGTTTGTCACAGACACATTCCTGATGAGAAAAGAAGGAAACTATATGATAAAAGTGAAGCACTTGTGTTGATTGGCTACCATCCAACGGGAGCATACACACTTTATGATTCTAAGCTAAAGAAATCGGTGATTAGTAGGGATGTAAAGGTTGATGATACAGCTGCGTGGAACTGGGAAAATAGCTCAGTTACTAACATAACAATTCTTTTTGATAGTGAAGAGGAACTTATTACTGAACCAGTGGCAAACACTGAGGTGGAACAGCCACAAAAAAGATCACAGAGGCAGTGTTTTCCATCCGTGAGACTTGCTGGTTATGAAGTTTTTTCTGATGACACTATACAGGGTGATGGTGAGCTATTGCATATGGATTTATTTGCAGAATTAGAGCCAGTTAAGTGGCAAGATGCAATTCAGAAGAAAGAATGGAAGAGTGCTATGCAGGAAGAGATGCTAGCAATTGAAAAGAATCACACATGGGATTTGGTTGATTTGCCAAGTTCCAAGAAGCCAATAGACTTGAAATGGGTATTTAAACTGAAGTTGAAGCCTGATGGGTCTATTGCAAAGCACAAGGCAAGGCTTGTGGCAAGAGGATTTTTGGCAAAAGGAAGATGTGGATTACACTGAAGTCTATGCACCAGTAGCAAGACTAGAAACCATAAGACTTGTGGTAGCCAATCAATGGTGAAGTCTGCTTTCCTCAATGGTGAAGTCTGCTTTCCTCAATGGTGAGCTAGAAGAAGAGGTGTATGTGTTGCAACCACCTGGGTTTGAGCTGAAAAGTGAAGAGCACAAGGTGTACAAGCTGAACAAAGCGTTGTATGGGCTGAAACAAGCTCCACGAGCTTGGAATAGAAGGATTGATACCTTCCTGCAGAAACAGAGTTTTGTCAAATGCTCTGTTGAGTTTGGTGTGTACTTCAAGAGTAGGGACAGAGGTGAATTAATAGTGATATGTCTCTATGTTGATGATCTCCTAGTGACAGGGAATGATCCAGCAAAAATTGAAAAGTTTAAGAAGAACTTAATGTCAGAATTTGAGATGTCTGATTTGGGTATTCTTAGCTATTTTCTTGGCATGGAATTTGTGCATGAGCCTGGTGGAATACTTCTTCATCAAAGGAAGTACATTAGTGTTGTATTGAAGAGGTTTAAGATGCAAGATTGCAACATTACAGCTACACCTTGTGAAACAAATGTGAGACTGACCATGGCAGAAACTGAGAAATCAGTTGATTCAACCTTGTTCAAGCAGATTGTGGGTTCTCTAAGGTTTGTTTGAAACAGCAGACCTAATGTGGCATTTAGTGTGGGACTGGTGAGTCATTTTATGAGTGATCCTAGAGTGTCACACATGGTGGTAGCTAAGAGGATCCTGAGGTACCTCAAGGGTACACAGCAACTAGCTCTTTTGCTTCCAAAGGGAAAGACTGAACTCACACCAGCAGTTGAAGCCTTCTCAATTTCTGATTGGTGTGGAGATAAGGTGGAGAGAAAGAGTACCTCTAGGTACTGGTTCAGGTTCCTGGGTGCTCCAATTTCATGGAGTTCCAAGAAACAAATTGTTGTGTCTTTATCATCTTGTGAGGCTGAGTATACAGCAGCCTGCCAAGCTGCCTGCCAAGCTTTGTGGCTTGATTCATTGCTGGATGAATTGAAAATTGCTCACCAGAAACCTTGCAACTGAAGGTGGATAACAAGTCATCAATAAACTTAGCCAAGAATCCGGTGCTTCATGGTTGCAGCAAGCATATTGAGACAAAGTATCACTTTATTAGAGATCAAGTCAGCAAGATAAGACTTGAAATGTGCTACTCTGCTCAGAATGTTGCTGATGTCTTTACTAAACCTTTGAATGGTGACAGATTTAGAGAAATGAGGAAGTGCTTGAATCTAGTATCACTGAATGCTTGAATTACAGGGGAGTGTTGAGAGCAGTCAAGTCAAGCTATTAGTTCAAGTGTGTTTGAAGAAAGGGTACAACTGTGCTAGTGTGTTAGTGCCCATATGTTAAGTTTTCAATTGTATACTTGCATTTATATTTTACAAGCATTTATATTCAGGAGCCTAAGTTTTAATCGTTGACTTACTTGTAATTGGTATACATATATATACCTCACTCTTGTATTTCAGTTAGCAATTTAATACACTTCAGTAATTCAGTTTTCATTCATCTATATCAAACTCTCTATTCGTCTTTCTCTCTACACTTGAGCTACATGCTCAATCTGTTCCTACAGTTTTAGGAGAAGAGGATTAGCGTTTCTGCGTTCTGCGTTTGAGAAAGAGAGAACAAAGAAGTGTGGTGTCAGAAGACGTGCGTGAGAGGTAATAGAAGAGGATTAGTGTGTCACTTTTTTTAGGCTTAAATATGTTTTAGGCCCCTGCAAATATAGCGTGTTTTGGTTTAGCACCCTGCAATTTTTTTTTAAAAGCTCCTTACAAAATACAGATTTTTGATTTAGGCCCTTCTGTTAACCCAAAGTTACAAAAACGCTGAGTTGGCTAACAGAAGTCTGAGTTGTCATTTCTTTTTCTTTTTTCTTTTTTTATTGCTGACTGATATTGCCACATCATTATTTTTAATTAATTTTTATTTTAAATTGCTCTTCATCTTCATTCCTCTCTCTCTCTCTCTTCGTGTTCTTCATCTTCATCTCTCTCCACTTCTTCATCTTCATCTCTTCATACCAAAGCTTCATCTCTCTCTCTCTCTCACTTCTCATCACTCTTAGTAAATTACTGTTGATGTGTAAAGGAAGCCGTAAAACAAAAATAAAGGAACCCTAATCCCCAAATCCCAAATCCCCAATCAAAAATAATTGTGGCTGTTTGTGGCAGATCGTGAAATGGAGAAGGGAAGAGTGCTCGAGATCAGAGTGGTTATGGTGGCTTCGTGGTGGTTGTGTGTGGGTGAGAGAGAGAGAGAGAGAAGAGAATGGTTGTGGTGGTGGTTGTTTGGTGGTTGTGGTGTCGGTGAGAGAGAGAGAGAGAGAGAGAGAGAGAGAGAATACAGTGGTTGTGGTGGTGGTGGTGTGGTGGTTGTGGTGTGGGTGAGAGAGAGAAGAGAGTGGTTGTGGTTGTGTGGTGGTTGTGGTGTGGGTGAGAGAGAGAAGAGAGTGGTTGTGGTGGTGGTGGTGATGTGGTGGTTGTGTGGGTGAGAGAGTGAGAGAAGAGAGTGGAGAAGAAAGAGAATAATAGAAAATAATGAAAAATAAAAAAAAATGAGTTGGCATGCCAAATAAGCATTTAACATAAATAAAAATGAATATTAAATGACACATAAGTATTCCGCAGCCAAGTCAGCATTTTTTGTAACAGACCACTAACAGAATGGCCTAAATCAAAAAGCTGTATTTTGTAAGGAGCATTTAAAAAAAATTGCGAGGTGTTAGACCAAAACACGCTCTATTTGCAGGGGCTTCAAACATATTGAAGCTCTTTTTTTAAAGAGGTTTTTGGTACCCGACCACCTAGGGATGTGCAAATATACCGGTTTACTTGGTCAAATTGAATATTGTAATTATAATAATTTGTAATAATTTCTCTCTCCCATCGGATTTGTAAGGTGAAGCCAAACAAAAAGAAAACTATGTAAAATTTCTCAGATAAAATTATTACATACTGTCTTCCTCGGCAATAAAATTATCCCAAATCAACCACCGATGTAAAATCCCAAATACAATTATTACATATCGTCTTCCTCGGCAACCTCCAGGACGGAAACCTCGCCGCTGTGAAACACCTCCCCACTAGACATTATACCCCCACACATATTGGGCGTTGAAATTCTTGAATTTTGACCCCACATTAAGTGGAGAGAAGAGAATCCTACAACTTCATGGGTTAGATGAGATGCGGCTACATGCCTATGAGAACAATAGGATCTACAAAGAGAAAATGAAGGTGTACCATGACAAGCATATTTCAAGAAAAGAATTTCATCCTGGACAACAAGTGTTGTTGTTTAACTCTAGACTCAAGATATTTCCAGGGAAGTTGAAATCCAAGTGGTCCGGACCTTTTGTTGTTAAAGAAGTGACACCATATGGAGCAATAGGAGTGGAAGAGCCAGAGTCCAAAATATCTTTTAAGGTCAATGGACAAAGACTGAAGCCATACCTTGGTGATGTGGTGGAAAAGGCTCAAATGGTTCTCATTTTGAGAGACCCATAAGGACCTAAAAGACGTCAAGCTAGTGACGTTAAAGAAGCGCTGAGTGGGAGGCAACCCATGGTAGAGGTAACAAGTCTTTATGTTATTTTAAAGTCTTTACTTTATTTTACTTTATTTATATGTGTTATCTTTAGCTAAAAAAAAAAAATCACCAGCTCGCGTCGCGAAACGCACATATCGCGTCACGACGGAACAAAACAAAATTTCCAGGCGAAAGTTTCTGCCACTCATCGCGTCGCGATGAGGCATTATCGCAATGCGACGTATTTTTAGACTTTTCTGCCAACGGTTGGGCTCATTCCCTTCCTTCTCCCCCACTTGTGCACACAACACAGCAACACTTCTTCCCCCTCCCCCTTTTATGGTTTTGGCCCTATTTCGTGGTGGATTAACACAATTTGGAACGGATTCTTCCTTGTTCTCCATCATCTTCAAGGTAACTCTAATCCCCCTTATCTTGGTGAATTCGAATTTATTGTTCTTGGGGATTTAGAAGTGAAATTGAGAACGAAATTTGGGTTGCTAGGGAGAAGGGAGAAACTGATAATTGTTCATCCCCATTCTAAATTGCATGATTGATGTTGATCCTTTGAAAGCAAGGGATTGTAGTTTGGATTGGAGTAGAAAAAAATCCTCTTTTGATAGTATAGGTGAGGTGTTTGTTAAAATGCCCAAATGAAATTTTGTATGTAGGCAAAGTGTTTGTTGAAATTCCCCAATGAATTTTTGTTGCTTGAATGTCGCTCTAGTTGTGTCAATGCCCATGGAACTCTAAGTTAGATGATTTCGTGTTGAATTTGAGCATGATATTTCATTTGTGTACAAATTTGCCACCACATGCATTTGTTGCCTAAAAAGGACGGTGGTTGTTGTGTTGTGAAGTTCTCTGTCGCTGGAAATTATTCTTGAAATTGTTGAGGGGAACCTACACCAATGGTTCCCTGAGAACTAATAAAAATTTTTCAGGAATTTTTCATACAGGTGTGCAAATGGGAAAGACAGCCAAGGCCGGTCCCAGAAAGAGGATACGGGGGGAGCCAAGAGAGGAAGAACCTTCGTTTGATGCGGACAAGTTCAAAGCGGCCGAGCATGAGAAGCGGTACCAAAGCGTGGTGAAAGGAAAAAAATTAAATCCGGAGCGGGCTTTTGATCTCAGCACTGGCGAATTCCCTATCATAAGCTCCACGCTCCGGGAAATGGGTTGGCTCACTCGCAACTCTATGATCAAGGAGGCCAACCAGAGTATGGTAAGAGAATTCTACGCCAAGTGGTAAGGAGTTGAACCCCGTTGAAGTGACTAAACCCAAGCCTGGGGAGGAAAGTAGTGAAACTGAGGTGTTGAGGGAGGAGTTGAATAAGAAATATGAAGAGGTTGAAAATGAGTTGAGTGAAAAGGAAAAAGAAAAAAAGAGTGAAAAACATAAAAGTGAGATGGGAGAGAAGACCCAAGTGATCCCACCATATGTGAAGTTGCCCTATCCGACTTTGAATAAGAAGAAAGAGAAAGAGGAGCAATTCACTAAGTTCATGGAGATCTTTTCCCGTCTCCAAATCAACATTCCTTTTGCAGAAGCCTTAGAGCAAATGTCCATTTATGCAAAATTTATGAAGGAGTTGTTGACCAAGAAGAGGAGATTCAAAGAAGATGAAACGACGGCTCTAACCGAAGAGTGTAGTGTCATTATTCAAAGAAAACTTCCTCCAAAGTTGAAAGATCCCGGAAGTTTCTCCATACCTTGCACAATTGGTAACTTAACAATAGGCAAGGCCCTTTGTGATTTTGGGAGCAAGCATTAATCTGATGCCCTTGTCTATGTTGAAGAAACTTGGAGGATGTGAGGTGAAGCCAACTAGGATGTCTTTGCAACTTGTTGATAGATCTATAAAGCACCCCTATGGAGTCTTAGAAGATGTTCTGGTAAGAGTTGATAAATTTTTATTTCCTGTTGATTTTGTGATTCTTGACATGGAGGAAGATGCAGAGGTACCACTTCTCCTTGGTAGACCATTTTTAGCCACTGGGCGAGCCTTGATAGATGTACAACAGGGTAAGCTAATTTTAAGGTTCCAAGATGAGAAGGTGACTTTTAATGTTTTTGAAGCTATGCACCACCCAGATGATCAAGGGAAATGTTTTAGGGTGGATGTGATTGAAGACTCAATGCAAGAAACCTTTAGACATGATTTACCCTCTCCTCCATTAGAGAGGGTAATTGTGAACTCTATTGAGGGATTAGATGAAGACTTGGGCAGTGAAATAGAAGACTGTATTCTACAGTTTGAAGCTTCCCAGGTAGAAAGTGTCTTCAAGAAAAAAGAAGAGTTGAATAGGGGCGAGGGTCCAGAAAAAGGCACTCTAGAATTGAAACAACTCCCCTCCCATTTAAAGTATGTATTCCTTGGGAGTGATGATCGATATCCAGCTATCATCAGTAGTTCCTTGACCAAGTTGGAAGAGGAAAAACTGATGAGGGTGTTGAGAAGTAACAAAACTGCTTTAGGTTGGACTATCTCCGACCTTAAAGGGATTAGTCCGGCTTTTTGCATGCATAAAATCAAGCTCGAGGAAGAATTCCAACCGGAGATTCAACCACAGCGAAGATTAAATCCTACCATGAAAGATGTGGTGAGGAAGGAAGTCTTGAAGCTCTTAGATGTCGGGATGATTTATCCCATTTCAGATAGCTCGTGGGTGAGTCTGGTTCATGTGGTTCCCAAGAAGTGTGGTATCACAGTTGTTAAAAATGAAAGGAATGAGCTAATTCCTACTCACACAGTCACAGGGTGGAGGATGTGCATTGACTACCAGAGACTAAACCAAGCCACTCGGAAGGACCACTTCCCATTACCATTCATGGATCAGATGCTGGAGAGATTAGCTGGACAAGCTTTTTATTGCTTCCTAGATGGATACTCTGGGTACAACCAAATAGCAGCTGATCCTAAAGATCAAGAGAAGACCGCTTTTACATGTCTGTTTGGTGTATTTGCATATCGGAGGATGCCCTTCGGTTTATGCAACGCTCCTGCAACTTTTCAAAGGTGCATGCTTTCTATATTCTCTGATACGATGGAAAATGCTATTGAGGTATTTATGGATGACTTTTCTGTTTTTGGACCTTGTTATGATTCTTGTTTGTCTAATCTTGATGTTGTTTTGAAGAGATGCACTGAAACCAATTTAGTTTTGAATTGGGAAAAGTGTCACTTTATAGTTCAAGAAGGTATTGTTCTTGGCCATAAAATCTCGGGAAAAGACATTGAGGTTGACCAAACAAAAATGGAAGTGATAGAAAAGTTACCTCCTCCTCTGAATGTAAAAGGAGTGAGAAGTTTTTTAGGACACGCCGGATTCTATCGACGTTTCATAAAAGACTTCTCCAATATTGCAAAACCTTTATGCAATCTACTTGTTAAGGAGAATGAATTTGTTTTTGATAATGACTGTCTTTGTGCTTTTAATGTATTAAAGGAAAAACTGATTTCTGCTTCAGTCATTGTAGCCCCTAACTAGGATATTCCCTTTGAGTTAATGTGTGATGCTAGTGATTATGCAGTGGGTGCTGTGCTGGGGCAAAGATCAGAGAAATTTTTTCATGCCATATATTATGCTAGCAAGGTCTTAAATGAGAATCAGGTGAATTATGCAACAACTGAAAAAGAACTGCCAGCCATAGTATTTGCATTGGAAAAATTTTGTTCCTATTTGGTTGGATCTAAAGTGATTGTTTTTACTGACCATGCTGCAATAAAATATCTGCTAACCAAGGGCGAGTCTAAGCCTCGACTCCTTAGATGGATTTTGCTTTTGCAGGAATTCGACTTGGAGATCAAGGACAAAAAGGGGAGCGAGAACGTGGTTGCAGATCATTTGTCTAGATTGGATAACAAAAAAGTGACTGCTCGGGAGAAAGAAATCCTTGAAGAGTTCTCCGATGAGAAGTTGTTTGTAATTGAAGAGAGACCGTGGTTTGCCGACATAGCAAATTACAAGGCAGGCGGAACCGTCCCAGAAGACTTCACATGGCAACAAAAGAAGAAGTTCCTCCGAGATGCCCAACAATACCTTTGGGATGATCCCTTTGTCTTCAAGGTTGGGACGGATGGACTTCTTAGAAGATGCGTGTCTGGTATTGAAAGTCAAAAGATTCTATGGCATTGTCATGATTCTCCATGTGGAGGTCACTACAATGGGGAACGCACAACTGCAAAGGTACTCCAATCTGGTTTCTATTGGCCATCCATCTTTAAGGATGCGCAAAATTATGTGAAAAGTTGTGACAAGTTCCAGAGGACTGGCAATATTTCGCGTAAGGGGGAGATGCCATTGAACCCCATACTTGAAGTAGAAGTGTTTGATTGTTGGGGCATTGACTTCATGGGACCTTTCCCACCATCTCATTCTTCTCAATATATTTTGGTAGCGGTGGACTACGTTTCTAAATGGGTAGAAGCCATTGCCACTTCAAAAAATGATTCTCAAACTGTGGTCAAACTTGTGAAGAAAAACATTTTCTCAAGATTTGGTGTGCCAAGAAACTTGATCAGTGATGGGGGTTCCATTTTTGTAACACTCAACTTAGCAATGTTTTATCCAGGTATAGTGTAAAGCATAAAGTGTCAACCCCTTATCATCCTCAGTGCAATGATCAAGTAGAGGTGTCAAATAGAGAAATCAAGAGAATCTTAGAGAAGACAGTGGGGAACTCAAGGAAGGATTGGGCCGTGAAGGTAGACAAAACACTTTGGGCATACAAGACAGCTTATAAGACACCCTTGGGCATGTCACCGTACCAATTGGTTTATGGCAAATCTTGTCATTTGCCAGTTGAACTTGAGCACAAAGCATATTGGGCGTTGAAATTCTTGAATTTTGACCCCGCATTAAGTGGAGAAAAGAGAATCCTACAACTTCATTGGCTAGATGAGATGCGGCTGCATGCATATGATAACAATAGGATCTACAAAGAGAAAATGAAGGTGTACCATGCCAAGCATATTTTAAGAAAAGAATTTCATCATGGACAACAAGTGTTGTTGTTTAACTCTAGACTCAAGCTGTTTCCAGGGAAGTTGAAATCCAAGTGGTCAGGACCTTTTGTTGTTAAAGAAGTGACACCATATGGAGCAATAGAAGTGGAAGAGCCAGAGTCCAAAAGATCTTTTAAGGTCAATGGACAAAGACTGAAGCCATACCTTGGTGATGCGGTGGAAAAGGCTCAAATGGTTCTCATTTTGAGAGACCCATAAGGACCTAAAAGACGTCAAGCTAGTGACGTAAAAGAAGCGCTGAGTGGGAGGCAACCCATGGTAGAGGTAACAAGTCTTTATGTAATTTTAAAGTCTTTACTTTATTTTACTTTATATATGATATCTTTAGCAAAAAAACAAATTCACCAGCTCGCGTCGTGAAACGCACATATCGCGTCGTGACGAAACAAAAATTTTCTAGGCGAAAGTTTCTGCCACTCATCGCGTCGCGATGAGGCATTGTCGCGATGCGACATTTTTTTAGACTTTTCTGCCAACGGTTGGGCTCATTCCATTCCTTCTCCCCCACTTGTGCACACAACACAACAACACTTCTTCCCCCTCCCCCTTTTACAGTTTTGGTCTTATTTCGTGGTGGATTAACACAATTTGGAACGGATTCTTCCTTGTTCTCCATCATCTTCCAGGTAACTCTAATCCCCCTTATTTTTGTGAATTCGAATTTATTGTTCTTGGGGATTTAGAAGTGAAATTGAGAACGAAATTTGGGTTGCTAGGGAGAAAGGAGAAACTGATAGCTGTTCATCCCCATTCTAAATTGCATGATTGATGTTGATCCTTTGAAAGGGAGGGATTGTAGTTTGGATTGGAGTAGAAAAAAATCCTCTTTTGATAGTGTAGGTGAGGTGTTTGTTAAAATACCCCAATGAAATTTTTGTATCTAGGCAAAGTGTTTGTTGAAATTCCCCAATGAATTTTTGTTGCGTGAATGTCGCTCTAGTTGTGTCAATGCCTATGGAACTCTAAGTTAGATGATTTCGTGTTGAATTTGAGCATGATATTTCATTTGTGTAAAAATTTGCCACCACATGCATTTGTTGCCTAAAAAGGACGGTGGTTGTTGTGTTGTGAAGGTCTGTCGCTGGAAATTATTCATCAAATTGTTGAGGGGAACCTACACCAATGGTTCCCTGAGAACTAATAAAAGTTTTGCAGGAATTTTTCATACAGGTGTGCAAATGGGAAAGACAACCAAGGCCGGTCCCACAAAGAGGATGCGGGGGGAGCCAAGAGAGGAAGAACCTTCATTTGATGCGGACAAGTTCAAATCAGCCGAGCATGAGAAGCGGTACCAAAGCGTGGTGAAAGGAAAAAATTCAATCCGGAGCGGGCATTTGATCTCAGCACTGGCGAATTCCCTATCATAAGCTCCACGCTCCGGGAAATGGGTTGGCTCACTCGCAACTCTGTGATCAAGGAGGTCAACCAGAGTATGGTAAGAGAATTCTACGCCAATGCATACCGGGAAACTGATAAGGACAAGTCTTCAACTTCCTTTGTTCGGGGCAAAAGTGTCTCCTATTCAGCAGAAAGTATCAATCAATTGTTGGGGCTACCAGATTCATCACCATGTGCAATGAGAAGAGCATCAATGGTCAAGAAAGAGCAGATTGATTATGAGGGGATACTAAGAGAATTATGCCGTCCTGGAGCACAATGGGTAAAGTATGTACCAGGGGTAAATTGTTTTCCCCATCGCTTCAGCAATATGGCATTGAAGCCTATCCCTAAGGCTTGGAATGCATTCTTTCATCAAAATATTGTGTCATGCTCCAACTCGTCAGATGTTCTCGTCCTAAGGGCAATGGGGCTATTGGCAATCATAAAGGGAGAAAAGTTGGACCTAGGGGAAATCATCTCAGAAAATATTGCTGAAATAGAAAAATGTCCTAAAGCCAGATTGGGGCATGCTTCACTTATCCATCATTTGTGCAAACAGCAGAACTGTCAGGAGAACCCAGATGACCTTCCTATTGAACCCAGGGAGCCAATAACAGCAGCATGGTTTCTCAAGCAACCAGATGGGCCGATTGAGGGGCCATTTCCAACACAGGCAGGCGAGCAGTCACCGCCACCCCGGCAGCAACCAGCAGCTCCAACTCATCAGCAGCAACCTTATAGCGATCCCTCGTTCCAATATGAGCTCATGATGGCGAACTGGTGCGGGATGACTATGCTATGTGAGCATCAGGGCCTGGATATCTCTTTCCTGGCAACACCCTGTGTTGCCGATGCTGCTCAGCGGTTTATGGCCCAGCGAAGAGGTGCTGACGCTGCAGGTCCATCATCATCAGCCCCAGCAGAGGAGCCGCAGGATACACAGGATCCATTATTACAGGGGGGTGACTACATTGAGCGTCATATCTCATTTTCTTGAGCAGGAGGGCTCACTGTTACTATTTACTTTTCTCTGAGACATTTTTATTTTGGGGTTTTTACCTTTATGTCTATTTGATTTTGCTTTTTTGCATTTTGGTCTGTACTATGCTGATATAACTTATACAGTGATTTTAAGGCACGACAACTTTGAACTCATAGCCGCATCTTCAATGATGATGATGATTGTGGTTGTTTAGCTTAATATGTTTTGCACCTTACCATGTGATCACTTTCGCATCAATTTTTATCATCATGTAGTGTCAGTGGTTAAGACAAAGGTTGAGGAAAATCTGGATCATCTGTTGGCAAGCTTCCGAGAGTTCAATCTCTTACAATCCCAGCTGTGAGGTTTGAACCTAAACACTTACTATTCATTGACTATGGAGGCATTCCTTGCATGTATTATTCTGCAGAACTTGAACTTGTGCTTAATTGTCTTACATTTAATTTGATTTACACACACACTGAGGCAATCTTCTTGGAAACCTAGAGCCTTTCAAACCACCTCATAATTACTTATCCTTTGTTAGCCCCATTGAGCCTATTTGTTTCTGCTTATTATTCTGTTCTGACGTAGACCACACCAGGAAAATTAAATTCATAGTTTGTTCTCTTAACTTGGAGTTAGGTAGACAAGTGTATGCATGTGTGGGAAAGATCTAAGTTTGGGGTTGCTCATGGAATAGCAACAAATTAAGTTTGGGGTGGTATATACAAGAGAAAGAAAAAACAAGAAAAAAAAAAGAAAAATCCTTCTCTTGTGGAATGTTGTTGGGAAAAGTGGTGAGATTATTAAAATATGATAAAAAGGGAATTGGGCCTAACTCCAAGTTTGTAACCTACCTACCCAAACAATATCCACCCTTACCTAAGCCCCGTTACATCATTTATGGCCTCAAATAGTGTGTGTGCATATCATTTTGTGTAGATTTTTCTAGAACTTGTTCAAGCCTATGAAACGATGATGCATGTATTGTGAATTGAGTGACTACCTTATACACTTCAGAAAAGAGAGGCAATTTAGTGAGATGTGTGAAAAAGAGGGAACTTGAGAATGCTTGCCTCTAAATGATCTTGTGTTTTCCAATTCGATTTGTCTTGCTACTACATTATGTTGGATGATGACTTTTGATATGCTGAAGTATCTAATGGTATGTGTGAAAGGTGTGAAAGCTGAATAAAAAAATTTGCCACAGCTGGAATTGAATGATTGCTTGAGGACAAGCAAAACTCCAAGTTTGGGGTTGTGTTGACTCATCGTCTTATGTATATTGTTGTTCAGTTTATAAGCCAAAATTGCTGCTATTTGATTGTATTTTAGTCAGTTGTCTTGGGAATTAGCATAGATTTAAATTGATGTCACTAGGATTGAATTGTAAGCTATTTCCCTCATCCCTAGTGCCTATTGTAATAGAAGACCTTCAATTTGATGTGTCGTCAACTAGCGGACCAGACAGCTTGCTTAGTGACGCAATAGAGAAAAGAAGGAGAAAAATCGGAGTCGCATCGCGTCGCGATGGGTCGCAGAAATTACTGGTTTTAAGCTAAATTTCAGAATGGAGAAGGCACTTCTTCTTGGATGCGAAAATAGGGTTTTGGAGTGCGAACAAGAGCAAGATTTAGGGGCTTCTCTACACTTGGGAACAAGGAATTGAAGGATCCAATGTACTCCTCTTTGTGTAACTTCTATTTAATCTTATCTTTCACTACTTTGAGTATGAGTAGCTAATTTCCTAGGGTTAGGAAGAGATGAATCTCTCCAAAACTATCATGTGAATCCTTTGTTATGATCAATTCGATTAGTTTTCCGTTTAACAATTGATTTTACCTCCGTTCTTATTGCTTTACAATAATAGTTGTTGTTGTACTGATTTAGGGTTGATGTTCACCATTGGGAGATGGGTATGTTGCCGGAAATTGGGGTTTAAGGTCATGAGTATTATGATCATAGGAATATGAAATTATCTCGTGAATTCGTTAATTCGCTGTGTTTAATGCTTTGTCTATTGGTGTTTCACTTAAGGAATTAGGGTTCCCATTAGAGAAAAGGGGTTTTGAGGTAAGGGATTGCCCTTAATCTTATAACTGAGTTGAATCTGTTAATTGGGTAATTACATTGAAATTGATCGATGGTATGTTGCATGATAGTGTAGGGGAGAGGATTCGATTCCTAATCGCCTTTACTCTCGAAATTTATTTACAAACAGTTTGTTTTCTGTTACTACAAAGTACAACTTATTCAATCAGTTTACACCTAAGAATTACCACACTTGCTTAGTGATAATAACTCTCAATCCCTGTGGATACGACTAGTGGTCCTTACTATTTTATTATAACTTGCAACGATTCGATACACTTGCAACGATTTTGTACACTTGCTGAAATCCTATCAGGCTCCTCAACAAGACATGGAGGAGGAGGAGGAGCAGGCTGGTCCGGACTACCATTATGACTACCAGCAGGACTACCCTCCTCATGATGAGGAGGAGGAGCAGCAGCAGCAGCCTGGTCAGGTGGACCAGCGACAGCTTGGACCTATGGATGGCTCACTGCTTATCGAATTTGATGCTCACGTAGCATCTAAGATTCTCGGAGGCCAGGTAAAATTTATACAAATAGTTGATTATATTTTTTTTACATAGGTTTGTTATATAAATTTAGTCTAAATTTTTTTTTATTTTTAATTTATTCAGTTGCCGGAAAAATTGAAAATATCTACACATGGCAACAAAATCCATAAACTCTTGGCCCCTCTAGCACAAGCATGTGGCTTTTATCATATCATTGATCAGTTAAGTTTAGGGTCCCTCGTCCGTTCAGCTCTCCCCGTTGTGTATCATGAGCTTATTTCTGCTTTTGTTGAGAGATGGCAGCCAAAGACATCGTCATTTCACCTACGTGTCAATAGTAACGGGACTAGGGGGATCTCTATAACCTGATTGTCAAGGGTAGATGAAGCAGACGTGACACATCATCCAAAGACATCGTCATTTCACCTACCATTTGGTGAAATGACGATCACTTGGATGATGTGTTATGTCTGCTTCATCTACCCTTGACAATCAAGTTATACAGATCCCCCCAGTCCCGTTACTATTGACACGACCATTCAGTTGGCTCTGGATATTTTGGGGGTTACTCTTCCTGAAGCTAGTAAGGAGACCATAGCCAACAAGGGGCATATTTCCGCTTTGATTGGCTAGTGGCGGTCTGCAAAAGTTACATTAGTCAGGGCCACCATATTCTTGCTACCAGGGCATTCATATTGCTTTTACTGGGGATGTATATATTTATAAGCAAGACCGGAAACAGGGTGGGGGCAAAGTGGTTGTACGTAGTGGAGGACATCAGCCAACTTAGTTCATGGGCGTGGGGTTCAGCTTGCTTGGAATATTTGTATGACCGTGCATGTTTAGTAGATAGCTGCCAGTTAGGGGGGTATGAGACGCGAATCATGGTACGATTGTTTATTTGTTCATTTAACGAGTTTATTTTTTTAATAAGATGTTTTAACGAGATTGTTTATTTGTTCATTTTAGACATCGATTTTCGAGTACTTCCCCAACATATGTGTGCGGGTTACCACTGGGGTGACAGTGGGTCCACGTGCTAGGTTTTGGAAGAGGAGGAAGACTGATGTTGTGAAGCTAGAGGAGTATCGTAGGAGGCTGGATGCATTGACACCTGCTGATATCATCTGGAGACCCTTTCAGAACCATAGACATGAGATACCGGTGGATCAGTTCTCATTACACATGGGCTTTTTTAGCTGGGAGGACATCATTGTCCCATACATGCCGAATAGGTGTCTCCGACAATTTGGAAATCTCTAGGTTATCCTTCGGGAGTCGTTTCAGGGTCGTCCAGGGTATACAGATGTGATGATGGGATTGACCGCTTGGGGTGACAGCGTGTAAGAAGTTATGAGCACGACTACTAGTGCCAGAGAGGTGGGTGAGGTTCATCCGACTTACTTGCCCTAGTACTTTAGGGTTTCTGTTCCCTGGTTCCTTCCAGCAGCACTAGCAGCAGCAGCAGCAGCACCAGGAGTGATTGGACCTGAGGAGAGGCTGATGACTATTAGCCAACGGTTACAGAGCTTACAACAGTCTAGAGTCATTTCTCGACGCTCTCCGGTGTATGCCATGCTCTGAGGCATGATTGACTATGCAGAGTGAGGGGACATTTGAGTTTTTTTGTATGATTGTTCCGTTTGAACTATTGTTGATTTATCTATTATTGTTCCTTATATTTTTCAATTATTTTACTCGTAGGATTAAAAATTTATTTTCATTGATGTAAAAGCGGATTACACTGTTACAATAATACAACCAAACATAAAAACTAAAACATGACTGAAACAAATACACTTTGAAACAAAAACACAACCAAACATAAAAAGTAAAACCAAACAGCGGCAAATACTGTTCTTAAAATCCTGGTCCTCCAGCATAACAACGACGTATAATCTCATTGACGCTCCATTGAGTCTCCACGTACAGCTCCACAGGACTAATATACTAATAATCATCATGGATGTTCAACATGCCTCGTACGTCGTCATCCGTCTTAATATTCATGGAGGACAAGTAAACACGACCATCAAATCCACAAGCGGGTTTGCGATAAGTAATACTAGTAACCACTCGGTCATCACCCTCACTTGAACCTTAATTAAGCTCTACTTTAATCATCATGGATGTTCAACATGCTTCGTACGTCGTCATCCGTCTTAATAATCATGGAGGACCAGTAAACACGACCATCCGATCCACAAGCGGGTTTGCGATAAGTCATACTAGTAACCTCTCGGTCATCACCCTCACTTGAACCTTAAGCTCTACTTTAAAATTTTACAATAACAGATTTATCAATTTATTAGATAAATCTGTTTTGAGAAAATTCAAAACGGATTTATCGAATTTAATGGTTGTGGTTTCAGGACAATCGGAGTAGGTTGCTTGAAAACTGATTTTTTAGCCTAGATTATCTAATGGGTGTACAACATCGTCATGTGTAACGAATATCTACACACTAAACAGAACCAAAAATCAATGATATACATATCTATTTTGTTTTCTTTAAAAAAAATAATTATAATTTTTTAACAAATTTATCTATTTTGTTTTGAAAAAAAATTTATCTATTTAATTGATAAATCCAATTTAATAGATAAGTCCAGTTTTGAATATTGCAAAACGGAATTATCTATTAAATAGATAAATCCGTTTTCAATTTTTTTTTCAAAATGGATTTATCCTAAAAATAGATAAATTCGTTGTTTACATTTTTTAAGGGTAAAATGAGATAAATAATTTTTGTATGGGTACTTTTGGTATTCCAATATGGGTGTGGGGGGGGGGGGGGGGGTACGGGGTATAAAGGTAGGGGTGTAAAAAAACAAGCCTTATTTTTCTATCCTTACCATTGGGCACCATACCCCCACAAAAATCATTTATCTCCTTTTTACCCCTCTCAATTTTTAAACTACAGATTTATCTATTTAATAGATAAATTCGTTATGTAAAAATACACAATAGGTTTATCTATTAAGCCGTCGGTATGTACCGACTGAACCAAATTCCGCCGGAAATGAAGTGACAAATGCCTTAAAAAATGTCCAAACCCTTACCGAGGGAAACTTTCATCGGAAATCCGTCACAATTAGCGACAGATATGTGTCTCTCAGTAATTTTGGTAGGAAAACAAGGATTTTTTTGTTGTGTTCATTGAATTACAGACTGAAAATTAAAACACATACCTATTTATAGAGGTAGTCCCGGAATGTGTCACTCGATTAGTCAGTGCCAAAACAAATATTTGCTTATGAGGAATCAACCATGTCTCATTCAGCTAATTCACAAACATGGGTAAATCGAGACATGACTGCTCCAATACAAGCAAGCGTTGTGAGTACTCAACCTCGTCAGGTGAGTCAACAAAATTGTACCAAAGATCCATCACTAATGGTTGTCTATCCTTCTTCACATACTCCGTACACTTTTAATTCACATTTTTGCTTATGTGAAATTCGCAAAGCAAATTCACAGAGGAAGGAAACACAACATCAATGACACTCATTAGTGCAAGATCTCTGTCAGTCAAGAACACATGAGGTAGTAGACTGTCTACCTCGAACAAATCTCTCAGCATATGCAATGCCCGTCTAAAATTGTCAACGCTCATGTGACAAGTATGCAAATGCAACGGAGAATGCCAACTCGGTGGAAGTCACACCAACAATCTCCAAGAGAGGTATTATATACCGGTTGGTTTTGTATGTGTTATCCATAATCAGAACCCTCGGAAACAATTTGAATAACTTGATAGAACTGTGCCCACATGATGTCACTGACAACATCCATGTTATTAACTTTTCTGCTCCAACACATACTTTTCTGATTTTATTACTCTCAGAAGCTCTTGAATCTTTGTTCTAGGACCTCTCAGTTTCAACCGGTGCGTGCGACGCTGCCTATAGAGCTGGAACATAGAAGTCACATTAATGCTGCCATATTGTCTCTTGGTGCAACCATCAATTTGGTGTGTTCATCCACTAACCTGCTCTTCCTTCGTTAACCGCCTAAAGAACGCGGTGCCGGTTAATCTTCTAAGCAGCTCATGATTGTGGAGTCCACAACTAACCTTCAGTATCCAACCCCCAGCATCAATCGAAGGTGCAGCTCTAAGTTTGAAAGGACAATTGTGCTTCTTTAAGGACTCCATTGTACAACAATCCGTGCCTACGCCTTTGTATTTCCCACTTTTTCGCAACCAAAAATAATTTTATCTTTCCTTCTCTTTTTACCGATTGTTGTATTTGATCTAAGAATGATTGCGATCACTTTAGCAGCTGAAAGTGCTTGAGTTCGAATCTCATGTGGCATGTTCGTTTTTGTTTTTTTTTTTGCGAAAATAAAAGCTTAACCGCAAAAAACACAGCCGAGAGAGTCGAACTCTGTTACACCCATTAGATTTCGCCCCCTCAAATATTTAAGTCAAGTTCTGCCACTGCCGACACTCCCCTTCCTCTTCATCTTCACTCTCCCTCTTACTCCCTCTCACCACCACTACTACCACCACCGCATCCTTCTCCCTTCTCTTCTTCTCCTTCTTCTTTTTCTATATTTTTTTCGCAACTAAGTACAAATTCGGTACCAAGATATCGTGTCTCTGTTATTTCAAAATTAACGGGTATAAGACACAATACCAAGGAACCGTACCTAGTTTGGTACTATAGTATCGTACTTGACTCGATACTATAGTACCGTACCCGTTGAAATTTAGGAAAAAAAGAGGACCTGGAAAGTTTTTGTTCATTAAGGGTGTTTTTGTCTTTTCACTGATTTGGGGAGTATTTTGTGAGTATAGGAGGGGGAGTGGAAAAAAAGGCCCAAAAATAAAGAGTGCTAATAGGCTCTTTCCACTCCCTTTTTTTTTCTAGAGTTGGCAAAATAGGCTACGCGACTTGCAATGGGCTCAGGCTTTTAAGGGCCAGGCCAAAAAGCTCGGATTTAAATTTGGGTTCACCCTATATGTAAATCACATAATAAAATCAAATAAATAAAAAAAATCCAACCTATTTCGTTAGATGTCTCAAAACAGGTGCGGTACCTTAATACCGTACCTTTTTTTTCAATTTTATTTTTTAAAATAACAGGTGCAGTATTAAGGTACCGAACCAATGCTAAATCTGTTTTGCTGTTTTGTGCCTATATTGATGCTGTTTTGATTTTTTTGGGTATTAAAATTTTTTTTCGTGCTTTAGGTATAGCAAAGACTAGGAGTGGTGTTTCTTATTAGCAGCCACACCCTCTTGATGAGCAGCCTACTACTTTCGTTTGCGATAGGAGAACACGTACGTGGTCGGGGCGACCTCACTATTTCAATCACTTTCCTCTCTTCAATTCTATGAACTAATAGATTATGCTATCGTCATTATTGTTCGGGTTATTGTAACACGATATAATTTTCCTCCCGAAATGTGCATGTCTAAACCTTACATGTTCTTAGTTGCTAAAATACCGGACCAAGCAATCCAATAGTTGGTGTGTGTTTCTATATATATATATATATATAATTTAGTTTTTTTTATAGGATTAGTGTATATATGTTGTTAGTCAGATATTTACATTTAAATGGGAAAAAGACAAAATAAGATATATAGTCATACATCATCACGTTAAAGAAGAGAGTCCTATAAAGTCAGTTGGAATCTGAATAAAGTTAGTGGGAGTCCTTTAATAATTAACGTAGAAAATAGAAACAACAGACCCATACAAAAGAACTATCCACACAAAATAAAGAACAGCTCCAATCAGAAGATGCTGCGTAGAAGCCCTCGTCTCTTTTTGACAAATAATTGCGAACATATCATGAAAGTAAAGCAAAATAAACAAGAAAATGATAAAAACTTTCAACTTTAAACTAAAATTAATCCACTAGTACTATTACTATAGTTGATTGAATATATTCACATGATACATATGTGTTCGTGTCTATGAAGCACGGACTCTGACACGGACACCGGACACGACACGGACACGGACACTTGGACACTGTTAATATCCAAAATATAGGACACCGGGACACCGCATATATATAATTATTTATTTATTATAATTATTTATTTATTTCATAACAATAAAAGTTCTTAAACAAAATAAGATAGTTTTTCACATTCTTTTCCATTTACTATATCGATAAGCTAAAAATGGTGTAATCAAATTTAATATTTTTAACCCCTTCCTTGGTTATCACTACTTTGACACTTTTTTAACCTTTGTAGAAGTGTCTCAGAAGTGTTCAAGATGTGTCGAAGCAAAGAAAAAAAAAGATTTTTTTTGAAACACTTGTCTGAGGTGTCGGACACTGACACGTGTCGGACACCGGGACACGTCTAATCTCAGTCCTCAGAGGTGTCCGTGCTTCATAGGTTCGTGTGTACAAATAAATACTAGTATATTTATATAGCTTCAAGAGAGAAACATGTGCATAATACTCTCTATACATTCACGCCCTTATTCATTAAACCTCTGAGTCTCTGTCACTATTTTTAGTCTATGTTGTGCTTTCTGTATAATATATTGTTACATGAATGTGAAAACTAATCAAGAACTAGATTCTATTTGCACTATATATCTTAGTGGATAATTGTTGGTTATGTTGATAAACATTGATTGTAAACATTGATATTTTATCTCTGATTCTGCTTTGAAGCTTCTTGGTTATGCATTATATATATATGTGTATGTTTTGGTGTTTAATTTATGTCAGCTATAGAGGAACACACAGAGAACCATAAAGGGATGGGAAATAACATGGTAACATACAACAAGTACAAAAGTTTCTTGTTCTTTATCAGAAAGTACAAGGTGACAGAGTTGGTTCCATCTCAAGACCTTAAGGAGGTATTCTCAAAGTTCACCGGAGGTGGGTCCTACATGTCGACGGAGCAGCTTCACCGGTTCCTGGTAGAGTATCAAGGAGAGGAGAACTGCACGTTGTCGGATTCAGAGAAAATTGTTGACAGGGTTTTGCAACTGAAAAAACCATGTCAAGAAACTGTTGATGTTGATCAAAATAATGAACAACAAATCACCCTTGATGACATCTTCCGTTTTTTGCTTCTTGATGATTTCAGTGGTCCTTTGAAAACTGAGGTAACAAAATAAAGGTTTTAAATTGCGGTCGCGTTGTAATTTTAATATTGTGGAGAATTGCGATCAAATGCGACTGTTATTGCCTTAATTAGCCTTATTTGTTAACAGACAATGATAATTGTTATTACAGGTACATCATGATATGAGTGCTCCATTGTCACATTATTTCATATACACAGGACACAATTCCTATCTCACTGGGAATCAATTAAGCAGTGATTGCAGTGAAGAACCAATCATAAAGGCTTTGCAACGAGGAGTGCGCGTTATCGAACTCGATTTATGGCCAACTTCAAATAAAGATGATATTAAAGTTGATCATGGATGGTAAAAAATAAATCAACTTTTATTACATGATCTTTATGGCCAACTCGATTTTTGTGCTTCTTTTCTCACTTGAAATCAAAGCAGGACTCTTACCAATCCTGTCTCACCTATCAAATGTTTGGAGTCTATAAAGAAATATGCTTTTGTTGCATCTCAGTATCCAGTTATCATAACCATAGAAGACCATCTTACTGCAGATCTTAGAGCTAAATTTGCAGAAGTATGTAATAATTTCCACTTGATTCCTGTATAACGAAACAAAAAAGGACTAATGTGATTGAATTTTTTTCAATTGTAAGAACTATTTTAGAATTTTGTTAGTTGCAAGGATGAAAGTTACTTACACGCACAATTTCAGGGACTAAATTGACTAATAATATTTCATTTCTGGTTTTTATGTATATTTTGTTGCAGATGGCAACACAAATATTTGGTGAAGTGCTTTTCTATCCTCAGAAAAATAGTTTAACAGAATTCCCTTCACCAGAATCTTTGAAAAATCGGATTATTATATCAACCAAACCTCCTAACGAACGTTTTGAGTCTAACCGAATCAAGGACAACGACAACTGTCCTGTGCAAGATGGAAGTGAATCATCATCTTCATCTGAAGAAGAATCATGGGGAAAGGAATCACAAGACTCTAGGACTGAAGAAGGGACCGAGGGCACGGTGAGACCGATACACACTTTCATATTTTTATAAGAGAAATGCTAGCAATACTGTCTGTTCGACACACTCTTAAACACGCTCTCTTGTGTAGCAGAATGGAAGTGAACATGATGCGGGTGAAACAACAAGTGCTTGTGAATGTGATCAAAGATTACATCGGGAATGCTCACCTGATTACAAAAGCATAATAACAATCCATAATAAGAAGCTCAAAGGTAGCCTAAAAGATAAACTGAAAACTGATGGTGAACTTAGACGCCTAAGTTGGAGTGAAACAACCTTAGAAAAGGCTTCAGAATCTCATGTAACAGACATTATTAGGTACTTGCCAAACTGATAAATTGGTCAATATTTTATATCTAACAATGTCCTATTTCATGACTTTTCTCTAAATTATCCCTTACATTAAGCCTTGGTACCTTATGGTTTATCTGATTTAAATTGTTACTCTTCCAGGTTCACACAGAAGAATATTCTCAGGGTATATCCAAGGGGGACACGTGTCAAATCCTCAAATTTCAAGCCACATCTTGGTTGGATGTTTGGGGTTCAGATGGTTGCATTCAATATGCAGGTTAGAGAACTGTGACCAAGGCTAACTGTTTCAAATACATGGAATTTTTCTCCTTTTTTTTTGGAATTTTTAGAGGCTATTACAAAAGACAATGCAATAACTTTATTTGCAAGTTACTATACCATATCTTTACAAGCAAAGCTAACTTTCTGCTGTTTTACTACTTGTTTTCCTCAATAGGGGCATGGGAAATCACTGTGGTTAATGCAGGGAATGTTCAAGGCAAATGGAGGATGTGGTTATGTAAAAAAGCCTCAAATTTTAATGCAGAAACTTCAATGCGACAATCAGTTTGATCCTAGAATGATGATGCAAGTGAAAAAGACATTAAAGGTAAGCATATCATACAACACTGCATACTACAGGGTAATTTCAATTGTTTGATGACATATTAATGTTAAGTTGTCATGTCCAATAACAGGTAAAAGTATACATGGGGCATGGTTGGAGCTTAGATTTTAGTCCTACACACTTTGATAAGTGCTCTCCCCCAGACTTTTACACAAAGGTCAGTTAAGTGAACCTTCTTTGCAAAAGTGGTAATTTACCACTGAATTTGATGTTGTATGATGTTGTAAACATGCAGCTGTTACGGTCCGTTTGGATAAATAACTTAATTAGATGTTTATTGTTTAAGTGTTTATCATATGCTTATGTATAAGCTATTTTTATAATAAAAGATAAAATGAAATTAAACTACTTTTATACAAGCTATATACTGTTTTCATAAACTATTTTGGAGAGTTTGCTAAACGTCTTATATATAGACTGAAAAAGAGCATATAAGTGGGAGGTTTCCCTCACCTTACAAGCCGGTTTTGTAGGGTTGAGTTAGGCCCACCCAAATTCTAAGATGGTATCATAGTCAATCAAGATCTGTTGGCCCACCTACTATCGGGGCTCTCGGGTCACGCTCCACTTGTCCAACCCTGAGCTTGAGGGGGGGGAGTGTTGATGTGATATGGCCTGAAAAAAAAGCATATATGTCGGAGGCATTTCTCACCTTACAGGCCAGTTATGTAGGGTTGAGTTAGGCCCAACCAAACTCTAAGAGAGCTTATAGAAATAAGCTGAAAACAACTTATGAACAGTTGCAGAGGCCTCTGAAGCCTTTATGTTTCCGCCGCAATTACAATTGTAGACAACAATTTAACAATGATTTTCCCTCATAACAAGGATTCTTTAATAAAAAGAAATACAAAAACATTGTTGTGTGTCCTTCTTACAGTTACATCATTTTTTTACTAACAGATCCGTATAGTTGGAATGCCTGCTGATATTGCAAAGAAGAAAACAAAGGTAGTGATGGACAACTGGTTTCCAGTGTGGGATGAAGAGTTTGAGTTCCCTTTAACTGTTCCAGAGCTTGCTTTGCTTCAGATACAAGTAAAGGACAAAGATCAAGGAGTAAAGGATGACTTTGCTGGTCAAACATGTTTGCCAGTGTCAGAGCTTAAAATTGGATTTAGATCGGTCCCCTTATTTAACAAAAAAGGTGAAAAATATAAATCTGTAAAGCTGCTAATGCGGTTTCGGTTTGAATGAAATGTAAAGGTCATTCATTTGGGATACACATACATCCTTCTTGTTTATAATTGTCAGTTGTTAGTTAGTAAAGTATTCTGCTTGAATCTACGATTAGACTAATATTGATAGTTACAGAAGTTAGTTAGACGGACTTATATGGATTAGCTTATAACATCTATATAAGTTGTTTTCGCCTTATTTTCATAAATTCTCTTGATAGCTTAAGAAAATAATTTATAGCTTACGTGAAAAGAGTGTGACTTTATTTTATCTTCTATTATAAAATATACTGTTGGGAATCACTGCAACAGTAGAAATGCAACGCATGCAACAGAACAGATTCAATTAGCAGTAATTGTGACTACGCAGAATTTCCCCAAAATGAAAACCCTAGAAATTGAATTGAGAAATTAAAGACAATTAAAGAATAGTAAAGAAGATGAACACAGAAGATTTGGTTACGCAGTTCAGCACCAAAATGGTAGCCTACGTCTGCGGGATCAAGCAATTGCTTGGATCCAGTTGATTGAATCAATTGATCGAAGTGAAAGTACAAAGATGAGAAATCCCAATTTGTTTCCCCTCACTACCCTGTACATTTGGTTAAAAACACACTTATTGCAAGTGTACTCTTTCGCAGAAGTAGTAAAAAAGATTATCGTATCCACAGGGACTAATTAACAAGTACCAAACTAGTCGAGATTATTTATTGTTTAGACGAACCAATAATTGAGTTGTAATGAAAACAAATAAAAAGAAATAAATAACAATAATTAAAATACTAGATTTAATAAATGGAGAGGGGTCTAGGGTCACGGTTTCACTTGCAAGCTTCAATTCCCCTATGTCTAATTCCTACTTTAATTCCTTTATTTTGTTTAATTACCAATCCCTTTACTAAAACTATTAATCCGTTTGGTCATTCGCGATTAATATTCTTTGGGTTAAAGGTACATTTCGTCCCTGCAAATATACAAATTATCCAGTTTCGTCCCTGCAAAAAAAAAAGTTTAAAACAACCCTTACAATTACAAAACGTTTTCAGTTTCGTCCCTGCTGTTAGTTTTACATTAACAGCGTTGGTGTCAGCCAGGTTGGATGCCAAGTTGGATAAGTAGGGCTGATATCATCATCTCCTTCATCTCCTTCATTTCTGTTTCTCCCAAACCAGGTAGTGTGTTCTTCTCTCTTCTCTCCATCTTCTCTCTTCGTTCTTATCATCTTCTCTTCCTCTTTTCTGTTTGTTGTTCGTTGTTCTCTCTTCTCGTCATCTTCCGTTCACCTTCAATGGCAACAAGCAATGGATCTATGAATGCTACTTCAAGGCATGGGCAACTCCCTGTTTGCGGCTGTGGAGATACCATGCGAATGTTCATATCAAATACAGCTGAAAACCCTAACAGAAGATTTTGGAAGTGTGTTAATTGGGGGGTAAGTTTCTAATTAGTTTTTTTTTTGCAATTTTGTTGGTAAATTAGGGTTTTTCACTGTAAATTCGATGTTTGAATTGTCTATATTTGCAGAAACAAAGAAGCTGTAAGCTGTATATCTGGGATGATCTACTAGATGTTGACAAAATGCCCATGGTTACTTTGACAGCATCACAGCCAATTTCAGAAAACAATAGGCAAATAGAGGCAGCAAGGCCAACAACAGGATGTCAATGCAACTGTGCTGAGATGTTCAAGGATTGGGAGTCAAAGAAAAATAGAAAACTGAAGCTGAAGTTGTTAGAAGAGAGGAAAAAGATGAAGTGGATGCAAGGAATTATTATTTTAGTGATTCTGTATGTAGCATTTCAGAAATTTGGATTGGCTTAAGGTAGTTATGAAGTTGTTGCTGAAGTTGGATTGGCTTAGTGATTCTGAAGTTGTTGCTAGTTACCAATTCCAATTCAAATGTATGAATTATGTATCAATGAAGTTATGAAATGTATGAATTATCTATCAATGAAGTTATGAATTTGCATATGTAGTAATCTGTTTTTCAAACCTTTTGGCAGCAGATACAAGATTTAATACATAACTGATATACATAAATACATAACTGATATACATAAATACATAACTGACTTCAAGTTTGGTCAATTGCTTACAATTCTACTTTTTTGGTCCATTGACCAAAAAATACATGAGTTCCTAGATGTCAATTGCTTACAATTCTACTTCCTAGATATTCACGAAGTACAGCAAACATTGCTTGCAGCAAATGACAATTCAAAATACATCAAAATCCATAACATTCAGTGGGCTGCCTTCATAGCAATTGCAAAATACATCAACCATTGCTCTACTTAGATAAGTTCCAACATAAACTAAAACAGATTACATAAACTAACATAGCATTCATTCCAGATTCTCTTGAGTTAGGTCCCCATCGTGTGGGCTGCCTTCATCATCATCAACAATCAGTGGTTTGTTTTGGTCACTACCAGGACCTGTATAAGGTAATACAGTCTTGGTAATCCTTGTGCTCCATCTTTGCCTTTTCATTGGAAGTTTCAATCTCCTTTTCACAGACTTAGTAGGGTTTGCAGCAATGTTTTTAAACAAGCAAGAAACAGGTATAAAATCAGTTGGTAGGCATGGTTTAATAGGTGGAATTGGTACTGGTGCAGATTCTTCATCAACCAAAAATCTCCTAAACTGAACGTCTTCATCTTTTTTCCACCATAATCTATAACTACCATTCTCATAACCTAAATCTTTTACAATACCAGTAGCTTCAAAGAAGCTCCATTTGTCTACATCCTGATGTCTTACAACTGATTCACTACCCCCTTCGTATTCAAGTACCAAGTTCTTAGTAAACTTTCCTCCATGGTGAAACACAACAGTAATAGACATAACTGTACAACAAAGGGGTATATCAGAGTCCCAAAATAGACATTAAACAATAAGTAATACATAAGGGCTAAAATAGACTTTTCAAACTAAGCCACAGGCCCAATATAGACATTAACCCTAATAGAATAACCAACACAATGTTCAAAGCCATTAAAGATTCTCTCCAACCATGAAAACGACACCAAATACATTAAGTATTAAACCCTAACCCACATGGTGGTCCCCTTCCATAGAACAAAAAGCAACAGAACATGTGCAAACCTGTGTTTTTCAAAGAAGAGACCTTGTCTTGCAACGTTCTTTCACTTCGAACTCGCAGAGCTTCTTCCTATTCACGCAGAGCTTATTCACTTCGCCATTGTTGTCGCCTCGCAGAGCTTCTTCGTCTTCTCTTTTCGCACTCAACCCTAATTCTGAGGACCAATTTGAGACCCCCATCGTTCATATGCCAGGTCACAGTTACTGCTCCACACGTCACTTAACACGTGTACAACTTGGCATCCAACCTGGCTGACACGTGACATGAAACTAACACTGTTAATGTAAAACTAACAGCAGGGACGAAACTGAAAACGTTTTGTAATTGTAAGGGTTGTTTTAAACTTTTTTTTTTGCAGGGACGAAACTGGATAATTTGTATATTTGCAGGGACGAAATGTACCTTTAACCCATATTCTTTTTCATAAATTAACCCTTGTTTGGTCATGCAAGAATTTAAATTTAAGAAAAGCTTAAAGAGCAAAAAGGTTGAATGATTGGAAGACTAAATTAAGGTTTGGTCATGCAATAATTATAGCCCCAATTATCCTATAAGTCCACCAACTAATTGCAGTACGGTCGCTGATCAACTTATTGATTATGAACATGTATAGGGTAGCTAATCCTAATTATGTGATAAAAACAATAGGACAATATTAATTGAAATAAAACTGGAATTCAAATAATAAACTATAACATAACGGTCTCTAAACTGGCAAGATCCACCTAAGACCCTAGAAGAGGATTTAGCTATCCAAAGTCATAAATAACAATAAAATAGAAATTAGAGTCATGAATTACAGAGATAAAAATAACCCGGAAATTAGAGAAATTATTATTCTGAGTCTCCAGTCTCCTTTTTCTCCTCCAAAGCTCTCTCACGGTGTCAAGAACGGTACCCAAAACCCCTCATCTCCTTGCCCGCGCTAGTGCGGTTGATTATTGCTCTCTGTGTGTGCGGCACTCCTTTTATAATTGATAATTGAACCCTCAGTTCCGTGCCCATCAATTTCTTCTCTATTAATAAAAAAAAAACTCCCCTTTTAATTCTTCTGTATGTACGCGGCCTTAATGCTGCCTTCCTTTTCTTTCTCCCCAAGCCGGTATGTTATCTCCATTCAATTCATGCGCTGGATGCACCGGATCACTTCCACACCAATGGGCCATGTGGACTTTGCTAAATTCATAGGCTTAGTCCTTTAATAATTTATTGCCTTGTTCCTTAATCAGCCCATATATATATATATATATATATATATATATATATATATATATATATATATATATATATATATATATATATTATAAAGTGGCTTTAAAATGGACTATTCATCTTTTCCACATTTTCTTCCTTTCTACAAAATAAAGAGAGATTAAGTCAGTAATTTATATTATCATTAATAATTGATCTAAAAATGACTCGCAAATATCCCTAAAAAATGCACAGAAGTGTTATTTATCAATTCCCCCACACTTAACATCTGCTTGTCCTCAAGCAAATTCTCTGGCTCAGCAACATTTTCAAATAAGGAATAGAGACAGCCAAACAAGGGACCCAAAGTTAGAAGCACAATGACAGACAATAGACAATATAGCACATATGAGGTGCCAAAATGTTGCCCAATTAGAGGCTCATGTCCCTGAAGAATACATTTTTGTGAACAATGGCACTCGCTCACAATCTCTCTAAGTGTTTAGGGACTAGGGAAATATACACTCAAGTTTCCACAAAATGCACATTGCCATATGTTTGTAATTTGACCAAATCTCCTCTAAATAGTTCACATGCATGCAAAAGATGGGGTGTTATGGGTTGTAATGGGGCCATGGTGAATTCTTGCAGGGTGGGAAATAAAAAGAAATGGATAATCAAAGGGCTAAAAAAAAGAAAAAAATAGTAACATTTGAAACCAAATATGGAGCTCCTATCTAATTTACAAATTTTTCCCAAACTTCAAATTAATTTCACTTCCTTCTTCACTCTTTTTCTATTGAGTCAACTCTTTTTTATTTTCTTTTTATCTTGAGTAGACTCTTTTGTTTTTTTTTTTTGGATTTGCCATTTGGCTCTTTCATTCTTTTGATGTGCCTTTTCCTCCTTCTTGCTTTCCTTTTTTTTTTCTTTTTTTTTGGGAGGAAAAGGTAAGTACATGAAAACTCCTATTTTGTTTTTGTTTTTTTTTCATCCTGACAAGATGGACAACTAAAAGTATTGGACGAAATTGTAATTTTCAATAGTTGCTCCACATTTAATTCCAAATGGTTACCACAAACACAAAAAAAAAATATTATATCAGCTCAAAGGGGGCAACTAATGGATAAATTCAACAAACAACTCTGAGACCAAAAAAATACCTAAATTCCCCAAATCTTTTTATATGATGCAAATCAATTTTCGCCTTGAAATGGTCAAAAGACAAATTCTAGAATGTAGCAAATTGGGAAACACGCTCATAGAAAGAAAAGGGGTAATAGTTTATGATTTAGTATCAATCCCCTTATGAAGGCTCAAATCTCACCTTTAAAAGCTAGTTCACACAAAGTACTCAACAGGGACAAATGCTAATTATCAGCTTCCTAAGGACATCCTCACAGTTACAATTAAGCACAAGTCTGTCAAGTAAATTAATTATGGGATCCCCAAAGGCAAAATCTCTATTTTTTTCAACTTTAAGCATAAGTCGCTAAAATAAGCCAGAAAAAATGCTATCAACATATACGGTAGGTATGTGTATTAATAAAGATCAAGTGACAAAATAACTCTCCTCCCCCACACTAGCATGAAGCATGGTCCTCAATGCAAAATGATCAAATAGAAACTAAGAGAAATAAATGAGAGAGAGAGTAATAGTGACTTCCCTGAGAGAGCTTGTAGTCCGAGCTTATTCCTAAAAACAAAATGAAACAAATTAAAAGTAAAAATAACTGAAAATAAAACACAGGTTGCCTCCTGCGAAACGCTTGTTTAACGTCGTGAGCCTGACGATAGTTAGTGCTTAATCAGGTGGCTCTCCAAGAGCAAATTTAACATCTAACGCAGTACACCTTCTTAGCTTTCTAACAATGTGGTTCACATTATTCTTTCTTTTTCCACGTGGTGGATGAACTTCAAAGGATGGAGAAATTATTATTTTATCTCCATCCACGACTATGCTAGGATCCTGCAAAATAAGATTTTTTTCCAAAAGGTCCTACATCTTTATTTCACAAAAAATGTTAGTTTCAACCACATCATCAAAATAAGGAGAAGTTAAAGAAGAGAAATTTTCATTGGAATTTAAAGCTTTAATAACATCATCTTCTTTACCACTCCTTAAAGTTACCTTTTGTAACACCCCATTTCTACCCGGTAAAATAATGCAAAATCAGAGTTCATAAAAATCTTTTTCAACAAACAATGGAGTGCCACATTTACTTCGTGAAAACAATAGACGGGTTAATTCACTTTTGGAAACAGATACATAGCGCTTTCGGATGAATCGATAAAACAACCTTTTAGTCTTCCAAATAATTCCTCTTTAATTACTACGCAGCGGATTCATAACAAGTCAACTCAAATAGACATGGCTTCTTAACAATTCAAAACAGCTCAAAACAACGACATAACAACTTAAAGTTTCAACAACGAAATAAAATAGCACAATATTAAAACGTTTGTTCATTCCCCCCGAGTGTTACATATCAGAGCGACGACACCGACTCGATCAAACGAAGGTGAACAGCCTTCATTCGTGATTACCTGCACGTTACCAACATTGGGGTAACATTCAAACAGAAGGGGTGAGATATCGCACTATATAATCAGACATATGAAAGACAATATGTAATTCAGGTCATAGCATCAATTCATCATTTAACAGCAGTCAACATCATCTCAATCACACAGGTATGCAACATGGATGCGGAATGTGACTCAACTCAGGGCCACCGCCCTATAATGCATGTGGTACCATAATCCAGCCAATAAATAGAGGCATTAACGTCGTAACATCATTTCATCGTAATTTGCCAGTCCAGGCCGTCGTGTTTTGAGCATAGCTCCATCGTAAAAATATGCTATGTATGCGACGCTATGTAAATGCACAACCAATAAACAACGATTACATAGCAACGCAACAACATCGGAAATCATCGTTGGCCATAGGCCTACAACATACCACCTGCCAATAAATAGAGGCAATTCAACTTGGTACACCATCGTCAACACTAATTGGCAACTTTCAACATTTTTGGCAACACATCAACCATTTAGGAACTTCTAATATTTTGGCAACTTTGGGCCTAATTACATATTCAACATCAACACATCGTCCCAAGCATCAAACGTGAAATTCACATTTGGGCAGTCAAACTGGCGCCCTTGGCGCCCATGGCACCCAGCAACACAGCACGCAACACAACACGCAACACAGGCAGCCACACTGGCGCCCTTGGCGCCCACAGCGCCAGAACACAACACAACAACAAGGCAGCCAGATTCTGGCGCCCATGGCGCCCCTGCGCCAGACACAGCAACAGACAGCCAGATTTTGGCGCCCCTGCGCCAGACACAGCAACAAGGCAGCCAGATTCTGGCGCCCATGGCGCCCCTGCGCCAGACACAGCAAGCAACAACAGAAATTGGGCAGCCAATCTTGGCGCCCTTGGCGCCCATGCGCCCAGAACCAGCAACGGGTAGCCAGATTTTGGCGCCCTTGGCGCCCATGCGCCAGGACAACACAGCCACAGCAACAGGGCAGCCACAACATTGGCGCCCTTGGCGCCAGAACAACACAGAAAACAGCAACTGGGCAGCCACAACATTGGCGCCCTTGGCGCCCATGCGCCAGAACAACACAGAAAACAGCAACTGGGCAGCCATAACATTGGCGCCCTTGGCGCCCCTGCGCCAGAACAACACAACAGATAGCAACAGGGCGGCCACAACATTGGCGCCCCTGCGCCAGGAACCTGCAAGACAGCAAAACACAACAACAAGATGGCGCCCATGGCGCCCAGCAACATTTCAGGAACGGCGCCCATGGCGCCCGGCAACAGAACAGGGCCGCCAACATGGCGCCCATGGCGCCCCAAGGCGCCAGAACGGCAACAACAGCAGAACGTCAAACGGCGCCCATGGCGCCTAGCGCACCAGCAGCAACCTGCGAGCAACAGGATGGCGCCCAGGAGGGCGCCCAGGACAGATTTTTGGATCCTCAAACATCAACAACCATATGCACACATCATCAATAGGTGACAAACC
Organism: Astragalus membranaceus; assembly: GCA_039519185.1. NCBI lineage: Eukaryota > Viridiplantae > Streptophyta > Magnoliopsida > Fabales > Fabaceae > Astragalus > Astragalus membranaceus. The sequence continues at coordinate 166,808,146 of CM076849.1, forward strand.
TCATCAATCGGATTCAACATCAACATTTAGAATACAAATACCTACAACTAGGGTTTTCTAAACTTAATAACACCTAGGGTTCCATAACCTCCCTACATAGAGCCATTCATACACCCAATTATAGAGATAGAACCCCACCCTTACCTTAGCCATGAAGAATTCGAAGTCTTTGGCTTGCCCTAGCTCCCTCTCCTCCTTCACGCCGTCCTCTCCCTTCTCTTCTCTCTAATTCTTATTTTTTTTGTTCCTTCTAAATGAGCAAAACCCTAAATAATGCCTATTTATACTTTAGTTAATTTTATGGGCTTTTCCTTAGCTAATTCGAATTACATCATGGGCTTTTTCCCTAACACCTCTCCTTTACTAATCGTAACACTAATAATAGGTCCACATACACTAACATATAGTTATTCCATTATTTTCTACTAAATAATTCCTAAACAATTAGTTAAATAAATAATTAAAATTTTTTTGGGTGTTACACCTTTCCCCTGTCAACCTCTATTGGCTCATAGTCATCCCAATAGTTTGAATAAGGCTCATAAGGAGGAGAAGGAGTTAGGCCTTGACATTGAGGTGGTATATGTAACACCCCTTTTCTACCCGTTAATTTAATTGGAAAAATATCAGAGTTTTCAAAAATTTGTTTCGCACGAGGAATGTTACACATACTTCAATAAAATAATGCTTCTCAATAAAACAGCTCAAACACAATAATCCTGCATCACGTAGCACGTCACTAAGAGGAGAGCCTCAAAAACACAGTTATCATCGCAAATAACCTTAACGTCAATAAAAACCAACTACGCAGCGGAATAACAAAATAAAACAGAATCGTCAACAAAACATAACAGCTGAAATCATTCATAAACATCAAGTTCATCCCCCCCCCCCCCCTGAGTGCTACGTATCAGAGCGTGACGACTCGACTCGAAGTAGTGAAGGTACCTAGTCCTTCACTCGTGATCACCTGCACGTTACCGCATAGGGGTAACATTCAAACAGAAAGGTGAGTCCAATTCAATCCATATAATAAATCACATGATAGGCAATAAGTCAAGTCACAGCTCTAAAATAATCACATCACAATCATCAATTACATCACCACAATAACTCATCACTATGTCATGTAGGCATATGAAATGCAACCCACTCGCGGGCATATGCATGAGGTACCTTTTCACAAACGTCGCTTAGCCTTTATGGCCTCATCGTCACTTAGCCTTTTGGGCCACAAAAACGTCACTGGGTTTATGCATATGGGAGGCATGAGACACTATGACATGCACCACGCACAAACACACAATCACGGTCAACTATGTGACCCGTCGCTTACCAATTTGCCAAATAAGAGGCACAGCACCTGTCAATTCACAATTTACACACAACAACGTCACTTAGCCTTTTGGGCCTTATCATCACTTAGCCTTTTGGGCCTCAACGTCACTTATTTTCATCGTCACTTATTCACAAACATCATCAACTCAAACAATAGCCACGGAGGGCAAAAACGTCATTTACTAGCCACTAAGGGCATCATCGTCATTTACACATCAATATCAACAACATTGGCCACTAAGGGCAAAAAGGTCATTTAACTAGCCACTCGGGGCATCATCGTCAAAATCATCACTTCTGACACTAAAACGTTAAAACCATTGGTTACACACAAAAGGGGATTTTTAAAGATACCAAAACGATTTTTCAATGTCACAGCAACGACCACCGGGAACAGCCACTTGGGGCGCCCCAGCAACCTTCAGAAATAATAAGTTTTTATTTTTAAATATGGGACACACAGGTAGGCAACTGAAAAAGCTTCCCAACACTTTTTGAAACGTTTAAAACGGATGCCCGAGTCAAAAGATACGTCAAAAACAGGATAGGGGGAAAAATGAGACAAATTCGACAGCTTCTGTCTCAACAAATTCGACAGCTTCTGTCTCAACAAATTCGACAGCTTCTGTCTCAGTAGCTTCGACAGCTTCTGTCTCAGCAATTCGACAGCTTCTGTCTCAACAAATTCGACAGCTTCTGTCTCAGCACTTCGACAGCTTCTGTCTCAGCAATTCGACAGCTTCTGTCTCAACAAATTCGACAGCTTCTGTCTCAGCACTTCGACAGCTTCTGTCTCAGCACTTCGACAGCTTCTGTCTCAGCGCTTCGACAGGCAGCAACACAAAAACTGGCGCAGGCAGCACATTGGCGCACATAAGCAACACCCACCGAGACAACTCCAAAATGACACGTGCAAAAATAAAACCACTCGAGCCAAAATGCTTAAAATTGAATTTGGTCACATGAATACAAAATATGGCACGGTAAAATGTGCCCAGAAATTGAAATTGCACCCAAAATCCCATTTACGCACACATAAGCAACACACTTGCAGCAACAGAATTTCAGCAACAGTTTCAGCAACACAACATCAAACATATGGCGCCCTAGGCGCCCATGCTACAACCAAAAATGGATTTTCAGCCACAAATCATGATGATCACGCATGCATCACTAATCAAACACGAATTTACACACAATCAGGGGCGTGAAATAGATCTAGGGTTCTCTAACTTACAACCTATCATGAACATCTATTATATAGAAAGATAGAACTCCCCTAACCTTGGATTCGAAGAGTAGAAGCCCTAGAGACAGTCACCACCAGAACCTCAGCAACAAAAAATCACGTCCCTTGGCTCCTTGGACTTCGCGACCTTCCTCTCTTCTCCTCCTCCCTACGGCACTCTTCCTTTCTCTTTTCTCTATTTCTCAATTTCGCAAATGCCTAACAAAACCCTGGCTCCACATGACCTAGCTAATTCACATACTACATGGATCATGGGCTTGGGCTTTTCACTTAAGCCCAATTTCATTCAAGTGGCGCCTCCTTTTCCTAATACCACCAACATAAAATCAATATAATTTTAATTAATTAAATTATACCCAATAAATTAAATAAATTCCTAAATACTTAATTAAATAAATTAATTAAATATTTAGGGTGTTACAACTCTCCCCCACTTAGAATATTTCGTCCTTGAAATTTACCTGATCAAACAACTCTGGGTAGGACTCCCGCATCTTGCTTTCCAGCTCCCATGTCATACTCTCGCCGGCAGCTCCTAGCCAAACCACTTTCACTAATGCAATCTCTTTGCCTCTAAGCGCTTTCACTTCCCGATCCTCAATCCGTACGGGCATCGTCTCCACAGTGAGATTATCCCGCACTTCCACATCATCCATATGGATCACATGAGATGGATCCGAAACATACTTCCGAAGTTGCGACACATGAAACACGTCGTGCAAATTCGAAAGATTCGGCGGTAGAGCCACTCTATAAGCCACATTTCCGATTCTCTCAGAAATCTGATAAGGACCAACAAAGCGAGGAGTGAGCTTCTTCGATTTCAACGCTCGGCCAACACCGGTAATAGGAGAAACCCTCAAGAACACATGCTCACCCTCCTGAAACTCTAAATCTTTCATCCGCTTGTCATGATAACTCTTCTGATGACTCTGCGAAGCCTTCATCTTTTCACGGATCATCTTGATTTTCTCTGTAGTCTCCCGGACAATCTCCGGTCCCAACACTACACTCTCTCCCGACTCATACCAACACAGTGGCGTCCTACACTTTCGACCGTACAATGCTTTAAACGGTGCCATCCCGATACTGGAATGGTAAAAATCTCTTTCGTATAATATTGCTAAATTAATCCCCGGCAACGACGCAAAAAACTTGTTGCGTTAAAAACACACATAGAGCAAGTGTACTCTTTCGCAGAAGTAGTATAAAAGATTATCGTATCCACAGGGACTAATTAACAAGTACCAAACTAGTCGAGATTATTTATTGTTTAGACGAACCAATAATTGAGTTGTAATGAAAACAAATAAAAAGAAATAAATAACAATAATTAAAATACTAGATTTAATAAATGGAGAGGGGTCTAGGGTCACGGTTTCACTTGCAAGCTTCAATTCCCCTATGTCTAATTCCTACTTGAATTCCTTTATTTTATTTAATTACCAATCCCTTTACTAAAACTTTTAATCCGTTTGGTCATTCGCGATTAATATTCTTTTTCCTAAATTAACCCTTGTTTGGTCATGCAAGAATTTAAATTTAAGAAAAGCTTAAAGAGCAAAAAGGTTGAATGATTGGAAGACTAAATTAAGGTTTGGTCATGCAATAATTATAGCCCCAATTATCCTATAGGTCCACCAACTAATTGCAGTACGGTCGCTGATCAACTAACTGATTATGAACATGTATAGGGTAGATAATCCTAATTATGTGATAAAAACAATAGGACAATATTAATTGAAATAAAACTGGAATTCAAATAATAAACTATAACATAACGGTCTCTAAACTGGCAAGATCCACCTAAGACCCTAGAAGAGGATTTAGCTATCCAAAGTCATAAAGAACAATAAAATAGAAATTAGAGTCATGAATTACAGAGATAAAAATAACCCGGAAATTAGAGAAATTATTATTCTGAGTCTCCAGTCTCCTTTTTCTGCTCCAAAGTTCTCTCGCGGTGTCAAGAACGGGTACCCAAAACCCCTCCTCTCCTTGCCGGCACTACTGTTGGTTCTGTTCCTGAATCACGTGTGCGGCTGATTATTGCTCTCTGTGTGTGCGGCACTCCTTTTATAATTGATAATGAACCCTCGGTTCCGTGTCCATCAATTTCTTCTCTATTAATAAAAAAAACTACCCTTTTAATTCTTCTGTATGTACACGGCCTTAATGCTGCCTTCCTTTTCTTTCTCCCCAAGCCAGTATGTTATCTCCATTCAATTCATGCGCTGGATGCACCTCCACACCAATGGGCCATGTGGACTTTGCTAAATTCATAGGCTTAGTCCTTTAATAATTTATTGCCTTGTTCCTTAATCAGCCCATATATATATATATATATATATATATATATATATATATATATATATATATATATATATATATATTATAAAATGGCTTTAAAATGGACTATTCATCTTTTCCACATTTTCATCCTTTCTACAAAATAAAGAGAGATTAAGTCAGTAATTTATATTATCATTAATAATTGCTCTAAAAAAGAATCGCAAATATCCCTTAAAAATGCACAGAATTGTAGTTTATCAGTTCCCTGTGTTTCACTCCACACAAACCCTAATCTGTACAGCAATTCTTGATTCTCTCTCTCTAAGAAAAAACTGGAGAGCAAGGTATATACAACAATGAATGTGAAGTGCGATCAAAACTAACTTAAACAGAATGCTAACTATTTCAACTAACTGAAACCATAGTAGCCGAGAGACTTGAGGCTTTGACTGAGAAGACTTGTTGACTTGCCACATCATCCACTAACTTCCATGTAGGCTCCACGTGTATGCAACAGCCACAATAACAATCTCCACCTTGGCATACACGTGAAGGATTCAATCCTCGGACCCAAAGACAATCACTCAATCCAAATAGCACACTAGCCCTTATCTACATTCATCAAGTTCAAGCAATTGAACTTGGCTAGTGGCATTACTTTGGTAATGAAATCAGCAGGATTATGTGCAGTATGCAGTTTATGAATCTGCACTCTACCTTCAGCTATGATATCCTTAATCCAGTGCAATCTTGTGTCTATGTGTTTGGTACTTTCGTGAAAGGATTGATTCTTACACAAGTGTATTGCACTTTGATTGTCACAATAGACCTTGACATTCTCTTGAGTGATACCAAGCTCATTTACCAACCCTTTTAACCATAGTGCTACTTTCACAGCCTCTGTTGTTCCAATATATTCTGCCTCAGTGGTGGATAAAGCCACCACATGTTGCAGAGATACCTTCCAACTCACAGTGTTACCATATAAGGTGAACACATAGCCTGTGAGTGACCTTCTCTTGTCCCTGTCACCAGCAAAGTCAGAGTCAACATATCCCACAACTCCACCTGAATTGTGGACCTTCATAGTGTAGTTCAAACCTAGTTTTACACTTTCCTTTTAGGTATCTTAGTATATGTTTGACTGCCAGCCAGTGTTGTTGACCAAGGGTTAGACATATACCTGCTTACTAGGCTCAGAGCATAGGCAAGATCAGGTCTGGTACACACCATGGCATACATGAGGCTGCCCACACTACTTGCATATGGAACTTTACTCATTTGTCTCTGTTCTTGTTTTGTTTCTGGACAGTCTTCTTGGGATAGCTTGAGTTGAGTACCAATAGGAATGTTAGATGGCTTAGAATCAGTCATGTTGAACCTACTCACCACCTTCCTTGAGTATCCCTCCTGTGTCACAGTGATTCTGTTACTGCCTGGTTTCCTATTTATCTCCATTCCTAGGATTTTCCTAGCTTGACCCATGTCCTTCTTTTCAAATTGCCTTCATCAATAGTTCCTTGAGCTTGTTTATTTCATGCATGTTTTTACATGCTATAAGCATGTCATCTACATACAAGAGCAAATAGAAGTAATTGCCATCATCTAGTTGTTTGTAGTAGATACAACTATCACTATTGCATCTTTTGAACTTGATACTTAGCATGTGACTGTCAAATCTCTTGTACCATTGCCTAGGGGACTGCTTCAATCCTGTATAGAGACCTCTGCAATAGGCATACCAGATTTTCATTTCCCTTTTCAATAAAACCCTTTGGTTGAGCCACGTAGATTTTCTCTTCTAGCATTCCATGAAGGAATGCAGTCTTCACATCCATCTGTTCTAGGTATAGATCAAATTGAGCAACCAAAGCCAGAACAACTCTAATTGAGGTGTGTTTGACTACGAGAGAGAAAATCTCAATGTAGTCCACCCCTTCTCTCTGTGTGTAACCTTTGGCAACCAACCTAGCCAACCTTGGAGGATCTCCATCTGAGTTTCCCTCCATTTTCTTGTATATCCACTTGCATCCAACCAATTTCACCCCAGCAGGTTTCTTCACTAGCTTCCATGTCTGGTTTTTGTGCAGAGCTTTCATCTCATCTGTCATGGCACTTAACCACTCATGATGTTGCCTACTAGCCATTGCCTCTTGGTAAGTTGCTGGTTCTTCATTTATTACATTTTCAGTAGTGTTGAGCGCATAAGCAGTGAATGACTCATAGCCAAATCTCTGTGGAGCTTTAGTTTCCCTTCTTACTCTGTCTCTGCATAGTAGGTAGTACTCCTCTGGTTCATCTTCAGAGGATTCAGAACCAATGTTTTCTTCACCACCTTGATTCTCATTATGGTCCTCATTGGAATTAGGATCAGTTGGTTTGGGTGTCAACTCCACCTCACACTACAAAAAAACACAGGATAAGCGATGGATTTTAGCGAGGGAAACCAAATCCGTCGCAAAATTTAACTTAGCGAGGGATTTAGCGACAAATAATTCTGTCGCTAAAATGGCGCGCTTTATTTTTAAAAAAATAAAATCAAATCCGTCGCTAATTAACAATTTCGTCGCTAAAATGACGTGACTGTTGACAGTTCTTGGAATGCGTGAAAGAATCAAATCTGTCGCTAAATTTGAATTTCGTCGCTAAAAATCTTGAAACTTGTGATTTTTTAAATCCGTCGCTATGGTCAAATCCGTCGCTAAAAATCCGTCGCTAAAAGTCTTGAAACTTCTTATTTTTTAAATCCGTCGCAAAAATTCCGTCGCTACCCTTATTTTTTTCATTACCACCGTAAACCCTCCTCACTTCTCTCTTCACTCCTTCTTTTCTCTTCTCTCACTCATTTTTCTCTCTTCTCTCCTACAACCTCCAACAACCACTTTCAACCTTCACCACCATCTCTCCGCCACCATTGTGCCATGCCACCACCATAATCTTCTCCATTTTCTCTCACTCACCATCGAAACCGTCTCATTTTCTCTCACTAAAGAACCGGTCTCCCTCTCTCTCCTCATTGGTTAATCTTAAAAAATAGTCATAGAAGCTACAAAATAGTGTTTCAAAGGTTTATTTTTTTCTCATGGTGCTCAGTTTTTTCGATTGCGGGTATAGAGACTGGTGGAAATGGGTTGCAGTTACTGAAAGAGGAATTCTTTTGGTTTTGGATTGGAAGGGCAAGTTTCTTTGAACCCTAAATCTACCCCTTTTAGCAGCTTTTTCCTTTCTAAATCAACGTATTTCATAACAACATACACTGAGAAACAGAAAAAATTTGATGTCTATGTGTGTGTTTTAGTATAAATCTATTTATCTATTTATTTGATTTCCATTTATGATTTAGGGGACTGATTCATTTTAGTTGTTATTAAATGGAAAAAATCTGATGTCTGATGTCCGCTGCTATTAATACTAAGTGGTTAACAACAAATCGAATTTAATTTTCCAGGATTTTACTTCATGTTGTTGTTGGTTGACTGGATGTAATACCTACTACGATCATGATGTTTCTTTTTGCATTTTGCATTTCTTTGTTTTGTAGCTATACAAGATCTATGCAATCAAGTTGCTTATACCAATTAGAGGTGAATGGATAATAATTAAACAGAGGCAACAGATCTACGTGGTTTTGTCATGAAAGAAAGGTGCCCATCTGATTTCCATATATAATTTGAGGGGCATTGGTGCTCTCTACTTTTAAATTCGGCCAACCCTTCTTCATAGAGGTTATTCTATGCTTTATGTAATTTTGGGCAGTAGCTTTTATTGCTAGTTTTGAGTTTTGGATGATTTTATTGTGACATTTTGCTTTCATTCTTTCACTCACCACCATAATCTTGTTTGCTACTTTGCAGTTGTATTTTGGGCTTTTGGTGTTTGTGGGCTATGTTATAGTAGACACCCAAGAAATAATTGAAAGAGCTCACTTTGGTGATCTGGATTATGTGAAGCATGCCTTGACCCTGTTTACTGATTTTGTTGCAATCTTTGTGCGGATTCTTGTTATATTGGTGAGTTGAATGTGAAAGATCTTTTTTAAGATGCTTGTTAGTTTGTATAATTTTTTGTTTTCTCCTGATGATTTTGTATTGACAAAGTTTCTATGTTTCCTTTTACAGTTGAGGAACTCAGCCGAGAAAAATGAGAGGAAGAAGAAGAGGAAAGATTGATAATCTGTCTTGGGAGTTTTTCTTCTTTTTTAGTGATGTTGTTTGTGGAGGATAAATAGATTGTCTGTAAAGTTTTTCCTTCTGTTAAAATGATATTCTAACTAATCGGCTTGGCAGCCTTTCTTGTTAGGAACTTAGGATGGAATTTGTTTGTAGAGAATAAATAAACAGCTTGTTAATGAAGTTTTTCTTTTTCTGTTAGAATTTTGTAGAGTTGTTGGTTTTGAAACTTGAGATATTTGTTACTAGTCTATTGATCTTGGTTATACCCCTTGTGATGTTCGTGAGACACTCAACGAAGGATTTTTTTTTATAAAAAGCATCATAATGGAATAAAAAGCAGGTTTTTTTTTATAAAAAATTAAATTAGCGACGGAATTTGCCCTCACTAAAATCCCTCGCTAATTAGCGACAGAATTTCCCTCGCTAATTAGCAGCGGATTTTCCCTCACTAAATTCCCTCGCTAATTAGCGACGAAATTTCCCTCGCTAATCAGCAACGGAAATTCCGTCACTAAATATTAGCGAGGCCCTTTTTAGCGACGGGAAAATTCCATCGCTACTTCCCTCGCTAAGCCACTTTAGCGACGGATTTTTGAGGTTTAGCGACGGATTTTTCCGTCGCTTATCCTGCTTTTTTTTGTAGTGTCAAGTTGGAATTCTTCACTGTTATCACCTGATTTAGGTGTCTCACTGCTTTCTTTACCCTCTGTGAGTTTAGATTCTTGAAATACCACATCCCTACTGATGATGCATTTCTTCTCATCTATTCACCATATCATGTAGCCCTTTACTCCATCAGGGCCATAAACACTCCCTTCCTAGACCTTGGTTCCAATTTTTCTTCACTCACATGAAAATAGGCAGGACACCCAAATATTCTCAAATTTTTGAAGTCTGGTGCTTTTCCCGTCCACACCTCTTGAGGTGTCTTGAAGTTCAAAGCTGTTGAGGGGCTTCAATTGACAAGGTAGCATGCTGTGAACTGGCTCACCCCAAAAGGTCTTTGGAAGCTTGGCACAGGACAACATGCACCTTACCTTCTCTAGCAAGGTTCTATATATTTAATCTTTCAGCCAACCTATTTTGTTAAGGAGTGCCCCCTTACAGTTAGGTTTCTATAGATTCCATGCTCTTTGCAAAAGTTGTTGATTTCCTCATTACAAAATTCCAACCCATTGTCAGTTCTAAGTGCTTTGACCTTTAAGTCACTTTGTGTCTCCACCTTTTTCTTCCATTCTACAAAGGTTCTAAATGCTTCATCCTTTGTTTTTAGCAAATAGATCCACACTTTTCTACTGAAATCGTCAGTGAAGGTTATGAAATATCTTTTTCCTCCATGTGTGGGTGTTTGTGAAGGCCCCAATGGTCAGAATGTATGTAGCCCAACTTCTCTTGTGTCTTGTGAACCCATGTAGCAAATTTTACCCTTGTTTGCTTTCCAATTACACAATGCTCACAGAATCCTAATTGTGTGATTCTGTCTCCACAAAGAAGTCCCTTTATCCCCTTCTCACTCATATGGCCTAGTCTCTGGTACCATATGAGTGTTTTGTTATCTGAGGAGCTGGCCACATGTGTCTCACCTGTGACAGTGTTGCCTAAGAGCACATACAAGTTGTTCTTTCTCCTTTCACCTTTCAATACCACCCTTGACCCTTTCATGACTTTCACCATTGAGTCTTCACCCTTGAAACTGAAACCAGCAGCCTCTAGAGTGCCTAATGATATGAGTGATCTCTTAAGATCAGGCACATGTCTTACATTAGTCAACTTCTTCACTGTACCATCAGCTAGCAGTAGTTTTACAGTGCCAATACCAATGACCTTACATGTTTTATTGTTCCCCATGATTACTTGTCCACCCTTGTATGTTTTGTACTCAACAAACCAATCCCTCCTTGGACACATATGGTAGGAACACCCTGAGTCAAGTACCCAATCATCATCACCTGCTGTTGAAGCTGTAGAATTTGTCTCAATTCTATCATCATTTGCAGCAACCAGCACTTCACTGTCATCATCACCAATAGTGCCCAGAACCTCATGATTTTCATTACCAGTGGCAAACTCATCTTCACAGTTATCTTCACCAGCAGCAAACAACAATTCACAACTGTCATAACCATCTGAAGCAACAGATGCATTTCCTGTTTCTTCATTATTCTAATTCTTCTTCTTGTTGTTTTTCTCAGGACAATTTCTTTTAAAATGTCCTTTGTCACAGATGTAACATCTATTATGTTTAGGTCTTGGTTTTGACCTAGAGTTATTTCTTCCTTTACCTGTTTCTTTCTTCTCAGCCCTACCCCTAACCATCAAATTGTCCCCTTGATCAGTGTCTCTATGGTTTCCTTTCTTTGATAATTCCTTGGATAGCATAGCACTTTGGACCTCTTCAAGACTTAGTGATTCTCTTCCATAAACCAGTGTATCAGCTAAGGTGTCATAAGAACTAGACAGTGGTCTTATTAACAGTAATGCTTGAGCTTCATCATCTACCTTAATGTCTATGTTTTCTAGATCAAGAATTAGTCTATTAAATTCGTCTATGTGATCACTTATGGATGTTTCTTGACTTATTTTGAAGGTATACAATCTTTGCTTAAGATAAAGTCTATTAGCTAGAGTTTTTGTCATGTAGAGACTTTCTAATTTCAACCAAATAGCAGCAGCGGTTTTTTCTTTTGAAATTTCTCTAAGTACCTTATCTCCCAAGCATAAAATGATGGCACTGTGGGCTTTATTCATGATTTCCTTCTTCTCTTTCTCAGTGAGTGTTTCTGGCAACTTGCCTTCCCCTTCTAAGGCTTCTTCAAGTCCCTGTTGTATAAGAATCGCTCGCATTTTCATTCTCCATAGGCCAAAGTCGTTCTTGCCGTTGAACCTTTCGATGTTGAATTTTGCCATTTCCATCGAGTGCCTTTCTTTTCCTCAACGATCGCTACTGATACCAGTTGTTGGGAATCACTGCAACAATAGAAATGCAACGCATGCAACAGAACAGGTTCAATTAGCAGTAATTGTGACTACGCAGAATTTCCCCAAAATGAAAACCCTAGAAATTGAATTGAGAAATTAAAGACAATTAAAGAACAGTAAAGAAGATGAACACAGCTTATCGAGAAAAAAAAAGAAGAAGATGAACATAGAAGATTTGGTTACGCAGTTCAGCACCAAAATGGTAGCCTACGTTTGCGGGATCAAGCAATTGCTTGGATCCAGTTGATTGAATCAATTGATCGAAGTGAATGTACAAAGATGAGAAATCCCAATTTGTTTCCCCCTCACTTCCCTGTACCCTTGGTTCCCCGTGTTTCACTCCACACAAACCCTAATCTGTACAGCAATTCTTGACTCTCTCTCTAAGAAGAAACTAGAGAGCAAGATATATACAACAATGAATGTGAAGTGCGATCAAAACTAACTGAAACAGAATGCTAACTGTTTCAACTAACTGAAACCATAGTAACCGAGAGACTTGAGGCTTTGACTGAGAAGACTTGTTGACTTGCCACATCATCCACTAACTTCCATGTAGGCTCCACGTGTATGCCACAATAACATATACCTTATACAAAAACACTTAGATGATAACCGCTTATACTATAAGCACTTAATTAAGTTGTTTTTCTAAATATGGTCTAAATACGACACTATTTCATTGTCTTTTAATCTATGAAACACCGACATGGACACCAAACACGACACCGGACATGACACAGACATGTAGACATTGGTTTTAATTGGAAAATTACAAGTAATTATAAAGTGTCAGGGTGTTGGTGTCCGACACTAGACAGTGTGTTGAGAATTAAGCAGCAGAAGAACTAAAACCGGCAATGGAACAGTAAACCAGAAACTTGCAATAATGAGAAATCGATGTTACAGATTGCAAACGATGATCAAGAACGATCTTGCAACAAGCAATGAAGTAAACGCACAAAGGATTATGATTCAATTCTACACGGATTGAAGAATTGATCGATAATCCCCAAATCACACCGATGAAACCCTAAGATGCAATTAAGAACCCTAAATCTAAAATTGAGCAATTGCAGTGGAATTAAAGCACACAGAGAACGTGTTTACCCAGTTCAGCATCAGTGTGATGCTTACATCTGGGGGACCAAGCCAAATTGCTTGTCCATTTGCATTGAATCAATGTACTGTCACACTGTTTTGCTCTATCCCAAGTTCATTTACAATCCCTCTAAGCCACAAAGCTACTTTTACAGCCTCTGTTATACCAATATACTCTGCCTCAGTAGTTGAGAGAGCCACTACATGTTGTAGGGAGGCTTTCCAACTCACTGTCTTGCCGTATAAAGTGAACACATACCCAGTCAAGGACCTTCTCTTGTCACGGTCACCAGCAAAGTCTGTATCAACATAACCAACCACTCCACCTTGAGCTACATCCTCCTTTCTATATTTCAAACCGAGTTTGCAGCTACCTTTGAGGTACCTTAGAATGTTCTTGACAGCTAGCCAATGTTGTTGGCCCGGATTAGCCAAATACCTGCTGACTAAGCTTAGAGAGTAAGCCACTTTAGCGACGGATTTTTGAGGTTTAGCGACGGATTTTTCCGTCGCTTATCCTGCTTTTCTTTGTAGTATGAAGTTTGAATTCTTCACTGTGATCACCTGATTTAGGTGTTTCACTGCTTTCTTTACCCTCTGTGAGTTTAGATTCTTGAAATACCACATCCCTACTGATGATGCATTTCTTCTCATCTATTTACCATATCATGTAGCCCTTTACTCCATCAGGGCCATAAACAATCCCTTCCTAGACCTTGGTTCCAATTTTTCTTCACTCACATGAAAATAGGCAGGACACCCAAATATTCTCAAATTTGTGAAGTCTGGTGCTTTTCCCGTCCACACCTCTTGAGGTGTCTTGAAGTTCAATGCTGTTGGGGGGCTTTAATTGACAAGGTAGCATGTTGTGAACTGCCTCACCCCAAAAGGTCTTTGGAAGCTTGGCACAGGACAACATGGACCTTACCTTCTCTAGCAAGGTTCTATTTAATATTTCAGCCAACCCATTTGTTAAGGAGTGCCCCTTACAGTTAGGTTTCTATAGATTCCATGCTCTTTGCAAAAGTTGTTGAACTCCTCATTACAAAATTCCAACCCATTGTCAGTTCTAAGTGCTTTGACCTTTAAGTCACTTTGTGTCTCCACCTTTTTCTTCCATTCTACAAAGGTTCTAAATGCTTCATCCTTTGTTTTTAGCAAATAGATCCACACTTTTCTACTGAAATCGTCAGTGAAGGTTATGAAATATCTTTTTCCCCCATGTGTGGGTGTTTATGAAGGCCCCCAATGGTCAGAATGTATGTAGCCCAACTTCTCTTGTGTCTTGTGAACCCCTGTAGCAAATTTTACCCTTGTTTGCTTTCCAATTACACAATGCTCACAGAATCCTAATTGTGTGATTTTGTCTCCACAAAGAAGTCCCTGTTTATCTAACTCCTTTAGCCCCTTCTCACTCATATGGCCTAGTCTCTGGTACCATATGAGTGTTTTCTTATCTGAGGAGCTGGCCACATGTGTCTCACCTGTGACAGTGTTGCCTAAGAGCACATACAAGTTGTTCTTTCTCCTTTCACCTTTCAATACCACCCTTGACCCTTTCATGACTTTAACCATTGAGACTTCACCCTTGAAACTGAAACCAGCAGCCTCTAGAGTGCCTAATGATATGAGTGATCTCTTAAGATCAGGCACAAGTCTTACATTAGTCAACTTCTTCACTGTACCATCAGCTAGCAGTAGTTTTACAGTGCCAATACCAATGACCATACAAGCTTTATTGTTCCCCATGATTACTTGTCCACCCTTGTATGTTTTGTACTCAACAAACCAATCCCTCCTTGGACACATATGGTAGGAACACCCTGAGTCAAGTACCCAATCATCATCACCTGCTGTTGAAGCTATAGAATTTGTCTCAATTCTGTCATCATTTGCAGGCACTTCACTGTCATCATCACCAACAGTGCCCAGAACCTCATGATTTTCATTACCAGTGGCAAACTCATCTTCACAGTTATCTTCACCAGCAGCAAACAACAATTCACAACTGTCATAACCATCTGAAGCAACAGATGCATTTCCTGCTTCTTCATTATTCTAATTCTTCTTCTTGTTTTTTTTCTCAGGACAATTTCTTTTAAAATGTCCTTTGTCACAGATGTAACATCTATTGTGTTTAGGTCTTGATTTTGACCTAGACTTATTTCTTCCTTTACCTGTTTCTTTCTTCTCAGTTCTACCCCTAACCATCAAACTGTCCCCTTGATCAGTGTCTCTCTGGTTTCCTTTCTTTGATAATTCCTTGGATAGCAGAGCACTTTGGACCTCTTCAAGACTTAGTGATTCTCTTCCATAAACAGTGTATCAGCTAAGGTGTCATAAGAACTAGACAGTGATCTTATTAACAGTAATGCTTGATCTTCATCATCTACCTTAATGTCTATGTTTTCTAGATCAAGAATTAGTCTATTAAATTCGTCTATGTGATCACTTATGGATGTTTCTTAACTCATTTTGAAGGTATACAATCTTTGCTTAAGATAAAGTCTATTAGCAAGAGTTTTTGTCATGTAGAGACTTTCTAATTTCAACCAAATAGCAGCAGCGGTTTTTTCTTTTGAAATTTCTCTAAGTACCTTATCTCCCAAGCATAAAATGATGGCATTGTGGGCTTTATTCATGATTTCCTTCTTCTCTTTCTCAGTGAGTGTTTCTGGCAACTTGCCTTCCCCTTCTAAGCCTTCTTCGAGTCCCTGTTGTATAAGAATCGCTCGCATTTTCATTTTCCATAGGCCAAAGTCGTTCTTGCCGTTGAACCTTTCGATGTTGAATTTTGCCATTTCCATCGAGTGCCTTTCTTTTCCTCAACGATCGCTACTGATACCAGTTGTTGGGAATCACTGCAACAATAGAAATGCAACGCATGCAACAGAACAGATTCAGTTAGCAATAATTGTGACTACGCGGAATTCCCCCAAAATGAAAACCCTAGAAATTGAATTGAGAAATTAAAGACAATTAAAGAACAGTAAAGAAGATGAACACAGCTTATCGAAAAAAAAGAAGAAGATGAACACAGAAGATTTGGTTACGCAGTTCAGCACCAAAATGGTAGCCTACGTCTGCGGGATCAAGCAATTGCTTGGATCCAGTTGATTGAATCAATTGATCGAAGTGAATGTACAAAGATGAGAAATCCCAATTTGTTTCCCCCTCACTTCCATGTACCCTTGGTTCCCCGTGTTTTCACTCCACACAAACCCTAATCTGTACAGCAATTCTTGACTCTCTCTCTAAGAAAAAACTGGAGAGCAAGATATATACAACAATGAATGTGAAGTGCGATCAAAACTAACTGAAACAGAATGCTAACTGTTTCAACTAACTGAAACCATAGTAACCGAGAGACTTGAGGCTTTGACTGAGAAGACTTGTTGACTTGCCACATCATCCACTAACTTCCATGTAGGCTCCACGTGTATGCCACAATAACATATACCTTATACAAAAACACTTAGATGATAACCGCTTATACTATAAGCACTTAATTAAGTTGTTTTTCTAAATATGGTCTAAATACGACACTATTTCATTGTCTTTTAATCTATGAAACACCGATATGGACACCAAACACGACACCGGACATGACACAGACATGTAGACATTGGTTTTAATTGGAAAATTACAAGTAATTATAAAGTGTCAGGGTGTTGGTGTCCGACACTAGACAGTGTGTTGAGAATTAAGCAGCAGAAGAACTAAAACCGGCAATGGAACAGTAAACCAGAAACTTGCAATAATGAGAAATCGATGTTACAGATTGCAAACGATGATCAAGAACGATCTTGCAACAAGCAATGAAGTAAACGCACAAAGGATTATGATTCAATTCTACACGGATTGAAGAATTGATCGATAATCCCCAAATCACACCGATGAAACCCTAAGATGCAATTAAGAACCCTAAATCTAAAATTGAGCAATTGCAGTGGAATTAAAGCACACAGAGAACGTGTTTACCCAGTTCAGCATCAGTGTGATGCTTACATCTGGGGGACCAAGCCAAATTGCTTGTCCATTTGCATTGAATCAAAGTATCAAGTTTACACAATTGTGAAGAAACTCCCAATGGTGTTTTCCCCCTCACTACCCGATTCCCACGTTTTTCCAATCACTCTTCACACAACCCAATTCTGTTAGTCTTAGTTACAATCATACAAAGCTAGCTATTTAAAGCATTACAAGTTTTGGCGCCTAACTTGCAATGCAAGCAACTAACTAACTAACTTGCAAACCGAATAGTAACTAACTCCAAAGCTGATTCTGGTGTGCTGATAACTGATCTCCAATGCCACGTAGGATCCACATCAGAAGTGAGTAAACCACTAGGAGTGCCACCAAGTCAACAATCTTACCTTGGCACTTCAAACACAATGCAAATGACATAACCACAAGCAATAAGACTCGATCCAATTTCTCCACTTAGCCACACTCAACATTCAACAAGTCCAAGCAGTGCTTGAACTTGGCTAAGGGAACAACCTTGGTGATGAAATCAGCAGGGTTGTGTGCTGTATGGATCTTCTTTATAACCACCTTGCCTTCAGCAATGATATCCTTTATCCAATACAGCCTAGTATCAATATGTTTTGTCCTTTCGTGAAATGTTTGATTCTTGCAAAGATGGATTGCACTTTGGTTATCGCAATGTACTGTCACACTGTTTTGCTCTATCCCAAGTTCATTTACAATCCCTCTAAGCCACAAAGCTTCTTTTACAGCCTCTGTTATACCAATATACTCTGCCTCAGTAGTTGAGAGAGCCACTACATGTTGTAGGGAGGCTTTCCAACTCACTGTCTTGCCGTATAAAGTGAACACATACCCAGTCAAGGACCTTCTCTTGTCACGGTCACCAGCAAAGTCTGTATCAACATAACCAACCACTCCACCTTGAGCTACATCCTCCTTTCTATATTTCAAACCGAGTTTGCAGCTACCTTTGAGGTACCTTAGAATGTTCTTGACAGCTAGCCAATGTTGTTGGCCCGGATTAGCCAAATACCTGCTGACTAAGCTTAGAGAGTAAGCCAAGTCAGGTCTTGTGCAGACCATGGAGTACATTAAGCTACCAACAGCACTAGCATAGGGAATTGCTTCCATTTCCTTCATTTCCTGCTCAGTGCTGGGACTGTCACTCTTAGACAGTTTAAACTGAGAACCGATAGGGACATTTGCTGGTTTTGCAGACAGCATATTGTACCTATTCAATACCTTCTTAATATAACCTCCTTGTGTGATTGACAACCCTTCATTCCTATCAATTTCCATTCCAAGTATCTTCTTTGCTTGACCCAAGTCTTTCATTTCAAATTCCTTCATTAGCAGCCCTTTGAGCTTGCTAATTTCTTTCTTACTTTTGCTTGCAATTAGCATATCATCTACATATAGAAGTAAATAGATATAGCTTGATTCATCTATTTTTCTATAGTAGACACAACTATCATAGTTGCTCCTCTTGTACTTTATGTTCAACATATAATTGTCAAATCTCTTGTACCATTGCCTAGGAGATTGCTTTAGGCCGTAGAGAGATTTTTTTCAGCAGACAAACCATGTTCTCTTTACCCTTTACCTCAAAACCCTTTGGTTGAGCCATATAAATTCTTTCCTCAAGCACACCATGTAGAAATGCAGTTTTGACATCCATTTGTTCAAGATTTAGATCAAATTGAGCTACAAGTGCTAAAAGCACTCTAATGGATGTGTGTTTTACTACAGGTGAGAAAATCTCATTGAAGTCAATACCTTCCCTTTGTGTGTAGCCTTTAGCTACAAGTCTTGCCTTGTACCTTGGAGGGTCCTTCTCTGTCATTCCTTCCTTTTTCTTATAGATCCACTTACAACCAACTAGCTTTGCACCAGTAGGTCTCTTAACCAGAATCCATGTCTGATTCTTATCGAGGGATTGCATTTCATCAACCATAGCTGCTTGCCACTTGTCTCTGTCCTTGCAGTTCATAGCTTCTGCATAATGTCTTGGCTCATCATCACCTACACATACAGAAGTATTCAGAGCATAAGCTGTCATAGACTCATAGCCAAACCTATTTGGAGGTCTGATCTGTCTTCTCTCTCTATCTCTGCACAGGACATAATCCTGTTCATGTTCTTCAGGTTCTGTATCACTCTGGTTTGACTCAGAACTTGAATTTTCATCATTATTATCAGTAGGAGCTTCCACAGTATCAGTTTGAGTTCTCTTTCGTGAGGTACTTGCTTCTAACTCCACCTCAAGCTGAGTATCTTGACCTGTCTTCTCCTCTTCTAATGTTTCATTGCTCATAGATTCCTCAATCAGTTTTGACTCATGAAAGGTAACATCTCTGCTAATAATACACTTCTTCTCATCAATAGACCAGATCCTGTATCCTTTCACACCTTGAGGATATCCCATGAACAATCCTTTCTTTGATCTAGGCTCCAATTTTCCTTCATTCACATGGAAAAATGCAGGGCACCCAAAAGTCCTTAGGTGTTGATATTCTGGTGGATTACCAGTCCACAATTCTTGTGGAGTTTTGAAGTCAAGAGCTGTAGATGGACTTCTATTAACAAGGTAGCAAGCTGTGTAGACAGCTTCACCCCAAAAGGACTTGCTCAGCTTTGCACACGACAGCATACATCTCACCTTCTCTAGAAGAGTTCTATTCAACCTTTCTGCAAGGCCATTCTGTTGTGGAGTACCTCTCACTGTCATGTTCCTGTATATCCCTTCCTTCTTGCAATATTCATTAAATTCTTCATTACAGAATTCGAGCCCATTATCAGTTCTTAAAGCCTTCACCTTCTTACCACTTTGTGTTTCAACTTTCTTTTTCCATTCAACAAAGGTTTTGAATGCTTCATCCTTTGTTTTGAGCAGATAGATCCACACCTTCCTTGTAAGATCATCTGTGAATGATATGAAGTACCTCTTTCCACCATGTGTTGGTGTTCTAGCAGGCCCCCATAAGTCAGAGTGAATGTAGCCTAGTTTTTCCTTAGTCTTGTGAATTCCAGTTGCAAATTTGACTCTAGTTTGTTTGCCTAGAATGCAATGTTCACAAAAGCCAAGCTTATCAATTTTGTCACCACCTAGCAGACCTTGTTTCTGTAATTCTTTCAATCCTTTCTCACTCATGTGCCCAAGTCTATGGTGCCACATGAGTGTCTTATCATTAGTAGTAGTTACCACATTTGCCTCTCCAATCACAGTCTTGCCATGGAGTACATAGAGACAGTTTCCTTGTCTAGATCCCTTCATCACCACTCTATTCCCCTTCATGACTTTCAATACACCATCCTCACCCTTGAAGCTAAAACCAGCCTTCTCAAGAGTACCAAGTGAAATAAGAGCCCTTTTTAGAGCAGGTACATGTCTAACATTCGTTAGTTTCTTAATTGTTCCATCTGCAAGTTTTATCATAACTGTTCCAATACCAATTACCTTGCAAGCTACATTGTTTCCCATTCTTACTTGTCCACCAGAGTAAGCCTTATACTCACAGAACCACTCTTTCCATGGACACATAGGATATGAACAACCAGAATCCATTACCCACTTTTCATCTTGATTATCAGTGCTTGGTGTATCCTGTTCAGAATTATCAGATATTGCAGCAACTAACACTTCACAGTCATCATAGGTGTCTGATGCAACCGATGCATCCCCTTTCTCCTCAGAATTGTTTTGTTTCTTGTTCTTTCTTTCAGGGCAATTTTTCTTGAAGTGTCCTGGTTTATGGCAGATATAACATTTGTATTTGGTTTTAGATTTAGATCTTGACCTCCCCTTTCCTTTTTCATCTCTATTCTCACTCCTCCCTCTAGCTACAAGACTTTCCCCATGATCAGTTTCTTTTTCATTTCTTTTGGACAGTTCTTTTGACATCAGGGCAGCTTGTACCTCATCTAGAGTTATTGATTCTCTACCATATACTAATGTATCAGCTAGGGTATCATACGAACTATTCAGTGACCTTATCAATAGAAGAGCTTGATCCTCATCTTCTATCTTAACATCTATATTTTCTAGATCAAGAATCAACTTATGAAACTCATCTATATGATCACTAATAGACGTACCTGGTTGCATTTTGAGGGTGTAGAGTCTTTGTTTCAGGTAGAGTCGGGTAGCCAATGACTTTGTCATGTAGAGACTTTCAAGTTTGATCCATACTGCAGCAGCAGTCTTTTCTTTTGATATTTCCCTCAAAACTTTATCTCCCAGGCTTAGTATAATTGCACTATGGGCCTTGTTCATCAGTTCTTTCTTTTCTTTTTCGGTCATAGTCTCTGGAAGTCTTCTTTCCCCTTCCAAAGCATCTTCCAAACCTTGTTGTACCAAGATTGCTCTCATCTTCATCTTCCAAAGTCCAAAATCATTTTTGCCATTGAATTTCTCAATATTGAATTTTGCCATTTCCATTTGTACAAGAACCTCCCAACGAATGCTACTGATACCAGTTGTTGAGAATTAAGCAGCAGAAGAACTAAAACCGGCAATGGAACAGTAAACCAGAAACTTGCAATAATGAGAAATCGATGTTACAGATTGCAAACGATGATCAAGAACGATCTTGCAACAAGCAATGAAGTAAACGCACAAAGGATTATGATTCAATTCTACACGGATTGAAGAATTGATCGATAATCCCCAAATCACACCGATGAAACCCTAAGATGCAATTAAGAACCCTAAATCTAAAATTGAGCAATTGGAGTGGAATTAAAGCACACAGAGAACGTGTTTACCCAGTTCAGCATCAGTGTGATGCTTACATCTGGGGGACCAAGCCAAATTGCTTGTCCATTTGCATTGAATCAAAGTATCAAGTTTACACAATTGTGAAGAAACTCCCAATGGTGTTTTCCCCCTCACTACCCGATTCCCACGTTTTCCCAATCACTCTTCACACAACCCAATTCTGTTAGTCTTAGTTACAATCATACAAAGCTAGCTATTTAAAGCATTACAAGTTTTGGCGCCTAACTTGCAATGCAAGCAACTAACTAACTAACTTGCAAACCGAATAGTAACTAACTCCAAAGCTGATTCTGGTGTGCTGATAACTGATCTCCAATGCCACGTAGGATCCACATCAGAAGTGAGTAAACCACTAGGAGTGCCACCAAGTCAACACAGTGAAAACATCTTCAACCGGAAGTATCGGTGATACGTAGTTTTTAATCAAAGTATCACCCTATGATTGAGATTTATGCTCCCTTACTTGCAATTGAGTAAGACATCTGGTCCTTCACACTCTATGATTCTTCACAAAGTATCAGACCAACAAAAACACATTCACCTAAATTAATATCCAGAAGAAGAAACATTCAAGTCTCACCTATTTGAAATTAATATTCATCGAGGAAAAAATTCTGCACCGTAGGGGTAAATATTCTCCCTGGACCATAAGCCACACGAGGGGTATAATCATTTTCCTAGAAATGTGCTTATTCGGGAAGCAACTTTATTGTAAGTTGAAAACAACCACATGTATATTTATTTTTCATCCAATGAAATAATTAAGCATCTCTGGTCCATCAATGCAACACTAGCGTGGTGCATTAGTTGAGGCATCATTATCACAAGCTAGAAGGTGAGAATGGCCTTTTATTCTTTCAGCAGTAATCCGAGGTGCATGTTTTTGTTACGCAACAAATTAGTGTCAGGGACTTTCACCAGATAGAATGTGAGAAGGGCCTTTTTTTCTTCTTTCTTGGGCTTATGCCCTCTATTTTGTACTAAAAAAGAGGCATTTATATATTGAGAATTGATAGATATCCCGAGAGAAAGTTCCCTATCTGACACGAGGTGTGATATGTAGTCATCGATAGTGTTTTGCAACAACTTTGTTACATTCTCTCTCACGCAGTGTCGTCATTATGAATGGTTGATATGGTTTCGAGAAACAGTTAGGGAATATATTTTGGGGACAAATAGCGATCCTCTTATATATTTTTGAGAAATGCTAAATAACCTGACAAATATCCTCCTCTCTAATTGACACTAAGTTTAGCATTGCCTAAGAGCCTAATGGATTTACTAGAAAACATCAATAAAGTAATTATTTATTAAAGTAAAATAAATACGCTCATTCACCGGTTGTCAAAAGAAAAAGAAAGCTCATTTTTTTTTTTAAACTCGGGTATCCACCGCATCTATAGTAGTGACTAATTCATCGCTCATTGTGTAACACCCCGGTATTTTCTATTTATTGAAAATACCCAAGTGCACATCAATAACACATCAGAGATAATATTTCCTGCTCAGACACTGAATACCACTACAAAATTTTTTGCTGAAATAAACATAACTGTCTTATACACAATTAAGACCCTACGGTTCTCAAACCATAAACTGTCAGCAACTGTGGTAGTCAGAGTCATACAAGAAAGCGGAATGAAAAATAAACATAACACTAATGCCATAGTGCTGTGATACATGGACAACTGAAGGAAAATAAACTTAAACATAAAGCTAAGTCATCATCCATCTCCCGGGGCCACCTACTCGTGCCTCTGAGGTTTCCTCTGTCCCTGTTTATCTGTAAAACAACAACATTTAAACAGTGAGATACAATCTCAGTGAGTTCTACCGAGACCCCCTACCAACACTCTCGGTTCAATTATATGACCGTTTGAACGTGACACCGACTGCGCGAACGCTAAGCTGCGGCTAACTTGTTATAACTTGGTACGGCACCGACTGCGCGAACGCTAAGCTGCGATGAACCGCACTGTACGACACCGACTGCGCGAACGCTAAGCTGCGGCGAACCCCATAACCAATAGTGTTTCCTAACGGTACGGAGCCTAGGGTAAGGGTTCATGACTACCCCGCCTAGTATGTCAACATGGGTCGTCACCCAAACTCGATATAATATATATATATATATATATATATATATATATATATATATATATATATATATATATATATCTACAATAATATGAACTCAAGGCTCATTTACCTCAAACCAATAATTGAACATTACAAGTTAAGTCCACATTCACTCTCGCATACTAATTCGTCACTTTTCAACACAATTTACGACTCCTAAAACAGTTCATTTTACCTTAAAAATAGAATATTCAGTTAGGCCTCTGAATAAGCTTTCAAACGCATCTTAGAACACCTCAATCGGGTTCCTGGATCAAAAGTTATCGCGAAAACAAAATCAGTGAAAAATTGTTGAAAATCTGCAAACCGTCGCGACGCGAAAGGATACCGTCGCGACGCGAAAAGAGTCAGAAACATTTGCGTTGCCAAAAATACACTTAGTCGCGACGCGATGCCCTGCGGGTCGCGACGCGATGGGGGTCTGTCTGGTGCAGATTTTGCGATTTTCGCGAAATCCGCTATTCCGCTCAATTCCGATTCTCGTTCCGATTGAAAACAGATCAAACAACCAATACAATGGACCCAATACAAACCACACAATCAGTCAATCCAATCCAACACGTAATTTAAACGGATTTTATCCAAAGCGCTATTTTTCGAAATAACGGTTTTTGACTCAAAGTTTCTCGGAACCAATCGACGCACAAATTATACCAAAACTGAATAAACCTAAACGTGAGTAAAACTCACCCTTGAAGCGAGAGTCGTTGCCGAGCCGAAATCACCGAGATGTCAAAATCACCGAATCGAACCCAATCAACACCGAACCGCTCCTAACTTCGTTTCGAGCTCCCAATCGCGTTCAATCCGCTCCTAGCTTCGATCCTAAACATAACCCAATCACCAACACAACCTATCAATCCTTGATTTCAACAAATTTCCAACAAAAAACCCCTAAATTTCGTAGGTCACAAAAGGGGGGGAAAATCGGATAAAAACTTACCTAGCTCTTGAGTTTTGGAGAGGGAGAGGAGATGATGATTGTGCTGAATTTTGGAGGGATGGGGTTCACTTCTCTTCTTCCTTTCTCTTCTCCTTTCCTCTTCTTCTTTCTCTTCTTTTCTCTTCTTTTCTTTCTCTTTTCCTCTTCTGTTCGAATCCTCTTCTTTCTTTCTTTTCTTTTCTTATTCAACACACACACACACACATATTTAATTAATTAAATAAGTGGTAGCGTGGTCCAATTACCATATTGATCCTAATCCCTTATTTCGATTCCAAAACTTCCTTGATCCGTATTATCCGGTTAATGATCTAATGACATCCAATAAATAATTTTAGCACTCAATAAATTTACCAGTCAAGTACTAAATTATTCCAATTGGGTTAACATCCAAATAATTCGCCTAATTATTTTGAGGATGTTACATTCTCCCCTACTTTAAAGAATTTTGTCCTCAAAATTAAACACAACGTACCTCAAGAAAACAAATACGGATACTGAGTCCGCATATCGTCCTCCAACTCCCAAGTAGCTTCCTCGACGGAAAAACCATCCCAAACCACCTTGACAATGGGAATTGACTTCGTCCGTAGCGTCCTCTCGCCACGTTCCAGGATGTAATTTGGATGAGGTTGGAAAGACAAGTCCGGTCGAAGGTCAATCGTTTCAAAATCTAATGGTTGACTTGGATCGGGAATGTACTTCCGTAACTGAGACACATGGAATACATCATGCAGATTTGACAATGGCGGAGGTAAAGCAATACGGTATGCAAGAGGCCCAACTCGCTCGATAATTTGGAAGGGTCCAATATACCGAGGACTGAGTTTCTTCACCCGTAATGCCCTACCTGTGCCAATTGTTGGTGACAATCTCAAAAACACATGATCACCCGACTCAAACTCTAACGGCCTTCTCCTTTTGTCGGCATAACTCTTTTGCCTACTCTGAGCAGCTTTCATTCTTTCCCTGATCTGGCGGATCTTTTCAGTAGTGTCATGGATTATCTCGGGTCCTAATAATCGGTTCTCGCCGACTTCCCACCAACACAATGGAGTTCTACATTTCCTACCGTACAAAGCTTCAAAAGGCGCCATTCCGATACTGGAATGATAACTGTTGTTATATGATAATTCCACCAATGGAAGATGCTCCTCCCATTTCTTCCCGTTATCAAGTACCGAAGCCCTAATCATATCCTCTAATGTCTGGATAGTTCTCTCGGTCTGCCCATCTGTCTGCGGGTGATAAGCGGTACTAAGAAGTACTTTAGTCCCCAATGCTTCATTCAGAGCTTTCCAAAATCGAGAAGTGAATTTCGGATCTCGATCCGACACTATACTGGTAGGAACCCCATGTAACCTTACTATGTTCTTTAAATACACCTCAGCTAACTTGGAGACTTTACCGCTCGAACGAACTGGAATGAAATGAGCTGATTTGGTTAACCGATCGACAACTACCCAAATGGAGTCGTTACCGGCTTGAGACCTTGGCAACGCCATTACAAAATCCATGGAAATGTCTTCCCATTTCCACACTGGCACGTCTAGTGGCCGTAGCAGACCAGCAGGCTTTTGATGTTCTATCATAACTCTTTGGCAAGTTAAGCATTGAGATACAAACTCAGCAATCTCTAACTTCATTCCATGCCACCAATACATTAGCTTTAAATCTCTATACATCTTGGTGGATCCAGGGTGTACAGAAAATAAACTTCGGTGTGCTTCCTCTAGCACTTGCTTTTTAATATCTTCATTATCGGGTACACAGATCCTACCGTTGAAACAAATCACTCCATCACTATCTTCGGTGAAGTCTGGCAACACTTTTTGTGATTGTAGCTTCACATCAATTTCCTGCGCTAAGCGAATAGAATCCCTTAATGAACTGGAGATCCTCATATGCCTCAACATTAACCGGTTCTTCCTTGATCTTGCATTCAAATTTAAGTCCCTAAAGGACTCCAACAATTTCATTTCATGCATCATAAACTTTGCTATGTGAATGGATTTCCTACTTAGTGCATTAGCTACAACATTAGCCTTTCCCGGATGATACTTCAATTCGAAGTCATAATCCTTCAGAAATTCCACCCACCTTCTCTGCCTGTTATTCAACTCCTTCTGATCAAACAAATACTTCAAGCTTTTATGATCACTGAAGACTTAGAAACGAGACCCATATAGGTAATGTCTCCAAATCTTCAGTGCGTACACAATAGCTGCCAACTCCAAATCATGAGTCGGATAGTTCTCTTCATGAGTCTTCAACTGTCTGGAGGCATATGCTACAACTTGTTGGTTCTGCATGAGAACACATCCCAAACCCTTTCCAGAAGCATCGCTGTAAATTTGGAATTCCAATGACGGATCTGGAAGAATTAGGATTGGAGCAGAAGTTAACCTAACTTTCAACTCTTGAAAACACTCCTCACAATCGGCATCCCATGTAAACGGTTGGCCCTTACGAGTTAGCCGAGTAAGTGGAAGAACCAATTGTGAAAAACCTTGAATAAACCTCCTGTAGTAACCAGCTAGACCCAAGAAACTTCTTATTTCAGTGACAGATGTTGGTCGTTCCCAGTTCAACACCGCTTCCACCTTACTGGGATCCACCGCAACTCCCGATTGGGAAATCACGTGTCCCAAAAACTTCACTTCCGGCATCCAGAAGTCACACTTCGACGGTTTGGCATACAATTTCTTTTCTCGGAGTACGTTCAGAACAATGCGGAGATGTTGAACATGGTCCTCAATGGTCTTAGAGTACACCAAGATATCATCAATAAAAACTACTACAAACTGATCGAGGTACGTGTGAAAGACTCGGTTCATGTAATCCATGAATACAGCAGGAGCATTAGTCAAACCGAAGGGCATCACTACGAACTCGTAATGTCCATATCTAGTACGGAAAGCTGTCTTCGGAATATCTAAGGCTCTTACCTTTATTTGATGATAGCCCGACCTCAGATCAATTTTTGAAAATACCACTGCACCTCGAAGTTGGTCAAGCAAATCGTCTATCCTTGGCAAGGGATATTTATTCTTGATCGTCACTTTATTCAGTTGACGATAATCTATGCACAATCTCATGCTTCCATCCTTCTTTTGACTAGCAACACCGGAGCACCCCATGGAGAAGCACTCGGTCGGATAAACCTTTTCGATATTAATTCTTCAAGTTGAGACTTCAGTTCCTTCAATTCTAAAGGAGACATCCTATAAGGAGCAATAGATATCGATCCTGTACCAGGAATCAATTCTATTGAGAATTCTACCTCTCGGTCAGGAGGTAAGGATGAAACATCCTCTGGAAAGACATCTAGAAATTCATTTACCACTTGCACAGATGACAAGTCTAAACCCGTTTCAGTAGAGGCAGACAACATAATAAGAATAGCTTCCGCACCTTGGAATAATGACTGGCTTGCTTCGGTATAAGAGATCGTCGCTTCAGAATCTGCCTGTGTCAATCCTACGGATTCGGAGGCGAAGCTAATGGTTCGATCAGCACAGTTGATAGTCACATGATTTTCAGCCATCCAATTCATACCCAGAACAATGTCCATACTTCTCATTGGCAAGCAAATAAATTTCACAACAAATTGTCTGTCCCCTATGACAAGTAGGCAATTTTCACACAACGATTGGGTCTGGACACGACCCTTGGCAGCAGTTAAAATAGTTATCGGTTCGGATAGCTCAGATAATGCTAAACCCAACCGATCCACACATGCTTGTGATATAAAACAGTGAGTTGCACCAGAATCATATAAAATATTGACTGAGTTATTAAAAAGAGATCACGTACCCCTCAGACGATTATCAGTAGGTGCGATGGTTCGAGCATCCAATGTGTTGATTCGTCCCTGACTAGGAGCATTAGGTGCCCTTTGGAAATTCCTCTTGGCTGGGCACTCATTTGAATAGTGACCCACCTCATTACAATTGTAGCATCGGTTCGGTCCTCGCCCGCAATCCCCACTGTGATACTTTCCACACTTTGTACAATTTTTGGTCTTTGGTGGGTCAGACGTTTGCACCTGCTTCCCTTTATAATTACTTCCTTTGAAAGGCCTGTATGGAGTAGAAGACTCAGCAACCTTCTTCTTTCCCTTCCAATAGTCCTTCCTTTCAGCATACATTTTCCTTAAATCCTCCTCAGCAACATATGCTTGTTGCACTAAGGCAGGATAATTAACCAGAGTGTAAGAACTAAGTCCTTGACTTACATCAGCTCGGAGACCTTCTTTGAACATTTTCATCTTCCACATATCATTTGGGGCATACCTCCCCAACTCATAGAACTGAGACAGTCTTTCAAATTTCGCAGCATATTCCCCAACTGACAAATCACCTTGTTTGAGATTCACAAACTCTGCTTGCTTGCTTAGTTTCTTCACTGAAGGGAAATATTGCTTCAGAAAGAATTCCTTGAAGTTGTCCCAAGTGAGGGGAGTTCCTTGGAGTTCCATCATTTGTCTTGCATTACACCACCAGGTGTGGGCATCTTCATCGAGCACATTTGCCGCACATATTACCTTCTCTTCTTCCCCGCATTGCAAGGTTTGAAAAATTTTCTCCATTGCATCAATCCAATAATAAGCAGTCATTGGATCCGGTCCACCCTTGTAAGTCGGGGGCTTCATCTTTTGAAATTGGAAATATGTCCGGTTAGGATCTTCTGGATGAGGTTGGAAATTGGGCTGTTGCAGACCCAATTGGTCATGCTGTATTTGCAACATATCCTGCATCATCTTTTGCTGATTCTCAATGACATTCTGCATCCATTCGAAGTTTGGATCAACAGCAGGAGGGACGCCTCTACCTCTTCTGGCCATGATTCTGCGAAATATGCACAAAGTATTAAGTTGATCAAGCTCAATGTCTAATAGCATACTAAGAAAATCACGACTGGAGAAAGTAAAGACCCTAAAAGCTAAGTCCGACTAGGTCGAACCGCTCTGATACCATTTGTAACACCCCGGTATTTTCTATTTATTGAAAATACCCAAGTGCACATCAATAACACATCAGAGATAACATTTCCTGCTCAGACACTGAATACCACTACAAAATTTTTTGCTGAAATAAACATAACTGTCTTATACACAATTAAGACCCTACGGTTCTCAAACCATAAACTGTCAGCAACTGTGGTAGTCAGAGCATACAAGAAAGCGGAATGAAAAATAAACATAACACTAATGCCATAGTGCTGTGATACATGGACAACAGAAGGAAAACAAACTTAAACATAAAGCTAAGTCATCATCCATCTCCCGGGGCCACCTACTCGTGCCTCTGAGGTTTCCTCTGTCCCTGTTTATCTGTAAAACAACAACATTTAAACAGTGAGATACAATCTCAGTGAGTTCTACCGAGACCCCCTACCAACACTCTCGGTTCAATTATATGACCGTTTGAACGTGACACCGACTGCGCGAATGCTAAGCTGCGGTGTACCACATTCTTTAACTTTTAATATAAGGCCGACTGCGCGAACGCTAAGCTGCGGCTAACTTGTTATAACTTGGTATGGCACCGACTGCGCGAACGCTAAGCTGCGATGAACCGCACTGTACGACACCGACTGCGTGAACCCTATGCTGCGGTGTATCGCACAACAACAATTTAACATAACACTGACTGCGCGAACGCTAAGCTGCAGCGAACCCCATAACCAATAGTGTTTCCTAACGGTACGGAGCCTAGGGTAAGGGTTCATGACTACCCCGCCTAGTATGTCAACATGGGTCGTCACCCAAACTCGATATAATATATATATATATATCTACAATAATATGAACTCAAGGCTCATTTACCTCAAACCAATAATTGAACATTACAAGTTAAGTCCACATTCACTCTCGCATACTAATTCGTCACTTTTCAACACAATTTACGACTCCTAAAACAGTTCATTTTACCTTAAAAATAGAATATTCAGTTAGGCCTCTGAATAAGCTTTCAAACGCATCTTAGAACACCTCAATCGGGTTCCTGGATCAAAAGTTATCGCGAAAACAAAATCAGTGAAAAACTGTTGAAAATCTGCAAACCGTCGCGACGCGAAAGGATACCGTTGCGACGCGAAAGAGTCAGAAACATTTGCGTTGCCAAAAATACACTTAGTCGCGACGCGATGCCCTGCGGGTCGCGACGCGATGGGGGTCTGTCTGGTGCAGATTTTGCGATTTTCGCGAAATCCGCTATTCCGCTCAATTCCGATTCTCGTTCCGATCGAAAACAGATCAAACAACCAATACAATGGACCCAATACAAACCACACAATCAGTCAATCCAATCCAACACGTAATTTAAACGGATTTTATTCAAAGCGCTATTTTTCGAAATAACGGTTTTTGACTCAAAGTTTCTCGGAACTAATCGACGCACAAATTATACCAAAACGGAATAAACCTAAACGTGAGTAAAACTCACCCTTGAAGCGAGAGTCGTTGCCGAGCCGAAATCACCGAGATGTCAAAATCACCGAATCGAACCCAATCAACACCGAACCGCTCCTAACTTCGTTTCGAGCTCCCAATCGCGTTCAATCCGCTCCTAGCTTCGATCCTAAACATAACCCAATCACCAACACAACCTATCAATCCTTGATTTCAACAAATTTCCAACAAAAAACCCCTAAATTTCGTAGGTCACAAAAGGGGGGAAAATCGGATAAAAACTTACCTAGCTCTTGGGTTTTGGAGAGGGAGAGGAGATGATGATTGTGCTGAATTTTGGAGGGATGGGGTTCACTTCTCTTCTTCTTTTCTCTTCTCCTCTCCTTTCCTCTTCTTCTTTCTCTTCTTTTCTCTTCTTTTCTTTCTCTTTTCCTCTTCTGTTGGAATCCTCTTCTTTCTTTCTTTTCTTTTCTTATTCAACACACACACACACACACACACACACACATATTTAATTAATTAATTAAATGGTAGCGTGGTCCAATTACCATATTGATCCTAATCCCTTATTTCGATTCCAAAACTTCCTTGATCTGTATTATCCGGTTAACGATCTAATGACATCCAATAAATAATTTTAGCACTCAATAAATTTAC
Source organism: Astragalus membranaceus (assembly GCA_039519185.1). Lineage (NCBI taxonomy): Eukaryota > Viridiplantae > Streptophyta > Magnoliopsida > Fabales > Fabaceae > Astragalus > Astragalus membranaceus. Next base: position 166,840,201 of record CM076849.1, read on the forward strand.
CAGTCAAGTACTAAATTATTCCAATTGGGTTAACATCCAAATAATTCGCCTAATTATTTTGAGGATGTTACACATTGTAGGTGCTTCGAGAGACAGGATAGTTGGCCCAGAGTTTTAACGCTGCTCTGTACTCAATGTGGGGATCGAACACCGACCCTTAGTTAAGGGAGATTCAGCCCCAACCGCTAAACCCACGCTCTAGGTTAAAAAAAAAAAAAAGTTCATTCACCAAAGCAATTGTATTTCTGATGCCATCGATTACATGTCTGAATGATGTTAGTCCCGTTTTTGCGGCTCTAATGTTTCTTTCTCTTAATATTAATTAATATTTAAAGCGAAAATTAGCTTTGTGGTGGTGCATCATCATACCTTCTCTCTCGGGTTTGAAATTGAATCTCGTTGATTGGTAGGACTGGAGTATTTCATTCAGGAAAGATTCGGGACAACTTTTTCAGGATAAATAGTACATTTCTATATTTTATGCACTTGAAATTAGAGTAATGGACATCTCCATTTTAATGGTATTTTGAGGTGTTCGGGTGGAAATCGTGTGCTTTGTTGTGGTGTTGTTAGTTCAACGATGTCACGACAGTCTGAAAATGTCCAAACACCAAAGGAAGTTCCCCTTCCCTTTTTCCCTTTCAGCTTAATTAATATTAGTGTTTTGCATCTCCTTGTTGTAAAATTAATTGATTTTATATGATATTACAAAAGTGGGGAAGTTCCACATTGGTTGGCTGTGTGGAAACCAAAGCCTTTATATATTAAAACCTTGTGAGGGTTTATAAACAAGCTAGTAAGTGGGACTCCTCGCGCGCACAAGCTGAGACCATCTCTGTGCGCAAGCTGAGGGCTCTTATGCTCCGCTTCCACTCTTTTCTCTGGAGTTACTTATCGGTATTGTGTAATCAGACGAGACACCTCCTCTCCTGCCAACGGCGCCAGCACCGACGTTACTGTTCCTGTCTCTGTGCCTGTCAATTACGCAAAACCCTTTCCTGACATCTCCAAAATTGAGGTCTTCTCAGGCCAAAATTTTCGTAGATGGCAGGAACGCATAAGCTCTCTCCTGGACATGCACGGAGTTGCTGCGACGCTCTCTAACTCCAAACCTGAGTCATCTGCGACTCCCAAACAGGTCGAATTGTGGACACATGCCAATAAAGTGTGCCGTCACACAATTCTCAGCACTCTCTCTAACGACCTGTTTGACATCTACTGCACCTACAAGGAGGCTAATGAAATTTGGGAATCCCTTATTCTCAAATACACTGCTGAAGATGCTAGCAAGCAAAAGTTCGTCATCAGCAACTACTATCGCTGGATGATGAATGAGCATGACGAAATCAAAGCCCAGATCAATGAGTACTACAGGTTGGTGGAGGAAATGAAGGCTGAAAGTATTGTTCTCCCTGATGAGTTCGTTGCTGGGATCCTGATTGAGAAGCTGCCTGAATCATGGAAGGACTACAAGCAACAACTGAAGCACAAGCACAAGCAACTGTGACTCACATCCTGCCCCAGTCTCGGGAAAAGGAAAAGTCCTTCTAAGGCTCACATCGGGAAAGACATTGGCTCTCACAAACGTGCTCCATGTGCCTAATATAAGGGCAAACTTGATCTCTGTTGGAGTACTGCTGAAGCATGGAATCAAAATGACCTTTGAATCTAATAAGATTGTTTTAACTAAAAACAATGTCTTTGTAGGAAAGGGTTATTATGATCATGGACTTTTTGTACTTAACATTTCTGATTTGAATAACAATGCTTCTACTTCTGCGTATTTGATTGACTCTTGTAATCTGTGGCATGCTAGATTAGGTCATATCAACTTTAGGTATGTTATTAAATTGCAACGTCTTGGTATGATAACAATTAGCGATAATTGTTGCACCCCAAAAAATCCGGTTCGGACTTCTCATTGTACAACGTGGAAAAGGTATGGAGCCGCCACCAATATTTTAATTTTAAGACCAAAACATTGAAAAAAGGTCTTTTAGACAAGGCGGATGGTCTTTCGAAAACTAGAGATATGGGTTCGGGGGTCGGTTAGGCACGGGGAAGGTATTAGCACCCCGTACCTCCTTTCTACCGAAAGGGAACCTTTAATTAAATGTGTGGTTTGAAGGGTTGATTTGAAAATGCTTTTATTTTGCCTCTTTATTGAAAAGGGAGTGAGAAGACTTAATGAAAATTTTTATTTTTGGCGCTTGACGAGAGTTGGCCTCTCGCTCCTACGTATCTCCTGGTGCGATGGAGAATTCAAAGCTACGTAGTTCTTGGTTGTCCTAAAAAGGTTTTTGTTTTTTAGTCTGTTTAGATGAGTTTTCGCAGTAGGAGTGAGGATTTGCGATGACCAGACAACAACGGTTTAGAGTGGCCGCGCTACTAACTCTTTTGAAAATGAAATTATCATTAACAACCAAACGGCAACGGCGCGAGTGATCATTAATGATAATCGGTTTTTATTTTAGATGATCAAAAAGGGCTTTCGCAATCGAATTAATTTTGGTTTGTTGTGCTTGACGAGGACGTGACTCGCTCCTACGTATCCCAAATGGGAATCAAAGCGACGTAGTTCTAGACTTCTGGTTTTGAAAACGGCTTAAGGGGTTTTTTGCAATTGGGTGAGCGTTTGTGAAGACCGAACAACAACGGTTAGAATGGCCTCACTACTAACTCTTTTGAAAACAAAATATTAATGACCTAAACGGCAACGGCGCGATTGGTCATCAGTGACAATTGGTTTTACTTTTGAGGAATAAGTTTTCGAAAATAGGATTGAGCTTTTGTGAAGACCGAACAACAACGGTTAGAATGGCCTCACTACTAACTCTTTTGAAAACAAAATCATCATTAACAACCTAAACGGCAACGGCGCGATTGGTCGTCAATGACAATTTATTTTATTCTTGTTTTGAAAATAAAAGGGTTTTCTTTTATTAATGAATCTAGGAGAGAGGTTTTTAGAAAAAGGAAAAGAAGTAGAACACTTCAAATCAATTCTAAATCCATAACCAAATGCAAAATGAATGAATGAAGTTCAAACATATTCAACTAATCAAGCAATCATGAACATGTCAATCATCAACTAAGATTAAGCATGCCAATACAATCAAAGAATTCAATTGTCAAAGATGCAAGACAAAGTTCTCAAAACAATTGTGTTTGTGTGTGAAGGAGGATTGCTACACAAGTTGGAAGCAATCTCAAGAGGGGCACATATGCCTCTATGCTATACATGTTGGTAGTCTTATAAGGGAACATGATTGTGTAAAAGGGTTTGTGCATAATTAAGTCAAGACATTCAAATGGCATCAAGAACAAAAGAATACAATTGATCATAGGCATAGAGTATTCTAGGTTAGGTGAATGAACATGTGAGCGATGATGCATGATTAGGCAAGTATGTGGATGCGTGAGCATACAAGAATGAATGCATGAATGAGTAGACAAGAGGATGCATGAGAGTGTCGCATAAATAGGGATGAATGAAGATGCATGAGGGTGAAAATGTTTTGGTAAAAGGTTTAGGTAAAATGTTTTTGGGTTTTTGTGTTTAGGAAATGAGATGAAATGTTTTTGGTCTTGAAAGTGGTAAAAGTATTTTGGGGTTTGTTTTATAAAGTTGAAAAAGTTTGAAATGCAAATGAGAAAATGTTTTGGGGTTTTTATGCAAAGATGCAAGTGGTAAAATGTTTTGAATGAAGGTAAAAATGTCTTATGTGATGAGATGAAAATGTTTTGGTAAAAACTAAGTGAAATGGTGAAAACCAAAGTGGTAAAATGTTTTTATGTTTTTTTGGTAAAAAGTTAATGAAGAGGTAAAGTAAAATGGTAAAAAGTCAACAAACACAATGACATAACTTGCATTTACTCAACCACAATCAAAATGACAATCTTCAAGCAACCAAAAGGGTAAAAACCCTAGTCATGGTCGAATGCATACAAGCATGGAATCATCAACTTATTTCATGCAAAAATTGACAAATTAACACACAAAACAACACAAAAGAAGATGACCTAATCTATCATGCAAGTTCCTAAAACAAACATTAGCCAAATCATGCATTTATTCATTCAAAATTAAAGAAAACAAAACAAGCAACATGAACCCTATTTTCCTTGCCCAAACCCAAGGCTATGCATGGTCCAAGATCAACAATTATTCAAACCCAAATCATAAAATGAACAAGAACACACAAGAACCCTAAAATAGAGTTCATGGCCGAATGTCATCATGCTTGAAATGGGTTTCTTATTTTTGTGAAAGTTATGCAAACATGAGTGAATATGCAAGGAAATATGAGAAAACACAACAACAACTAGCAAATCACACTTTTATGAGAGTATGCGAAATACAACATGCCATAAAACAACATTTTATTTCATGAAAGGCAAGGATTAAGATCAACACAAATCAACATTTATTAAAGGGTGAGAAGCACCATAAGCACCCAAGCCTCCCTAAGTGCTTGTCAAAGTGCTTATGACACCTCTCACCAACGACAATCAACAATATAGGAATATGAAGATGATAGGATGAATGCTTTTTATATTTTGAGGAAATACTCAAAGATGATGCAAAGTTTTAAAGATTACCTTAGCTTTGAGCTAGAAAGTGAGATGAGAAGATGAAGCTAGTCACCAATCAACAAAACTCCAATATCCTTCAAAGAAGTACCTACTTGATGATGATGATTGAACTTTGAATGAGAAATGGAGGGAGTATGTGAAAGAGGGATGCAAAATGAGGTGAGTGGTTTGTTAGGGTTTTTGGTGTAGGAGAGAATGGGAAGGTTCCTTTGAGATGAAAAAAGCAAGAGGAAGTGAGGGAGAGGAAGGGGGGCTACGGCCTTGTCTCCTCCTTGGGGTGAAGAGGGGTGAGTTCTTCTTATTGGATTTCCTTGGGAGGCCAAAGATCTAATGGGTTAAAGGTTGTGAGAGGGAAGTAAAGAAATTAGTGTGTATTTAGTGGTGTAGAGAGAAGGAAGGTAAAAACATGTTGTGTATTCAAAGGTGTGCTTGATGAAAGGCTTGATGTGGACTTGATGTGGGCTGAAGTGAGGGGAGGCGTGGAGCTTGAGGGTGGAGTGAGGGAGATGGTTTGCTTGTAAAATTGGTGCTTACTTTGGCCAAAAATGGATAAAAGCAAAAAGCACCTAAAAGGAATTAACCCTAATTCTAAAAATACAATAAACATCCAATATTATTTTATTATTCATTTTTTATTTTGATTTCAGATTTCTTATTTTAATTATATATATTTTTTGAGCCTTTTTGAAAAAAAACTGTTACAATTGACCAAAATACCCTTTTTGACTCTAAAACCCTAATTTGCCCGAAAAATGCGTTTCCACTTCAAAAATGAATCTATAACCCTAGAAATGACCTCTAGAATCTTAGAATGCATGCTCAATGACCTTCATGAGGAATTATCATTTTTATTGTGAAATGACCAAAATACCCTTTTGGACTCAAAAAACCCTGATTTACCCAAAAAGTGCATTTCAACTCTAAAAATGATTTTAGAAACTTTGGAATGACTTTTAGGACTCAAAATGCAATGCATGATGCTTCTCACTCCTCAACTTATTTATTTTTGTGGAAAATTAGGGTTTTGATCTAAGCTGGACAAAATTGGGGTATGACAATAATCAACATAGCAAGTGTGGCGTGTGTGTTGATCCAAGCTAACTAAGAAAACCTGTCCCCCCGTACAACGTGAAACTAAGTTGCTTAATTTAATTCATACGGACTTAGGAGATTTAAAACAAACTCCAACTAGAGGTGGTAAATATTATTATGTGACCTTTATAGATGCTTTTTCGAGATATACTAAGGTATATTTATTAAGACAAAAGGATGAAGCATTTGAAGCTTTCTTATCATATAAGGCAAAAGTAGAAAACCAATTAGATAGGAAAATTAAACGAGTTAGATCCGATCGCGGAGGAGAGTATATATCGTTTAATGATTTTTGTGAAAACGAAGGCATCATACATGAAACAACTCCCCCTTATTCACCTGAATCTAACGGCATAGCCGAAAGGAAAAATAGGACCCTGAAAGAGATGATGAATGCCATGTTATTTAGTTCTAGTGCACCAAATAATTTGTGGGGTGAGGCTATCCTAACTGCTTGCTTTATACAAAATAGAACTCCTCATAAGAAAACCGGAAAAACCCCCTATGAACTATGGAAATGATATCAACCTAACTTGAAATATTTAAAAGTGTGGGGGTGCTTGGCCAAAGTTATGTTGTCTGACCCTAAGAAAAGAAAAATTGGTTGCAAGACATCTGATTGTGCGTTTATAGGGTATGCCTAAAATAGCGCTGCTTATAGATTTCTAGTTGTGAGAAGTGATGTTCTAGATAACAACACTATCATCGAAACTAAAAATGCTGACTTTTTTGAAAACATGCTTCCTCTGAAACGTGATAGTACGACTAGACAACCACTAGTGACTACTAGTGACGATACACGTGAAGAACCATGTGATGAATTAAGGAGAAGTAAACAACCAAGAAAAGAAACATCCTTCAAAAATGAGTTTTACACTTATCTTGTTGAAAAGGATCCTGAAACCTTTATTGAAGCAATTTCTTCTTCTGAGTCAAAATTTTGGAAAGAAGCCATTAAAACTGAAATAGATTCAATTTCAAAATGTAAAACTTGGACTTTAGTCGATTTACCTCCTGGAGCAAAACCAATAGGATGCAGGTGGATTTTCAAAAGAAAATATAACCCTGATGGGTCTATTGATAAATACAAAGCTAGATTAGTAGCAAAAGGATTTTCTCAAAAACAAAACATTGACTATTTTGATACCTTTGCTCCAGTAACTAGAATTTCTTCTATTAGAGTATTAATGGCTTTAGCTTCTATCCATAAACTTGTTATTCACCAAATGGATGTTAAAACTGCCTTTTTGAACGGTGACTTAGAAGAAGAAATTTATATGGCTCAACCCGAAGGATGTATAGTTTCTGGTCAAGAGAATAAAGTATGCAAACTCCTTAAGTCGTTGTATGCTTTAAAACAAGCACCAAAACAATGGCATGAAAAATTTGACAAAACTTTGATTAGTGATGGTTTCTCCACAACTGATGTTGATAAATGTGTTTACACTAAAACTGTGTGTGGAGAACATGTGATTATATGCCTGTATGTAGATGACATGCTCATTTTTGGTACTTGTCTTGACATTGTTGTTAAAACAAAATCTTTTCTTTCATCTACCTTTGATATGAAAGATATGGGTGAGGTAAATGTAATATTAGGAGTTAGAGTTATCAGGGAAGGTGATAGTATTATACTATCACAGGAACATTATGTTGAAAAACTTCTTAGGAAGTTTGGTCACTATAACTCTACCCCCTTGAGTACTCCTTATGAAGCTAACTCACACTTGAAGAAAAATAGAGGTGATCCTGTTGACCAACCTCAGTATGCCCAAATAATTGGGAGCCTACTGCACTTAATGAACTTTTCTCGACCAGACATTGCATTCGCAATCGATCGTCTGAGTAGGTATACTCATACCCTGGTCAGGATCATTGGAAGGCAATTGCTCACCTTATGCGATATTTGAGAGGTACCACAAATTATGGTATTACTTACAGTGGATTTCCCGCAGTATTAGAAGGATACTGCGATGCTAACTGGATATCTGATTCAGATGAGACCAAATCCACTAGTGGTTACATTTTTACACTTGGTGGTGGTGCGGTAACTTGGAGGTCAGCCAAACAATCCATTGTTGCTAGATCGACTATGGAGTCGGAATTTGTAGCTCTGGAGTTGGCTGGTACTGAAGCTGAATGGTTAAACAACCTTTTAGCTGGAATTCCGTTGGGAATGAAACCGACACCATCAGTGTCAATACACTGTGATAGTCAGTTGGCAATGGCTGTTGCAAAGAATAAGACCTATAATGGCAAAAATAGACATGTGCAATTGAGACACAACATGGTCAAACAATTGCAAAAATATGGATTAATATCGATCGATTATGTGAAGTCAGAAGTGAATTTGGCCGATCCTCTGACAAAACCCCTAGGGAAGAAACTGTTATTTGAAACATCGGGGGGAATGGGACTTAAGCCAATTGAAATCAAGAAGTGATGGTAACCCAACCTTTGTGATTGGAGATCCCATGAAGAAGGTTCAATGTGGTAAAAACAAGTCGCTTCTTGACATTGCTAGCACTGAAAAATTAATTCACATAATTAATTTTATTCTTGTCCCTTCCTATGATGTTATGATGTTATTGTGATAGTGCTTGACTGCAGGGTTAAAGAGGTTAAGCTTAAAGCTTTTAATGATTATCATAGCCCTTATGGGTAGTGTAAAACTTGCAGCATACACTTGATGAAATCACCTATATGAGTGTCAAGTGGGGCCGCTTGCATGAGATCCTGGCAAGATCTCTAGAGCACTCATGAATACCGAGCACGCGCACGGCCTAGTAGCGCAAAACGGCGGAAACAGCAAGAACTGTGGGGTGTAATGTGATGGTGAAACCTCTAACATATAACATGTGTCTTGGGTTCCATAGCTTGCTAAACCAATTCACTGTATGTTATGTTTCATCTGTCTAGGACTGGTTCCATAGCTTGCTATACAGCTCCGATGCATTACATCTACGATGATAACCCAGGAAACTTCATTTTCTTATTCTTTTCGAAACTTTTGAAATATGTGGGGGATTGTTGTAAAATTAATTGATTTTATATGATATTACAAAAGTGGGGAAGTCCCACATTGGTTGGCTTTGTGGAAACCAAAGGCTTTATATATTAAAACCTTGTGAGGGTTTATAAACAAGCTAGTAAGTGGGACTCCTCGCGCGCACAAGCTGAGACCATCTCTGTGGGGCTCAGTGTAAATCTTTCTATCCCCCCCCCCCATGGGCGCACGACCAGCCTTGCGTTTATTTTTAATTACTGATATATTATTTTATTATTATATTTTGGACTTATTGAGCCTATCCAAAAAGCCTCTATTTTCGCTATTCTGTCGAACCAAACTATTTTTACTCGGTTTTTTCGCAAACGGCTTTCCTTGGCCGCCAAGACTTGTCCACGTTCATCTTATCAAAATTGTACAGGTTCATTGCTTGGTGGACAAGCTAGGCGGTTACAGCTAACTTCGCTTACTTTGTGCGCAAGCTGAGGGCTGGTATGTGCTCCGCTTCCACTCTTTTCTCGGGAGTTAGTTGTAACGCCCTAAAATAATTTAATTAAATTAATTAATTAAGTTATTTGAGGGATTACAAAATTATTTAAGTGGGATAATTAAATTGGATTTTGTTTTATTTCAGGGGGTGTGATGAATTAATAGGGGTGGTGTGAAAAATGGGCCCAAGTCACTTAAGTGACCCAAGCCCATTCCAATTATCCTAAAGCCTCAAAAACCTAAAAAACTATTTCATTTCCTCCAAAAGAAAGGAATCAGCGATACTGGGAGTGTGAGAGGGGAGTGAGGCGCAACTGTTCCAGCAAGGAGGAGAAGAAGAAGTTGTCTCATCTTTGCTCTAGGTAAGCTTCCTTGATCCTTTTTCCTTTCATTTTTCTTCCTCTCTCAAGTAGAAGCTTCAAACCCTTATTTTTTTTCCAATTGTTGTGTTGTTCTCCCCATGGCTGATGGAAGCCATTTCGCGAATAGAAGAGGAGGAGGAGGGCTGCTGCATTTTCGGTTTTGTGGCTTGAGAGTGGCTGAATCCTTCAATTCCAGGTTAGGGGGCTCACTTTGTACCTATAATAATTATTAGGATAAGTGATATGTTAGGTTAGGTTGTAGGAATTGTATGATGAGTATTTGTGTGTGGGTTAGGTGTTAGTGTGTTTGAATGATTGATTTGTTGGGGCAATTTCATGTTTGTTGTTGTGTTTGAGTTTGAATTGGTTAATCCATGTCACTAAGTTGTCATTGGGGTGTTTTGATGAATTTTACTTATTTACGGTTTTGGGAATCCTGACACTGTTTCGGTTTTCTGAGAACTGGGAATGTTAGATTGGTCCAAAAATTATGTGGTTAATTGTTTTTGAAAATACACTTAACGCCGGTCGTTTTGCCGCTGGTTTCGTAAAATTTGGAGTTATGTAGCTCAAGTTATAAGTCTCCAAAGTTAGGTCAATTTTCTGAAATAAAACTGTGAGTAGGTTCAGTTTTTGCAGGTTTTAAGTTCTCAAATGAACTCCGTTTTGAATGATTCTTGTTTAGTTGGAAAGTAGGCTGAATTCTCTACGAAATGAGCACTGGTTTTACAAAATTTCATTGAGAAATGAGAAAGAAAATTGAGTTGCAAGTTGAGTGAAAAATTCTGCCCAGTTTTGGTACCACCGTGTAGTATTTAGAAAAACTGTACCAATTGGCTACTTATTTTGAAGAATGAAAATCATAGATAAAAACTACACACAAAGAGCTTTCCAATGAGTGGTCATTTGTTAAAATCCGATGTCGTTTGCTATTTTAATTAATTCACCGAAGTAGGTGCACTGCTGTAGGAAATTCAGCACTATGTACTGTGTCATGCCCAAGTATGCCTAAATTGTTGATTGTGTTACTGTTGACCCTTGTGGTGCTGTTTTAGTCCCCGTGTGACAGTTTGGTCCTTAGTGCGTCATTTTAATCCTTGGTGTGTGTTTGGTCCAATAAAAGTGGTGTGATGAACTTGATGAATTAAATAGCTAACCTAAGGATACAAACTGAGCTGTAAATACATTGAAGATGTGAAAGCGGTGTGGGACTTCGGTCCAAAGTGGTGCGATGCCCTTAAGGCTTATATTTGAGGATGTTGAATTGAAAAGTGAAAAGTGGTGAGTTTAAATAATTGTTGTGGTGCATTGTCATAGTGTCTCATGACTCATGTGCATAAAGTGGTGTGGGCTTCGGCCAAAGTGGGGTGGTGGCTTCGGCCAAAGTGGTGAGTGCCCTCAAGGCATAAAGTGGTGATGATGGATCCTCATGCATGTTGCATACATGCATATAAGTATATATATTCATACTATGTTGACAAATATCTGTGGATGGTTGTAAGTTAAATGAAGTATGTAATGATTTCCGTGAGTGGGTGTTGTCTGTTGCCTTCCTGAATATAATGCCTATCTTACTGATTATTATTTGTATAAAGAGACTCACCCTACTGCCTTATGTTGCTTCTTATGTCGGCAACTTGCAGGTGATCGCGAATGAGGCCTTCTTGTGTCTTCTGTTAGGTAGTGGTGTCAGCTCTGATATGTAGCACCAGGGGGAGGGCGTAGTAGACATTTTTATTATTATTGATGTATTTTTATGAATTTCCGCTGTGTAGAAACAATTTTATTATGTGCTGTAAACTAAACAGGTTTCTTTTTGGGCCCGTCCCTAACTATCGTGCTATGTATCATGCTGTTAGATTGTTGACCGTATGTCACTGTTTTAATCTGGTTGTTTTACAAGCGGTGAAATGTGACGCTTCCTTTCAAAAGAAATTTTTTTTTATTAAACTCTGATATAGTAATATAATAATAGTTGATATAGAAGGGGGGTGTTACATTAGTGGTATCAGAGCTGAAGTTGGTCTGTCCGACCAAGTGTCTAGGTGTTATGTCTGTTGTATCTAGTTATGTGTATTTGTGTAGAAATCTGATTCGATGGCAAGACGTGATGACGCTGCTTTGGCTGCTGCTCTGCAAGCCATAGCTCAAGCTGTTGGGAATCAGCACACGGCTGCTGATGCAAATGCTCGTAACTTAGCAACGTTCCAGAGGGAAAATCCACCCACCTTCAAGGGTCGGTATGACCCCGATGGAGCCTTGGCCTGGTTAAAGGAGATAGAGCGGATCTTCCGTGTCATGGAGTGTTCTGCTGCTCAGAAAGTGAAATTGGGAACTCATATGCTAGCAGAGGAAGCTGACGACTGGTGGTTGGGAATGCTGCGGAGATTGGAAAATGCTGGTGTGGAAGTTACTTGGGAAGTTTTCACAAGGGAGTTCAAGAGAAAGTACTACCCTGGGGATGTGCGAGCTAAAAAGGAAGTGGAATTTCTAGAGCTGAAGCAGGGAAACAAGACGGTAGCTGAGTATGCCGCCAAATTTGAGGAGTTGGCCAAATTTTGTCCTTACTATGCCAATGATGCCGATTCGAAGTTCTCCAAGTGTGTCAAATTTGAGAGTGGTCTGCGCCCTGATATAAAGAAAGCAATTGGGTATCAAGAGATTCGGGATTTTGCTAGATTGGTTGATAAGTGTTGGATCTATGAGGAAGACAGTAATGCTGCTTACAAGGCTGTGAAGGAAAATAGGAATTCTCAGTTTAGGGCAAAGCCCTATGATGTTGCTGGAAGTAAAGGTAAGTGGAAAGCAGGTGCTGGTCAGAAGTCAAGTGGGGGAGGTGCCCCTCCGAATATGGTGTGCTATTCCTGTAAGAAGCCGGGTCATAAGAGTAGTGAGTGTCCCGAGGGTAATTGTTTCAAGTGTGGTCAGAAGGGCCATAAAGCCGCTAACTGTGAAAAGAAGGGGGTTGTCTGCTTTAATTGTGACGAAGTGGGGCATGTGAGTACTAATTGTCCTAAGCCCAAGAAGGAGCGAGCTAAAGGGAAAGTGTTTGCGCTGGCAGGATCCGAGGATGCTAACGAGATTAGAGGTACTTGCATTATTTATGGTATTCCTGTGATTGCTATAGTAGATACTGGTGCTACTCATTCATTCATTGCTGCATTGTGTGCTGAAAAACTGGGTCTTGAATTGTCTTCCATGATGAGGGAGATGGTTATTGATACTCCAGCTAAGGGGTCGGTAACTACCTCCCTAGTGTGTGCTAAGTGTCCTCTGTCAGTCTTCGGCAGAGATTTTCTTGTAGATCTTATTTGTTTGCCTTTGGAGGGATTAGACGTTATCCTTGGTATGGACTGGTTAGTTGATAACCATGTGCATATCAATTGCTTCGAGAGATCTGTGAGTTTCCTTGTCCCTGAGGAAGAAGAATCTGCCTTGCTGCCTGCTGGTCAATTGCGTAGGTTAATGAAGGAAGAAGTTCATCTATTTGCCTTGATGGCGTCTCTGTCTGTTGAAAGTCAAGATATCATTGAGGGGTTGAAGGTAGTGTGCGAGTTTCCGGAAGTATTCCCTGATGAAATTCCGAGTGTTCCGCCAGAGAGGGAGGTTGAATTTACTATCGATCTTGTGCCGGGTACGAGGCCTGTGTCTATGGCACCGTACCGGATGTCGGCGTCGGAATTATCTGAATTGAAGAAACAGCTAGAAGAGTTACTTGAAAAGAAGTTTATAAGGCCTAGTGTGTCGCCTTGGGGAGCACCTGTGTTGTTAGTGAAGAAAAAGGATGGAAGCATGAGACTGTGCGTGGACTATAGACAGTTGAACAAAGTGACAATCAAAAACAAGTATCCACTCCCGAGAATTGATGACTTGATGGACCAGTTGGTGGGTGCTAAGGTGTTTAGTAAGATCGACTTGAGGTCGGGTTATCGCCAAATCAAGGTGAAGGATGATGACGTTCAGAAGACAGCTTTTAGAACGAGATATGGGCACTATGAATATTCTGTAATGCCGTTCGGTGTTACCAACGCACCCGGGGTGTTTATGGAGTACATGAACCGTACCTTCCATAGTTACTTGGATCGTTTTGTAGTAGTATTTATAGATGATATTTTGGTGTATTCCAAGACGGAAGGAGAGCACGCAGAGCACTTGAGGTTAGTGCTAGAAGTATTGAAGGAAAAGAAGCTTTATGCAAAATTGTCAAAGTGCGAGTTCTGGTTGCATAAAGTGAGTTTTCTTGGCCATGTGATTTCTGGTGACGGTATAGCTGTAGACCCAGCCAAGGTTGATGCTGTGTTGCAGTGGGAGAGCCCAAAGTCAGTGACTGAGATAAGGAGTTTCTTGGGTTTAGCCGGTTACTACAGGAGGTTTATAGAGGGTTTCTCTAAGCTAGCCCTTCCGTTGACTCAATTGACGTGTAAGGGAAAGGCTTTTGTGTGGGATGCCCAGTGTGAAGAGAGCTTCAATGAGTTGAAGAAGAGGTTGACTACATCTCCTATTTTGGTATTGCCTGTTCCAGAGAAACCGTTTGTAGTGTATTGCGATGCTTCCAAGATGGGTTTGGGAGGTGTACTGATGCAAGATGGTAAGGTAGTAGCCTATGCGTCTAGGCAGTTGAGAATTCATGAGAAGAACTACCCTACCCACGATTTGGAGCTTGCGGCGATTGTCTTTGCTTTGAAGATTTGGAGGCACTATTTGTATGGTGCTAAGTTTGAGGTGTTCAGTGACCATAAGGGGTTGCAGTATTTATTTGATCAGAAAGAGCTGAATATGAGACAAAGGAGGTGGCTAGAATTATTGAAGGACTATGACTTTAGTTTGAGCTACCACCCGGGGAAGGCTAATGTTGTAGCCGACGCTTTGAGTAGGAAGTCCCTTCATGTGTCTGCAATGATGGTGAAGGAACTCGAATTGATTGAGCAGTTTCGGGATTTAAGTTTGGTCTGTGAGGTAACGCCTAAGAGTGTGAGACTGGGAATGTTGAAGATTCACAATGAATTTTTAGATGTTATTAGAGCGGCTCAGAAACAAGATATTAAGTTAGTTGAAGCAGCAGTTGGGATTGATCATTCCGAGAGTAAGGATTATGAGATAGATGCACAAGATGTGTCGAGACACCGTGGAAGAATTTGCATTCCTGATGACGAAGAAATTAAGAAGGCAATCCTTGAAGAGGGTCATCGGAGCAAGTTGAGTATCCACCCAGGAGCCACAAAGATGTACCAAGATTTGAAGAAACTGTTTTGGTGGCCTGGCATGAAGCGAGAAGTAGCCCAATTCGTGTACGCTTGTTTGACATGTCAGAAATCTAAGGTAGAACATCAGAAGCCGGCAGGGTTAATGCAGCCATTGGATGTTCCGGAATGGAAGTGGGATAGTATCTCCATGGATTTTGTAACTGGGTTGCCGAATACAGTGAGAGGATTTGATGCTATATGGGTGATTGTGGACAGGTTGACGAAATCTGCGCACTTTTTGCCGATTAATATGACTTATCCGGTCCCGAAGTTGGCAGATATCTATGTTAAGACAATTGTGAAGCTGCATGGGGTTCCGTTGAGTATCGTGTCTGATCGGGATCCTAGATTTACTTCTGAATTTTGGAAAAGCTTGCAAGAGGCCTTAGGTTCTAAATTGAGATTGAGTTCCGCTTATCATCCCCAGACGGATGGGCAGACGGAGAGAACTATCCAGTCGCTAGAGGATTTGTTGCGGGCATGCGTTCTTGAACAAGGAGGTTCATGGGATTCCCATTTGCCATTGATTGAATTCACTTATAATAATAGTTTTCATGCGAGTATTGGGATGGCGCCTTTCGAGGCATTGTATGGTAGGAGGTGCAGGACACCCTTGTGTTGGTATGAATCAGGGGAGAGTGTGGTATTAGGCCCTGAGATTGTGCGGGAAACTACAGAGAAGGTGAAGATGATCCGAGAGAAGATGAAAGCCTCGCAGAGTAGGCAGAAGAGCTATCATGATAAGAGGAGAAAGGATCTGGAGTTTCAAGTTGGTGACCATGTATTCTTGAGAGTCACTCCGGTGACAGGTGTGGGTCGTGCTTTGAAGTCTAAGAAGCTAACGCCTCGTTTTATTGGCCCATACCAGATTTTGGAAAGAGTTGGGAAGGTTGCCTATCGGGTGGCATTGCCACCTAATTTGTCTAATCTGCACGACGTGTTCCATGTATCTCAGTTGCGGAAGTATGTACCTGATCCGTCGCACGTAATCCAGATGGATAATGTAGAGGTGAGGGAGAACCTCACCGTGGAGACTATGCCAGTTAGAATTGAAGACCGGGAGGTAAAGGTGTTAAGAGGCAAGGAGATCAATTTAGTGAAAGTGGTTTGGTTGGGAGCCGTGGGCGAGAGCATGACGTGGGAATTGGAAAGTAAGATGAAAGAAGCCTATCCAGAGTTATTTGATTCAGGTAATTTCGAGGACGAAATTCTCTAAGTGGGGGAGAGTTGTAACGCCCTAAAATAATTTAATTAAATTAATTAATTAAGTTATTTGAGGGATTACAAAATTATTTAAGTGGGATAATTAAATTGGATTTTGTTTTATTTCAGGGGGTGTGATGAATTAATAGGGGTGGTGTGAAAAATGGGCCCAAGTCACTTAAGTGACCCAAGCCCATTCCAATTATCCTAAAGCCTCAAAAACCTAAAAAACTATTTCATTTCCTCCAAAAGAAAGGAATCAGCGATACTGGGAGTGTGAGAGGGGAGTGAGGCGCAACTGTTCCAGCAAGGAGGAGAAGAAGAAGTTGTCTCATCTTTGCTCTAGGTAAGCTTCCTTGATCCTTTTTCCTTTCATTTTTCTTCCTCTCTCAAGTAGAAGCTTCAAACCCTTATTTTTTTTCCAATTGTTGTGTTGTTCTCCCCATGGCTGATGGAAGCCATTTCGCGAATAGAAGAGGAGGAGGAGGGCTGCTGCATTTTCGGTTTTGTGGCTTGAGAGTGGCTGAATCCTTCAATTCCAGGTTAGGGGGCTCACTTTGTACCTATAATAATTATTAGGATAAGTGATATGTTAGGTTAGGTTGTAGGAATTGTATGATGAGTATTTGTGTGTGGATTAGGTGTTAGTGTGTTTGAATGATTGATTTGTTGGGGCAATTTCATGTTTGTTGTTGTGTTTGAGTTTGAATTGGTTAATCCATGTCACTAAGTTGTCATTGGGGTGTTTTGATGAATTTTACTTATTTACGGTTTTGGGAATCCTGACACTGTTTCGGTTTTCTGAGAACTGGGAATGTTAGATTGGTCCAAAAATTATGTGGTTAATTGTTTTTGAAAATACACTTAACGCCGGTCGTTTTGCCGCTGGTTTCGTAAAATTTGGAGTTATGTAGCTCAAGTTATAAGTCTCCAAAGTTAGGTCAATTTTCTGAAATAAAACTGTGAGTAGGTTCAGTTTTTGCAGGTTTTAAGTTCTCAAATGAACTCCGTTTTGAATGATTCTTGTTTAGTTGGAAAGTAGGCTGAATTCTCTACGAAATGAGCACTGGTTTTACAAAATTTCATTGAGAAATGAGAAAGAAAATTGAGTTGCAAGTTGAGTGAAAAATTCTGCCCAGTTTTGGTACCACCGTGTAGTATTTAGAAAAACTGTACCAATTGGCTACTTATTTTGAAGAATGAAAATCATAGATAAAAACTACACACAAAGAGCTTTCCAATGAGTGGTCATTTGTTAAAATCCGATGTCGTTTGCTATTTTAATTAATTCACCGAAGTAGGTGCACTGCTGTAGGAAATTCAGCACTATGTACTGTGTCATGCCCAAGTATGCCTAAATTGTTGATTGTGTTACTGTTGACCCTTGTGGTGCTGTTTTAGTCCCCGTGTGACAGTTTGGTCCTTAGTGCGTCATTTTAATCCTTGGTGTGTGTTTGGTCCAATAAAAGTGGTGTGATGAACTTGATGAATTAAATAGCTAACCTAAGGATACAAACTGAGCTGTAAATACATTGAAGATGTGAAAGCGGTGTGGGACTTCGGTCCAAAGTGGTGCGATGCCCTTAAGGCTTATATTTGAGGATGTTGAATTGAAAAGTGAAAAGTGGTGAGTTTAAATAATTGTTGTGGTGCATTGTCATAGTGTCTCATGACTCATGTGCATAAAGTGGTGTGGGCTTCGGCCAAAGTGGGGTGGTGGCTTCGGCCAAAGTGGTGAGTGCCCTCAAGGCATAAAGTGGTGATGATGGATCCTCATGCATGTTGCATACATGCATATAAGTATATATATTCATACTATGTTGACAAATATCTGTGGATGGTTGTAAGTTAAATGAAGTATGTAATGATTTCCGTGAGTGGGTGTTGTCTGTTGCCTTCCTGAATATAATGCCTATCTTACTGATTATTATTTGTATAAAGAGACTCACCCTACTGCCTTATGTTGCTTCTTATGTCGGCAACTTGCAGGTGATCGCGAATGAGGCCTTCTTGTGTCTTCTGTTAGGTAGTGGTGTCAGCTCTGATATGTAGCACCAGGGGGAGGGCGTAGTAGACATTTTTATTATTATTGATGTATTTTTATGAATTTCCGCTGTGTAGAAACAATTTTATTATGTGCTGTAAACTAAACAGGTTTCTTTTTGGGCCCGTCCCTAACTATCGTGCTATGTATCATGCTGTTAGATTGTTGACCGTATGTCACTGTTTTAATCTGGTTGTTTTACAAGCGGTGAAATGTGACGCTTCCTTTCAAAAGAAATTTTTTTTTATTAAACTCTGATATAGTAATATAATAATAGTTGATATAGAAGGGGGGTGTTACATTAGTTATCGGTAGAGCCTATATAAACGCTAGTCGAGTAGGGCTTGATAGATCAACGAAATCAGCTCTTCTCTGAAAATAAAATACGCTGTTCTTCTCTTCTCTGACCTTCCTGGGTTATCTTTCCTGAAGCACTAAACAGTCCCTTCTTGCCAGTTCGGATTCCTGATTCGCTATTGTGTAATCAGACGAGACCGGTTGTACCCTCAGGAAACAAGTTGAGATAGGAGTGAAATATGGGAGTGGAAACAAGTTGAGATAGGAGTGAAGACAGTAGGAATCACAAATTCTAGGAGCTTAAAGACCTCGTTTTGTGCAACCTAGAAGCTAACCCTTTCATCTTCTTCATTCTTCACAATCACCATTGTTGAAGAGCTCAAGAATTAAGGTGAGTTCTTACTTGCATGCTTAGGGTACCATAAGTCTTACAAGATTGTGTGAATCATTGAGTATTGTTGCTGTTTAATCACTAGAATGAAGATTGATCTCTGTTCATGATATGGGTTTTGAGGGTTTGGGGAAAAATCTGAATTTTTGAGAGTTAGAACCTTTGTTGCATGTTAATATGAGTTTGTGCAGAATTTGTGTAAGGAAAATGAGTGTGATGAAATGATATGTAGTGATATATGTGACCTAGATTCTGTTTATTGATGCATCAAATATGATTGTGTATAATAGTTTTTGATTTGGTTGAGTGTACATTATTGAAATTAGATTAAAATTGGAAAGGGTTGGGTGCTGTCCCTAAACCTGTATGCAGGTATGTTTAGTAAATCGGTCATTGTGATCTCCACAGAGATCCTATGGACATGAATCTTAGTTTATTTGAAACTAGACTCACAATTTTTCAATTTGGTCACTGGAATTACCACTTTTGGTTGAGAATTGAAAGAGAAAGCTGAAGTATAAAACAGAATTTTTTATATTTCATAATTAGGGATCAGTTTGGAGTAATTAGTTGTCTATATTCAAGCTTGTTGAAGTGGAAATATGATGAGGATGATGAGAACTATGTGGAGTGGAAGTATCTTCTTGAAGTTACTATCAGAGGAGTGGGAAATGATGATCATTTAACAGAAACTTGCTCAAAGGAATCAAAGGTAGAAAGAAACAATATGGAATATCGAATATAGAGGACAGGCACATTTTGACCTTACTCATGAATTTTATTGATAGGCATATCCAATCAGCTATATGTGGGCGAATATAGAGGACAAGCACATCTTGACCTTACTCGTGAATTTTATTGATAGGCAGATCCAATCAGCTATATGTGGGCTTATATGAAGTTTTTCTAAGTCTGAAAATCTAAATCATATGTATGCTCTTTTTCAAGAGATTTTTTTTTGGTCGAAATGTAATGATTTCATTAAACATAATGGGCAGAGGCCCAAACCAATACCTGCAAAGGGCGAAACCCAATAAGAGGATCCGGACAGCAACCTGGGTCCAACACGGAGCGGGTTAACAGAAGTACAATACTCAAGTACACCACTTCAAACTACACGAGAGTTAAAAACTGAAAGGGAAAGTACTGAAGCTAAACTCAACCCTAGCCGCAGTAGAAACACCAAAACCAGATCGAGTTCATCAAACGCACATCAAACTGAAGCATCTTGCGAGTAGATCCCGAAAATTGAAGATCCCAGCTTCCATGAAGAGCATTCCCCCATAATCATCACCTCGTGAGATCAAAAGGAAATAGTACATAAGCCAACGTCAACCCTAGCCACAGCAGCAACACGAGTAACAGATCGAGCTCACCATATGCGCATCATCTTGAATCAACTTGCAAAACAGAGGCTTCTCCTTCATCGCGATTCAACCATACACAGATCTTCAAGAATCAAATTACGGAGCGATTACCAAGTGCAACAATCTGATTTGCGACTTTATTCCCTGTTCTCTTCACCCAGGTAAATCCACAATTCATAAAGCTTGATTTCAAAAATTTAATATCATGGAGTATATTCTGAATCTCTCTGTTATACCCTAATTTTGTCCGCTTCCTTTATTTACTTTTTTTCTACTCGTTTAGTTTGTTCGTCTAGTTTGCCATTAGTCCTTTTGGTTTGATTGAGACCGCACCTCTTATTTGGGCCTAAGGTTAGTAATTTATTTAGTTGGACTATACTTGTGTAATTGGGCATGCTTATGCAACTTGCGCTTGTATTTATGTGATTGGGATTGTTTAGCCTTTTTGTTTAGGTTGGGCCCAATTCTTTCTTTTTACCATTCTCTAATTGAATAAAAAAAACCATAAAAGGTTGCTGCTCATTTATATTACAAGCTGTCCAAAACACAAAAAAGTACAAAAAACAATAATCCAAAAAAACAAATTAGGGAAAATAAAAATAATCCGAAAATACAAAAAAAATCAGAAAATGCAAAATCAAAGGGAGAGGGGCGCAGCATGCTAGCTGTTTGCCCTAGGGCTGTCCTTTTGATCCTTTTTCTTCCCCATCGTCCTTCCCTTGGCTGTCCTTGGCACCCTAAATTTGCCCCAGCTGCTGTCCTTTTGATTCCTCCCCAATAGCTGTCCTTAGCTGACCAAGATGGAGCTATCCTTGGAGCCCTTGACTGTCCTTTTCCCTCCTCACCACAGCACCCTAAATTTGCCCTAATTGCTGTCCTTAGCATCACACCAATCTGCCTATAAATACCAAACAGTGACACACATTTCAGCAGAGACAATCAACCAATTTGACAGCAAAATAGACAGAAAAATATCCCAACACACAAGAACACCTAGTCGCAGGATAGGCACACACTGACTGGAAGCACCCAAACCCACAAAAACACACAAATCCAAACGAAATTTAGAATCAAAATTAGGTTGAAACCCTAATTGCTAAGGTTCAGAAAGGCACAAAGGGGTAGCAGCTGAGGTGCACGAGGGCTCGGTTTCTAAAAATTTGGCACTTAGGTCAGTCTCAAATCTTTTTTGCTGCTCAGTTTACATGTATGTTATGATTTTTTTTTTCTGTTCCTCGTAGAATTTTTTTTAGAAAAATTTGGCTCTGTTTCTGAAAAATCATCTTGGCTTGAAGGGATGTCAACAATTTTTTTTCCTTTTAGATTTTTTAAAAACCGAATGCAAAGAGGGGGGATTGAGAGACAGTGAGATAAAAAAAGAAAGAGAAAAGAGTGAAATTTTACCTCCGGTCGCCGTGAACCACCGTAGCCTCGCCATGGACCGTCGTCAATCACCAACACAGAACCCGCGCCTCAACACGTAGCCAACCCTCTCCTCCCTCACAACCACCATATCACTGTCACCCGGCCAGCCACCCCCAAACGGCCACTCGCCCCTAAATGGCCCACACCACCGTACCGCCACTATAAATCTCCCTCCAACGCCGCTGTGAACCACCGTGCTCCACCATTAAAAAACCCCTCTTCGCCACCCACATCACCGTAGCCATCGCGTCGACCCCAAACCACTAAACCGTAGCCCAAACGCAACAACCATCTAACACCAAAGGAACCATACCGCCACCGATCCACCACCCCGAGACTTAAGGCGATGAGCAGAGAAGGGGGAGCACTGCGGTTTTGGAAAAGGAGCGAACTTAGGTCGTGGTGAGGAGAGGAGACTCGGTGAGAACGGAGAAAAAAAAACGAAGGTTAGGGTTGAGAGGGAGGGCGAGCGGCGCTGTCACTGGAGAGAGAAGATTTGAGAATAGGTTTGGTGAGGAGAGGAGGGATTGTTGCGGCTTGGTGAGGAGAAGCTAAGAGTGTTACGGAGGAGGGGAGAGAGTTGCGCCGTGAGAAGCAAAATTAGGGTTAGAGAGTGTGAGTGAGAGTCGCGGCGCCGAGAGGAGGAGAGGATTTAGATTAGGGTTTCATTTTTTTTTTGTCACTTATATAGTAGGTTTATTAGTCTATCCTTTTTTATTATTCAGATTTCAATTCCCACCCCCCATTTTAATTGTCACACCCCTTGGAAAGCCCATACTTCGTGGGCCGGCGCACCTAATATTGAGCTGGGCCGCTACTGCGCCCACCCCCTTTATTACTGCGACCCCTGTTTAGTATTTACACCACCAGTTTTTAAAAATACAACATCTGTTGCTATTCATCCCTTTTTAATAACACAACACCCCGTTAATTATACTCCTTTTCCTATCACAACTCTCCTTTTTTACTTTGTTACATCATAATGCTCCCAAACCGCGCTTTTTCTACAATTATTCGCAAAAAAAGGGGGTTGTTACTAATGGTCACTCTAAGTCCGGCTTGTTTGATCGTTAGTAACAACTTTGGTTTTCAAACGGGCTATGAGTGATGATCACTCTGAGTTTTACTTGTTTGGTCATTACGAATATCTCTCCCAATTTCAAAAATAAATAATTAAAAAACACCAACACACAAATATTTTCTATCAAGAACTACGTAGCTTTGATTTCCCCATCGCACCTGGGGATACGTAGGAGCAGGGACCCACTTCTGTCAAGCGCAAAAAAACTAAAATTTTTATTAAGTCTTCCTCTTCAATTTTGCAAATAATAAAAAGGTAAATTAAAGTATCTTCTTTAAATTAACTTTCTTTCTACACATTGAATTAAATGGTAACCTTTCTTTTGAAAGGATGCCGTGGGGTGCTAATACCTTCCCCGCGCATAATCGACCCCCGAACTCAAAATATAGGTTTTTTTCAATGTTTTCCTATTTAATAAATATTGATGGCGGCTTCATTGCAAAAATGACGAAGAATCCCTCCTTCGGATTTTTCGGTCGCTACACTCTCTAATTTCTTTCATTTCTCTGCAAGCTTCAACTAGCGTCATGTTATCTGATTCAACAATTACATGCTGGAGATGAATAGATCTGCCAAACTGGAGCGCTACTCTCAAGGCCAAGGCTTCAGCAACAAGGGCACTAGACACGAAGATTCTAATAGCAGCAGCAGTAAGCACTTGACCATTTTCATTTCTGCATACAATCCCAGCACAACCCCTGCCTGTTGTTTTATCAAAGGCAGTGTCTGTGATGATTTTAGTTACATCATTTCTTGGGGGTCTCCAACCAGAGAAGCTCAAATGAGATAAACCACGTGTGGTTGTACTCGTGTTAGTAGCTAGGGCTTGAGAGAATTCCATACATTGGGATTTAGCCATGATTAGAGTTGTCGGGTTTGGATTCTGATTGTTAAAGATAAATTCATTCCTAGTCTTCCAAATATGTCACACAATGTAGAAAACTTGAGCAGTCAAAATCCCCATCTAAGTTGTTAGCCCTCCATAGTTCAATAGTATCTACCAGCCACCTGGGAAAAGTAGAGATATTATGAGCATTAGGCAGAGAGCATATATTAGCCCCAAACCATACAGGTTTAGTCCAAGGACATAGGAGAAAAATGTGTCCAACAGTTTCCTGCTGATTCTGACAAATAGGGCAGAACCCATCCCTAGCAATCCTCTTGTTAAATAAATTATCCCTCACTGCTAAAGTATTGTGACATACCCTCCACATGAAGTGTTTGATCTTCTCAGGAACTTTAGCACCCCGAATTATATTCCAACAGATCTTAGGGATTCCTGAAGAAGATGAGGCCTGAGTGGTAGGGAGAGGCTTTACATCAAGGATTCTCCTATAGCCAGATTTGACTGAATAAACACCATCTTTGGTATAAGGCCAGTATAATTCATCAATAGGGTTAGTCCAAGAGATAGGGGTTTGTAGGGCAGAGATAGCAGAACTGGGGTGTAATTGGCTTCTCAAAGCTTCCATATTCCAACAATGTTGACCATCAATGAGTTCACTAACCTTTGAGATGATAGCATCATGATTAACCTTAGCACTCTCATCATTAGCTAGACATTTGTCTTGTGTCACACCAACACTAGTCCCTGAACCCACATACCATCTGCCTGAAGTTTTAAGCAGCTCCGTACCATGCAATAAACTCTGCCACGCCCAGGAACTTCCCATTTGTTTACTAGCATTCCAAAAGGTGATTCTATGGAAGTAAATGCCTTTTAGTGTTGAAGCCCAGTAGGAATTAGGTTCCTGAATAAGTCTCCAAGTTTGCTTAGCAAGGAGAGCGTTGTTCATATCCTCAAAATCCTTAAATCCCAGGCCCCCTTCTGATTTAGGAGAGCAAATCATTTGCCTATTTTTCCAATGAATACCTCTACCTCGATTAGAGCTGCTCCACCAGAATTTAGCCAACTCTGTAGATAGCTTATTACAAAATGTTTTAGGGAGTTTAAGGATAGCCATAATATAAGTAGGAATAGCTTGGAGGACAGCTTTCACAAGAACTTCCTTACCAGCAGGGTTAAGGAAATTCCCTTTCCACCCACTCATCTTAATCATGATCTTCTCTTTAAGCCAATTGAGACTTTGAGCCCCCCCCCCCCATTCAGCAGGAATGCCAAGATATACACCTAGATTGTTCCATATAGGGATATTAGATATAGCAGCAATAGTATGTTACCAAGTGGCTTCAGTCTCAAGAGGGGGGGTGAATTGAGATTTAAAACTTTTCAGATCTTTCGAAAACGTTTTTCCCCTTTTCAATGACTTAGATCAATTTTCGCGCAGGTTAAGTGGAAGCGAAGGAATTAGAATATAAAGCAGTAAAGCAGTATAACAGTAAAGCAGGAAAGCAGTAAAGCACGCAGAGATTTATCCTGGTTCGGTCACCTCCTAGTGACCTACGTCCAGTCCTCACACCCTTGTGAGATTTTCCACTAACCAAACCAACAAGGCTTACAGGTGCCTTGGAAAACCTTTACAGACTCAGGCACTCTCCTCCTAGGATACCCCACCTATGGAGAGCCCTCAAATCTAATATAACAATAACAAGAGATACCCCACCCTTGTTACAACAACTGCCCTAGAAAGATACCCCACTTCCTAGTACATGCAGCTACCCCTAGAGAGATACCCCACTCTCTAGTACAAATTATAACAACAATATAACAGTAATGTAAATACAGAAATACCTCTTAGTGTAGGCAGATATTACAACTTGAAGGACACAACCCCAACTAACTCTTAACGTAAGATCAGCTCTTGACGGACCAGTGGTGCGAGAAGAACACAAATAAAATATAAGAGTTTTTCAGAAATGATAGATCGTGAGAATGGGTTGGTTAAAGAATGGAGGTGGTGAAGCCTCTATTTATAGATTTTGAAAATCCAGATCTCACGTTGAAAAAGTTTAAAGGAATCGATTCTTTGTTAATTGGAAAGGATCTAGGAATCGATTCATTTGCTTGATCTGATCTAGGAATCGATTCTGATTTGTTTGTAAAATGGATGGCAATCGATTATTGGCTTACAGGCAAGCTAGGAATCGATTATATAGATTAAAGAAGAAGGTTGAAATCGATTCTTATTTAAATAAGGAAGCAAGGAATCGATTATGTGCTTAACCATTGATTTAGGAAATCGATTTTGAGCTTTAGAGAAATACTAGGAATCGATTCTTTCCCTTTGAAACATTATAGGAATCGATTCTTATCTTTAGGAAAATAGTTGGAAATCGATTTCTTTGCTTTTAATAAAAACAATATGAATTGTTTCTATGCTTTGAAAAAATAGTTTATGAATCGATTTATATACTTTAGTAAAAATAATATGAATCGATTGTATGCTTTCATATTGAGTTAAAAATCGATTTTGATATTTAATAAAAAGTAGTGTGAATCGATTTTATAGTTTCTCAAAAACCTTTTTATGTTTACGTATGCATGCATGCATTTTGAGAAAGCTTTGGGACGAGAGACTTTGCGAGATGAGCTGACCTTCGTAAGAGCTTACATTTATCCTAAGACTCACCCAAGACCCTAAGGACTACCCTTATACTTAAGGACTACCCTTAAGCTTGAATCTTCAATACTTTGAGCTTGGTTGACTTGGATTGTGACTTTTGAATATATGATACTTTTTATCAGCTTTGCTTTGACACTCTCATTCCTTTGGCCATCAACTTGGCTTTGTCTTTTTCATCATCAAAACTAATCCTGCAATATTAGATAACCTGCAACACAGGTATCCACATAGTAGACTTATCATTATTAAGGACTCTACGGCCAAATATCATACTAGATTTAGTCAAGTTAATTTTCTGGCCAGATGCAGCAGTGAATTTATTCAAGGTGGCAATAATTTGATAAACCTTAGCTGAGTTGTCTTGTGCAAACAGGATAGCATTATCTGCAAAGAAAAGATGAGTAAGAGGAGGGGCTTCAGGAGCAAGCTTAATGCCTTTAATCTCATTTTTAGTTTAGCATCATTCAAGAGATTTTTAAGCATGATAGGCGAGTACTTATAGAGGGGAAGCATGGGGTGGCAATTGATATTGCTACTTAGCTTAGCAACTCTTTTCTTAGACATTATGCACCACCTCTCAATAGTATTCAATTTAATTTAGACATACTTTATTGTAAGTGGGCTCTACTGTGCACACAACTCACTTTAAAAAGACCTCTTGGAGATTTCTTTTACTCTCATAATGTTTTTTTTGAAAGGTAAATATATTCATTCAATAGATAAAAATCGACACATTACAATTAAGATAAACAACTAGTGTTAGGGCATTCCCTATACACGCATTAGAGGTGATTCTAGTAGTCCTATTATCTAAATCAATGGCATCATTACATGAGTGAAGTTTAGGCCAGAGTAACAACTTCCAAACAAGGTTATAGGCCAAATGAGGTGAAGAGACCAAAGTCTTTGAATCTATCCAGTTACGGATCATATTTTGGACTGATGCAAGCTCGAATCGACTATTCAAGTTGGTCCACTTCAAACACAAGCATGGTAGTCATTTACCCGTTGGAGTAGAAGATGAGGCTGGCGAGAATCCCAGCTCCAACCTTTCGCTTCTTTGTAGTTAACAACTCCTGATAGACAAGCCAACAACAGAACCCTGACAACCAACCTAAATTCATCCACACACGACCAATGGCAAGAGGAACTTGAGTCTTTAGACCGATCCAATTAATGATCAATTTTTTGACTTCTGCAAGCTCATTTCGACTATAAGTGGTCTTGATGTTAGCCAAGATCGGCACATGTATAGTATCCATTAGAAGGGCTGAGAAGCAACTGACATTGGTGATTGCCCCACTAATATGTGACCATTTCAAATCAGCCCGTAAAACCCAAAGATACAAAGGCTTAACAACAAACACCCTATATGTAACACCCCGATAATTTCTAACCTGTAGAATTACCGAAATGCACTAAATGGTATACATCTGAGTAACTTCCTGTTAATGAATATTGAACACAGACTAAAAATTTCGATAATAAATATCAAATGGTTCTCAGAACCCTAATAACTTCCTGAAAATGCTTAAGTTTCATATCTTAAGACTTATACGATCCTGGTGTTCAATACTCAAAACATAAAGTAGCGGAAACGATTTTACAACTTATACAGTGATAGTCATACAATCGGTAAAATAACTAGAAAAGCACAAAGGCCTAAACAGGAAATCAAATCTCCAATGACTCCATGAGTCGCACCGGCTAACCGTGCTTCGTCGCCTTTGCTTTCCTCTACTTCTCTGTAAAAACCACAACATATAAAGGGTGAGATAAACATTATCTCAGTGAGTCCTATCGAGACCCCTAACTAACTCTAGCGGTTTATTAAACTTTATCTTTGAACTCGTGGCCCTCATAAGCAACCATGTGGACATAATTATTTTCATGTAACTTGTAGCCCTAATAAGCGACTACTCGTTAAATTAATTACTTTCCTGATGTAGCCCTAATAAACGACTACATAACATATTTTAGCTTTGAACTCATGGCCCTAATAAGCGACCATGTGGACACGTGTATTATTTCTTGTAACTTGTAGCCCTGATAAGCAACTACTCGTTACATTAATTACTTTCTTGATGTAGCCCTGGTAAGCAACTACACATCATATATTTTCATGAACTTAGCACAACACCTCAAGCCTACCTTAGCATGGTTATTTCTCCGGCTTTTGGTGAACCCATCCCGCTAATCATTAGTGGGCAAAACATGTGGGCCTAGGATTTGGGGCTCATGACTTTCCCCACCCTAGTATGCTAATCTTGGAGGATCGTCACCCTCGATATACTCATATTATTACAAGTACACCATCTACCTTTCCCCGAGGAAAAGTAACTTGATTAGTTTTTACATGGATTGAGAGTTTATTTATCTATATAGACTTACAATCAGTGACTTAACATGACATGAAGGGACTCAAGGTCCGTCAACTTATCTTGACTTGACGTGTGTGCACTCGCGTTTACTAATGTACGGTTTTTCTTCACTTTCATAACTTAAGACAATTTCATATATTCATCTCAAGCATACTCAAACTCATGGCATCCATGTATTAAATTCATTGAGCAAGGTTGAAATAAAATGGGGAGAGATTTGGAACATCATTGATACCCAAAAGAGTGGGAAAAATAAATTTTAAACTTGTGTCGTGCGCTTGGACGCACAATGAAGCGCTTGGGGCACTTTTGGACATTTTGATTCTGTTTACCGTGCGCTTGGACGCACAGTGAAGCGCTTGGGGCGCTTTTGGCTACTGAAGTGATTTTAAAACAACCTTACTCACTCAATTCACCCAAAACTCGACCCCAATGATACCAACACCAAATCCAACATAAGAACAGAATCCAAACTACAATTTAGGCATATTTGAAGCAATTACAAACATCCAAAACAGCAACCATGACAATCACATAATCAATCCATCACTCATTCATAAACATCAATCCACGCATTTTCTAAATTACGGTTTTTGACTCGAAATTCAACGAAACGACAACCAACACACATTTTCAACCACATTCAGTATTTGACACAAAAATAAAATCCCTAAGCAAGTATAGAACTCACCAATTGCGATGATAATCGCACAACCAACGGATCAATGGGCCGACACGGTCAAAGTAACCTCACGAACGGTCGCCGTATTCGAACTCTTCACCATTACGAATCTCTCGCTTCCACGAACATCGAATCGATCCCGAATGGATCCCCAACCATGACCAGCTACAGAAGCTTCCCCCAAATGCATTCCAAGTCAATGGTGAAATCCTCTTTTTACTCCGATCAAACTCCAATACCTAGAACACGGCAACGACTTTTAATTCGGTTTAACAGCATCTGGACGCTGTTTCGTAATAGGCATAACTCCTTCAATTATTTACCAAAACTATCCAAACCAGTTCCTAACATGAAGGAAATGTTGTCTAGTTTCTAACGGTACAGACTTCAAACCGATTCAACAATTATACAGGGAGTTGTGACCAAAATGATGTGAGTGGTTAGATTCTGCCACAGATCCAAAACTGTAACTTGTTGATACGATTTATCCTTCCATACTCCATGAAATCAGTTCATTCTTGTGCCTAATTCGAAGAATTTCTTGTCTAGTTTCGGAATCATCAAGAATCACGTTCATCTTATTCGTGTACAGAGAGATATTGGAAAGACACCGAACATGGTTCAAATGGGTTTCAAGCAGAATCTTCCTTGAGTTGGTATCTTCAATAGATACCAACCCCTCTATGACTACGAATTTGAGTTCTAAACTGGACCCAAACTCTTCCAAATCGAAACCAGCACTGAATCACCTCCAACTTGATCTCTATCAACAATGTAACTTCAGTAGTTTGGTTCCACCACTCTCCATAAGCCTCTATTACCACATGCAAGCAATGCTACTCAAGTTTGGTCAAATGGAGCTTAAGGATACAACAATGGTGAAATGGGTTAGGAGGAGATTGAGGTACTGAAATTTGTATAAATAGGTAGAGGAGGAGAAATGGGTTTGAATGGTGCTTTTGGATGGAACATGCATCATGAATTTATGGGTCTCCCCCCCCCCTTCTCTCTCGTATCCCTCCTCCCTCTCCACTTTCTGTTTTACTTCTCTTTTCTGAAATGTGGGAATGTTGTGTGTGTGTTGTTGAGTTAGTGGCAAGGTCAGCTGAGAGCAATTGGCTAGGGAATTGACCAATATGCCCTTAATGATCTAATTTTCACTTAACTCTCCTTAAACTATTCTTAGTTAAATTCTAATTCCATACCTAATCAATAATTTATACCATAATCTCATATTGCATAAAGTTTTGTTTTGTGAAAGATGGTTTAGCTGAAACTCATTAATGGGTGAAAAGACGGAAATGCTCCTATCCTAGTATTTTCGCTTAAAATCCCAATTACCTCACCAATCAATCAACAATTCAAGTACTAATATATTTTAGCACACAAGTACAATATAATTCACTTAATCAATTATGCTAATTAATCACCTCGGCCTCTTGCTAATTTAAATAATTTAAATTAGCTAAATTGGGGATGTTACACTATATATGCAACGTTAATACAGAAAAAGCCAAAAAGCAAAAGGATATGAACGATACACAGACACAAAGCCTAACACAGGAACAAAAGAGCAGGACACGTAAACTGTTGCCAGAGGGAACCGGATAAGTGGAGGTGAAGGCCATTCAATGGGGGCTTCGGTGCTGGGCGAGGGATGTCCAAATCTGTGAGGCAGTGTTTCAGTGAAGGGGAAAGGCGGCGGCTGAGGTTTGGGTGGAGGTCGAACTATCAGAGACATTAGATGAGTGGTGGTGAGCGCGATTTCGTGGAGGACAAAATGCTCCTTGTTGGTCGGTGGCGTCGGAGAGGGTAATAGGCGAACGAAATCGACAGCGGTAGCCCCGAGGAGAGCGAGTTTCAGTGGATCGAAGGTGAGGGAGGAAGGGAGGTGTTGTGTTGTGTTAAGACGCTCTTTTAATTTTATAATTTTTTGTATTTTTTTAGGAAATTTTTCTTAGTTTTCTTGTTTCCCCCAATAAATAATTGTGATGGTGCATGATCCTCAAATTAAACACCGATTACGTGAAAGTTTAATGAGAATGTAAAGAAAATAGAGAACGCCTAAAAAATATAAGAATTTTATGTAGTATTAGAGCTCAATATTGGCGCTCATAATTATTGTTTGAAATTTCATGTGGCATTGTTATTAGGAGATAATAGAGAGAGTTCCCAAACTGAAATTCATGGAATGGGAGAGAAATGATTCTCTTTCATTGATTTCAGTTTGGGAACTCTATATGTTATCTCCTATATGATTCCCTTCATTGATTTCAATTTATCAAAAATAAAATAAAATTTGGGAACTCTCTATTATCTCCTAATAATTATTACTCCAATTTCTCTTGATGAAGCAACCAACACCCAGGGTTTTGACTATTGCATTAGTATTTTGGTGGATCTTGATTTAGCGTCAACATTATATGATGACATTATGGTCGAACGAGAAGGTTTTGCATTTTGTGTTGGAGTTGTCTATGAAAGGTTGTCTGATTTTTGTAGCTATTGTCAATCGAGTGGTCATCATTATTCATTCATGTGCAAAAAATTCAACCATGGTGACGGAGAGACAATACACTCTGAGAGGAATGCAAAGGGGCCTAGAGTACCTGTTTGGCAAAAAAAAATTAAACCATATAATTTGACGGCTCAAGAACATGTTGTAGAGGTAGAAGATTCTAAATGTTTGAGGAACCACATTTGAACAACGTGGTAACCCCTTAACAAAACACTAATACTGAAGAGCAAGGAACATTGGACAATGTTATCCATCAGGGTGTTGACCGTTGATGCTCAAGAATATGTGGCTAGAGAGGAGTTTGTTGGTCGCAATAACACTCCTAGGCTAGTTACGAATCAAGTTTCATCCTCATCGGGCCATAATACCAATTACAGTCCATCTTCCCATGTTCTTCATCTTTCAGTTAGTAGTAGGTGTCATTCTTCTACTGCTCAGTCTTAGGTTACGGACGCCATTGTGGATTGTGAAAATTATTTAATGGAGAATGAATTTTCTTTGAGTAAGAACGATTGTGTGCCTCAATCTCCTATAAAAGGGTGTTTCTCAGCAGGGTGTCCTCCACAAAAGTGTCTTTCTCTGTCGCAGGGTGTTCCTCAGTGCCCATCTCTGCTGTTGAGTGTACAACAACAAAGTGTTATTTTGCATTCTCCGCATCAGAGTACTTTGTATTCAAGCAAAGTCAGCATTATTGAGGATAATGAAGCTCTTGCATCTGTTCAAGAGGATTTGTGAATCTTGTCTAGATTTTGGAACGCTCAAAATAATGATAATTGTAATGAGGAGGCCTATTCGACAACTGATATTGAGGGTAGTGATTTTGAAGAAATCGGCTCAAAATCTCAGAAAGAAAAGTGAAGCAACAATGAAATACATGTGGTAGCAAAGGAAGCTATCAAGCTTGTGCTCGGGAGGCTTGATTAAAACTATTAAAATCAATTGTTTATCCTGGAATGGTTTTAGTTCATGTCCTCCCTTCTTTTTTGTGTTTTCCCCCCTTTTTTTATCAATAAGTTTGTGAATTGTCGCGGATGATTGTGGTTAGGAGGGGTGTTAGTCTAGTTGAGATGTCTTCTATCATTGTGATTCTTCTGCACTTCACTTTTTGCTTAAAACAAGCTAATAAATTCATCCTACTAATAAATGTATTCCTTAATAAATATATTTCTTTTTGTACAAGAAATAAAAAAAATTATCATTACTTACCTTTTTTTGACATCATAAATTACCTTTTTTTAAAAAAAAAATTATTTACCTTTTTTCAATAAGTGTGAAAAATAACTTTTTTTCATAAAGTACAAAACAAATATTTTTTTTGGTTTTGACAAAATAAAATAAATATTTTTAATTAATTTTTTTTTGACAAGATTTTTAATTAAGAGTAAACCTTCAATTTGGTCTCTAAACTATAAAAATATAATAAATAGTCTTAAAATTGTTCTATATTCATCAATTTAGTCCTTCATTCATTTTCTAAATAGAAGAGAAGACGAATAGTTCATAAACTAAATTAATAAATTTATATAGTTTAAAATCTATTTATTATATTTTGATAATTTAAGAACTAAATTAGATAGAAGGTGAAAATTGAAGTACTGCCGATTTTTGGGATTTCTCTTTAAATAATTATTGAATAATAGCTTAGTTTAAAAACTATTTATTATATTTCCTAAGCATGAGCAGATATTAGTTTTTCGTTGAAAGCGTTGGGACACTCCGCGGGTAGCCAGCAATGGTCCGAACCAAAAAAGATATTTAGATAGGGGTGCTTCTAGGGTGAGGGAGTAAATCAAATTCCTCATCGATAAACAACTAAAATTGACTGTAGGATATTGTGTAAAATGCTATGAGTGGTTAAGATTGAATCAACCCGTATTAAATCTCAACCGTTGATGAATTTTTATGCTACATCCTACGATCATATTAAATGGTTCGCCAGTGATGCATTTGATTTGCTCCCTCACTCTAAAAACATCATTTATATAGAAGGTGAAACTTGAAGTAATACCAATTTTTGGGTTTCCTCGTTAATTAATTATTGAATCTACTACGTCATTAATAAATACTAGTCCTAGGCTATTAATTTCACGTGCACGTCGAAGCACTATAAAACACGACCGATCCCGCTTCAAACGCATTCGATTCCATTTACGGCCTTCTCTCTTTCTTTCCTCTCGTTCGTAACGTTAACTCCCCAACTGAAAACTTTCATCCATTCATTTCATCGCCATCCATTTTCTCTCTCTTCCTTTCCTTTCATTCTTCTCGTTTTCTCTCTGCGAAATGTAACCGGCGTACAGTTACACAGCATTCAATCTCAATCAACAACAATGACCACATTTACATACAACTACAAAATGTTTAAATGCTTCAACAGAAAATTCGCCATCTCCGAACAGTCACCACCGCCGGACGTCAAACAAGCCTTTTCAGAGTTCTCTTCCGGCGGAACCTCCATGTCCGCCGATAATCTCCGACGATTCCTGATGGAACACCAACGCGAACCGGACTGCACTGTAGAGGACTCGATTCGGATCGTTGAGAACGCTCTGCAATCACGGAAACGGAATCAGGAAAGCAATACTACCGCCGGTGACCGTGAATCAGGTACCGGAAAGGGACTCAGTCTCGACGAGTTCTTTCAATTCTTGTTCGTCGACGATTATAATGGTCCGTTGAAATCCCAGGTGTGTGTTGCCCCCTTTCTTCACTTCCTCAAAATGTGGGATAGATCATGAAAACTTGTTTTGTTTTCTTTTGCTTACAATTGGTTTCAGTTTCATTGTTAAAAAGAAACGAATTTGATTGACATCAAATGGGGATTTGATTAATGAATTTGTAATGGGGATTTGATTCACTGCATTCATTGATAGTGGCAGTGGCCATTACTACAGGGGTGCTTTTCATTAGATTCACTGCATTCATTGATAGTGGCAGTGGCAGTGGCAGAATTTGACGTTTAAGGTATGAAATATATGACATGACATGATTCACGGAAGGAGAGATTAATGAATTTAGGAAAGGGAATGCAGCATGTTCTTTTGTTTTGTTTGTTTCTATATTACCCAAGGTTACTGAAGGTATGAATTCTCAAAGTCACTAAACTCAATCCCGATTCACAGAGGAATGCAAAGCTGTATCCACATTAAACTTGTTTTAGCAAAAATATGCTAATCGTCAATGTGAGTGTGAGTGTGAGTGTGTGAATTTTTTTGGGGAGTCCCACAAAGAGCTATAATTGGCTAAATTCCTCGACTACATTCCTAGTCAATGTAACACACTAGTTAGTAACCACTTACACTAACAATCTTCTCATCAACAAGGATCTAATATGCATGTATCTACTTCGCTCCTCTAAGAGATAGAATAGATCAGTAGTGACTCGAACTACTAATAGACTATGATACTACATCTTCACACAAAATCTTAAGACATCCGATATATAGGTCACATCTCCTGGCTATTCTTTATTTTATTTAGTTTATTTAACTCACTCATAGCCAACATGGAACCAAATACTCATACTTGAATTCCAACAGTTTGGATGTTATACTAGTATGAATAGCTAATTTATCACACTTGCATAATAATTTTTTTATGTTATAAATGCGGGGTTTATTTTCTTTTTACATATTTTTTGAATTCAATTAGATATGAATATTTATTAATTTTAGTAAAAAAATAATGTTTATTTTACCAATTTGTACAAAAAAAATGACATATTTAAGGGAGACACAAGACAAATAATAGATCATCCCAGTGAGGTACTCTTTGTTAGAATCGCTTTCCATACAAATAGGGATCTGATATGGGTTTCTTTATAGGGGTTTTAAAACAATGATACTCTAGTCTAACATCTATGATTTCTAATAAAATCAAACATCTTGGAGCCAGTGCAGGGTAGTCTAACTTACAGTGTCAAGTTAGTCACATTGATTGATTCATAACGATCAGGAGTTACTAGTGTAAGAGTTTTAAAGCCAATTTATACTATCGGAGATGAAACAGGGGGAAAAATGAGTTATAGAAGCAGGGCTTACGTATTTGTTAAATTTGACAACATCAAGTTTTACATCAGTGCTCTTATTCTTAGTAATGTTTTAGGTCCCTTCTTGACAATACCAATGATGTGTCATGCCAGGTACATCATGATATGAAGGCCCCGTTATCACATTATTTCATATATACAGGGCACAATTCCTATCTCACTGGGAATCAGCTGAGCAGCGATTGCAGTGATAAGCCAATAATAAAGGCTTTGCAACGAGGCGTGCGAGTAATTGAACTAGATTTATGGCCAAATTCAACCAAAGACGATATTGTTGTAGTTCATGGAAGGTGCTGATCCTGAGTTCAACCAAGATGCTTTTTTGTTGTGATATTCTAGTAAATCAATTTGATTGTGATATATTGCAGGACACTTACCGCTCCCGTCTCATTGGTCCAATGTTTGAAGTCCATAAAAGAGTATGCTTTTGTTAAATCTCGTTACCCGGTCATTATAACATTAGAAGATCACCTTACACCAGATCTTCAAGCTAAAGTTGCAGAGGTAAGATCCCATTACACACACACACACACATATATATATATATATATACCACTACAGGTCCATATTTTGTCGGGTGTTGAATGCAAAGTTAATCTTATTATTTGCAGATGACAACTCAAGTATTTGGAGATATGCTCTATTTTCCTCAGACAGATCCTATGACAGAATTCCCCACACCAGAATCACTGAAAGATCGAGTCCTCATTTCAACCAAACCACCAAAGGAATACCTTGATGGCAAGCAATTTAAGGATAGTGACAGTGAAAGAGAATGGGGTGAAGAGGGATCATTGTCACCAGGCCTAAGTACTGATGTTGAAGCCGAGGACAACAGAGTAAGCGCAAAGACATATTTTCTATTTTCAAATTTGATTATCTTATAAGCTCTGCAGCGTACTTATATCATCTTTTTTCTCCTAACTGGACAGTCTAATGGAAGTGATCACGATGAGGAGGGTTTGAATGCTCGCGATAAAAAGTCAGACCAGCAGAATGCACCTCAGTACAAACGCTTGATTACAATCCATGCTGGAAAACCCAAGGGTCATATAAGGGACAGCCTCAAGGTTGCTGGAGATGTTAAGCGCTTGAGCTTGAGCGAACAGGAACTTGAAAAGGCTTCTGCCTCTTATGGAACTGATATTGTTAGGTATGTGTCAGATGCTCAAAACTTCTTAGTTTATAGGGTGCGTTTCGGTAAATAGATTACTTACGCGCTTCTTAAATAACTGTGCTTATGCTTTACGTATAAGGTGTTAGTCTAAAAAAAATAGTTAAATTATTATCATACACGCTATAAGTTGTTTTCATATTAGCAATAAGCAGAAAATAGTTTACAGACATGTCTGAAGCTCTCTCAAACACTAATACTACTTATGATAGTAGATAAATTGTCCAAATCAATTGTTCATAAGTCAATCCAAATGTGTGTGTAGCACATTATAGTTGACAAGCTTCCGACTAAGATGGTTGCAGTTTATGCTTACAGGTTTACGCAGAAGAATATTCTCAGGGTGTATCCAAAGGGAACACGTGTAACCTCCTCAAATTACAGACCACATATAGGGTGGATGTACGGAGCTCAGATGGTCGCATTTAACATGCAGGTCAGTGATTTATGGCCAAGGCTGTTTTTAAATAAAAGGTTCATCTTAGTGTTTACTATATCCACTCACGATTTAGTCCATTTAAAAAAATTCATAAGATTGTGTATCTATTTGTGTATTTGTGTGTGTGTGTGGACTTCCATTCTGGAAACCAATAAAGCATCGCAACATCTTGTAGCTATTTTCTATAGTGCAGCAATCTTAGATGCATAATTGAACAAATAAGTCTAAGTTGATGTGCCAACATACATTTAAATGTACCATCCTTGATTTTAGTGGTACAGTAGCAATCATTATATTGATTTTCTTCAACACATAAATTCCATATGAAAAACTTCGTAATAGGTATTTGTATTTGTTAATAATCAATAAAATCCTAGTTTTCAAGTTTTTTGTTTAATGCATCCTTTGGTACTAAGGCTTCAACATGTGTTTTCTTTATCAGGGGCATGGAAAATCATTATGGTACATGCAAGGGATGTTTAGAGCAAATGGAGGGTGTGGTTATGTGAAAAAGCCTGCCTTTCTGATGGAAAAAGGCCCACACAATGAGCTCTTTGATCCTAAAAGAACGTTGCCAGTGAAAAAGACATTGAAGGTGAGATATTATTAAGAAGCAAATCGATTAATTTGGCGACATATTTTGAAATTCTCTCTTGTCCATATAGGTGAAAGTATATATGGGAAACGGGTGGAGCTCAGATTTTAGCAAAACACACTTTGATACATTCTCTCCTCCAGACTTTTACACAAAGGTGAGTAGGATAGTTCATGTTAATGCTCCATATTAGTAGCAGAACAGTAATCTATTAGTGGACATAGTTGAACATTTGTAGGGTTGAGTTTCTATGGCCAATGGTCTTGAATATTAGATTGTTTTCATGGTTCGATATTAGGGTTGATTTTTTCGAAGTTATTGTCAGAATCCCTTATACATATTTTATTACCATCTCAAGATTGTATAACATAACAATCTATGTACAGTTGAAGTAATAGTTGTATATATTACAATTTACAGGTTTGCATTGTTGGAGTACCAGCTGATAAAGCCAATAAGAAGACGAAAGTAATTCAAGATAATTGGTTTCCCGCATGGGACGAAGAGTTTGAATTTCCTTTGACAGTTCCAGAACTAGCTTTACTCCGAATAGAAGTTCGAGAGTATGATAAACATGAAAAGGATGACTTTGGTGGACAAACATGTTTGCCAATCTCTGAGCTGAGATCTGGATTCAGGGCAGTCCCTCTATACGATCAGAAGGGTGAGAAATTAAAATCTGTGAAGCTTCTAATGCGGTTTCAGTTTACATAAACTACAGGGATTAGCTAGTCATATAGTATGGTCTCGTATATATATTCCTAGTTGGTTTTCCTTCTCATTAGCAAGTAGTGACTAGGGGTATCAAGAAGAACGTTGTAACTATAGATTAAGTGGCTAACTGCTTGAAATAATATTATTGGGCTTCAGAAGTCATCAACGCAAGTAGTATTAAGAAGTTTCAATTTTGTACCGGGTGTCTTTTGATCTTATATATCCAGATAGCTTGAAAGTAGTAAAAGTATATAACATCCGACATTTCTAATGAGTAATGTCCTGTTGTGATCGGTAAAAGTATCTGCATTGATGATTGCTTAGAGGGTTGCATAGCTTTTATAAAATACTCCGTTACCACAAAGTCACATCATCCCTAAGTAAACATTTAATGCTTACAAAGAAACAATCAAATTATTAGAATGATTATTTAAATAAATTAAATTATTATTTTTAATTAATACTTATTAAATGTGTACTCTGTATTTTCTATGTAAGATAGTGATAATTTTAATTTAATTAATTGAAATACTTTTATAGAGAGTGACTTTCTATTGTTTGACACTCTCTCTTCTCACTTTCTCGCTTCCCTTTCTCTCTCTTCTCTCTTTCTCTTCTCTTCAAGTGAGCTGAGTACTCTGACTCATAAAGTGAATCAATAATGTTATGCCAAAGAGAGAGGACGTCCTTTTGCCTATCCACGTGCACCAACTCTTTAATCTTTGCTTTCACATTTTTAATCACGTGCCAAGAACATAACAAATTTGTAGCCAAAGGAAAGACATCAAGAATACCGGACATAAGACCAAGATCTCTGTCAGTCAAGAATACCTGAGGCTGAAGCCTGTGCAAGTCAAATAATTCTTTTAGTTGCTGCAATGCCCAAGTAAAATGAATTCCAAGCTCGTGTGAAATATGTGCAAAAGCAACCGAGAAAGTTAACTCCGTTGAAGTGACTCCTACAATCTCCAATAGAGGTAGATTGTATTGTTGCTCTTGTAGGTGGTGTCCCACATGACTTAATAGAACCTTTGGAAACAACCGGAATAACTTAATAGAAGTGGGATGCACCCACATGATGTTACTGACCACATCGGAACCCTCAACTTTTCTGCTCCAACATAAATAATTTTGCGACTCAATCATTCTCAAAAGCTCCTGAATGTCCGTTTTAGGACCCCTCTTAGAAGACCAATAGGCGTAACAGTGCCTATATATTTGAGGAAGAGAAGTGACGTTGTCCGAATAATGGTTCTTCAAAGCAGTAAGACAATCTTTCGGGGCAACATTCAGATCAGTGTGCTCATTAACAATAGCTTTCTGCGGCTTAGTTAAACGACCAAAAGCAGTCGACCCGACCGGGGTAGTAAGCAACTCATGTGTGTGAAGACCACACCTAACATTCACACGCCAACCCCCATGACGTGTTGTACAAGTAGCTCTCAATGTAAACGGACAGCTTCTTTTCTTTGACCCGAAAACTCTAGAATCATTAGACCACTTCCCTTGCTTCTCGCAATAAAAAATAATCTTATCTCTAGAACCCCTTTTAACTCCAGCTTTGTCAGATCTTACAATGATAACCACAACTCCAATACGTCTCCCAACCGCTTTAGCCCACTCTTCTACATCCTCGCGTGTAGAAAATATCTACAAAATAGAAAAAATAGAAAAATGTTACGTACTTAATTAATTAAATATCTACCAAACTTTGATTAAAAAAATTAGTATGAAAAATATACCCTGTCTGTCCAGAATGCCTCTGTAGTGTATACCACGAAAGGAACAACCGGTGACTTTGTATGCGGGTCAATATCTGGTTCAAAATAGAACAACAGTTATACAGAAATTAATTTAAAAAGAAAACAAATTGGATTTGCGTACCTCAAACGTAAATCCGCTTTGTATTTTTCAAAATCGGATATACCCCCATCTAGGTAAATCCGATTCATTAAAAGATATAAGCGAATTTACGTTTAGGGTACGAAAATCTGATTGCGCGTCGGATTTAGCTATATCCGTCAGGACAAAATTTCGCTTTCTATACTGAAATAAATGCTCAAATTGGATTTATCTGTCAGTTTGATACATCTGATTTGACTTATGCGTGTGTATTTATTACATATTTAAAGTTAATCGGATTTACCTTGCATTTAGGTAAATCCGATTACCAGATAAAGTGGTCTCCCACCAGAGAATCTTCAAAAAAATCAATTTTTGTTAATTATGTCAGAGATATTTTTGAAATTACAATAATGTGTGGGGGTAGAAGGGAGATGATGGGGTATAAAAAAAACCCTAATATAAATTCATCCTTGTAACAGAGATCCAATTTGAATAGTGAATTTGATAATTGCATTCAATTTTTCAACTTTTGTTACTCTCGTTTCTTTCTACAAGTTAGAATCAAGGTAATCAAAACCGGACCGGACCGGCCGGTTCGACCGGTTGAACCGGGAATCGGACCCCTGTCCGGTCCAGTTA
This sequence comes from Astragalus membranaceus, assembly GCA_039519185.1. Taxonomy (NCBI): domain Eukaryota; kingdom Viridiplantae; phylum Streptophyta; class Magnoliopsida; order Fabales; family Fabaceae; genus Astragalus; species Astragalus membranaceus. Next base: position 166,881,357 of record CM076849.1, read on the forward strand.
GACCCCAGAACCGGATGGCCAAAGAACCGGATGAAAAACCGGAAAACCGGTCAAGAACCGGCAAAACCGGCCAGAACCGGTCAAGAACCGACCAGAAACCGGTTCTGAGAAATGACTTTTTTTTATTTTTTTTTTATTTTTTTTTATTTTTTTTTATTTTTTTTAACTGAAATAAAAAAATTTAAACTATTTTTTGTAAAACAAAATGAGTGTCAGGGCTCTATTTATATATTTTATATATTAGAAGCAAACAAAGTATCCAAATCACATCGATAGCACGCTAAACCACACATTTAATTAGTTAGGCTTGACCCACTTAAAAAGAAAAGTCCCCAGTGGAGTCGCCAGCTGTTGCGCCCGAAAAAAATCCCTGAGGGAATCTTTCTTCGTTTACAACTTTTTTGAAAATCAATGAAGTCGCCACCAATATTTTTTATCAGGAAAATATTGAAGAAAAACCTTTTGAAAAGCGGATGGCCTTTTGGAAAACCGGAACATTTGGGTTCGGGGGTCGGTTAGGCATAGGGAAGGTTTTAGCACCCCATGCCTCCTTTCTACCGAAAGGGAACCTTTAATTAGATGTGTGGTTTTAAGTGCTGATTTGGAAAATACTTAAATTTCCCCCTTTTTCGCAAAGAGAATGAAAAGACTTAATGAAAATTTTTATTTTTGGCAAAAGTGTTTGTTTTTTTTTAAAAAAAAAGGAAAAGAAAAAAAATGTTTTTAGTTTATTGCGCTTGACGGAGGATATCCGCTCCTACGTATCTCCCGGTGCGATGGAGAATTCAAAGCTACGTAGTTCTGTTTTTTTTGTAAAGGTTTTGTTTTTTAACCTTTTTGGAATTTTTTCGCAAAGGGGTTGAGCGTTCGTAGTGACCAAGAAATGGTTTAGAGTGGTCACACTACTAACTTTTATGAAAATGAATTATCATTAGCGACCAAACGACAACGGCACGAGTGATGATTAATGATAATCGGTTTTTATTTTGAGCATTGAAAAGGTTTTCGCAATTGAAGGAGAGCGTTTGTGGGGACCAAACAACAACGGTTTAGAGTGGCCACACTACTAGCTCTCACAAGAATGAAATCATCACCCACAATCAAACGACAACGGCGCGAGTGACCATTAGTGATGATTGATTTTGATTTCGACGTTTGAAAAGATTTGTTTTTGAAAGGTGTTTTCGTTGATTTCGACGTTTGAAAATATTTGTTTTCGATGTCAGAAAATATTTATGTAGGGAAAGGAAATATATTTTTTTAAAAGGGAGAAACAGTGGATGCAATAGTAAAATGGGGGTGCAAACAAAAGGAGGGCTGTATTATTAGAAATGGGGTGTAAAGAGTGAGAAGGGTTCCGTTTTAAAATAGGGGTGTAGAAATCAGGGATTAATTCTAATGGACTGTGTAAATGTTGGGCCCTCTCAGAGAGGGTTAAGTTATCAAAATGGGGGGTGTGAAAAATAAGCCCAATTCGCATGGGAGGGCCCAGTTAGCGAAACTGGGCTTAAGTGACAAAAGGGCCTTATGCTTGAGCCTGGGGGGGTGTAAATAACAGTTTACTTGTTTTTTTTAAAAAATGTTTTACTTACCACTCCCTTTTTACTAAGGAAAAATTTTTTGTTCTCTTTTTTTTTCTTTTGTTAATTTTTGATTAAAAAAACGAATAAATAAATAAATAAAAGAAAAACAGAAAAATCAGTTTATTTGTTTACTTTTTCTTTTGTTAATTTTTGATTTAAAAAAAAACGAATAAATAAATAAATAAAAGAAAAACATAAAAATCTGTTTATTTGTTTACTTTTTCTTTTGTTAATTTTTGATTTAAAAAAAAACGAATAAATAAATAAATAAAAGAAAAACATAAAAGTCAATTTATTTGTTTACTTAACAATGGTAAAAGAAATGTGTTGACTACCCCTTTTATTAATTACTAGGAAATGTCTTTTGTTTTTAGAGTTCTTTTGTTATCATTTTTTTTGAAAAAAAAAGAAAAGGAATATTTGGATTTGATAAACAAAAATTAGAGCCCTTATGCGCCTATGGAGGGATAAACATATTGAGCATAATCAGCCTATTTTTTTTTAGGGGACATTATATGATCACTACCAAGATACATGAGGATGTGAGCAAGCAACAAATAAATCCTATAACATCATAATAAGGACACTAAAATTGGGCTGCGTAGTAGCATAGCAAACAACAAATAAATCTTACAACATCATTTACAGTAAAATGGAGAGGAAATAAAATTATTACCAAATGTGAGGCTTGTACAGTGAGGCACGTTTCCGGATTTCACCAACAACAACAGAATAATAAAAAAAACTATGAAAATTTTATGGAGAAGGAAAAAAAAGAAAAAAAGGAAACGAAAAATCTCTCTCTCACTGAAATTTCTCCAAATCCGTTTTTGCTTCCTCTTGCTCCTGGATCTTTCAAGATTTCGACTTCTCACTCTCTTCTCCCTCAAAAAAATATCCCCCCTTTACCTCAAAACCGTAACCCCTATTTATACTAAAACTTGATCTTGTAATGATGCGTTTTGACCTTCGGTTCTTTCATGGAGCTTGCACCCATATACGAAAATTATAACTCAATGTATCTTCTCTTTAAAACTGAAACCACCTACGAAAAACCGAGAGAAGAGCGCATGGACCAATGACTTACCATGGAACCGTTGGCCTTTTGAAGGTTGGTGACAAAAATAGGGTTTGCGTGAGGGAAAGGAGAGAAAGGGGGCACCAAAAATGGTGATTTCGTGAGATAGGAGAGAAAGAGAGGCATGGAAGGGAGAGAAGAGAAGGAGGGGACGGTTAGGGTTTGATGGGGATGATGGGAATGGTGCTTTGGAGGTTGTGTGAGAGAAAAGAGATGAAGGGAGTGTATGAGAGAGAGAGAGGCCGTAGGGGGGGAAAGGGTTGAGTGTGTGAAGTGAAAAGATGAGAGTGAGGGTGTGAGAGAGTGATGTGAGGGAGAGAGAGAAAGGGGGCGTAGGAAAGGAGAGAGAGCCGTTGGGAGAGGAGAGAGGGAAGGGTGGAGTGTATGGGGAAAGGAGATGTGGGGAAGTGGGAAGTGTGTGGAAGTGGGATTGTGTGTGGAAGTGGGATTGTGAGTTCCAAGGAGGGAAAAGAGGGAAGTGGGGGGCGAATTTCTAGGGAGGTGAGAGGGGATGAATGTAGATGATTTTTGGGTTAAGGGGGAGAGTGAATGTAGACATCTTTTAGGATAAAGGGGGGTGGCCGAATTTTTAGGGTTTGGAAGGGGGGAATTCGAATTAGGGTTTAGTTGGAGTGGGTTGGATGGAGTTGGGTGTTGGGTTAGGAAGGAGTTGGGTGTTGGGTAGGGAGGAGTTGGGTGTTGGGTTAGGAAGGAGTGGGATTGGGTTTGGTGGAGGAATGGGCTTTAAATGGCCCAATCTTGATTGCACCTCTATATTTTTACAAACCTCCCCCATTTCCTCCTTTGCTTATTTTGTTTCTTTACTTCTAATTATTTTTTTTCAAAGATTAAAACTTGTAGCAAACTAAAATAAAATAAAGCATGGCATGAAAATAAATATTTTTATTAAAAATAAATAAAATTTCTTATTTTTGATCGGACAAAATTAGGGTATTACAGCTGCCCCTCTTTATTTCACATTTCGCCAAGAAATATGACTTGGCCTTTTCATATTTGTTGGTGAAATGGAAATAAAGATATAGAAATAACACTAATTTTGTCCGCTTCAGAAAAGCTCAAACTTTCTTTTTGTTATTTCTTTTTGGGAACGGGGGTTAACACTTGTCGCATTAACGGGAAAGCAGTAAATTGAGAAAAGCGGTAAATTGGGAAAAGCGGTAAATTGGGGATTCGGAGGCTGCCTAAAAACCTTCTAACGAACTCTGGTCGAGTCCGAGCTTTGGGGGTGGCCTTTTCGAGCGGCCGATCAACATCAGGTCCGGAACTGATTTGATCATTGGATTTACGCTATGCCTTAGGCTGACACAACTAATCCGAAGGACTTAACGAAGTCTGATGGATCCACTGCGTGCTCGTACACGGTGTTGTGATCTGTGGAAAGAGTTCACTAACTCTGTGTTGATGGAGTTTACTAACTCTGGGTTGATGGAGTTTACTAACTCAGTGCTGATGGTGATTTTCTAAAAAGAGATTTTTGGGACTCCCTGGTCCGAAGCAACTTCTTGGATGGTGCATGAAATGCATGCATTTGGGTATTTGGATGCACATGAATGCAATGATTGATTTTGGTGGGATGTTTTTTCTGTTTGATTCTTCATTCACTTCTTTTTCTTTTGTTATTCTCCGCTCTTCTGAGATGCGAATTTGAAAGTGTAATGCGCCACTGTTTGACGACGAATGGTATGGATGGTATGATGAATGAAGATGTTGTGTTCTTTTATGTTCCGCCTTCTGTGATTTTCTCTTTTGTTTTTTTGTTTATTCTGTTTGTTTTCTTTAAGCAGCTTTCTTTTTTCTGCTTATTTGTTTTTGTTTACTCTGTTTGTTTTCTTTAAGCAGCTTTCTTTTTTCTGCTTATTTGTTTTTCTTTGGCACCCTTTTTTGCTGGTCAAATTGATCTGCCGGGCGAAGGCTGTTCCAGGACGGTGATCCCGCGAGGATTGCACGCTGGTCCGTCACGACTGTCTTTTTCGCAATTTTATTCACTTGGGGAATCACTTTTTTCCGTATTTTTTCAAAGATTTCGTAATGATCCTGTAATGCTCTGAATGTGCACATGTTTTGCAATTCGATTTCATCAATCATAAAAGTTATTATTTTGAAAGAAACTGAATAGATGAAAGCAGAGACACGAAAAGCACACATATGAAAGAAAAGTTGGACTTTTATTGATATAGAAATTGGACGTGCAGAAAGTCACGCCAATCGAAAGTGCATTGCAATCTTTCTTTTAAACTACAAAAAAATACAAGCAAAAAGGAACAAATCTCGTGATTTTGTCTCTGAAGTAACGGTGCCCACCGTCCATACTCATAATACTGATCACCCCCTTATCCGAACCTTTGGAGCGCTGATTGCCTTTTTCTTTTCTCAAGCCCAAGTTTTCTGACCCTAATTTTTGCCTGGATCGCCCTTTGCGGGTTTTCAATCCACCGGGCCGCTCTGATTTTGCCTAGGTCGCCCTTTGCGGGTTTTCAACCTAGCGAGCTGATTTTTCCTTGGCTTATCTTTCTCTTTTTTCGTCTATTTTTCTAGGCATAATACTTCTTGACCACATCTGAGTTCACTGGATTTGGGATCTCATCTCCGTCCATGTTTGCCAGAATTAAAGCTCCTCCTGAGAATGCCTTCTTCACCACATAAGGTCCTTCATATTTGGGAGCCCATTTGCCCCTAGAGTCTGTCTGAATCGGCAAGATCTGCTTGAGCACAAGATCTCCTTCTTGGAATTCACGAGGACGGACTTTCTTGTCAAAAGCCCTCCTCATCCTCTGTTGGTACAACTGTCCATGACACATTGCGGCCACCCGTTTTTCGTCAATGAGATTCAACTGGTCAAAACGAGACCGAACCCATTCTGCTTCATCAAGTTTCGTCTCCATTAACACCCGCAGGGATGGTATTTCAACCTCAATGGGGAGGACTGCCTCTGACCCATAAACCAGGGAGTAGGGGGTTGCCCCTGTTGAGGTGCGTACTGAGGTTCTGTAACCATGCAGGGCAAAGGGGAGCATCTCGTGCCAATCATTATAGGTCACGACCATCTTCTGTATTATCCGCTTGATATTCTTGTTAGCTGCCTCAACTGCCCCATTCATCTTTGGGCGGTAGGGAGAAGAGTTGTGATGTTGTATTTTGAAGTCTTTACACAAATCCTTCATCACTCTGCTGTTCAAATTACTACCGTTGTCAGTGATAATCTTGTTTGGAAGGCCGTAGCGGCAAACCAAGTCTTTCTTGATGAATTTAGCAATCACTGAGCTCGTTACATTGGGATAAGAAGCAGCCTCCACCCACTTAGTGAAGTAGTCAATAGCAACCAGAATGAAACGGTGACCATTGGAAGCTTTGGGTTCAATGGGACCAATGATGTCCATGCCCCACATTGAGAATGGCCATGGCGCGCTCAAAACATTCAGAGAAGTTGGAGGTACATGGGTGTGATCTGCATAGATTTGGCATTTATGGCATCTTCTCACAAAACTGTAACAGTCTGATTCCATCTGCAACCAGTAGTATCCAGCTCTCAGGATTTTTCTAGCCATTGCGTGCCCGTTGGAATGAACCCCAAATGAGCCTTCATGAACATCTCGCATAATCTTTACTGATTCTTCTCCTGTTACACACCTGAGGAGTACCAAGTCATGGTTTCTCTTGTAAAGGACGTCTCCACTCAAGAAGAAACCTGTTGACAGCCTCCTGAGGGTTCTCTTGTCATTCTCTGTAGCTCCGGGAGGATACTCTCTGTTTGTGATATACTGCTTGATGTCATGGTACCAAGGCTTACTGTCTGATCCCTCTTCGACTGTCATACAGTAGTGATAAACAGGCTGTTCTCTGTGCTGGATTCTGACAGTCGTCAGACTTTTGTCACAGCTGACGTTGAACATAGAAGACAAAGTTGCCAAGGCATCTGCCAACTGATTCTCGCTGCGGGGGATGTGCTGGAAAGTGATTTCCTCAAAGGGCTTGATTAATTCTTGAATGTAGTCACGGTAAGGAATCAAATGAGAATTTCTTGTTTCCCAGTCTCCTTTCACCTGATGGACAACTAGAGCTGAATCTCCGTATACGTCGAGCCTCTTGACTTTTCGATCGAGAGCTGCCTGGATACCTAAGATACACGCTTCATACTCTGCAATATTGTTTGTGACATAGAAGCTTAGTCTGGCGGTGACTGGTATGAAACGGTTGTCTGGGGAGATCAGCACTGCTCCGATTCCGTGCCCCCACATGTTAGAGGCACCATCAAACAACACTCTCCACCTTTCATCATCTTGAGATTTCCCTGCGTCAAATAATGCCATAATGTCCTCATCTGGGAACTCACATTGCATTGATTGGTAATCCTCAACCGGTTGATGTGCCAGGTAGTCTGCCAGTGTGCTACCTTTGATCGCCTTCTGGGTTACGTACATGAGGTCATACTCTGACAGAAGCATTTGCCAACGAGCAATTCTACCTGTGAGCGCAGGTTTTTCAAATATGTACTTGATTGGGTCCATTTTGGACACCAACCAGGTAGTGTGACTCAGCATATACTGTCTCAATCGATGCGCAGCCCAGGCTAGAGCACAACAAGTCTTCTCCAATGATGAATACCTTGCCTCACAGTCTGTGAACTTCTTGCTTATGTAGTAGATCGCGTGCTCTTTCTTTCCTGACTCATCGTGTTGCCCCAGCACGCAGCCCATAGAGTTGTCTAGCACCGTGAGGTATAGGATGAGGGGCCTGCCAGACACAGGTGGCATTAGGACGGGTGGATTTTGAAGATACGCCTTGATTTTCTCAAATGCTTCTTGACATTTATCATTCCACTTCATCTCTTGGTTTTTGCACAGCAGTTTGAAAATTGGCTCGCAAGTTGCAGTCAACTGGAAGATGAATCGAGAGATGTAATTTAGCCTTCCCAGGAAACCACGAACTTCTTTCTCTGTTTTAGGTGCTGGCATCTCCAGGATTGCTCGTACTTTGTCTGGGTCTACCTCAATTCTCTTCTGGCTAACAATGAAACCTAACAGCTTCCCTGACCTAACCCCAAAGGTGCACTTAGCGGGGTTCAGCCTGAGTTTGTACTTTCTGAGACGCTCGAACAACTTCTGCAGGTTAACCACGTGCTCTTCATCAGTCTTTGATTTGGCAATCATGTCATCTACATAAACTTCGATCTCCTTATGCATCATGTCATGGAATAGGGTTACCATCGCTCTTTGGTAGGTCGCCCCGGCATTCCTCAACCCGAAAGGCATGACCTTGTAACAGAAAGTTCCCCAAATGGTTATGAAGGTGGTTTTCTCCATATCCTCTGGAGCCATTTTGATCTGATTATAGCCCGAATACTCATCCATGAAGGAGAACATCGAATGCTGAGCAGTGCTGTCCACCAAAACGTCAATATGGGGTAGAGGGAAATCATCTTTAGGGCTTGCTCTGTTCAAGTCACGGTAGTCGACACACATTCGGACCTTCCCATCTTTCTTAGGGACTGGAACAATGTTTGCTACCCACTCAGGATATTTTGCCACAGCTAAGAACCCTGCATCAAACTGTTTCTTGACCTCGTCCCTGATCTTCAAAGACATTTCAGGCTTCATCCGCCTTAACTTCTGTTTCACAGGGGGACACTCTGATTTCACTGGCAATTTATGTTCGACAATATCTGTGCTCAACCCTGGCATGTCCCGATATGTCTGTGCGAATACGTCAGCGTAATCGAACAGGAGCTGAATCAACTTTTTGCGCTCTTTATCTTCCATCGCGGTGCCAACCTTGATCTCTTTTATGTCTTCCTTAGTACCCAAATTGACCATTTCTGTAGACTCCTCATGGGGTTCGATGACCTTTTCTTCTTGTTCTACCATTCTCATGATTTCTGGAGGAGTATCCCAATCATTCTCAAAATCTTCCTCGGCTTGATTAATCGGGTAATCAAAATCACAGTATGAGTTATGGAGCGGCGAATAAAAACAAAGAAAAAGCAACATAGATAAAAGATGAAGACAGAAATTTTATTGAAAATTCAAAATAACACTTTATTGATTGATGATTTTCGACGAAAACATGTGTGCCCGAATGAAATATCCCAAGGCCTTGGGCAGAGCCGAGGGATCTGCATTACAATGATAATTACTTTAAATTGGAAAATACGGGGAAATCCATGATCTCCCAGTTTTGCAGCTTCTCTCCAACCGCACAGCAGCGCACCAGACCTTCAGCACGGCCACTTGAGCTTGATCCTTCTTCAACCATATTAACCTGGTCAGGGTTCAGCATACCAGCACTCCGGAAGTTGTCCTTAATATTAGCGACGACCATTCTCCCCTGATTGGGTGCCCTTCCTCTGAGTTTGGCCAGCCATTTCTCCCTCCTGTCAGATGTCAGCCTCTCCCGATCAGCAAGACTTGGGATGTACCCAACACCGAACCTCTCAATATTACCCCTCAGCTGGATAGGCATTACAATTCCTTGAGCAGTTTTTCCTAAGCCCTTACCAATCTGATACCCATGTCCCAGCATCACCTTTGCAGTCATCATGGCAGCCTTGGACCACTTAGGCTTCCACCGAGGTTCACCTTCGACGAAGACAGCGTTTGAAATCTCCAATCCTTGGAAAGCGGTCTCAAGGGACTCTTCTGCTGCTTCCACATAATATTCAGGTGGTGATCGATTTATCAATGTTTCTTCTTCTCCGGAGATCACTATCAGCTTTCCCCTAGCCACAAACTTGAGTTTCTGATGAAGCGAGGATGGCACTGCCCCAGCCGCATGTATCCAAGGACGTCCCAGCAGGCAACTGTAGGATGAATTGATGTCCATCACTTGAAAGACGACATAAAATACTTCAGGGCCTACCCGCAGCGGCATTTCTACTTCTCCAAAAACTTCCTTCACCGACCCATCAAATGCTCTGACCAAGGTGGAGCTCGGTTTTAGATATGAACAGTCTACATCCAGCTTATCCATTGTAGACTTAGGCAGCACATTCAAGGATGAACCGTTATCAATGAGCACCCTGGCAAGTATATGGTCCCCACACTTGACTGAGATGTGAAGAGCTTGATTATGACTCTTTCCTGCCGGAGGCAGCTCAGTGTCTGAGAAGGTCAAGTAATTAGAGGCTACAATGCTGCCAACAATACCATCAAGCTGATTTACTGTAATGTCATGGGAGACGTGAGCTTCATTCAGGACCTTTAGCAGTGCAGCACGATGTGCCTCGGAACTAAGCAGCAAAGAGAGCATTGAGATCTTGGATGGAGTTTGATTCAGCTGGTCTACCACCCGATATTCACTTTGTCTCATTACTCTCAGGAATTCTTGGGCTTCTTTGTCCGACACATCCCTGACTTCTACAGCTTCCTTGTCTTTTCCCTTACGGGCCCTTTCTTCATTTCCCTTGGATTGCTCTCTTCTAAGGTTTTCAGGAGTATACATCCTTCCACTCCTTGTGATACAACTACCTCCAGCAATGTTTGTTATATCCAGAGTGCCTTTAGGGACCCCCGCTTGCATTTGCATATTGCAGCTCCATGGAGTCATCCTAGCCTCCCCACTAGGGGTAGCAGCAGGTACTGGAATAACAACAGTCGAGGGTCTCGTCACAGCTAGGCTGGAATTCAGATTGCAGGGAATTTCAATCGGTCTCCTGAAGTCTCCATTGCCTGATTGCAAGGTAAATACACTTTCTTTTTTCTCCTGGATTCCCACTTGGACTAGGTGTCTGTCTAAGAGATCTTGGAGAATTGGTTTAAAGCCTTCACATGCCCCGATGCAGCGAGGATTATCACAGGCGTCTTTCCTAGCACAACCTTCTTTGATGACACCAAAACGGCATAATTCAGCATGGATAGAATTCAAAGGCATCTGAATGCAATCAACTTTTCTAACCAAACACTGACCCTCCTGACGGTCAACGGCATTAATAGCAGATCCTCCATGCCCTGGCAACGGATTGGTGGCTACATTGGGTTGTTGAAACGATATGCTTTTCTTATCAAGTAATTCTTGCACCACATATTTGAATGCTTTACAATCCTCCACCACATGACCTACTGCCCCAGAATGAAAGGCGCAGGTGGCATTTGCGTTGTACCCTCTGGGATAGGGAGGCTGATATGGCTTCATTTGACGAGTATTGATTAATTTGTTGGTGATGAGATAATTAAACAAGTCAGTGTAGGACATGGGGATGGGATCAAAGACAACAGGCTTTCTTTCATTATAGTTCCGGTACTGATAATTTGATTGAAAAGGCTGTGCTAGTGGTGCCTGAGGAGGAACCGAAATAGCTTGTGGTGGATTGCTGTGCGACGGACCACTGGCTCCGATGACTGCATTAGTTTCACCTTCTTTCTTCTTATGAGACCCAAAAAATGGCTTTTTTTGACCGGCAGGAGGTGTCGGGCCCTGAGCTATTCTTCCGCTCCGCATACCATTCTCTACTCTTTCCCCTGTGACCACCATCTCAGAGAAGTTTGAGGCTACGCTGCCAACCAACCTATCATAATACACCGCAGGAAGGGTGTCCATAAACATGTGAACCATTTCTTTGTCTAGCAGAGGGGGTTTTACTTGAGCCGCAAGGTTCCGCCATCTCTGAGCATACTCTTTGAACGACTCGTTATCCCTCTTAGACATGCATTGTAGCTGAGTTCTATCTGGAGCCAAATCATTGTTATACTGGTATTGACGCATGAAGGCATCCGCCATGTCTTTCCAGCAACGGATATTAGTTGGCTCTAACTGCATGTACCAGTCAAGGGGAGCTCCAGCTAAACTTTCTTGGAAGCAATGCATCATTAAGTTATCGTCACGGGCATAGGCAGTCATGTTTCGGCAGTACATTGTCACATGGCTGACTGGGCAAGTTGTCCCTCTGTATTTGTCAAAAATTGGTGCTTTGAACTTGGGCGGCAGGACTAGATCAGGAACCAAGCACAACTCATGGGCGTTCCTGGCTCGGGAACCTTCCCCCTCAACAGCTCTTAACCTTTCTTCTAGCATCTGATACTGATTTCTAGCTTCGGCAGGGTAATTCTGTGGGAAACCGCCGGCACCATAGTGAGGGTTATTCATTGATGCCGCGACCGGGGTCATGTGTTGGTGAGCAATATTCTGAGGGACTGGCCCCTGTACGTGTGGATGAACCATTATTGGTGAGTTGAAACCTGCTGGAGTTCCTGGAGCAATAACAGGAATTGGGATCTGAATCTGGGCTCGATGCGTCCCTCTTCCAACTTCATTCACAACTGTATTAGGCTGAGCGTGCCCCGTGGTTCCCGAAGGATCTCCTCCAGGGTTTGCATCAGCAGCAGGAGGCATATAGCCCAATGGGAGACCATAGGGAGGCCATTGCACAGCTTGAAGGGTTTGAGAGATCCCAGACCCAGGAAGGGGAGGAGGATTGTTCGTCCCAGCAACAGCAGTTTCAGTTGTGCCAACATCTCTTAAGGCACTTAGCACTCTTATGACCTCCGCCATTTGAGCCTTTAGGACTTCCATCTCAGCTTGAACGACTTGATTCTCCTGATTCTGACCATGCTGACCCTGACCATTAGGATCCAGACCTCCTGGAATTCCGTCATCCTGATGTGGCTGCGGATCGTTCTGATCAAGGTTGGCTTGATTGTTTTCCATGTTTCTTGCTTGCAGACGCGTCCAATAGCGATGATTAACCAGCTTGCCTAATTTTCTGTTGACGGAACACGCTTATGAACACAAGAACGAATAAATGAATGCAATGCGAATGAATGCGTGTTTAGTTTGTCTTGCCAAGAATCGCAGTGTATTATGTCTTGTCGCAAGTAATCCTTGATTATTTTTGTTATATCACTTTCTTTGGACCATACTGAAATTGGAATCTGGAAGCGAAACGGGTGTATTTAAACAAAATACTTCAAAATCTGAATCCGAAAGTACGACATTCTGATACAATGATTGAAAAAGGAAAGGTACAATAAAACAAAGTGGAAAATTACAATACAGAAGCTCAAATACAAAGAGCTTTGACATTTCCACTCTTTTTCCTCTTGTTGTTGGTAGAGGTACTTCCGGCTTTTCCTTTGGCTTCCTCAACTAGGGCTCTGCAGTACTCCACAAATTTGTACACCTCAAGCGGGGTGTTGAGGGGATACATCTCAGTTTCAGCTTTTCTTAATCTCCTGGGCATATCCGCAAGAGCCTGGTTGACCAATTCTGATAGCTTGGAGAACCTACCCTTCCAGTGTTGAACCTCATCCCTCAGCTCAATGATGACTGCCTGCTCTTCAATCCTACCGAGCAGCTCAACATAGCGATGTTCCCAATACTGACTTTCATCCCTCACTTGCCGGTACGCATCACTGATGTCACAAAGACGCTCCTTCAACTCATCAGAATCCTCTTGTTCTGCTTTTAGGGCCCGCTGATATTCTTTGAGGATGTTCTCAAATGAGTCTCTCTCTTGCACAACACTGTCTAACTTACTCTCCCATTCAGCTTGTAACATGCGGGATTCTCTTTTTGACTTGGCAAGCAAGTTTTTCGCAATTCTCTCTTCCATTTTTGCTTCATCCCACAATTCTTTCCACTGATTGGCTTCTTCCAGGGCCTTCTTCTCTTTCAAGCTTCGCCTCTTGATTTCCTCCTTGGCTCCTTGCAGATACCTTTGAACTTCTAACTTGCTCTCCTCTTCCCCTTTTAGTTTCTGACTGAACTTCTCAATGGTATCAGACTTCAGAGCATTTTCTTCTTTCAACCTTTTGTTCTTCAGAGCCATCTTCTCTATTTCAGCTTGCAAAGATTTCTTCTCTTCCTCTGCCTTCATCAGGGCCAACTTAACCTCGCCTAATTCTTCGACAACAGGGACACTGGCGTCTACTACTTCCCTCTCGACTTGCAACTCTTTTTGGTAGGGCAGTTGAACATTCTGGATTCTTTTTCCGAGCCACTGAGCGAAGGTGATGCCACTAGTTCTCTGAGCAAGCTCTACTTTTCCCATGCGAACCACCGTACTCCAGGCTTGCAAGACCTTTCTAAGCAAACTGTCATCTTTTGGTCCTCCTTCAAAGATGTAAAGCGGGAATATCATCTCTTCAGTAGGCGAATTCCTCATCGGATACCCCAATTGCCTCAGAGTCAGGGACGGGTTGTAGTTGATGCATCCCTTAGTGCCCATTAGCGGGACATTTTGAAAGCTACCACAGCGGAAGACTACCTTAGGTCTATCTTCCCAGCAAGATGAGAGATACCAGCGGATCAAGTGCTCATCTAGACCCCCTAGAAACTGGATCCATTCTTGAATACTCATAGCTTTCACCTCACAGGTTACAGCGTAGCTAATCAACTTTTCCACTTGTGTTGGGTTGGTGAAGGCATGAATGAGGAGCCACGCATACAACAGATGAGAAGAGCAAGAGATTTTCTTCCTTCTTAAGTCACAATGATGAGTAAAAGCGGAGTAAGTGTCAGCAAGGATGGCGGGAATTGGATTAATGGGGCTCCTCTTGTTCTGAAAAGCTGGGAAAATACCAATAGCAGTCACATCCACATACCTCTCAATCTGCGGATAGAGAACAACCCCAAAAATTGCTAAAGCCAAAACTTGCTTGTAGACAACCCAATTTTTACTTCTAGCATAGGCTCCCATTAAACCTTCAAGGTAGCTCTGCGGGAAACCTATCACATTGTTTCTCTTCTGCTTTTGGAGCTTCAGATCTTCTACACTTACTTGCAATAATGCAGCGAACCCCTTATCTGTGTAGTATTGTTCTTGATACCGGTAAGGGACAGCTTCGGTCTGAGTAAAACCCAAAATCTGCTGATATTCCTCCAATGTGGGGGCCATTTGAAAATTTTTGAAAAGAAAGCACCTGATTTCTGGGTCATAGAATCTACTCAAAGCCACAATAGCCTCAGTCTGTACCTCTAGCAACAACAACTTCCGGAGGTTCCCATAAGCATTGTCAAACGATCCCCTTTCAATAGGTCCCATCAAGTCAACACATTTTTTCAGACTAGTCACATCTACCTTGTTTACAACGGGGTACCTTGGAGTATACACCGTTTCCCTTCTAGATTCCATGCTGTATCTACGACAAAAATTTCTCATTACTTGGGATTCTCGGCAAGCAAACCATGATGAAGTGCAAAGATGCATGCGAAAATTATCGAAAATGTATGTTTTATGCAAAAGATGATGTGTAAATGATGATGATATTCTATGTCTATGTAACTCAGAAACCAATCCTTATTGGCAGTGATTCAAGTTTTTTTGGAAAATGCGGGTCGTACGTTATTTCATATGGACCGGTATGAGAAAGGCTACAGCGGTAACTCTTTCACTCCCTCTTTTTTTTTAAAAAATAAAGTGGTTCATATGTCACTTCGTACAGACCGGCGAAAGAAAGGTTACAACGGCAACTCTTTCTCTATTTTTTCGAAAAATCTCCTTTTCTTTTTGAAAACGTGCCTAGTTTACAATGCAGCACACAATTTGGAAAGCCCTTGTGACCTAAAAAGAGGTGAGACCTGCGATCTAGGGCAATTTAAAGGGTAATCCTCCCATGTGGCTCTATTCACTCCCTCGCAAAGGCTACCAGAGCTAAATCTCTCTCATGATAACACCCACAACGATGGAATGCCATCTGGTGTGAGGTACCATAAAAGAGCATACTCTGGCTGAAACTTTCGTGAGAGCAGAAGGACATCGGTCCAATTGGCAGTCACTACTCGTTTCCACTCTCCTAGGTGTTTTTCAGACCTTGGGTTTTAGGCCTCTCTCAAAGCACATAATCATAAAGGGGGTGAGTGTGTGTAGCGGGGACATACCGCCTAAAACTACCCACATATACCCCACCTGCGAAGGAAAACCCAGAACAGTCCAGACAATAACAAGCAATAACATGTTGTCTACACTAGGGTTCAATATCAAATAAGCTAGCCTAGGGTTTCAACAACAATCAAGTGCTTTGCTTACCTCAAGAAAGGGGGCCAAGAAGAGGGGAACATAACAAGATGGGGGGAAATGCATGAGAGTACTAAGCACATAAGCAAAGACGAGGAAAAATAAACATGAAAGGAGAGGAAATAAATGCACATGCGCCACATGACAAGAAGAGCAAACCGAAAAGGGATAGAAGCAAACAAAGTATCCAAATCACATCGATAGCACGCTAAACCACACATTTAATTAGTTAGGCTTGACCCACTTAAAAAGAAAAGTCCCCAGTGGAGTCGCCAGCTGTTGCGCCCGAAAAAAATCCCTGAGGGATCTTTCTTCGTTTACAACTTTTTTGAAAATCAATGAAGTCGCCACCAATATTTTTTATCAGGAAAATATTGAAGAAAAACCTTTTGAAAAGCGGATGGCCTTTTGGAAAACCGGAACATTTGGGTTCGGGGGTCGGTTAGGCATAGGGAAGGTTTTAGCACCCCACGCCTCCTTTCTACCGAAAGGGAACCTTTAATTAGATGTGTGGTTTTAAGTGCTGATTTGGAAAATACTTAAATTTCCCCCTTTTTCGCAAAGAGAATGAAAAGACTTAATGAAAATTTTTATTTTTGGCAAAAGTGTTTGTTTTTTTTTAAAAAAAAAAGGAAAAGAAAAAAAATGTTTTTAGTTTATTGCGCTTGACGGAGGATATCCGCTCCTACGTATCTCCTGGTGCGATGGAGAATTCAAAGCTACGTAGTTCTGTTTTTTTTGAAAAGGTTTTGTTGTTTAACCTTTTTGGAGTTTTTTCGCAAAGGGGTTGAGCGTTCGTAGTGACCAAGCAATGGTTTAGAGTGGTCACACTACTAACTTTTATGAAAATGAATTATCAGTAGCGACCAAACGGCAACGGCACAAGTGATGATTAATGATAATCGGTTTTTATTTTGAGCATTGAAAAGGTTTTCGCAATTGAAGGAGAGCGTTTGTGGGGACCAAACAACAACGGTTTAGAGTGGCCACACTACTAGCTCTCACAGGAATGAAATCATCACCCACAATCAAATGGCAACGGCGCGAGTGACCATTAGTGATGATTGATTTTGATTTCGACGTTTGAAAAGATTTGTTTTTGAAAGGTGTTTTCGTTGATTTCGACGTTTGAAAATATTTGTTTTCGATGTCAGAAAATATTTATGTAGGGAAAGGAAATATATTTTTTTAAAAGGGAGAAACAGTGGATGCAATAGTAAAATGGGGGTGCAAACAAAAGGAGGGCTGTATTATTAGAAATGGGGTGTAAACAGTGAGAAGGGTTGCGTTTTAAAATAGGGGTGCAGAAATCAGGGATTAATTCTAATGGACTGTGTAAATGTTGGGCCCTCTCAGAGAGGGTTAAGTTATCAAAATGGGGGGTGTGAAAAATAAGCCCAATTCGCATGGGAGGGCCCAGTTAGCGAAACTGGGCTTAAGTGACAAAAGGGCCTTATGCTTGAGCCTGGGGGGTGTAAATAACAGTTTACTTGTTTTTTTTAAAAAAATGTTTTACTTACCACTCCCTTTTTACTAAGGAAAAAATTTTTGTTCTCTTTTTTTTTCTTTTGTTAATTTTTGATTAAAAAAAACGAATAAATAAATAAATAAAAGAAAAACAGAAAAATCAGTTTATTTGTTTACTTTTTCTTTTGTTAATTTTTGATTTAAAAAAAATGAATAAATAAATAAATAAAAGAAAAACATAAAAATCTGTTTATTTGTTTACTTTTTCTTTTGTTAATTTTTGATTTAAAAAAAAACGAATAAATAAATAAATAAAAGAAAAACATAAAAGTCAATTTATTTGTTTACTTAACAATGGTAAAAGAAATGTGTTGACTACCCCTTTTATTAATTACTAGGAAATGTTTTTTGTTTTTAGAGTTCTTTTGTTATCATTTTTTTTTGAAAAAAAAAAGAAAAGGAATATTTGGATTTGATAAACAAAAATTAGAGCCCTTATGCGCCTATGGAGGGATAAACAGATTGAGCATAATCAGCCAATTTTTTTTAGGGGACATTATATGATCACTAGCAAGATACATGAGGATGTGAGCAAGCAACAAATAAATCCTATAACATCATAATAAGGACACTAAAATTGGGCTGCGTAGTAGCATAGCAAACAACAAATAAATCTTACAACATCATTTACAGTAAAATGGAGAGGAAATAAAATTATTACCAAATGTGAGGCTTGTACAGTGAGGCACGTTTCCGGATTTCACCAACAACAACAGAATAATAAAAAAAAACTATGAAAATTTTATGGAGAAGGAAAAAAAAGAAAAAAAGGAAACGAAAAATCTCTCTCTCACTGAAATTTCTCCAAATCCGTTTTTGCTTCCTCTTGCTCCTGGATCTTTCAAGATTTCGACTTCTCACTCTCTTCTCCCTCAAAAAAATATCCCCCCTTTACCTCAAAACCGTAACCCCTATTTATACTAAAACTTGATCTTGTAATGATGCGTTTTGACCTTCGGTTCTTTCATGGAGCTTGCACCCATATACGAAAATTTGTATAACTCAATGTATCTTCTCTTTAAAACTGAAACCACCTACGAAAAACCGAGAGAAGAGCGCATGGACCAATGACTTACCATGGAACCGTTGGCCTTTTGAAGGTTGGTGACAAAAATAGGGTTTGCGTGAGGGAAAGGAGAGAAAGGGGGCACCAAAAATGGTGATTTCGTGAGATAGGAGAGAAAGAGAGGCATGGAAGGGAGAGAAGAGAAGGAGGGGACGGTTAGGGTTTGATGGGGATGATGGGAATGGTGCTTTGGAGGTTGTGTGAGAGAAAAGAGATGAAGGGAGTGTATGAGAGAGAGAGAGGCCGTAGGGGGGGAAAGGGTTGAGTGTGTGAAGTGAAAAGATGAGAGTGAGGGTGTGAGAGAGTGATGTGAGGGAGAGAGAGAAAGGGGGCGTAGGAAAGGAGAGAGAGCCGTTGGGAGAGGAGAGAGGGAAGGGTGGAGTGTATGGGGAAAGGAGATGTGGGGAAGTGGGAAGTGTGTGGAAGTGGGATTGTGTGTGGAAGTGGGATTGTGAGTTCCAAGGAGGGAAAAGAGGGAAGTGGGGGGCGGATTTCTAGGGAGGTGAGAGGGGATGAATGTAGATGATTTTTGGGTTAAGGGGGAGAGTGAATGTAGACATCTTTTAGGATAAAGGGGGGTGGCCGAATTTTTAGGGTTTGGAAGGGGGGAATTCGAATTAGGGTTTAGTTGGAGTGGGTTGGATGGAGTTGGGTGTTGGGTTAGGAAGGAGTTGGGTGTTGGGTAGGGAGGAGTTGGGTGTTGGGTTAGGAAGGAGTGGGATTGGGTTTGGTGGAGGAATGGGCTTTAAATGGCCCAATCTTGATTGCACCTCTATATTTTTACAAACCTCCCCCATTTCCTCCTTTGCTTATTTTGTTTCTTTACTTCTAATTATTTTTTTTCAAAGATTAAAACTTGTAGCAAACTAAAATAAAATAAAGCATGGCATGAAAATAAATATTTTTATTAAAAATAAATAAAATTTCTTATTTTTGATCGGACAGAATTAGGGTATTACAACGTACCTCAAACGTAAATCCGCTTTGTATTTTTCCAAATCGGATATACCCCCATCTAGGTAAATCCGATTCGTTAAAAGATATAAGCGAATTTACGTTTAGGGTACGAAAATCTGATTGCGCGTCGGATTTAGCTATATCCGTCAGGACAAAATTTCGCTTTCTATACTGAAATAAATGCTCAAATTGGATTTATCTGTCAGTTTGATACATCTGATTTGACTTATGCGTGTGTATTTATTACATATTTAAAGTTAATCGGATTTACCTTGCATTTAGGTAAATCCGATTACCAGATAAAGTGGTCTCCCACCAGAGAATCTTCAAAAAATCAATTTTTGTTAATTATGTCAGAGATATTTTTGAAATTACAATAATGTGTGGGGGTAGAAGGGAGATGATGGGGTATAAAAAAAACCCTAATATAAATTCATCCTTGTAACAGAGATCCAATTTGAATAGTGAATTTGATAATTGCATTCAATTTTTCAACTTTTGTTACTCTCGTTTCTTTCTACAACGAGTTAGTTAGAATCAAGGTAATCAAAACCGGACCGGACAGGGGTCCGGTTCTCGGTTCAACGACCGGTTGAACCGGGAACTGGACCCCTGTCCGGTCCAGTTAGACCCCAGAACCGGATGGCCAAAGAACCGGGTGAAAAACCGGAAAATCGGTCAAGAACCGGCAAAACCGGCCAGAACCGGTCAAGAACCGACCAGAAACCGGTTCTGAGAAATGACTTTTTTATATTTTTTTTATTTTTTTTTTATTTTTTTTAACTGAAATAAAAAAATTTAAACTATTTTTTGTAAAACAAAATGAGTGTCAGGGCTCTATTTATATATTTTATATATTATGAAAGCCAAGAATCTCACTTATATTTTGCTGTGCACACTCTAGCTCTATTTATAGAGAAACACAGCTCATTCTTCTTATTTGCCATCCGATGTGGGACTAGACATTCACCTTTCAACAACATTAGCTTCATTGTTTGCAATTTTCTTACATGATGTGATCTTTTTTAAATAAAGCGACATTAGATTCTTTCTAAATAATGCATTAAAATATATATATTTTAAACATGTCAAACTTTGAGTTTTTTTATACCTACCAATTTTATGTGTAACTTTAACTAATGACTTGGATATTATATTGTTGAGCTTAAGTTAAGCATAATTTAATTGTTTGTGGTGTGAAATTTTGGGTATTATGGTTTTTTATCCTTTATATATTGTAATAAAAATATTAAATAATATATTTAATTAATTCCGGTTGAACCCCCGGTTCAACCGGTTGAACCCAAGAACCCCTGAACCGCCACCTCTTCCGGTTCAATGTCCGGTCCGGTTTTGATTACCTTGGTTAGAATTTTGTTAGTGCCTATGATGATGGTAGGGTACTTAAAGCCGTTGAATATGAGGATATATTTGTAATGGAGCCCGACTTAGAATACCGAACAATAGTTTAGTAATTATTACTAAATGGGCATAATAGTAATTCTCCATCAATGAAAAAATTCAGTGACCACACCAACACTAAATTGTGGTTAGTATGTACTAATCAGTGTTTTCATTAACCCGCTCACTCATCACACAAACATTAAATTGTGGTTAGTATGTACTAATCATTAGATTGTTGTATAATGGTCACCGAAAAATTTAGTATTTGTTACTAAGAAATTTCTTAGTATTATAAGTGTCTTTGTAAAGCAACCCAACGAACTTGATGGAATAATAACTCTGTGCATATGCTCTTACTAGTATTGGTTGATCTCAAGACTGTATAAGAAGTGTAAAATTGTTTTTTTAGGTTTAAATATGTTTTTCGTCCCTGCAAATATAGCAAATTTTTAATAAGTCCCTGCAAATCTTTAATTTAAAAAAGTCCCTGCAAATATCTGAATTTTCATTTTCGTCCTCCCGTTAGTTTTTCCGTTAATGAGATGCCGAGTTGGCACATATTTGCCTGATTTGGATTTGCCACATCATTGGTTTTAATTTTTTTTTTAATTTCAGATGCTGATTAGGATAAATTAATCAAATCTCAAATTAAGTTAGGGTTACTCATTCTTCATCGGTAGAAAACCCCTCACAACCACTTCTTCTCCTTCCTCCCTTTCTCATGTACAGTCTCTCTCTTCACCACACCCACCGTAACACATTAGCATTTCAACCTTGGAAGATATTATGCCGAGACTTCCATAAAGAGCAAAATCAAAGTGCTAATCCTACTTTCAGACATTGAACGACTCTAATCTCGATGCAACATTCATTCTTATTTTCCTTAATTAAAAAAAGATCTCAAACGAATAATAAAGTGGCTTACAACGTAAATTAAAATTCATATAAACCCTATTGTTCAATATCCAAAAGTGGAATTAACATAAAACGATACCCAAACTTCGAGTATAAATTCTGACTTAGGTAGACAAAATAACTTCTAGGGTAAGTTAAGCAACATCTAAACTTTGATCACACGGATCCTTTCTCAGCTAAATAATCTCAGAATAGCAGCTACTCCTTATCATTTTGCTTCGACTTTCCCTGCTAATCTGTAAACACCACATAAAATAAACAGTGATTACAAATCTCAATGAGTTCCTCCGTGACCTCTCACATTAATCTCTCGGTGTTTTGATTATCTTTTCTCTTGCTCTTAGGACAAACCCTGGTACTGCAAGTCTAATACCACGGGAAACACACCCAACAAAAGCCTTGGCTTAGTCAACTTAAGTGAGCCTAGGTTCTATGTTCATGACTTCCCTCCCCTAGTGTGCTTTTTAACTGGGGATCGTCATCCAAAGTGTTTTATGTTTACTTAGACACTTGTGTCCATTAATTGGCCTTGGCCGTCTTCTCGCTCGATAAAAAAAATATAAGTACTCGGTTTGTTTATAAACCATAACTTAACTTGTCATTAGATGCATCATAATAATACTCAATCTATGGACTATGTTCGATTAATATTCATTGGGAAGGGTTAAGAAATGGATTGGGAAAGAATTGGAGCGAAAAGGAATCGCGTTTGAGGTATTTAAGACAAATCCAAAATCTGGGAATAGATTCACAGTCCTGTGAATCGATTCACAGAATGGGAACAGATCCACAATCTGTGAACGGATTCACAGTCCTGGGAATCGATTCACAGAATTGGAACAGATTCCCAGCCTGTGCAGTAAACCAAAAACTCTGTTTTCGTGTAATTTTTGCTATTCCTTGGTTCCGATACTTATCCCATTTTGTTCCTAACTCAACTACAGTTCATAGCAACATCAGAGCATGTTCAATCAACTAATTTATGCAACCAAACATACCATCAAAATCATCAAACAAGTTACATTATACTCATTTATGTTACAATGTCAAAACACAATTTCAGTAGAATACAAGCTTCCCAATGAACTTTATTGCAACTTCAACAACTCAAATTGGACATGCAATTACTGAACTTCAGAACTAACAACATACAACGGCTAAAATATCAAACAAACACAGAACGTAGTGAAGAACTCACCTTAAGTGTCGAAATCGACACAATGCAAGCAAGAATCGAAACTTTGAACTTAAGTTAACTCCAAAGAACACCACAGGCTTTCCCAAAAGCCTCAAACTGAATTCCCAACTTCAAACTGACTCCCATAACCCTAATGAACTCTAAATTGGTTGAAGAGTAGGTATTCTCCAATGAACCCCATTGACAATAAACTCGGCAACTAGCTCCAAATTCAGTTTGACAGCATCTGTAAGCAGTTTTGCAACGAGCATAGCTAATTCAATTCTTATCCAAAACCATCCAAACCAGTGCTTATTGTGTAGAAAATTTTGTCTAGTTTCTGAGGGTTTAGGTTTCATGTTTATACGACAAGTATTTGGGGAGTTACAGTGAAAACAATGAGAATAGGTCAAAACTGTAACTGATTCAGATATCTAAATTGTGGACACGATATCTACATCAATACATAATGGAATCAGGTGATTCTTGTGTCTATTTTGTAGAACTTTGAGTATTCTTTCTACAGAAATAAAAATGACATTTAAATAAGGTCTGTGGAAAGAGTTATGCGTGAATTACCAGGGCCGTACCAAACGAATTTAAGCAGAATTTTGAAACTTTGAGCTTGAACCAACTCTCAAGAAC
The DNA here is from genome assembly GCA_039519185.1 of Astragalus membranaceus. NCBI lineage: Eukaryota > Viridiplantae > Streptophyta > Magnoliopsida > Fabales > Fabaceae > Astragalus > Astragalus membranaceus. The sequence goes on from CM076849.1 coordinate 166,904,673, forward strand.
ACCACCAAATCTCCAAAACCCCAAACTCGAATCCCAGTTAGCAATCCTTTTCTTGAATGTTCCAAATCACAATGTAGGCCCTAGATAACCTATTGTAGCTCTCAACACCAACACGCAAGTCAATCTAGTACTCCTAGAGCCCTATTCTTCAACATGCAAGTCGATCTTCAACCCAAGAGAAGGTGAGTTTTACATTCAGTTCTGAAATCTTAGAATAGGTTGATTTTCTGAGTTGAGAAGGATAATGAGAAGGTTGGTGAAGAAGATGTTTCAGTTTGGTGTTTTACTCTCTCCTCTTTAGTTCCTTCTCTTTCTCCCAATCCTCTCTTTTCTTCTGGGTCCGCCACTGGCTTGTTGGTATTGAAAAGGTCAACAAATCTGTTAATTGGTTGTTCATCTTTTGAAGAAACAGCTAGAAGACATGCCACAGGGTGGTCAAAAGCTTCATGATCTAAAAAGGAAACTCTAACTTCATATTTTCTGGATTCCCAATAATCATGAATCTAGGTTGAGTTATCTTCATCTTCAGGTTCTTAATATGAAATTTCGATGGATTCCTCAACTCCAGCGTAAGTTGTTGTAAATCTCCAGCATATGTCTGATTTGGATCCGCACCCACATGAAGATTTTCACATGAAGATTTCCCAATCAAAATACCTATTTATTGGGAGAGGAAGGGGACGCTGATATTGTTCTTTGACAATCAAAATACTTTCCGATTCTTCTTCTGTAATATCCCTAGTTTTTGTTAATTTCGGATTTCGAAATTAACTAACGATTTATTATTCGAGTAGATGATAAATCGGGTCATGGACTTAATGCTTTTGGGAAAGCAATGTTTAATCGCGCAAGCATATGAAATACGCGCAAATTATTCGAGTTGTGTAAATTTTAAATGGGAATTGGAGAGCAAGGGTAAAATGGTCATTTCACTAAATCTCATTGGATCAAACTAGTAAGAGGGCTTGGCTATAGTTGTTAGTCAACCCAAGTAATTTAACTAATCAAATTGCTAATGATAGGAGATGATGCATGATTGATTGGGATTTAAGTTTAAGTGAGAGTTTTAAACTAAGGGCATTTTGGTCAATCACTCCTTTTTTTAAAACACCTCAGCACTTATAAGTACCCTGAACTTCAGTATCCTCTCATTTCTTTCTAACTTCAGAAACAGAAAAAGAAAAGGGAGAGGAGAGGAGGGAGTGTGGGGGAGAGAAGATGGAGTCACCACCTCCATCACAGCCATTGCATGTAAGCACCTCTTTTACCATTCAACTCCATATTCCATCCTCATTTTTCTGGTCCAAATATCTGAGCCTAACCCTCCCTAGATCATCACTTGTCATTTTCGATCTATAGAGCCAAGAGGAAGAAGATGAGGTTGATGATTCAAGATTCATCAGGAATCCTGCTGGAAATCCGTTTTACCTACCTTCAGTGTTTTCATTGTATCTCCCTGTACACAACCCCTATGAACGTGATTCTTGTTTCTCTGGAAACTAGACACAACGTTCTTCATTTTGGGCACAATAAGCATCGGGTTTCATCTGGAAATCAGAGAGATATCGTGTTCACAATATTCGGTAAAGAATCAAGCACTGTTCTTGACCAGTCACCTTGTTTCGGTGATATCTCCCAAACTACTGGTTGCATGCATGTGAATCTTTCTCCATCAGAAAGTAGACAAACTTCTCTACAGATTGGGCACTTGTTTGAGGGTTTTTGGTTATGGATTGACTGAGATACACTTGTTGCAAGTCAGTACAAGGAGGCTGGATATTGAATTGAGTATGAAAAGAATGATCAAGCAAGGTCTTTGGTGTAGCTGTTGTAGTTCAGTTTGAGGACAGTGGTTGAAGGAATATTAGGAGGGTAGGTGTTGCTGGGATTCAATTAGAGTGGTGGAGGTTGCTGTATCGAAGTTTGATCAAGTTCGGAGCGTGTTCGCGATTACGGGGATTGTTCGAGTGGTTAACGGCTCGATTGTTCGAGCGAGGACGCGACTTCTCGGGAACTCGTCATATCGGTGAGTTCTACTCACGGATTAGGGAAAAATATGTTTTTCCGAAATTATAACACATTTTGTTTCTCGGCGAAAAACTGATTTCGAAAGATTTTCGGGTCGAAAACCGTTTTTGAGAAAAATAGCGTTTTACGGTTTTTATCGAATTATTGAGCAATTTATGAATTGTGTATTTAAACGCTTTCGCTGGAATATGGTCTGGAATGTTGTTTATTAAATCCGTTTTTAGGTTGGAGAACGATCGGAATTCGATTTGGGCGAGAAAAGGAAAGCGGAATGAGAAATCAGAATTTAGTAACAGAACAGGCCGCACGGGTCGTGCGCCCCTGGGCACGGACCGTGCGTGAGCTTCTGTTACCAGTTGCCGATTTCTCGTTTCGTCGCTCCTTTCGATCCCAAATCACTTCTAATCTTCCTCCCAACCAATTTAAAGGATATTGCCCTAATAAAATTAATGTTTTGAGCATGTTCGACATTATTTTGGGAAAAAGGGTTTTGAAGGTATAAATTATTGAAAAACCGAAACTTAGACCGCGTGTGAGATAATGTTTTTGGCATAACAAACCGGATCGTGGATCCTTCTCGGCGCTATGATTATAACGCCGGATGTCTAACTTTGAATTCATCAAAACGGGTTATAGATCGATAATAGATATAGATATCTAAAACTTAAAAGCCGGTCCAATGCGGACACGATATGTATTTTATTATATATCACGTTGGGTTATGACCCGACAAGTAGCATACTAGGGAAGGAAGTCATGATCCCTTACCTAGGCCCTGTATACGTTTTGGCGTGGTCAATTCGTGGGTTATCGGGATTCGTAGTCGTTGTACAGCCGATTTATGCTAAAATCAGTTAAGAACATGATTTATCAGGATTCGTAGTCGTTGTACAGCCGATTCATGTTAAGTCAAGTTAAGAACACGATTTGCCAGGATTCGTAGTCGTTGTACAGTCGGCATTTCGATTTGTAGCTTGTGATAGCTATTGTGAATATGTTGTAACGATTTAATAATTGAACCGAGTGTTAGTGAGGGGGCACGGTAGAGCTCACTGAGACAAGTTGTCTCACCCTATCATTGTTGTTGTTTTTACAGAGAACAGGAAACAGAGAAGCAAACAGGATGGTTACTTGTCACGCTCGAGGAGGAGATAGAAGATTGACTCATTCTTAGCTGTTTATATTTTTCTGCCGTTGTCTCTGTATTTGATATCATGACTCGAATTTGAGCTATGTTATGTTTTTAGTTTCCGCTGTTTTCTTGCAACGATGTATATCTAAGCAGGAATTTTTTATACTCTGATGTAAACCAAATTGTATATTTAGGTATTTCTTTGTTTTAGAAATACGGGGTGTTACAATTGGTATCAGAGCGGTTCGGCCTTGTCGGACGTAGTGACCTTCGGGTCAAGAACATAGGATCGAGTCAGCTAGGGTCTTAGACAATGACATGTCAGATCTTTTTAGTATATTATGTGACGTATTGAGTCAGGATCCACTCAATGTTTCATGTAAATTACTGAAAATTATGACAGTTAGTTGCCTCAGCCCCGAAAATGTCCGAAACCCTAGGCCATAGGATTCTCAGCTTTCTCGTTTCATCAGAGCGCGCAACAGGAGCAGAGGGCTACATATGACACTTGGGAACAGTGATGGGCATTCGCGATGGTTCGAGGAAACTGTGGGCGGATGTTCAGTAAATGAATCGGATGCGGCTAGTAAGTCGCAGTATAAGACGTCGTAGGTCTTATCGAGAATTCAAGTTAAGCAAAGCCATTGGGCAGTAGTAACGTCAGTGTCCTGAAATCTGTTGAATTAGTTAACACCCAAAACCCTGACCATTGATTAGTCAGCCTATTAGTTATCTAAATACTGTCTCAAAATAAATCTTACCTTTTGGTATAAGTCAATCCCAGTTTAGGTAGCAGTTAAGGAAGTCCTTATCGGTTAAATCCAAGTATAAATCTTGATTTTTCTTCCTTCGAGTCACAATGTGACAGATGATAAAGCCAACTGAGTAAAGATACTCCGTCGCCAGTATTGACTAGCAAAGTCATAATGTGCCGATCAGGTTAAGTCCCGATCAGGAATTTCGAATCAAATCCTTCAAGCAGATTAGTATGAGGAATGAATGTAAGTGACCTTACTTCAATCCTCTGACTAGAAGCATCCCGATCGCGGTCTGTGAGAAATTCTCGTTAGTCTCCCGAATCATTTTGTTCGTAACTTCTGCTCCGGGACTCCGATTTTTATGTTCCGAGAGGCGTCGGAAAGCTTACAAAAATATCTACACTAATGGATGGGTTGTGAACCGTATCTCCAATAGTATTGTGAAGTGTACCTTTGTTCTAAATCTGAACCGTAAACCCTAAAGCATTCGTGGGATGTGAACCCCCCCCCCCCCCCCCCCGTTGTACTAGAAATTGGAAGAAGGAGTTTCAATTAGTCAGTCTAGACTCCTAGATACCGATTCAGAGTAACGTTACTGTTAGTTTTTCCAAGAAACCTATTTCCGGAGATTGTCATTAGTAACGATGGCCATTCAACCGTTAGGAGTGATTCCAAAATCTTAAACTATAAGACCTCAACTCACTGGTTGGAAGAACGAGGAGCTTAAAGTCACCCAAGTGGCGAACATGTGTAGTCATGGGAATAGAACTCATTCTGAAACTTGATTGATTTACGTGATAGTAATAATTATATTGAAAGGTTACAGAAGTTCGGAAAGACGTTGGACCAAAGGAAAATTCCAAATAATACATATACTTGAATTTTTGGAATCAATACGAAAACACTTAAGGTGTGCTCGCTTGATTCCCAAAATGACCTTTGTTTTCAAATTCCCTTGGTGCCACCGCAATTCCAATTTCGTAACTGATCCGAGAATAATTACTACGCCGAAGTTAATCGGGAACCACAAATTGCCTAGGATGTCACTAGATCTTACCTTCTGAGGAAAACCTTGTGCCGTTTTATGTGAGATTCCTTATATCGAAATTCTCATCCCCTTAGGATCTGGGTGATCAAGAATCTAAGAAGGATAGGTATCGAAGTTCAAGCCTGGTTGATCTAGGAGGACAACTGGAACTGGATAAGTCGTGGACTTAGAAAATTCTGAAAGAGCCATAATCTGTGTAAGGAGGACAACTGGAACTGGATAAGTCGTGGACTTAGTTCCAACAAAGTAACTCTTTTATCCTCACTTTCGACATTGTAAATTTTTAAAATCAGAGGATGAGATTACCGTTTTATTGAAACATCGTGCATTGAGTAAGGTCATTTATAAGTTGGGGTGAATTGACGTTTTTGGATAGTCGTATTTTTCAAACTGTCCTTATTGAAAACCCCATCGAAGAGAATTTTATCCAAATGAAACGAATGCACTTTCAAGTTTTAGAAAATATCTAGTGAAAGGATATTTTGTTAGTATTTTAGAGTTTTCTTGGGTCATGTTACAAGGAAAATCGTTTTCTACATTCTTTGGACTGAGAGTCAAGCTGTTTTATAAAATAACTCTGTTTGCTTCAGTCGAGATTTTCAGTAAAATGAGTCAGGCACTTATGTGAGCGTAGCTCGGGAAGAGAAGAAACCTTTTTCAGAAACCGCGTAGTTCGATTTCAAAATAATCCTATCGTAAACACCCTTTCCTCCCAATCCAAGCTACGGCTAAGCCGGAACTCTCTGAGTTCCTACAATGGATAGTGAAGCATGTATGGATACTCTAAGCTATAGATTGGTGTTCTCAACAAATTGTAGGTATACCGTTGGTCCACACCAACTAGTGTCTGCCATCAAAGGATCGGAGCAGTTAATTATCGGACGAAGCTTGTGTCATCGAGGTATATGAGTTATGAGCGATTTTGAGGACAAAATCTTTCAAGTTGGGGTGATTGTAATATCCCTAGTTTTTGTTAATTTCGGATTTCGAAATTAACTAACGATTTATTATTCGAGTAGATGATAAATCGGGTCATGGACTTAATGCTTTTGGGAAAGCAATGTTTAATCGCGCAAGCATATGAAATACGCAAAAATTATTCGAGTTGTGTAAATTTTAAATGGGAATTGGAGAGCAAGGGTAAAATGGTCATTTCACTAAATCTCATTGGATCAAACTAGTAAGAGGGCTTGGCTATAGTTGTTAGTCACCCCAAGTAATTTAAATAATCAAATTGCTAATGATAGGAGATGATGCATGATTGATTGGGATTTAAGTTTAAGTGAGAGTTTTAAACTAAGGGCATTTTGGTCAATTGCTCCTTTTTTTAAAACACCTCAGCACTTACAAGTACCCTGAACTTCAGTATCCTCTCATTTCTTTCTAACTTCAGAAACAGAAAAAGAAAAGGGAAAGGAGAGGAGGGAGTGTGGGGGAGAGAAGATGGAGTCACCACCTCCATCATAGCCATTGCATGTAAGCACCTCTTTTACCATTCAACTCCATATTCCATCCTCATTTTTCTGGTCCAAATATCTGAGACTAACCCTCCCTAGATCATCACTTGTCATTTTCGAGCTATAGAGCCAAGAGGAAGAAGATGAGGTTGATGATTCAAGATTCATCAAGAATTCTGCTGGAAATCCGTTTTACCTACCTTCAGTGTTTTCATCGTATCTCCCTGTACACAACCCCTATGAACGTGATTCTTGTTTCTCTGGAAACTAGACACAAAGTACTTCATATTGGGCACAATAACCATCGGGTTTCATCTGGAAATCAGAGAGATATCGTGTTCACAATATTCGGTAAAGAATCAAGCACTGTTCTGGACCAGTCACCTTGTTTTGGTGATATCTCCCAAACTACTGGTTCCATGCATGTGAATCTTTCTCCATCAGAAAGTAGACAAACTTCTCTACAGATTGGGCACTTGTTTGAGGGTTTTTGGTTACGGATTGACTGAGTTACACTTGTTTCAAGTCAGTACAAGGATGCTGGATTTTGAATTGAGTATGAAAAGAATGATCAAGCAAGGTCTTTGGTGTAGCTGTTGTAGTTCAGTTTGAGGACAGTGGTTGAAGGAATATTAGGAGGGTAGTTGTTGCTGGGATTCAATTCGAGTGGTTGAGGTTGCTGTATCGAAGTTTGATCAAGTTCGGAGCGTGTTCGTGATTACGGGGATTGTTCGAGTGGTTAACGGTTCGATTGTTCGAGCGAGGACGCGACTTCTTGGGAACTCGTCATATCGGTGAGTTCTACTCATGTGTTAGGGAAAATATGTTTTTCCGAAATTATAACACATTTTGTTTCTCGGCGAAAAACTGATTTCGAAAGATTTTCGGGTCGAAAACCGTTTTTGAGAAAAATAGCGTTTTACGATTTTTATCGAATTATTGGGCAATTTATGAATTGTGTATTTAAACGCTTTCGCTGGAATATGGTCTGGAATGTTGTTTATTAAATCCGTTTTTAGGTTGGAGAACGATCGGAATTCAATTTGGGCGAGAAAAGGAAAGCGGAATGAGAAATCAGAATTCAGTAACAGAACAGGCCGCACGGGTCGTGCGCCCCTGGGCACGGACCGTGCGTCCTCTTCGGGTTGGCTGTGTGATTTTGGTAAATCACGCACGGGTCGTGCGCCCATGGGCACGGACCGTGCGTGAGCTTTTTACCGGTTCCCGATTTCTCGTTTCGTCGCTCCTTTCGATCCCAAATCACTTCTAATCTTCCTCCCAACCAATTTAAAGGATATTGCCCTAATAAAATTAATGTTTTGAGCACGTTCGACATTATTTTGGGAAAAAGGATTTTGAAGGTATAAATTATTGAAAAACCGAAACTTAGACCGCGTGTGAGATAATGTTTTTGGCATAACAAACCGGATCGTGGATCCTTCTCGACGCTATGATTATAACGCCGGATTTCTAACTTTGAATTCATCAAAACGGGTTATAGATCGATAATAGATATAGATATCTAAAACTTGAAAGACGGTCCAATGCGGACACGATATGTATTTTATTATATATCACGTTGGGTGACGACCCGACAAGTAGCATACTAGGGAGGGAAGTCATGATCCCTTACCTAGGCCCTGTATACGTTTTGGCGTGGTCAATTCGTGGGTTATCGGGATTCGTAGTCGTTGTACAGCCGATTTATGCTAAACTCAGTTAAGAACATGATTTATCGGGATTCGTAGTCGTTGTACAGCCGATTCATGTTAAGTCAAGTTAAGAACACGATTTGCCAGGATTCGTAGTCGTTGTACAGTCGGCATTTCGATTTGTAGCTTGTGATAGCTATTGTGAATATGTTGTAACGATTTAATAATTGAACCGAGTGTTAGTGAGGGGGCACGGTAGAGCTCACTGAGACAAGTTGTCTCACCCTATCATTGTTGTTGTTTTTACAGAGAAAGGGAAACAGAGAAGCAAACAGGATGGTCACTTGTCACGCTCGAGGAGGAGATATAAGATTGACTCATTCTTAGCTGTTTATATTTTTCTGCCGTTGTCTCTGTATTTGATATCATGACTCGAATTTGAGCTATGTTATGTTTTTAGTTTCCGCTGTTTTCTTGCAACGATGTATATCTAAGCAGGAATTTTTTATACTCTGATGTAAACCAAATTGTATATTTAGGTATTTCTTTGTTTTAGAAATACGGGGTGTTACATCTTCTGCAGTGGTGTTGTGCTCGTAGGGAAGGGTTGGTGATGGTGGGTGGGAGAGGAAGAGGAAGAATAGGAAGAAGCAGATTAGGGATTAGAGTTTAATTAATATACACATCAGCAAATATAAATTAAAAAAATAAAAATATATGACATGTCAATGCCAACATGTAACTCTGTTAGCCACATCAGCAGATGACTAATAGAGAGTTAACAGAATGGTGTATTTAAAAAATATTATTTTGCAAGGACTTTTTACAAAAAAAAAATTGCAGGGACTTATTTAAAAAATCGCTATATTTACAGGGACGAAAAAACATATTTAAGCCTTTTTTTATTATACTTGAGTCCAAAAGAAATACGGAGTATATTTGTGGAAAAAATCTAATTAGTCATTTTGTTTTTTTTTTGGTATTCTAGTCATTTTGTTTTTGACAAAGCAACTAAGCTATTTTATATACTTCCTCCGTCGCAAAATATAAGGGCTCTTTCACAATATTTCTTGTCCCAAAATATAAGTCCCTTTAGTAATATCTAGATACATTTATTACTCTTTTTTTCAAATATATTCTTTATTAATACCATTAAATTGTCTTGGTATATGAGAAGTTAATATTGAATGTTTCTATACACAAAGGGTAAATTAGTCATAGACGTGCATAAAATAGATATATTAATTATACTAACAATTTTTCTTAATAAGCACAAAAAGTACAACGAGGCCTTATATTTTGGGACGGGGGGAGTATAATGTTAGAAAAATATATTAGTATCTATATCTTTAACATTTGACAATGCATCTTCATAAATGCATTGCCAAATGTCAAGTTTTGGTTAACCATACATTAATTATATTTACAAGGTCCCACCTATCATTTACAATATATATATAATTATCTCTAATAAACAATAATATAATAGTCTAACTTAATATTATATTCTGGGCATATCAAAATTGTCGGACTTCTACTGTGTGCTTCATTAGGTCCAAATAAAATTAGAAGCCCACTCATTGCTTATTCCCTAGCAAAACAATATTAAGTTTAAAAAGTTAATAAAATATCTTTAATAATTTGTATCAAAGAAATAACATAATTTCAATATTTCATAATTTTATCCAGTATAATACCATTTTCCAGATCAGTTTCATATTATTTAGGAACGTGAAACATAGTGAGGCATAAAACAAACTCAGTATTAATCCTGATTTCATTTAGTAGATAAATTATGATTTTATAATGCTATTGGTTAAAATATGACATCATATTCCAGTCATTTGAAACATAATAGGAAATTTTTAATTTAGCAATTTCTCTCACAATCATATCATATTTTGAATGCCTACCAATCAAATAATCAGAAAAAATGAATATATTAAATAGCAAATCAGAAAGCATTTGATCCAAAATTGGTATGAATTATCATACAACCTTACTACCCGATTAAAAATTCAAATTTGGTGAAATTTTACAAATTTGGCTCTTTTAATTGAAATTTGATTAAATCTTCCCACCAAATATCAGTAGCTGGAATGCTATATAAAGGGTGGAAGTGTGTGTGCGAAAACCATTCACCATTTTGTTTTCCATTGTTTTTCAAGTTTTTTTAGTGTATAATGGAGTATAATGCTCAAATGGTTGAGGAATTCCTTGTTGCTAAACAAGAATGGAAACCTTGCTCAACTAATCCATGGTGGAACACATGTACAATATGATAAAACTCTCAATTTCTCCTTACTTTTTCGTTATTCAACATTTCTTTTCAAAAAATCACTATGCTTTTCAGTCTTTTTCCAGATTTGATTGGTAGATTCTATAAATCAAATAATTTTCTGATTTTTCTTCGTTTCTTTTCGATAAGCAAAATTTCATTCAATGAGCACTGAGAGTGCTCAAACCCAACCATCAATGTTTACAAATTGTTTAGAACTTGTAGTGGATTGGACCACCATGATGAAATAGATACAGATGAATGGAAATCTAATCTATAAACACTCCAACTCCAAGATAAGCTCTTGATGCGGATTACCGTGGAGTCAACATTCGCTTCCTCCTCTTTAAAAATGGCTCCACTCCTAGCGAGCCAAATGCTTCAGCAAGTTGTTAGCCATAACATATGTTTCGTACACTTTGATTTTTTCCCTTTGCACAAAGTTGCACATCTAAGGAATAACTCCTCCAGAGGCTTGGACAAGTCTAGATCAACGCCAAACCAAGCGCTGACTCCTTCCCAAACTGAAGTTGCGAAAGGACAATTGAGAAATAGATGAGCTCTTGTCTCGGCTTCTTGGTGACATATGGGGCAGCGGGCATCGAGATCGGAGTTAATGACATTCCTCCTAAGCAATTGCATGCGAACCGGCAGTGAATTCAACAAAAAACGCCAACCAAACACTATTACCTTCGATGGGACAATACTTTTCCACAAGGATGCCGAAATTACCTGTTGACCCGAAAGGGGTTGCTGCTGAATGGGCGCGGAATTCAGCTCCAAATAGAAGGATTTAACTGAAAAAGATTTTGAGGAATCGTGCGGCCAAATCCACCAGTCCTTCTTTCCTCTATTCGGCGCAATGGGTAACACAATACTGTACAAAATCTCTCCTTCAGCTGCAGTCACGGGATCTCTCAAATGCTGCCAATCATCATTCCACCGCCAATAATCGCCAGTTCAACTACCCAGTTCAGCCACAGTTTTAAGTTGCCGACCACAAGCTTCAAAGAGTATAGGGAATACCTTGAAGAAGGGCTCAGTGCCTAACCATTGGTCCTTCCAAAAATTAATGAGACTGCCATCCCCAAATCCTCTTCTTATGCCCCACGTGAATCTTCTTTGCTCCTCCACCTTAGAATCCGATAACAACAAATCCCTCCACCAGATTGATCCAATGTTTCGCATTGAGTGACCCTCCATTGAGGCATAGACAAATGAGTTAGCAAAATCGCCATACCTGTGAGATAATAAGCGACTCCAACAAGCGTTATTCTCCGTCAAAGATCTCCATTTCCATTTGGAAAGAAGTGCGATGTTGAATGCTTCGAGATTTTTGATCCCTAACCCGCCATCCTTTTTTTATTTGCACACAGTGCGATCTTGAATGCTTCGAGATTTTCTTCGTATTGTTTTGACAGGATTCAGATCATATAGTCATGGCTTATGGCTCTGAAATCATTTCGGCTGATTGGTGAGGCTATTGTTTTCATTTTGAATTTGAAAGAAAAACTGTTTCTTTGTTGGTATTTAACTCAGAAATTAATCAGTAGTTGCGAAGGTAACAATTGATCATATCAATTATGAGGCAAACAATGATCAACAGTATTAAAAGGTAATCATATCACATCAATTGATGAGGCAAACAATCATATTTTGTTTCAGTAATAAACATAGAATTATATTAACATTAATACCTTATTTTCCTGTTATACTTGAGTCCAGTCCATCACTTGTGTTGCAAGACAGTTGTACCATAAAATCAGGGAACTATTAATCATAAATTGGTCTGTGTGTGGTTAGAAATAATGCATGTTAAAAAATCTCACATTTTATGGTAATTACACCAAAATAGACTATATAAACAACACCAAGTCCAACGTGATCAAGATGGTCACATCTTATGTTAATCATATATTAAAATATCAGTTTATAATTATTTAAAACTGTGCATTTTTTTAGTTAAATTCTTTAAGTTTAAAAACATACAAAATACAATTATATATTTAATTATTAGACTTTAGTAGAATTGTGAAACTGATCTTTTAATATATTATTAGACTTTAGCAGAATATTGGCAAAAACGTGAACTATACAAAATATATTATTAGACTTTATCAAAATAGTGGCAAAACGTGAACTATAAAATATGTTATTTTAATTATATCAAATTAATTATGCAATGCTGGAAATTGGAAATCAGAGCCCCCTTAGAAAATTTCAGCTTTCTGACTTAAATTATTCCTAAATAGAACAAATCAAATCTGATATAATTGATTTGTTTGGTGTCAATTAAGCAAATCTGATATAATTATTGTGTGATATCATTAATTTGTGTGGTGTCAATTTCTTCCAGAAATAAACATTCAAATTATGATATTATTACCTTATTTTCCTGTAAGATTATCGTACAGCCCATTACTTCTGGAACACGGCAACTACACCAATGAAATCAGGGAATTATTAATTAGTAATTGGTCTATGTATGTTAAAAAATAAAACAGGAAATAAAAATCTGTGAATTTCGTGATATCAATTAAAGGTAATTACGAATTGAATGCATTCCAATTAGTAATTGACTTGCTGATTGTCACACTAACCAATTCCTCAATATAAGGGTAGTTATGGATTTGCTGATTGTCAGTATACAAATTAAATGCATTGCAATTAGTGATATCACAATTAGTGTAAATTTATTAGTGTGAATTGAATTTCCAGATTCTGACCAGATATAACACCTGCACACCCACTTATAAAATAGGGATTGACAATCACATCTAACACAAACATATTTCAAACACGTATTTCATACTCATTCTGTTCCTACTGAAAACCAGTCTTTTTTGCGCACAATGGCTCCCAAATATGACATGGCCATCACTGCTAAACCTTCAAACTTGAATCTCCTTGTGGGCATATTCAGGATGTGGCAAGTTCCTGATCTCAATTCCAGCAAAATACCTTTCTCTATTGAGTTGGTCCTAATTGATCGAGAGGTATGCTTATAATAACATTTACAGTTTTATGAATCATTATAAAATGTGTTTGACCCTATGATGTTTTGATTATCGCAATTCTTGTGCAGGGAAACAAGATTCACGCAACTATTCGGAAACCGCTGATCTATAAGTTTGCGTCTCTCCTGAATGAAGGTATTGTTTACAATATCTCGAACCTTGATGTGGCAGCAAATACCGGTTCTTACCGAACAACCGGCCACAAATTCGGGCTGAACTTTCTCTTTGGGACCAGAGTAACAGTGGTCAAAAATGTCAATTTGGATTTTGATGTTTTCAATTTCACACCACCAGCTGATTGCTTTAAAAGCAATTTTGATACTGATTACTTGATTGATGAGTTACTATTCTGCTACTTATCATTATTCTATGTATATTCGTTAATTTATACTAATATTATACATATTTTCACTTTTATAGACATCATTGGTGTACTCACCGGAATTGGTAAGGAGAGGGACTACGAGAGAAATGGAGTGAAAACTAAAGTGGTGACCATGGAGCTGGATAACGATGGGTAAGCATTTTAAAAAAATATTTTATTGTATGATGTACTATTCATAACTAAATTATATAATGATTTCAGAAACTAAAATGTAATTTGTTTTAATTTATTATTGTTGTATTATTATAAGCTATTTTATTATATCATTGTTGTTGTGCTGATATGGAGTTTTATTAATTCATTTTAGTTTCTTTTATAACGAGTTTTGTAGTTAATATTAGAGTTCTTTGCTAATTTTTTATTACTGTCAATGTCAATATTTACAAGTCCTGTTTTTCATTGGTATTAATATTATATTTATTTGTTTATTCTTAATGTATATATTAGGTATCGTTTTCAAGTGACTTTGTTTGGAACCTATGCTGATGAACTTATCTCATTCATGGCGTCTGGTGAAGCAGCTAATGCTGTTATTGCTGTTTTGTTTGTGAAGTGCAAGACTTTCAATGGTATGCTTGCCATGTACTATAGTTGCATATTTTAATTACAGTTTTATTGGTGTGATAGGTATTTTTTACCATAAATTAAATGTTCTATATCTATATATGTATTTTAGAAGTCTGAATATATATGTAAATATTTATACAGCAATAAACTAAATTCTGTATTATATTATATTTTATATGTTAATATAAACAACAGGCAGCCCTTCCCTTCAAAATTCAATCAAGGCATCAAAGATTTTGTTCAACCCTGGTGGTCCTGTTGCTCGTTGCTGTTTGAATTTATATTCATGATTTATAGTTTGTGTGATTTACTACAACTAGATATCTTAATTAAATGTTTTGATGTATTTTTGTTATTAATGTATCACGTCTCAACGTGATAGATTCGATGACAATCCGGAATCACCTAATCTGAAATTGAGTCAAATCCAAGAATTTTCCCCAAGGTTCAGATTTATGAAGATCTGCTAAAATTGACTAAGAGGATTACTATTGATGCACTGAAGGAACATAGAGAGGTATATATATATATATATATATATATATATATATATATATATATATATATATATATATATATATATATATATATATATTTATGGGAAATAATAATTATAAACAGTATTATGTTTGACAAAATATTTTCAGGAAGCTCAATTTGTTGTGTTCTGCAAAGTGGTCTGTGTTGTCGATGAAGATAACTGGTGGTACACAACGTGCCACTGTAACAAGAAGGTGTATTCTGACTCAGGGATGTACTATTGCGAGAAGTGCAACCACCACGTTGTGAGTGTCATTCAGAGGTTGGTGATAGGCCGAATATTCTGGCCATATTGAATTTCTATAAAATGGCAAACTTTATACATGATTTGGATATAATAGCATTACGTTATAACTTTTATCTATATGATCAGGTACCGTTTGCAACTGCGTGTGATTGATCACACCTCATCGACAACATTTGTTCTCTTTGATAGAGAGGCCAACTCAATGCTGAACAAAACATGTGTTGACCTGATTGAGGCCATGAATCTGGTATTAAACATTTAAATATTCGTTTATACCACCAATCTGAACAATAAATTTATTGAACTAATTGAGTCCATGAAACAGGATCCTGAGCGCCCATCAATTCCATCTGAAATTGCTGATTTGACTGATAAGGCATTTTTGTTTAAGATTGAGTGTCCCTGTGAGAACGGATCCCGTTACGAGCGCTCTTACCGTGTGAAGCGTGTTTGCTCTGATCCCGTCATTATTGATAAGTTCAAGCTTCAATACAATGACGAGGTTCGTTCCTATATGTATATTTTCATTTCCTATTATATACATAATAAGTTCATAAATATTTTTATCCTTCATGAAATTAGTATTTGTAGACATTTGTTAATTGTTAATTTTTCATATAATTTACAATCTGCAGAATGAATTTATTGGTGAAGGTGGACCCAATGAGGGAGAATTGGCTATTGAAGTTACAAAGGTGTAACACCAATAATAGTGTTTCAATTGTTGGTAATAACTTACATTTAAATAGTAGATATACCTTGTATTTGGAGGGGTGTAATTCTATTCAGAACTTTTCTTAACCCGTGCATAATTTGTATGGTGACTTCATGGATAATGGCACTGATGCTCCTTGTGTCAAAACTGCTACTGATGTTGTTGACCTGTGTGGTGATACGAATGAGACTCCTCCAATTACCAAATCGTGTCCATTTACCCAGGCTAAAACACCCGTTAAGCCAACTCCAATTCCAAAGATGAAGATCAAAATTGAGAAGGAGTAGTGCTATCTACTTTTGGTTTGTACTATTTGCGTGAGTATTATCTCATGCAAGGATTTTTAGTTTTGCATCTTTTGTAGTTTGTTTGATTTTGACTTAAGTTGTTGGCTTTCCATGGAATTTCCATGGCTTTAATTAAGACTTTGAGTTTTTTTAGTATATATTCCTCTCATTATATTTATAAATATGATGGTTTTCTGATATAATTATATCAATATATATCTTAATACAATTTGCTTTTACTATAAAACATCAACAAGTTATATAATAGTTGAGTGTATTATTCTATGTAAATGTAACATGTAAACTAAGGAATGATTCAATATATCAGAAAAATGCCTCATGTTGTATCATTGTAAATTAATGCTCCATACCCAAGGCAGGAAATACAATTTATTTTGAATAATATAAACATATATTTAATATATATATAAAATACAATTATATATTTTATAAACATGTCATAAACGTAAATAATAAGACAAATTAAATTTATATATCATTGTAAATTAAATAAGAAATTGGGACAATATTGACCAATATAAAAATCGATTTGAAGACCAAATCAGACCGCTAAAACGAAGTTTCGAGTCGTATACGTAATTTATTTGTGCTTGAACACACTGATTTAAGTTCATATTTGAAAAGATAAAAATTGTGTTTAAATGTGTTGTTATCAAAAAATTATATCAAGCCAACAAAAAATCACTACAATTATGTATATAGCAATAATTACATATATTTATCTACTTAGAAACATCAAAATTTGATACCTATAAAGTCAATTGTGTATATTATATAAGTTATAATATTTATTATACAATACAACCTAATATATAATTTATTATTTGTGATAATAGTTGTATAGAGATTTCCGGTGCAGGGCACGGGTAGGAATACTAGTTTTAAAAACATATTGACAGATCATAAAATATTTTAAAGAGATTTAAAGAAAGGCGGTATTTCACCGGATAAGGTCATCGACGCTGAGACTTGGAATGGTTGGACATTTGGACCTATTGGGTTTGTAATCACAAACCTAATAAACCACCCTTTGTAAAAATAACAGTTTCAGTTTCTAAACAAACTGACTGTTATAGGGAGTTTAAAGTCAGCAAACAGATTAACAAATTAGCTGTTAGATTCTGTTATGGTTGTTGAAGTTGTTAGGATATAAAATCCCATAACAACTTAAACTAACTATAACAGAATCTGTACCAGCCAAGCCTATTAGATTTACACTCAGTGTGTATATATAGACCAGCCCATGTACAGAATACTACAATCAATAGAGATTTACAAAAAAGAAAATAATACAGTTTTACATTTTCAATTACATTTGGTTTTCTTCTTCTGTGTGCCATTCTTTTCTCCCTCTGTGTATGTGTATTCCTCTAAGTCTTTTGTGTATTATTGGCCTTCAACAAGTGGTTGAAGACAAGACATCTCGCAAAGAAAGAAGAAAGGAATACAAGTCAGAAATAGTTTCAGTGACTGAAACTTAAAACAGAAGAGAAAATAGTAAGAGAAGGTAAGTAATTTACCTTGTGGTCTTAAGGAAGATTCACAGGTTCATTGCTTCAAGTGTCCATCAAGAAAGCTCATCCAGAAGTCAGAAAACAAGTAAATAAGAGTTAGGGTTTGAACTGTTACGAAGAAAGAAATCACAGAGGGTTGTGATTTCATACCTTTGTAGAGTCTTGAATCATTTTTCATGTTATATCCTGTACCTGCAAACAGCAACCAAACTCAGAAACAGAAACAAGTAGATTCACAGATTAGGTTTTGCAAAGGAAATCAACAACCAAAATAACAATAAAAAATCTAACACCGTGGTTACCTTCGTGGTGTGGTCCGCAACAAAACCCAGCCATCAGAGAAGCTTGAAGAACATCCTTCAGAAACTAGGGTTTCTGAAATCAAGCCAAAATCAAACTGAAGAAGGGGCTTTTGTGTAGGATCGGTAGGCGAGGTGTTTTGGTGAAAGATTGAAGCAAAACCTTGCTTCAATCTGCAAGAAGAAGGTCAGATTCAGTGAGAAGTGAACAAGGAGGAAGACGAAGGGTTTCAGAGAGAAACAGGAAAGAAACGAGGCGTGGTTCTTGAAATTCTGGCAATAGTAGACTAGGGTTTGGCTTTTATAGTTCGGGTCGTGGAGCGGGTCAAGTGGGATCCGCGTGCAGACCTGAGGAAGCCGGGTTCGGGTGCGCAGAGATCCACAAACAATTTTGTTTGCAACAGCTGAACAATAGCTAAGTGGGCTGGGCCTGAAAACTGGGTAAATTGTTGCCTACACCCCAGATTGTGTTTCATACAGCACCTGCAGAGATAAAATCAATAAATGTGTTAAATTTCAACATGGTATCTCAGAGCTGGTAACAATCCAGGGAAAAACAGGAAAATTTTCTATCTTCCTTAAGTTTTCTTTTAAGGTTCTTTAAAGTTCTTCAAGGTTTTCTTTCAGTTTTACCTGCACAATCTGATTGTGCAGTTTTCTTGTGTTCTAACAATTTGTGTTTTAAGTGTTTTTCAGTTCTAAAAGATGACTAGTACTGGGACAGGTCTAAACACACAAATCCCAAAGCTTGATGGGAAAAACTGGGACAGATGGAGCCTCCAAATGAAGGCCATTTTTGGCTGCCATGGTGTTCTCAGAATTGTTAGGAATGGTTTTGAACCATTGGGTGAAGAACCAACTGTTGCTGAAACTAATTCGTTCAATGATAACGAACAAAAGGACTACAAGGCAATCTATCTCATACACCAGGGGTGTGATGAGGCAAACTTTGATAGGATTAGAAGCTATGAGACTTCTAAGGCTGCCTGGGATGCCTTAGAGAGGTATGTAATACCCTAATTTTGTCCTAACCAAAATGAGAAAATTTTATTTACTTTTGATAAAAATAATTATTTTATTTTTATGTCACAAGTTTTTAACACAAGAAAATATTTTTATTAGAAGTGAAGAAATAAAAATAAGCAAAGAGGGAAATAGGGGGGTTCTATAAAAAAAATAAGGTGCTGTCATGGATTGGGCCATCAAAGAACCCAACCCAACAAAAAAAAAACCTAGCCAATTCGCATGGCCCAACCCCAACAAAAAAAACCCTAACCCACAACCCACAACCCATAACCCAATTCCCACCAAAACCCTAATTTTTCTCCCCCCAAAACCCTCAAAAATCCGGCCACCTTTTTCTAAAAAAAAAAAAATAAATAAATAAATAAATAATTTTTTCTTTTTTTCATCCAATTCCCCCCTAGCCCTAAATTGTGACCAAATTCACTCCCCACTTTCCATGCCTTGAAACTTGTTTTTTTCTTTCCTTTTCCCACACACTTCCATCTTCCCCATATTTCTTTCCCAATACACTCAACCTCTCTCCTCTCTCCCCTCACGGATTCCCACTCTCTCTCTCACACACTCATCTTACTTCCCTCTCTTTCTCTCTCTCCCATTCCTACGGCTCTACCCCCTCTCTCACACCCACATTTTTTTTTTCTCTCTCTCTTTCCCCATCTCTCACGCTCCCTCTTTCTCTCTTTCCCACTCCCTCATTCATCCACTCATCACACAACACTCACACACTCCATCTTTCTCTCTCTCATCTCACGGACCTCTCCCTCTTTCTCTCCTCTCACACTCAAAATTTTTCTTTTCACTCACACACTCCATCCCCACGCATACCCCTCTCTCTCTGACAAAAGAAAAAAACATCATAAACCTCTCCTCTCTCAAACCTTCACCAACTCTATCATGTCAAGTTCTTCCTCAAGTCAGAAAAAGAAAAAACTACTGTGCAAGGTATGGAGCTTTTCAGAAAAAAAAAGAAGACAGAGACACCACCCTTAGTATAAATGGAGGCCATGATTTCGAAGAAGGGGAGGCTTGTTCACTTTTCTTGTTTTAGGTTCTTCCCCTTTTTTTTTCTGTTTTTTCTACTTCCTAGATTTTGTTTTCTTAGTTTTAAAAAAAAAAAAATTTCTATTGTAATGAGAAATCTGAAGAAGAAAGCTTTGTTCTTCAACATTACCGGATCTCGTTTTTTTTGCCCAAGGTATTGTAATGTAATTTTTTAGCATATTATTGTTGTTTCTTTCTATTTATTTTGCTGTAACGTTTTATATATTATTATTGCCTTTTTTTATTTAGTTATTTTAGTTGCTGTAAATACTTTAGACACATTTTTATGTTACTGTTTTTTATAAATATTGGTTGCCTTTTTTTCCTTGAACATATTATTGCTTTTTTTTTTAGTTTAGTTGCTGTTTTTATAGATATATATGTTGCCGTTATTATTGATGTTTTTGATGTTGCAATTTTCGGATTAAAAAAGTGATAAAAAAAATGTTGTTTTTTTAAAAAAATGGTTACTAATTTTCGGATTAAAAAAGTGATAAAAAAAAATGTTGTTTTTTTTTAAAAAAATGGTTACTAATTTTCGGATTAAAAAAGTGATAAAAAAATGTTGTTTTTTTAAAAAAATGGTTACTAATTTTCGGATTAAAAAAAAAAGGGTGATGAAAAAAATGTTGTTTTTTTTAAAAAAAAATGGTTACTAATTTTCGGATTTAAAATAAACCTAAAAAAAAATATATAAAAAATATTTTCTTAAAGGAAATGGTTACTAATGTCACTACCCTTTTCTAAAAAAAAAATATAATAACAAAAATCTTTTTTTCGAAAAAAAAAGTAAAAAGGCCCCCTTTTATTAAATAATAACTATGACAACAAAAAAACAAAATAATTTTTCTCCATAATCCGTTTTCAAAACACCAGGCTTGTTTAGTCTAGGTTCTGTTTTTTAAGAAAAAAAAAAGCGCTTCAAGAATCACGTGTTCTAGAGTAGAATAAAAAAAAAAAGAAATCAATCAACCGTTTTTTAGCGTCAAAACGCTACTCGCACCTTCAACGGCTGTTTCTAGCGTCAAAACGCTATTCACACCTCCTTTTTTAATACAACTCCTTTATTATTTGCACCCCCCTTTTATCACCTATTCCGCTTTTATTCACAACGTGATGCTTCCGAACCGTTCTTTTTTCTTTCTTTCGAATAATCAAATTCGCGTAAAAAAAATAGGTTGTTACTAGTGGTCACTCTGAGCCTTGCTTGTTTGACCGTTAGGACTAACCTTCCTTTTTTCACAGCGGATTAGTAGCGGTGATCACTCTGAGGTTACTCGTTTGATCATCGCAAACATCCGCCTAAACTTCTTTTTTAGTTAATAAAGTATAAACATAATTTCGACTCCTTTTTATCACGCTTCCCGGTAAGCACGTTTTCAAACGAACAAACGCTCAATCACAAACCGGGTATTTACAACAGTCACTCTGGGCTTAGCTCGTTTGACGCTGTGAATACTTTCTTTTTCGAATAAAGTCGTTAGTGGTGACCACTCTGGATTTATCTGTTTGGTCACCGTGAATGGCCTCCCGTTTTCGCAAAGTTTTCAATAATTAAAAAACACCAACACACAAATATTTTCTACCCAAGAACTACGTAGCTTTGATTTCTCCATCGCACCCGGAGATACGTAGGAGCAGGGGCCCACTCCTGTCGAGCGCAAAAAAAACTAAAATTTTATTAAGTCTTCCTTTCCGATTTTTTTTTTTGCAAATAACAAAAAGGGTAAATAAAGTATCTTCTTTTAAAAACTAACTTTTTTTTCTACACATTAAATTAAAAGGTAACCTTTTTAGGATGTTGCGGGGTGCTAGTACCTTCCCCGCACTTAATCGACCCCCGAACCCAAAAACAAAGGTTTTTTCAATGTTTTCCTAAAAATAAATATTGATGGCGGCTCCATTGTTCAAAAGCAACGAGGAATCCCTCCTCCGGATTTTTCGGTCGCTACAGCTGGCGACTCCACTGGGGACTTATTTAAGAGGGTCAAGCCTAATTTAGTTAAATATGTAGATTATTGTTAGTTTAGTACTTTGTTTACCCTTAGTCCTTCTATTAGCATGTCTATTTCATTGACCTGTTTATTTGCTTTATTGAACCTTAGGGTAGAAAACCTTTGTACTATTATCTGTATTTCTTTTGCAGCTTGGGTAGTCTAGGTATTATGCCTATATCACACACATCACTTACACTTGTTTGTTCACACACTTCTGAGTGGGGCCTTATACCCGGGTCTGAAAAAACCTAGGACGAGTGGAGACGATTAGTGTCAGTCATTCTGGATTTTATCTGTCTGACTCTCATGAAAGTCTCAGCCAGAGTACGCTCTTTTGTGGTATCCCACACCAGGTAGCTCGCTATCGTTGTGAGTCATATCACGAAAGAGATTTCAGCTCTGGAGACCTTTGTGAGGAAGTGAATAGAGCCACCCGAAAGGATGATCACTAAAGTAACCCTAGATCATGTTGAAAATACCAATTTAGACATGGCCCATTTAGGACACAATGGAGCATCTTCTTTGTTTTATTTAGTATTGTCTTTTCCCTTACAATAAAAAATTATTATTATGTAGTCATGTCATTGTACCCAATAACAATGCATTCATGCATCATGTTGCTCAAAGGCATTATTTTCTAAAAACAAAACAAAAACAAAAAGGCATGACATTATTCTTTTATTACTGCATCATTCGTGCATCTAATTCTAATTATTTTTCAGTTTTTTTTTCTAGAAACATGTCTCATGCATTTCTTATATTCTTTCGCATATCAAAAATGTTCAAACATATCATTTTGCATGCATTTCAAGTACCGTCGGGGAATCATAAAACTTTTTTAAAGAGAACAAGCATTTGAAAGTCAGACCACCTGGATCATACTTTAATAAAAAGCTCACAATTCCCCGACGAGATTAATAAAACCATACATTCGCGTCTCATACACACTCATTCATTCATATTCCAAAAAATCAGGGCAAAAAAAAAGCAAGTTGGTTCGCCAACACTCATGCATCTGTTAAAATCATGTTAAAATCATGTCAAGCAAGTTGGTTCGCCAACACTCATGCATTATTTTCTTCCCATGCATTAAAAAAAAACCACCGCGAGTGTCATGCATTCTATTTCCTCGCACAAAAATAATTTTTAGCTCGCACTACCATTCATTCATAATCATTCACAAAAATCATCATCATGTAATCATTATCATCAAATACATCATTCCTCCCTGAAGGCATCATTTCCGAAAAAATAAGTATCATTACTCTTGCATATCATCATAAGAAATATGTTTTAGCTAGCATTTTGCATTATCTACATGTTGCATCGCGTCTAACAGTAAACACAAAATCATTTAGAATAGATGGTCTTCTCAAGTGACCATTTCTTCAAGGATTTCGTACATTATCATTCATGCATCACATTTGGTTCCTAGAAAAAAAATATAAGCACAAAAATTATGTTCATACAACGTTAGCATCACATTTAGTATTCACCGCCACTCATTCATAATCATTCACAAAAATCCTCATCAAAAAGTGTGGACATCGCGTCAATGTGGCATTCATGCATCATTTCATTAACCTCATCACTTTGTTTGAATACATCATTTCTCCCTGCATGCATCCTTTCAAAAAAAAAAAAAAATCTCTCATGTGATGGCTTAATGGATAGAATTGCACCTTTGAACGGCGAAGGGTAATATCTCAAATTTGTTTGTCGACTACAAATTTGAGATGTTGCTCTGCGATGTCAGGGCACTTTGACCCAGTCACACGTGTTTTATTTTCGAGCAGGAAGTCAAATTGAGTCAACTAATTGTCGAAACGTTTCAGTATATTGTGTGAAGTATTGAGTCAGGATCCACTCAATGTTTCATGCAAGTTACTCAGGGTAACGACAATCAGTTGCCTCATATCACCATTCTTGCATCTCTCATCATTCAAAAAAAAAGGGGGCATTGGCATTTCGTATCTTGTCTCGCCTCTAAAAATAAAAAAAATCAAATCAAAAAAAATCATTTTGAAAAAAGGGGGACATCGTCCTTGCATCATTCGCATTGGCATTCCATATTTTGTCTTGCATTAAAAAAAGCAACAAAATTATTTAGAATAAGCCACACTTTTCGAGTGGTCATTCTCCACGCATTTGCATCATACTCGTATATCATAATTTGTTCATTCATTCATTGCATAAAATAAAAGTTGTGATGAGAAGCGAGACGTTCATGCAAAACAACCATCCTTTTTGAAAAAGTTTATCCTTACTTGGTTGCTAACTCCGGGTGTTCCAAAGCACTCAGTTTTTTTTTTCAAATCAATAGCTCATTGGCATTTCTTTCAAAAACACTGCATTCCCATCCATTCCATGACAAAAGACTGAAGCAACTCAAAAAAAAAAAATGGTAACTCTCTGTGAAGCATTCTTCTAGTGAGCGTGCATACTAGGTGCAGTTTCTCTTGTTCGAGTCAGTCAGTTTCCTTCCTTGCCCTCATCACCCTCCAAGTCTAGTCCCGCCCCATTCGCCCAAAGTGTATACTCTTCCCGTGTTGGTACATAATTGACTTTTAGGTTAAATCCTCTGTGCAAGGGGGCAATTTTGTAATCACATAATTACCTTGTTAAAATTGCTTCCCTTTGATTCAAGTCTAAAATGTTGCATGCATTTGTCCAGTCATTCATTCTTGGGCTTATAGTGTGTGTCCTGTTGACAGAGAAAGGCAAAGTTGGACTTGTTCTCTAGCTAGGAACATGGCAACAAATGAAGAACTAAGAGCAGAAGTGAATGAGTTAAAAGCAGAGGTGAATGAGTTAAAAGCAGATGTGAATGGGTTAAGGACGCAGATGTCAGAAATGGTGAGGGTTCTAATTCCTCTAGGTTACACTCTCCCTTCTAACCCAAAAGCTAATCAGGGAGCTGGTCCTGTAGCCATTATTGAGAATGTACAACCGGCATCTATCGGATCTGAAGGAATGATTGGTGAACCTCGGGCTCAGATCCCGCATCCTACTGTTATACCCCAGGCTACTCTTCAGAGCTTCACTCCTCAGCTAGCTGCCATTCCACAGGCTCAGGACTTCACGACTGGAAACCCTGCATACCCTCAGATTCATCACTCAACTCCAACTATGGCTCCAATGCTCCAGCTCCCTCATAATGTAAGCAGCTTCCCTCAGGTTTATTCCGCTGAGCATCAGCAGACCAAAGATCAGTTTCAGATACTAGAGGAAAGATTAAGAAGGGTTGAAGGCTTCGGTTCCAGAGCAAGAGAGGCCAGAGACTTGTGCCTTATTCCTGATGTGGTGCTGCCTCCGAAGTTCAAAGTCCCCGACTTCGACAAATACAGGGGCGCGACTTGTCCAAAAAGTCACTTGACGATGTATTGTAGAAAGATGTCTACTTACTCTCATGATGACAGACTGCTAATCCATTGCTTCCAAGAGAGCCTTGCAGGGGCATCTCTCAATTGGTATATGAAGTTAGAACCATCTCAGGTTCGCTGTTGGAAGGATTTAGCCGATGCATTCCTCAAGCAGTATCAGTACAATACAGACATGGCACCAGACAGAACGCAGCTGCAGGGCATGAGCAAGAGGGACAATGAATCGTTCAAGGAGTATGCCCAGCGATGGAGAGCTTTGGCTGCACAATGTACACCTCCTCTTTTGGACAAGGAATTGGTCTCTATGTTTTTGGAGACTTTGCCACCACTATACTATGATCGTCTGATCAGCAGTGCATCCTCCAATTTTTCAGATGTGGTGATTGTTGGGGAGAGGATAGAGAACGGACTAAGAAGTGGCAAGATCGCCCAGAGTTCCCCAGGTAACACAAGTGTGCACAAAAACCCATCTTCCGGGTTTCCTGCAAAGAAGAATGAAGAAGCTAATCCAATAACAGGCCAAAAAAAGTCGCCTCGATACGACCCTATCCCTATGTCGTATACCAACCTATGCAGATGCCTAATCAGCCACAATTTGATCTCCCCTCGTGAGATGAAGCCAGTACAACCTCCATTCCCAAAAGGATACAACCCACAGGCCACTTGTGAATTCCATGCAGGGGCAATCGGTCACTCTGCCGAAAATTGTTATCTTTTGAAACATTTGGTTCAGGGTCTTATTGATTCAAGGCGATTAACCTTTGAAGAGGGTGGTGAAGGATTTAACCCTCTGAGTTCAGAGCTATCAGGTCAAAATGACAACAGTTGAAGATGATCAAAATGTTGAAGGCAGCATCATCTTTCCCGTGCTGTTCATAGTATGTATGAGTGACTGTTGATTTTTTTTATGTAGTTTTTCAGTTCAAAGCATTTATCTGTGATGCAATCCTCTGGCTCTGCCCAAGGCCTTAGGATATTTCAATAAGGGCACATGTTCCTTTTCAATATTGTCATCAATAAAAAGTTACTTTCCTCACTAAAACCTTCGAGTCCTCCATGCTGGGGCAGTTCTGTGATCACTAAGTTTCCTCGTCAATATCATATTCCTTGAGTGCAAGTCTTTCAAAAGATAAAAATAAACAAGAAAATAAGCTCGCTAGGTTGAAAACCCGCAAAGGGCGGCCTAGGCAAAAAAAAAGCGCCCGGTGGATTGAAAACTCGCAAAGAGCGGTCCAGGCAAAAATCAGGGCATAAAAAAAAATGCAAAGAAAAGAGCAAACACATATAGATAGGTGAACTGTTGTCATGTTTTACAAAAAAAAAATAAATAAATAAGCAATCGGGATCTGAAATAAAGTCTGGCCATCTCCTCAAAAATACCAAAATCCCAGAAGGTCCCTTTCCTACCCACCTTAAGCCAAGAAAAACCAAAATACAAAAATCACCCTAGACAAGGATCACCTCAAATATCAAAAAAGCAGTGCATCACTTTTTACCAGCTCACCCGAGTCAAAGAAAAAAAAAAAAAAAAGAAAATCAAAAAAGGGATTCAAAAATGAAAATCCCAAAACAAAAGAAAATACAAAAGAAATGTAAGTGGTGAGCTGGTACATATTGCTACCAAACACAAGAGACCTTTGTCTCAATAAACCATCAAACACTTCATCATTCTCATACACCCCTCCTTCCATAAACCGCAAACACTTCCCTTTGACCTTGGCATCCCGCCTTCCACAGACCCTTAGCCAGGAATAAAACTTCCAAACACCTCATCAAGCCAATTAACCATCATAAATCATCGATTGTCAGCCAATGCCGAACAAAAATCATCCCACCATTAGCCCCAAACACTTCGATAAACCCAATCATCCATTCACAACAAAACACCATAATCCCGAAAAGTCCATGACCGGTTGCTTTCGTTTTCTCTTTTTTTTTTTTTTTCTAGAGACAACTAAGTTTATCTGTCTACAATGTGGTTGCTCAAAAAGAAAAACAAACGATCAGAAAAAAAGAAAGCTGATCCAAAAAAAAAAAAAAAAAAAAAACCCTCAGGAAAAAGAAATGAGGGAGCAAAAACAAACAGTCAGAAAAAAGGAAGCTGACGGAAAAAGAAAGACTTGCACTTCAAACGCATTCAAGCTGCATTGAAACAATGTTTAGTGATCACCAAGTGAGGCTTCTTTCACACCAAAGGTCAAGACATTAGTAGAGAACCAATGATTTGCACTGAGAACACCACTCGGATCTAAAAGTTGGGGCATTCTCTTCACCACTCACCCACCCTGGTCTTGGGAAAGCCTGTTCAGTGTCCATCCCATGTTCACTCCAGTTTGTCAATATCACCAAACAGGGGCAAGCCTTTCATTCATAGTCACCAAGCCTAGATTGGGGCAGTCCGGCAAAAGCCATTGCCTTTCACCCCTTCACCTGCCATGTCTCAAACACCTGTCTGACATTTGCACTCTTTTGTATACTTACTAGACAATGCTTCAAAGAGAGAGAATACAAGTTGAGTCATCATGGAAAGGAGGAGAAAGAATAAATGAGCTGGTTGATAAATAAAAAGCTTGAGAGCACCGGGTTTTGAATTTAACTCAAATGTTTCGAAAGAATAATCAAAATTCACCTTCACTTTTTGCATCCAAAGGCTCGCATCTTATCATCACGAAATGTTCACAAAAATGTTATTTTCGCCTCATGCATCTGGGTATCTCATTTTTCCCGTAACAACAAGGCATCGCATTCGCACTGGCATCTCATAGTAGAAGCAATAAAGGAAAAGCAAAAATCCTTTCATGTCATTGCATTTGCATCATATTTTAGAAAAGGAATAAAAAACAAAAGTTTCCCATTTCATTCATCATTCAAGTTAAGAAATGAACAACAAGAGCATTCCATTCAATAAATCACTACATACATTTGCATACCAAGACAATCCACCATTGCATAAATCACTTGCATGACCTGCACCATTCAAATGCATTGTTAAGTGAATACAGATAAGCACCAAATGTTAGTCCTCATGCTTGCTACCAAAAAAAAGAA
Organism: Astragalus membranaceus; assembly: GCA_039519185.1. Classification (NCBI taxonomy): domain Eukaryota; kingdom Viridiplantae; phylum Streptophyta; class Magnoliopsida; order Fabales; family Fabaceae; genus Astragalus; species Astragalus membranaceus. Next base: position 166,933,113 of record CM076849.1, read on the forward strand.
CCAGAAAGCTTGGACCCGCTGGTCCCCAGAATTCAACTTTCCAAAGAATTTTCTGAACCATTTGCTTTGGACTTGTTGGCCCCCAGATTATAGAGCTTATGTGCTCGCCCTATACTTATAGAGCTTATATGCTCGCCCTATACTTGTAGAGTTTATGTGCTCGCCCTATACTTATAGAGCTTATGTGCTCGTCCTATACTTATAGAGCTCGTATGCTCGCCCAGAATCTGCTCCTCCTCATAGAGAGAAAAAGAGGAAGAGCAAAGAAGAGAAAGTTTTCCTTTGCATGTCATTCCATTAAAATACAGGAGCATTCCATGTCATCATTACACCAGAATCATAGCATTGCATGCATTTGCATAGCACGCCCTTGCATAACATGCCCCCGCGTAACATGCGTCCACACTCCATGCACCATTCCTCGCATCAGCCGACATATGCAGGTACCTCAATCCAGTGCAGCAGCATAAGCCATTTCAATCAATCAACAGGATTCGTGAATCCCTTCAGGACCCAAGCGTCCCTTCAAAAGCAGAGTTCACCTCGTATTCGAGCTGCGAGCAGATCCTTCAGACCCCCAGCGGTCCTTCAGAGCCCAGGCGCTCCTTCAGACCAACAATGGTCCTTCAATCCAGATCGCACGTCGCGTTAATCGAGCAACCGACGGATCATCCGGCCCCAGGCCCTTCAGACTAGCTGTGTCCGCCTAAAAAAACACAGTGCACGTCCTTCGTGGTTATATCAGTTCCGGACCTGATTAACCCTATGGCCGCTCGAAAAAGGCCACCCCCAGACCGTATCTCTAGTACCATAGCTAGAAGCGCTCCTTCAGACCCATTGGTCCTTCAGGCTTAGGCATGCCCCTCAGACCCCGACGGTCCCTCAGTCGAACTCAGGTCGATGCGCCAAGCATTGATTTTGAGCTAGACCTTCAGATTCCCAGCGGTCCCTTCAGAGCCCCAGTGCTCCTTCAGATCCCCAGCGATCCCCCAGAGCCCCAGTGCTCCCTATTTACTTTCTGTCTAAATCAACCCAGTTTTCATAATTTTTTCAAAACAAAAAAAAAAAACCCAAAATACCTCAGTCTGGGCAAAATTAGCGTCTTTTTTATCTTTATTTCTATTTTCCTCGAGAAATTCGGAATCCCTCCGATTTCCTAGCAAAATATAAATAAAGAGGGGCAGCTGTAATACCCTAATTTTGTCCTAACCAAAATGAGAAAATTTTATTTACTTTTGATAAAAATAATTATTTTATTTTTATGTCACAAGTTTTTAACACAAGAAAATATTTTTATTAGAAGTGAAGAAATAAAAATAAGCAAAGAGGGAAATAGGGGGGTTCTATAAAAAAAATAAGGTGCTGTCATGGATTGGGCCATCAAAGAACCCAACCCAACAAAAAAAAAACCTAGCCAATTCGCATGGCCCAACCCCAACAAAAAAAAACCCTAACCCACAACCCACAACCCATAACCCAATTCCCACCAAAACCCTAATTTTTCTCCCCCCAAAACCCTCAAAAATCCGGCCACCTTTTTCTAAAAAAAAAAAAAAAAATAAATAAATAAATAATTTTTTCTTTTTTTCATCCAATTCCCCCCTAGCCCTAAATTGTGACCAAATTCACTCCCCACTTTCCATGCCTTGAAACTTGTTTTTTTCTTTCCTTTTCCCACACACTTCCATCTTCCCCATATTTCTTTCCCAATACACTCAACCTCTCTCCTCTCTCCCCTCACGGATTCCCACTCTCTCTCTCACACACTCATCTTACTTCCCTCTCTTTCTCTCTCTCCCATTCCTACGGCTCTACCCCCTCTCTCACACCCACATTTTTTTTTCTCTCTCTCTTTCCCCATCTCTCACGCTCCCTCTTTCTCTCTTTCCCACTCCCTCATTCATCCACTCATCACACAACACTCACACACTCCATCTTTCTCTCTCTCATCTCACGGACCTCTCCCTCTTTCTCTCCTCTCACACTCAAAATTTTTCTTTTCACTCACACACTCCATCCCCACGCATACCCCTCTCTCTCTGACAAAAGAAAAAACATCATAAACCTCTCCTCTCTCAAACCTTCACCAACTCTATCATGTCAAGTTCTTCCTCAAGTCAGAAAAAGAAAAAACTACTGTGCAAGGTATGGAGCTTTTCAGAAAAAAAAAGAAGACAGAGACACCACCCTTAGTATAAATGGAGGCCATGATTTCGAAGAAGGGGAGGCTTGTTCACTTTTCTTGTTTTAGGTTCTTCCCCTTTTTTTTTCTGTTTTTTCTACTTCCTAGATTTTGTTTTCTTAGTTTTAAAAAAAAAAAAATTTCTATTGTATTGAGAAATCTGAAGAAGAAAGCTTTGTTCTTCAACATTACCGGATCTCGTTTTTTTTGCCCAAGGTATTGTAATGTAATTTTTTAGCATATTATTGTTGTTTCTTTCTATTTATTTTGCTGTAACGTTTTATATATTATTATTGCCTTTTTTTATTTAGTTATTTTAGTTGCTGTAAATACTTTAGACACATTTTTATGTTACTGTCATACCGTTTTTTTATTTTTTCTATTATTGTTGTTCACGTTTTTTAAAAAAAAAAAATATTAGTTGCTGTTTTCATTTTTGTTGTTGCCATGTTTTTTTTATATTAGTTGCTGTTTTTTATAAATATTAGTTATTGACTTTTTATAAATATTAGTTGCTGTTTTTATAAATATTGGTTGCCTTTTTTTCCTTGAACATATTATTGCTTTTTTTTTTAGTTTAGTTGCTGTTTTTATAGATATATATGTTGCCGTTATTATTGATGTTTTTGATGTTGCAATTTTCGGATTAAAAAAGTGATAAAAAAAAATGTTGTTTTTTTAAAAAAATGGTTACTAATTTTCGGATTAAAAAAGTGATAAAAAAAAATGTTGTTTTTTTTAAAAAAAATGGTTACTAATTTTCGGATTAAAAAAGTGATAAAAAAATGTTGTTTTTTTAAAAAAATGGTTACTAATTTTCGGATTAAAAAAAAAGGGTGATGAAAAAAATGTTGTTTTTTTTAAAAAAAAATGGTTACTAATTTTCGGATTTAAAATAAACCTAAAAAAAAAATATATAAAAAATATTTTCTTAAAGGAAATGGTTACTAATGTCACTACCCTTTTCTAAAAAAAAAATATAATAACAAAAATCTTTTTTTCGAAAAAAAAAAGTAAAAAGGCCCCCTTTTATTAAATAATAACTATGACAACAAAAAAACAAAATAATTTTTCTCCATAATCCGTTTTCAAAACACCAGGCTTGTTTAGTCTAGGTTCTGTTTTTTAAGAAAAAAAAAAGCGCTTCAAGAATCACGTGTTCTAGAGTAGAATAAAAAAAAAAAAGAAATCAATCAACCGTTTTTTAGCGTCAAAACGCTACTCGCACCTTCAACGGCTGTTTCTAGCGTCAAAACGCTATTCACACCTCCTTTTTTAATACAACTCCTTTATTATTTGCACCCCCCTTTTATCACCTATTCCGCTTTTATTCACAACGTGATGCTTCCGAACCGTTCTTTTTTCTTTCTTTCGAATAATCAAATTCGCGTAAAAAAAATAGGTTGTTACTAGTGGTCACTCTGAGCCTTGCTTGTTTGACCGTTAGGACTAACCTTCCTTTTTTCACAGCGGATTAGTAGCGGTGATCACTCTGAGGTTACTCGTTTGATCATCGCAAACATCCGCCTAAACTTCTTTTTTAGTTAATAAAGTATAAACATAATTTCGACTCCTTTTTATCACGCTTCCCGGTAAGCACGTTTTCAAACGAACAAACGCTCAATCACAAACCGGGTATTTACAACAGTCACTCTGGGCTTAGCTCGTTTGACGCTGTGAATACTTTCTTTTTCGAATAAAGTCGTTAGTGGTGACCACTCTGGATTTATCTGTTTGGTCACCGTGAATGGCCTCCCGTTTTCGCAAAGTTTTCAATAATTAAAAAACACCAACACACAAATATTTTCTACCCAAGAACTACGTAGCTTTGATTTCTCCATCGCACCCGGAGATACGTAGGAGCAGGGGCCCACTCCTGTCGAGCGCAAAAAAAACTAAAATTTTATTAAGTCTTCCTTTCCGATTTTTTTTTTGCAAATAACAAAAAGGGTAAATAAAGTATCTTCTTTTAAAAACTAACTTTTTTTTCTACACATTAAATTAAAAGGTAACCTTTTTAGGATGTTGCGGGGTGCTAGTACCTTCCCCGCACTTAATCGACCCCCGAACCCAAAAACAAAGGTTTTTTCAATGTTTTCCTAAAAATAAATATTGATGGCGGCTCCATTGTTCAAAAGCAACGAGGAATCCCTCCTCCGGATTTTTCGGTCGCTACAAGGTACTACACTGGTGCTGCCCCTATCAAAGAAGAAAAGTTGCAGGCTCTAAGAGCCCAGTATGAAACTCTAAAGATGAAGGAAGGTGGAGGTATTTCTGATTTCTTTATAAGGTTAAAGAAAATCACTAATACTATGGCAATGTATGGGGAAACCCTTACAGAAAGGGTGATTTGTAAGAAAGTCCTAAGGTCCTTAACTAAAAAGTTTGGCTGGGTAGTCAACAGTATTGAAGATACTACTCTACCAGATGACTATAAAGTGGAAGAGCTCCAAGCAAAGCTTGAAGCAAAGGAACTAAGGATCAAACTTCTAGAAGGTGAAGAAGAAGATGAGCAGGCCCTACTCACCAAGTCTAATGGCAAGAAGTGGTCAAAAGGCAGCAAAGGTAAGTCAGGTAAACCTAACTCTAAATCTGATTTCACTAAGAAAAGTAGCAATGCATCTAAGAAAGATAAATCTAAAGTGCAATGCTACAGATGTGATGAATATGGACACTATGCTACTGAGTGTCCTACTAGAAAGGATTCTAAGCCCAAAGAAGCTGAATCTGAAGCCAATGTGGCTAAAGAAGATTCAGATTCAGAATCTGATCATGTAGTTTTTAGCATGATAATAGATGACTTAGAAGAAACAAATGAAGTTTCAGTGGATATAGTTGAACTTGAAACAGAAACTAAGGAAGTCTCTGTATGTTCAAAAGTTAAAACAGAAACTAAGGAAGTTTCTGTGTGTTCTGTGACTGAACATGAAGCAGAGACTAAGGAAGTTTCTGTGATCCCTAAGGCTAAACTAGAAGCAGAATCTAGGGAGGTTTCTGTGAGTTTAGAATCTGAGTTTTCAAAGTTGGTGAATTTTGAAACTGTGAAACCTGTGTTTTCAGAAACTGTGGAGTTAGAATCAATGTTTTCAAAAACTGTGAATTTTGAAAATGTAAGTGTAAAAACTGTGTTTTTGGAAAATGTGAATTCAGAATCTATGATTTTTAAAACTGTGAGTTTAGAAACTGTTGATTCTGAAACTGAAACAGAAACAGGAAATAAGGCAATTTCTGTGATAACTAAAACTGATCCTAGGATAAGGAAATACTGTGAATATGCTACTTGTGCTATTTCACCTAACATTGGCAGGCTTATTGAAGTAATGTGGTCCTTGAACTATGGCTGTTCAAGCCACATGGCTAGTCATAAGGAATGGCTGATTGACTCCTATTCTAGAAAGGAAATTGGTATTAAAGGGGCTGAACCTATTAATGCAGCTGGTGCAAGGAACCTAAGGCTAAAAAGGGAAGTTGAAAAGGTTATATTCACTAGAAATATTTCCTATATTCCAAACACTACTTGTTTGATAGGCAAATTGTTATTTGGAAGGCTGAAATCTGAATCTAAGGAAGTAATCCAGATTGAATGTTCATCTACATATGGGACACTTAATATGTTTTCATTAAGTGCCAACAAAATGGTTTTAACATATGTAGATGAATACTCAAAGTCTTGGATTTATTTGATAAAAACCAAAGAAAGAGCTTTGGTATGCTTTAAACTGTTTCAGGTTGAAACTGGATTACTTGGAGGCTGTCCTAAGGAGGAAAGCAGCACTAAAGACCCTATGGAAACTGACACTTGGAAAGCTGTACAGCAAGTAGAAGGTGAAGCTGTCCACTACAAGGAATCTGCCACACTACAATCTGACCCTATTAGTCAATTCCTGGCTAAGAAACAAAGGCTGGCAGATTCAGAAGAAACTGACTATTGTGAAGCTCTTGAGAGGAAAGAGCTGAGAAGTGCTACAATAGAGGAGGTAAACTCCACTGAAGAGAACTTAGGGGCTCTATGCTATGTCCTTGAACTAGAGTCCTTAAGAACATCTAAAAGTTCTACTTTACAACATTCTGTCAGCAACATTGCAGAATGCTCTATGGGTTTCAAAGCTACTACCCAAGTAGCTTGGCTGGATCACTGCTCAACTAAGGAGCAGACTACTGATTTTCTACAGAAGGCCCTAAAGGGGAGGTTTTTCACTAAAAACTTAGGAGGCAACTTGGGTTACTGTCTACCAACCTAAAAGGCAGTAACTCAGAAAGCTATGGTTGAGGGCTTGTCTCAGCTGTTTCTATCCTATGACTAATACCAGGGGTCTGTCCTGATGATAAGGTTGCCTAATTAGGTTTTGTGATTAAGGGGAAGTATTGGGTTTGTAATCACAAACCTAATAAACCACCCTTTGTAAAAATAACAGTTTCAGTTTCTAATCAAACTGACTGTTATAGGGAGTTTAAAGTCAGCAAACAGATTAACAAACTAGCTGTTAGATTCTGTTATGGTTGTTGAAGTTGTTAGGATATAAAATCCCATAACAACTTAAACTAACTATAACAGAATCTGTACCAGCCAAGCCTATTAGATTTACACTCAGTGTGTATATATAGACCAGCCCATGTACAGAATACAATAATCAATAGAGATTTACAAAAAAGAAAATAATACAGTTTTACATTTTCAATTACATTTGGTTTTCTTCTTCTGTGTGCCATTCTTTTCTCCCTCTGTGTATGTGTATTCCTCTAAGTCTTGTGTGTATTATTGGCCTTCAACAAGCGGTTGAAGACAAGACATCTCGCAAAGAAAGAAGAAAGGAATACAAGTCAGAAGTAGTTTCAGTGACTGAAACTTAAAACAGAAGAGAAAATAGTAAGAGAAGGTAAGTAATTTACCTTGTGGTCTTAAGGAAGATTCACAGGTTCATTGCTTCAAGTGTCCATCAAGAAAGCTCATCCAGAAGTCAGAAAACAAGTAAATAAGAGTTAGGGTTTGAACTGTTACGAAGAAAGAAATCACAGAGGGTTGTGATTTCATACCTTTGTAGAGTCTTGAATCATTTTTCATGTTATATCCTGTACCTGCAAACAGCAACCAAACTCAGAAACAGAAACAAGTAGATTCACAGATTAGGTTTTGCAAAGGAAATCAACAACCAAAATAACAATAAAAAATCTAACACCGTGGTTACCTTCGTGGTGTGGTCCGCAACAAAACCCAGCCATCAGAGAAGCTTGAAGAACATCCTTCAGAAACTAGGGTTTCTGAAATCAAGCCAAAATCAAACTGAAGAAGGGGCTTTTGTGTAGGATCGGTAGGCGAGGTGTTTTGGTGAAAGATTGAAGCAAAACCTTGCTTCAATCTGCAAGAAGAAGGTCAGATTCAGTGAGAAGTGAACAAGGAGGAAGACGAAGGGTTTCAGAGAGAAACAGGAAAGAAACGAGGCGTGGTTCTTGAAATTCTGGCAATAGTAGACTAGGGTTTGGCTTTTATAGTTCGGGTCGTGGAGCGGGTCAAGTGGGATCCGCGTGCAGACCTGAGGAAGCCGGGTTCGGGTGCGCAGAGATCCACAAACAATTTTGTTTGCAACAGCTGAACAATAGCTAAGTGGGCTGGGCCTGAAAACTGGGTAAATTGTTGCCTACACCCCAGATTGTGTTTCATACAGCACCTGCAGAGATAAAATCAATAAATGTGTTAAATTTCAACAGGACCTACTCTCTTTAACACATGCAAATGATTAAATGAACTATCATCATCGTGTTGGATCGTTGATTATGAGCATGTGTGGACTGGACACCCAAAACAACCAACACAGGAGTCAAATTTAATGCTACATGGAATCCAATGGTCTGGAACAGCTCACGGTTTTCACGTTATTTCCTAAACTAATCCAATAGCATTGATCCTGTATATAAAAATAACATTGTATTCTATTTTCTTTTTATAATATTGGAAGTCTATGAGTAGATAAATTGTAATCAACCGACTGCGTTGGCCAAGTTGGTCGAGCCCGTCACCGGGACGTAGTGGGGGTCGATTCGGTTTGCTCTCGGGTTCGATTCTCGCTGGCGTTAAAACACGTAGTTGGCTAGTGTGATCATTGTAAAAGGCCCAAAGTACGAATATAGATTAGTCTTTCGTTGTCAGCGTTGGGACACTGCGTGTGGGAGTATGAGCCTTCCAACCTAAAAGAAGATAAATTGTAATCAACTGAATTTTTGTGGTTAACATCAAAATGAACTTTTATTTCAAATTATCTTCGACAACTTGGTTTTATTGATCTACGCTTTTTCTCTTCAATCTTTGCTATTATTTCATTTAACCACTTTCATTTTAACTCAATAAATAATTTTCCAATAAAATAAGCTCTAAAGATAAAAATTTAAATAAAAAATTATTATTTTAACCAAATATTATTATTAAAAATCTAAAAGGCTCGCATCGAAACTTGCTTTAGGCCTCATATAGTGTTGGGCTGGCTGACCCAGAAGGAACGTAAACGAATATTTTAAAAAAGATAAAGGATGAAAACAAAAATAACATATGATGGTCTAATAACATAGTCAACTACTTACAGGCCAATTTATCCATGTCGTAAGCTCTATTTAACTTTCACTTAACGGAAAGACCATTTTAAACCATTTTAAAAAGATAAAGGACGTAAACGAATCTTTTAAAAGATAAAAGACGTAAACAAAAAAAGAGTGAAAGATAAAAGATCAAAACTATATTTTAACCAAAAGGAATTGGTAAGTTCATCAACTATATAGTGTATACGGTATACAATACAGTCATACACGTAAATTTCATTATTTTTATTTTTTACCATAATATAAATAATCATAAAGAAATGTGTCACTTCTTATAAGATCCTGTTCAAATTACTAGATATACCAATTATTTTTCGAAAAGTATTTTAATTTATTTTTGGGAAAAAGGAAAGGAGCCCATTAAAATAGTCCTAAAAAAAATTCAAAAGAGAGTATTCCTCCAAATTCTCCTTAAAAAAAATATCAATAAAGAAAAAAAGTATTCCCCCAAATTTTATATAAAAGGGAAAAATAGCTGAAAAACAAAAGAGATACCAATTCAGTGTCCTAATTATAACTTTACATTTTTTTTTGTATTACTTTACATTTCTTTTAATTAATTTTAAATTGAGTGACCATTAATGTATTTCTCTTAAGACTCTTGAAAATAGTTAATAGCAAATATGGATTTTAATAGTTGAATGAAGGGTAATTTTGAAAAAGTCATTCATATTGTTGATAACTTTTTAATTTTGAATGAAGGGTTGTTTCTGTTGCTTTTTATTTTCTTATTGATCAAAACAAAAATATATAGATAAAAATTAGTAGTGAGTAAATATTAGTCTCTAAAATTGTAAGGCCGTATTTAATTTGTTTACTGTTTTATTGATATCTATTCTGGTATCGTCAAGGATTTTTTAATAATGAAAAATTTAATTGATTTGGGTTTTACATGCTCTCATGGTTAGTATATGAATTTAAGAAAATAATGTCATAATGTTGCTAACATATTTAAAGAAAGGGATAAAATCATAAAACTAACTAACATTTTGTAATTTCAAAGATTATTAAACATTTTGATAATGTTTTTTTTAACAAACTGATAATGTTTAATACATTTCCTTCATGACAAGATTATCTATTTACTCAAAATAAAATAAATATTATTAAAGTGGTTAATTAAAATATGAATTAGTAAGAACCCCAAGATAGATTAGTGGAGCATGACGTATTGTGAATTCAAGTCACCACTATAGATGTAATTTTCTTCATCAGAATGTTTTCTCTAATTACATAGACCATTCTCTAATCTTAAAATTTTTATATTAGAAAAAAACTGTCTAGTATTTTTTATATGAACATTTCGGAAAGTCTTTTTTTTATTGTATTATTGTTGCGCATTATTCACCGACTTTGTTCCGCTCGGACCAACCCTTGTTAGTATTTCGGAAACTCTTTTGATCCCAAATTAAGAAGAATATATATATATATATATATTATGTGTTGAAAAAAAATATTTTCTTTGTATATTTTTTTTGCAAAAATGTCATTTTTTTTACCTTTATTAGTAATTAATTAATAATTAGATTCTTTTGTATTTTCTATAAATACATTCGACACAAATAGAACTACTCCACTTGGTCCTTATTATAAGGAAAAATTTGCAGGTTTTACCTTCACCGAATAATTAATATATTTAGTTTATATTATAGACTAAGTACATCAATTATTTAACAAATCTAAAACTGCATATTTTTTTTAATAATAGGAAACTGAGGGAGTAAAATATTTAATATGAGTATATATTTAATATGTTAATATGATTGTAAAGTAAATTCTTTTGTTTTCATGTCTTTCCTTTCTCTTGTAAAGAGTATCTAAAAGAATATTTTACTCGAGTGTTCTTGTAGGACCCACTTGAGTTTTCATACTCTATAGACAGAATTGAGTTTTGAGACTACAAAAAACTTTTCGATTCATCTTTATGAATCATTGATGACAACAACAACCGCAACAACAAAAACAACATCTTTCTCAAAAAACAAAAACAACATTAAACACACAAACATAGTGTGTGTTGAGAACACAGAAAGAGATCCAAAACCAAAACCAAAGTAACAAATTCATCATCATAATCATGTCAAAACAAACATACAGTGTTTGTTTATGTTGGCGGAGAAGGTTCAAGCTAGCTTTATCAGAAGCACCAGCAGAGATCAAGACCCTTTTCAATCAATACTCAGAAAATGAGCTCATGACAGCTTCTCACCTCAAAAGATTCTTAATTGAAGTTCAGAAAGAAGAGAAAGCCACTGAAGAAGAAGCACAAGCTATTATAGATAGTTTCAAACATTTTCATCGAAGAGGTGCTGGACTTAATCTTGAAAGTTTCTTTAAGTATCTCTTTGGTGATAGTAATCCTCCTCTTTTACCTTCTACTGGGGTAAGTCAAAAATTTCAGCTTTGAGACTTTGAGTTTGACCCTTTTTTTTAGTCAACGAAATTTTGATTTTGGGTTTAGTTAATTTTCAATTGGGGTGTTTTTCTTACTAGATTTATTGCCAAAGTTGTTGCCTTTGAAGCTTTTTTGTTTTGTATACACGTGTTTGAGTTTGTGTTTTCTGTATTTCTGCTAAAGTTTTGTCTTTTACTTACATTTTGGGAATCATGTTAACACTTGCTTGCATAAATTAGTACTAGTTCTCCTTTAGTAATTTATGCATAAAGTTCCAACGGTTATTTAGGGCAATTGCAGCTGAATTAATAATAATTCAGATTTAAATTGACAGTTAGTCTACACTTTTGGAAGTCTGTAGTTTTGATCACCATTGCATAAGTCAGTATTTTCGGAAATATTACTGAAAACAAAGTCAGCAAAGTCAGCATTTTCAGAAATTTTGAAAATCACAAAATTGCCCATTGTTTCCAAAAACCTATGAAGCACAACACAGGCATCAAACACGACACTGACATAGACATGATAACACTTGTTTGACACCGGACACCGGACAGGGTATTGAAGGGAATGTGAAGTTTTTGGCATCACATTGTCTTCAATTCATGATGTACCATACATTTTAGTTTCTATAATGTTTCTGATCTTTGTGTTTTGGTGTAATTATTTCTTCTAATGCAGGTGCACCATGATATGACTTTACCCTTGTCTCATTACTTCATATATACTGGACATAATTCCTATCTAACTGGGAATCAGCTAAGCAGCGACTGCAGCGACGTCCCGATCATAAGTGCGCTGAAGAGAGGTGTAAGGGTAATTGAGTTGGACATATGGCCTAATGCAACAAAGGACAATGTCGATGTTCTTCATGGCAGGTAAGTTTAAAGGTTTAATGATGTTGACTTTTATACAGTAATTCATGTCAAATCCGTTGTCTCTATGTTTTTTCCATAGTTGATCAGGCAGAAACCAACCAGATGAATTTAATTTCTATAGACTGTCATTGTATAGTTTTTTTACACCGAAACAATCGCAAGTCGAATGTAGATGACTTTTAAGGTAGTTAGCCAAAGACGTATCATTTTTTAATGAGCTGGCAATCTGTGGTTGGTTGGCGGTGTAAATATATTTACTTCTCTTTTTTTGATATAGGACATTGACTACTCCCGTAGACCTCATCAGATGTTTGAGGTCTATCAAGGAACACGCTTTTGTCGCATCGGAGTATCCGGTTATAATAACCCTAGAAGACCACCTTACTCCAGATCTTCAAGCTAAAGTGGCTGAGGTTAGTTAACTGAAACTGTATTGGGATTCAAAAATACTTGCATTCTTATAGTTGATGACAATTCTTTCCAAATTTTTAGATGGTTACTCAAACATTTGGAGACATACTATTTTCTCCTACTAGCTCAGAAAGCTTGAAGGAATTTCCTTCTCCTGAATCACTAAAAAAGAGAATTATTATATCAACTAAACCACCTAAGGAGTACCTTGAGACAAAAGAAAAGGAAAAACTTGATGATTCACATCACGGAAAGGTTTCAGGCGGTGATGGAGCTTGGGGAAAGGAGATTCCGAGCTTTAGAAGTGGTTCTATAAATGATTGCAAGGTATGAGACTAAATCAATATTGTATTTACGCATTTAATTTTGTAGGTGAGATACTCCTTTTGGTTCTATTTATAAGAAAAAAGTGCAATTTTAGACCAGATACATCAGTTATTCAATAAACCTAAAACTGCGGTTTTTTTTTATAAATAAGACCATAGGGAGTATATTAATTGACTCATGATTTTCTATCTTTAGGAAGGCAATGTGGATAAAGAAGATCTTAACGATGAAGAAGATCTTTACGAATCCGATAAATCGCATCATAATGAAGCTCCAGAATATAAGCGATTAATTGCAATTCATGCTGGGAAGCCGAAAGGCGGAATAGAGGCATGGCTCAAAGTCGATCCTGATAAAGTGAAACGTATAAGTTTAAGTGAGCAACAACTTGAAAAGGCTATCATAACTCATGGAAAAGAAATTGTTAGGTATGGTTAAATACTTCTAGCGAGTCCTTTGAATAAATCTATGTATATGTGTGGATGTGTGTGAAAATGAAAAGAGAAGATGTATTGAATTTGTGTTTGTGTGTTTAATATATTGTTATTTTCTAACGATTGGCCTGTTGTAGGTTCACTCAGCGGAATCTTCTGAGAGTGTATCCTAAAGGTACTCGCATAGACTCGTCGAATTATAACCCATTAATTGGGTGGATGCATGGAGCTCAATTGGTTGCATTTAACATGCAGGTTTCTATTTCTTCCATTTCCTTCTATATTTCTTTCCCTTCCCTAGCCACCTTGTATAGTTTTTCTTTACAGAAGTTTTAGGGTGATGGGATGACATCTCAGTCCATGGCAGGGAAAACCTTCGGGCTCTTTGAGCACTTACGAAAGAAATTATATTTACCTCACCCTAAGGAGACTAGTGGGGATTTGAACTCGAGACCTCCTGGATACAAATCCTGTCATACTCCACGGCAAACCCTTTGGGGTTTTGTACTTATTTTCACCGCCTTAATATTATGTCTATCAATGCAATGGTTGAAATATGAGGCAGTCCATTTTGAGCAAGATTTATAATTTATTGAATACTACCTCTGGTACTATATATAAGAAAAAAATGCAGTTTTAGGTTCAATGAATAACCGATATATCTGGACTAGAAGTAGTATATTAGTTTATGTGTGTTAGTGCCTGCAATTTTCCCACAAGTTAAATTGTGAGATTGAATTCACACGTTCTACTATATTAGAGGTTGCTATTACACAATCTAATCCCATGAAGTATATAGTTGATTATGATATTGCTTGATATGAATCTGTCTTCATTGTGGGTGGTTCCTTGGTAGGGGTATGGGAGATCACTTTGGTTAATGCATGGAATGTTCAGAGCCAATGGAGGGTGTGGTTATGTTAAAAAACCAGATTTTCTACTAAACACCGGTCCGGATAATGAGGTCTTTGATCCTAAAGCTAAGTTACCTGTGAAGACTACTTTGAAGGTACATGTTTATGCCAATCATCTGCATTATCCTATTTCTAGTGTCTCTAGTTTAGTATTGACTAAGATTATACTTTACTTGCTTTTAGGTGACTGTATATATGGGAGAAGGATGGTATTATGATTTCAAGCATACACACTTTGATCAATACTCACCTCCAGACTTCTACACAAGAGTAAGTTCATATGATCTACTAAGTTCAATTGTTGCGCGATTTGCTCATTTAAAATTGATCTGAAATCTTTTATGCAGGTGGGAATTGCTGGAGTCCCTAATGATACTATAATGAGAAAAACAAGGGCAATTGAGGATAATTGGTTGCCTACATGGAATGAGGTATTCGAGTTCCCGCTTACGGTTCCGGAACTAGCCCTGCTTCGTATTGAAGTTCACGAGTATGACATGTCTGAGAAGGACGACTTTGGTGGCCAAACATGCCTACCTGTCTGGGAGTTAAGAAGTGGCATTCGAGCAGTTACTTTGCATAGCCAGAAGGGAGATAAATACAACTCTGTAAAGCTTCTTATGCACTTTGAATTTATTTGATTGTGTATCCTTCTGTTTCACATTATTTTCTGTGTATAGTCATTAAGATATGTTGGCAAGAGTTTGTATGCAGTAGTAGTGGATGGTATCTTGAATGATGACCATTGAATAATACTTCAAATGATAAATTGTGTTGTGTATTTTGTTTTCTTGAGGAGATGTGTTTATGTTTCAAGGCTTGTCAGTTGTCACTATATATACTTGTAAGAGTATGACCAATTGAGATGTGTTTTGGGTGACAATAATTCATAACACGGGCAAATTTTGGATTTTGGTATCATATGTTGTTTCCTTGTACTTTAAAAAGCATGGTGTGATGTTAGTTTCTAAAATTACAATTAGCATAAATGTATAAATACTAACGAGTGAGCTACTTTCCTAGAACAACTTAATTAAGCGCTTATGGCATAAGCACGTATTATATAAGTACGTATGCATAAGCTGTTTATATAATAAATGATGAAATAATGCTAAACTATTTTTCTATAAGCCATAAGTTGTTTTCATAAGATATCTTTTGGAGCTTATGAACATGTCATAAGCTGTTTTCATAAGCTCTCTCAAACAGTTTCGCAAGTGCTTATGCCAGTAGATAAGCTCAAATAAGAGCATCTGCAATGGAGAAACTCTCATTTGAATACTTAAATGGGTTCCATGTGTACACATCACTTTTTTTATAGTTTTTTAATAGTGATACTTAATAAGAACTTAATCTCTCCAACCTAGAACTCCAATAAAATTTACAATATAGGTCTCACTAATAACTTTGCATTATTCTTTTATTAGTTTTTTAATTAAAAGTAAGGCTGGGGTTCACGCATCAGAAGAGAGAGGATTTTCTATATAAGAGTTTCACCCCAATAGGTACCCATTTTTTATTCTCCACAATGGGGGTACCTATTAAATTTCAACTCTTAAGAGATAAGAAGTCCCCATTGTAGATGCTCTAAGCCGATTCAAATGGACCCTAAATCATGGAAAATGCAATGCTGAAAATAAGAGCCCCAACATATTCCACTTCGTAGATCGGTTTGGAATTCAAGTGTGAGTGATTAGTCACATATTGATTATGAATGAGTAAATGAAGGGTGCCTTAAGGTTTTTGGTTGAGATGTGTATCCATATGTTGGTTGTCTTAGTTAGGGGTGTTCGCGGTTTGGTTTGGTTTGGTTTTGAGACAAAAAGTGAACCGAACCGCAAGGTAAAACTACTTGCGATTTGGTTTGGTTCGGTTGGCTTCCTAAAAAAACAAACCAAACCAAACCAAACCAATGCGGTTTGGATTTGTTCGGTTGTTTCCGAGACAAAACATAATTTAAAATGGAGTTAAAATTAACTAAAATAAAAAACGGCTAACATAAATCTTTAAGAAAAAATCTGCTCAAATATATGTAGTATACAAATTACTCTCTTTTAATTGTTTTAAGATAGCTACAGCCATGTTTAAAAGAATTTAAATTAAATGTTTTATTGTAATTTTTAAATATATGATAACAATATGGATTGTTTGTAAGTGAGTCAAGGAATCAATTGGATTTGGGCTAGTAAGTGAGTGAGAGTTGGGTTTTAGTTGGATTTGGGCTAACAAGTTAGTAGGGAAGGTTGTAAGTCAATAAGCCCTAGTGTTACTTGCAATTTGGTTTGGTTCGGTTGGTGGAACAAAAACTGCGGGCCGAATCAAACCGCGTGGTTTGGTTTGCGGTTTTTTGCGGTTTTCAGTTTGGGTTGGTTCGGTTTGCAGTTTTCTATTGGGTTGGTTCGGTTTTGAACACCCCTAGTCTTAGTCATTAGCTTGTTGCTAACCTAATAAGCCACATGTTTACTTGGCTTTGCCGATCTGTGTGGTTCTCCTCTCCCAATAATTTTTTTACCACACTCAAAACGCGAACATGAGACTTTTGAGATGAGATTTGAACTCGGTTACCGTTCGAACCAACCCTTGTTGGTACTCATGACCCCATCTATAATCTATAATATTGTGTAATTAAAAAGGACAGTTGGTATTAACTAATCCACTTATTATATTGGTTCATTTGTGTGATTAAAAAGGACAGTTGGTATTAACTAATCCACTTCTTATATTGGTTCATTTCCTATTCCTAGTCAAACTTGTACCCATGTCACAGATGTCGGCAATGTATTTCAAGCTATGGGACTTGTGTGTGGGCTCAAGCTCAACTATAATAATCTATAATCTATAAGTAGAAGTGTTGAATATGGTACTTGTGTGGGCTCAAGCTCAACTACTTTAATAAGGGATTTCTTTTACCCCATATCACCGTATACCCCCGATCATAATTGATAAACCGAAAATACCCCTACAAAACTAAAACTCGCTCGGATTTACTCCCCACTCAAGGTAAATTCGCTTTGTTATTTTTCAAAGCGGATTTATCTACCCAATAGGTAAATCCGACTTTTAAATAACAAAGCGGATTTACCTTATGTGTGGGTACATCCGCTTTTAAAATTAACAAAAGCGGATTTACCTAATGTGGGGGTAAATCCGATTTTCCTTTTTTTTAGGGAAATCGGATTTATCTTTTTTAGGTAAATCCACTTTGTTATTTTCCAAAGCGGATTTATCTACCCAATAGGTTAACAAAGCGGATTTACCTTATGTGGGGGTACATCTGCTTTTAAAATTAACAAAAACGGATTTACCTAATGTGGGGATAAATCTGATTTTGAAATTAAAATTAAAATTAATTTTTTTTAGAAATATAAAATAGATATGAATATCGGTCATCTTTTGGTTCTGTTTAGTGTATTGTTTGTTAACATGTGACGATGTTGTACGTCGGGTGAATAATTTAGGCTAAAAAATCGGTTTTCGAGCAACCTACTCAGATTGTAATGAAACCACAGCTATTAAATCCGAAAAAAATCCGGGATCAAGACTCCTGAAAAGGTGACTTTATTCAGAATAAGGGAGCTCAAAATCTCAAATTCCATTGTTTACTATTTTTTATTAATTTTTTTAATTTTTCATAATCTCCAAAAAATCTGAAAAAATTTGCATAACCTTATTTTTGGTTTTATTAGATTTATAGTGGTATTTTTATAATTTTTAGATTAGTTTTGACTCTTTAACGAATTTTTAGTAGTATTTTTATAACATTTTTTAAAAAAAATTAAATAAAAAATAGGTATTTTTAATAGAGAAAGCGGATTTATCCCCCACCTAAGGTAAATCTGCTTTTAAAATTAACAAAAGTGGATTTACCTTAGGTGGGGGTAAATCCGATTTTCTTTTTTTAAGGGAAATCGGATTTACCTATTAAAAGATAAATCCGATTTTGGGAAAAAACCAAAATCGGATTTATTTTTTAGTAGGTAAATCCGAGCGAATTTTTTAAGTGAGGGGTATTTTTGGATTTCACTTTTATGTGGGGGTATATGGTGATATGATGGAGGTATAAAAAGAAGACCCCTCTAATAAAGAGCAACGTAGAATAAGGGTGCACTTGCATACCCATAGAAATTACTCTCAACCAGTTTTTTAACAAACATGAATATCTCCCTTACTCCTCTCTTCTCTCCCTTTTTTTTTTGGTCAACTCTTCTCTCCCTTTTATAATTGGTCCTCTCCCAACAAAATACTGCCACATCATTCCTAATCCCCTATCCAACCCCTCTATTGGGCTAAGGCCCAAATCCGGTGTCCTATCATATCATATAAGCTCTTTTTTTATATATAAATAGTTATAAGCTCTTTGCATTGTTGTCAAACACCTGCATATAATATAAGTTACTAAAAGTTGTTTCTAAGCCAGTGTTATCAATTGCAAATTGGA